>CM069859.1:129768015-130518015 GCA_036172795.1 Pelodytes ibericus
CTCTTTTTGGGCAGTGCCATCTTGCCCTGCCGGTACTCCCACTCAAGGGGTACCCTATCCCTGTTTACTTATTCTCTTGATGTTGTTTTCCTTTTCTCTTTCTCCCATTCTTTCTGGTATATCACTTTTCTTTTTCCCTTCTCCGATTTGTCCGTAGTCATCAGACCTATTGTAGCAGGAATGTCTCACTAGTTATCTGAAGCTTACTTACACATTTTGAAATTTGGTTGCAGTATGCTGAAACATTGTCTGACTCCTAGTCTCGTTGTTTAATACCGTGTCTAATACCCTGCGTATGCAATTTTATGTTGGTCCACTGGAGAGAGATGTTAGTTCATCAACGGATATTATTAGTTACAAAGAGGCTCAAAAATGTACCTTTCTTTTATATCTGAATTCAATGTATATGCTTATTAAGAATACTTCTTAAGTGTTCATGTGAAATGTTGTATCCAGTGGGAATGTTTTCAAGATTAACAAATCATATGACTCATTATGCTATTTTTAATTAGTTTACTATGTCAAAAAAAGAAAAAATTGCAACTCTTGTATTTCTTGTTTGATATCATCATTCATAGACTTATGTATAATGTATACAGTGTAAATGTTATTTAAATGACGCAATAAAAAAAACTTTAACCCCTTAAGGACAGAGCCTTTGAAACATTTTTGTCCTTTCTGGACAATGCCTATTTTAACATTTCTGTGCTGTTTGTGTTTAGCAGTAATTTTCTTCTTTGTCATTTGCTGTACCCACACATATTATATATTGTTTTTATCGGGACAAGAAGGGCTTTCTATGGATGCCATCTTTTTGATCATATCTTATCATATTATTAAAAAAAATAATAAAATATGGTAAAAAAAAAAAAGATACACAAATTTCTTTGTTTTTATTTGAAACAACTTCTCCTCATCGACAATAGCGAACGAAAAAACATGCTAAATAGATTCTACTATTTCTCCTGAGTACAGGGATACCACCCATGCATAGGTTTGTTGGGTTGTTTGGGGGCTAAAATGCCAAATTTTTGAGGTGCAGTTTTTTGTTTTCCAACTTGAAATTTTTACATGCAGACAGCCTGCACCCATGTCCCATTTGGGACATATTTGAAGCCAGCTAGTGTATTTTACCCCATCAACCCATATATTTTTTAAAAGAAGACACCTTAGGCTATCTCAAATGGTGGTATTTTTACACTTTCCATGCACTAATTCTACCACCAGCCTTTGTCAAACTTTGTGGTAGTAATTTTTTTGTGGGTTTTTTTCACAAACCTTGTACTTCAGACATGAATTCACAGATTATGGTATGTGTCACTGCCAAATAACACCCTAATAAGTGTTCAGCAACATCTCTTGAGTACAGGGATACCACCCATGCATAGGTTTGTTGGGTTGTTTGGGGGGTAAAAGGCCAAATTTGGTAGGTGCAGTTTTTTGTTTTCCAAATTAAAATTTTGACATGCAGACCGCCTGCACCCATGTCCCATTTGGGACATATTTGAAACCAGCCAGTGTATTTTACCCCATCAACCCATATATTTTTTAAAAGAAGACACCTTAGGCTATCTCAAATGGTGGTATTTTTACACTTTCCATGCACTAATTCTACCACCAGCCTTTGTCAAACTTTGTGGTAGTAATTTTTTTGTGGTTTTTTTTCACAAACCTTGTACTTCAGACATGAATTCACAGATTTTGGTATGTGTCACTGCCAAATAACACCCCAATAAGTGTTCAGCAACATCTCTTGAGTACAGGGATACCACCCATGCATAGTTTTGTTGGGTTGTTTGGGGGGTAAAAGGCCAAATTTGGTAGGTGCAGTTTTTTGTTTTCCAAATTAAAATTTTGACATGCAGACCGCCTGCACCCATGTCCCATTTGGAACATATTTGAAACCAGCCAGTGTATTTTACCCCATCAACCCATATATTTTTTAAAAGTAGACACCCTACGCTATTTCAAATGGTGGTATTTTAACACTTTCCATGCACTAATTCTACCACCAGCCTTTGTCAAAGTTTGTGGTAGTAATTTTTGTGTGGTTTTTTTTCACAAATATTGTATTTTAGACATAAATTCACAGATTTTGGTATGTGTCACTGCCAAACAATAACCCAATATGTGTTCAACAACATATCCTGAGTACAGGGATACCACCCATGCATAGGTTTGTTGGGTTGTTTGGGGGCTAAAGGGCCACATTGTGAAGGTGCGCATTTTCAACTTGGAATATTGACGTGTAGTCAGCCTGAGCCCATCTTTCATTTGGGACTTTTTTTTAAGTAGGACAGTGTATTTTACCCCAAAAAGTATATATTTTGTAAAAGTAGACACCCTAGGCTATTTTAAATGGTGTTATTTTAACACTTTCCATGCACCAATTCTACCACCAGCCTTTGTCAAAGTTTGTGGTAGTCATTTTATTGTGTATTTTTTCCCACATACATTGCACTTTAGACACAAATTCACATATTTCGGTATGTGTCACTGACAAACAATACCACAATATATGTTCAGCAACATCTCCCGAGCACAGGGATACCACCCATGCATAGCTTTGTCAGCTTTGTTAGGGGTTGAAAGGCTACATTTGAGAGGTGCGCTTTTTGATTTTCAAACTTGGAATTTGAACATGTAGAGCAAGGAAGGGGTTAATAGCTCTTATAAGAGCCTTTGTAGTACTGTACAAAAAAATTAACCCCTAAAAATGCACAGACAAGAAAAAATGTTCTGCTGTGCAGTGATCAGTGGCAGGGAAGGGGTTAATACACTACACTATACAAAAGGTATGGCTTTTATAAAAGCCCTTGGAACTCACAATTTATTAACATTTTATTTAATTTATTACAATTTAAAAATTATGTTATACAGATCTGTCTCTTTCCCTCACTAAAACTCAAGTGAGGAGAGGGAGGCAGATCCATATGGGTCAGAACAATATTTACGGACCAGACGAATGGTGATGCTCATCTGAGAAATCACCAAACCACCTTTGCCACTGATCGGCTGTTACTGATCGCTATACACGCGTTCAGACAGCTTCAAAAGGAATACACGTAATCCCCTAGTGGGTATAATTAACCCCTAGTGAGTCTGACAAAAAAAATGCTGATAGCAAAAAAAATCCTTCGGCGACTAGATTGCTCCATATGCGCTGCTTAGGCAGTGACCATATGCACTGCTTAGGCAGTGACCATATGTGCTGCTTAGGAAGTGATATACGGCAAGGAAGGGGTTAATAGCTCTTAAAAGAGCCTTTGATATACTGTAATAAATCAAAGTAAAATAAAATAACCCCTAAAAAAATGCACAGACAGCAAAAAATGTGCTGCTGTGTAAGATCACTGCGTACACAGCGATCAATTGCAGGGAAGGGGTTAAATACTGGAAACGGCTTTTATAAAAGCCTTTGGGTCTCAATTCTATTAAATATATTATAATTAAAAACTTACATTATACAGCTCTGTCTCCCTCCCTCACTAAAACTCAAGTGAGAGGGAGGCAGATCTACACGGGTCAGATCAAATATTTACACATATTGATCTAACCAGACGAATGGTGATGCTCATCTGAGCAAACGCCAACCCGCCATTGTCACTTATCAGCTGTTACTGATCGCTATACATGCGCTCAGACAGCTAAAAAAAATTTTTTACGTTAAACGTAGTCCCCTAGCGGGTATAATTAACACGTGACGGGTGTAATAAAAAAGTTTTAAAAAAATTAAAAATGCTTCTGCAGCAAGATTGCTGCATTTGCGTCAGATCGCTGATTAGGCAGTGATCTACGGCAAGAAAGGGGTTAATCTCTCTTAAAAGAGGTTTTTTTATACTGTAATGAATTACAGTAAAAAAAAATAACCCCTAAAAAATGCACAGACAGCAAAAAATGTGCTGCTGTGTATGATCACTGCGTACACAGCGATCAATGGCAGGGAAGGGGTTAAATGGCTTTTATAAAAGCCCTTGGTGTTTAAAATTTTATTAAATATTTTTTTTATTATTTTATTTTATATTTTTACTTGATCTGATCTGTCTCTCTCCCTTACTATAACTAGTAAGGTGAGGGAGGCAGATCAATACTTGTCAAAGGCAATATTTAGTAATATTGCCTTTGACAGTATGGTAAGTGCTCATCAGAGCACTTACCATACATGCCTGCACACAGATCACATAGATCTGCTGTGCCGGCATCCATTGGCTCCCCCTAGAGCATCGGAAGTGAAATACTTTCACTTCCGATGCTCTTGCCATTAGAAGGGAAACGCTGCCTGTACAGGCAGCGTTCCCTTCTACTGAGCCGATGGGGTCGCTCAGGAGAGCGACCACCATCGGCTCTGGGCAGCCTGGAGGTGTTGTTAAGTGCCTCGCTGGCGAGGCACTTTAACAACACCGCAGATGCTTAGAAAGCGAACGATCGTTCGCTTTCTAAGCACATGTGTGCAGCGGGCGCAGCCATTTTTAAATGGCTGCTACGATCACTCCGTGGAGTGATCGTAGCGCGCCCCTGCACATTTGGGGGGTGTTGCACAATGCCTCTACCTAGAGGCATTGTAGCAACACCGTTAGAGTAAAGAAAGCGACCGCTGGTCGCTTTCTTTACTCCATTTAGTGCATGACGTGCCAGGCACGTCAGCTGTCGGCAAGTCCACGATTTGCCGTGACGTGCCTGGCACGTCATCTGTCGTTAAGGGGTTAATTTAAAAAAAAATGTAAGAGTTTACTGGCAAATAATACACTCCGCAGTGAGTAAGCAGTCCCTTCCATACCCCCCAGTCCTACCTACTACAATAACTATCCATCTGCCGAATGCAGCCAAACACCAATTGAAGTGTTGAATTGCCTCGGTCGAAAAGATACGCAGCACAAATGACCTGATTTTAACCTTGTAAGGTAGAGGTACGTCCCATAATTGACAGTGGTTCTACTGAACTGATTTTTTGGAATAAAACAGGTGTAAACAGATGATAATGGGGAATACGCTATTGCTTGTAAGGTCTACTTGTTAATTTTATTTTCTCCTGTACCCCCTTATCTGTTTCTGAACCTCCACCCATATGTAAAATAGATAGTCATGTATGTATATAACGATCTTTACGATAGAGACTTAATATTTGAAGGAATAAAAACTCACTCTTATTGTTTTGAATGGAAACGAAGTTTATTACAGGAATTATGTAACACGCATTAATACAGTTAAAACATGGTCTTGAATTTTCTGTGAGTCACATCTGTATATCTTATTATGACACCATGTAATCTTTCTACTTTTTGAAAACATCTAAATTAAAATATAGTTTAAAAAAAATACCATTGATTAGAAATTGTTGTCTAAAGACGCATCTTAGCTGCTTTCGTGTATACGCAACCGCAAGTTAAACCGCAAGTGATAAACCGAAACTACCCTCGTTGACAGACCCGGCTTGTTGTATTCGACTTACCAGAATTCTCCTCTCCTTGAAAACCGACCATTCTCCATTCTCAACTCCTAAGATTGTTTAAACCGAACACGCTGTCTTCTCCTTACCTCGAACCCAGATCGGATTAACGGACTGCCTCATAATTTTACCCTGATTCCACTGCATCACGCTGCAAGTATCTTCTTATTCATTCCTGCTTTTTGTTCTGCTTACTACTATTATCCAGCTATTCCATCTGCATATTTACCAATATTCTCAGAGTATATCCTGAACTTTTGTCCCAAGACTCTTTTGTGATTAATGAGGAGTTGTGATGCTTACCAATTCTGTTGAATAACCACTAAAAGCCGTTTATCATTATAAGTTTTTCTGACAACCTAGCCAACACTGCTGTTGTGTTCCTATATGATAACCCTGACATAATAACTCAGCCCTCCATAATGGAACCTGCAGAAATGGCTTCACAAATTGTAACCCTTAATCAAAAGGTTGAAATCCTTTCACAAAGTATGCAAGATTTATGTATTGCTAATGAGCGCCTCCTTATACATGTGACTGAAATACAAAAGCATATTTTTTCTTTTCCTCCACCTGGAGTCAGTTCCAGAGACTATGCTGAACCCACAGTCTCCACCCCTGAGAAATTCTCTGGAGATCGTTCTAAATATAGGGAATTTATCAACTCATGTAATTTACTCTTTGCATTAAGACCCAGGTCCTACCCCACTGACCGTATCAAAGTTTGTACTATAATGTCATTCCTACGTGGTGAACCTATGGCCTGGGCTCACACCTTCCTAGAGAACCACGACCCCATACTTGAATCTCTTGACGAATTCATTAAAGAAATGTCCCTCCTGTATGAGGATCCTAACAAACAGTTCACAGCAGACACTGCTACTCGATCTTTCACTCAAGGAAAGAGACCCGTGTCAGATTATATCTCTGAGTTTAAAAGATGGGCTATTGATACCCAGTGGAACGATATTTCTCTGCGTAACCAATTCCGGTTAGGACTTTCAGATTACGTTAAGGATGAACTATCTTGAACAGATTTACCCCCTAACTTGGACGGTCTTATGCAATTATCTATAACAATAGACCGTAGGATGAGAGAACGAAGGGCAGAACGATCATCCAATCCTTCTACTTGGAAAAAACCTATCACAAACCAGTAGACAAGACTAACACATCTGAACCTATGGAAATAGGAATCCTCAGAGGTCCTCTAACAACTGAAGAGAAACTACGTCGTAAGACTCTCCATCTGTGTAGGTATTGTGCTTCCAACGATCATCTCCTTGATGTATGCCCACTTCTCACACGCAACAAAAGTGGTAAGAGCAATAGTGTTTCTTCCATTTTCAATGTTTCTCACTCTCTACCCTCAACTCAATGTATCATTTCTATCCTCCTACAGTGGTATCAAGAAAGAGTTATGACTGAAGCCATCATCGACTCAGGAGCTGCTGGATCATTCATAGATACCACGCTTGTTGAAAAATACAAAATTCCTACACTACAAAAAGAATCGTTCATTTCTCTCAGAGTTGTTGATGGATCCCTTATCTCTTCTGGACCAATTAAGGAACAGACTATCAGTCTCAAAATGACTATAAAAAAACAGTCATACAGAATACTTTTCCTTTGACATTGTAAAATCACCTTTATTCCCTGTTATTTTAGGGATGAATTGGTTGCAGTTACACAATCCTACCATACAGTGGTCTCCTATCCACATTGAATTGGATTCATCTTACTGCCATGATACTTGTTATCATCATATTTCTCTTCTACAAATTACTGAAGAAGATAAAACAATTCCAGCGGTCTATTCTGACTTCAATGACTTCTTTAGTGAAAAAGAAGCCTCCTCGTTACCACCTCATAGGATATACGATTGTCCAATAGATAATCTTCCCGGAGCCTCCATTCCTTTTGGTCATATCTACCCTCTCTCAGACAAAGAACTTCAAACACTTAAAGAATACCTTGAAATAAACCTAAAGAAAGGCTTTATCAGACCTTCAATCTCCCCCGCTGCTTCTGGAATATTCTTCTTTCGCAACAAAGATAAAACAATACGACCAATTATTGATTATCGAGAATTGAACAAAAGAACAATAAAAAACAGATACCCTTCACCACTTATACCTGAATTGTTGGACCGACTACGTACTGCTACCATTTATTCCAAAAATGACTTCGTTCGCAACAAAGATAAAACAATACGACCAATTATTGATTATCGAGAATTGAACAAAAGAACAATAAAAAACAGATACCCTTTACCACTTATACCTGAATTGTTGGAGCGACTACTTACTGCTACCATTTATTCCAAAATGGACTTCGTTCGCAACAAAGATAGAACAATACGACCAATTATTGATTATCGAGAATTGAACAAAAGAACAATAAAAAACAGATACCCTTTACCACTTATACCTGAATTGTTGGAGCGACTACGTACTGCTACCATTTATTCCAAAATTGACTTGAGGGGGGCTTACAATCTCATTCGTATAAAAGAAGGTCACGAATGGAAAACTGCTTTTCGAACTCGATATGGCTTATTCGAATACCTTGTCATGCCTTTCGGGCTATGTAATGCTCCTGCTACATTCCAACATTTCATCGATGACATTTTTAAAGATCTATTGGATGTTTGCGTTATCATATACCTCGATGACATTCTCATTTTTTCAGACAGCTTAGAAGACCACAGGAAACATGTCAGATGGGTGTTGACAAGACTTAGAACCCATAATCTCTTTGCCAAATCCGAAAAATGTTTATTTGAAGTATCAAAAATTTCCTTCCTAGGCTATCTTATAACACCTCAAGAAATTCACATGGATAATTCTAAGATTAACTGTATTCTCAATTGGCCTACTCCCACTTCAGTAAAAGAAATACAGAGTTTTCTAGGTTTCGCCAATTTCTACAGAAAGTTTATAAAGAACTTCTCCACGATTGTTCAACCACTTAACCTTCTTACCAGAAAGAATACTTCATTCAACTGGAATAGTAAGGCTCAAGTAGCCTTTGAGAGTCTAAAACACAGCTTCACTTCCTCTCCAATACTACGAATGCCTAATCCATCTCTACCATATATCCTTGAAGTGGACGTTTCCAACACATGCCTAGGAGCTATTCTTTCACAACAAGATTCTCCCCAATCTCCAATGCATCCAGTCGCCTTCTTTTCTAGGACACTTACTTCAGCAGAACAGAATTACCCAATTGGAGAAAAAGAACTACTAGGAATTAAGGCTGCTTTTGAAAATTGGAGGCATTTATTAGAAGGAAATGAAATACCCCTAATAGTCAATACCAATCATAAAAACCTTGAATTCTTACACAACAATAAAACATTATCTGCCAGACAAGTACGATGGAGTCTCTTTTTCGATAGATTAAATTTCCATATAATATACAGACCTGGATCAAGAAATAAAAAAAGGCTGATACACGCTCACGAATACCTAACAATCAATTCCAAACCCAAGAAATTTCTTCCATTCTTCCATCATCCAGATTTATTGGAATCACTACTTCTCTAATCGAAAAGATAAAAGGATTAACTCCTGAAGAGTTGGATCTTCCTGATGATTCCTCCCTTTATAAAGAAAACAGCATTTTCTTTTAAAAACAAGAGGATATACATACCCCCATCTCTTCGTCCTGATGTCCTTAAATTGGTTCATGATTCACCCCTAGCAGGACATCCAGGAATTAGGAAAACATCTGAACTTTCAAAAAGAAGATTCTGGTGGCCATCTCAAGAAGACACCATAACAAATTATGTCAACTCATGTCCTATCTGTCAAAGAATGAAACATTCCCATCAACAACCTACTGGTTTTCTGGAAATTGTAGAACTCCCTCTCTCAAAGAGACAAACAACTATCCTTGTTGTCGTTGATCGATTCACAAAAATGTCACATTTTGTTTCCATACCAAAGATCCCTACATCTAAGGAATTATCTATTATCTTCACCAACCACATTCTAAGATTACATGGCTTACCCGATAAAATCATTTCGGATAGAGGAACGCAATTTACCTCTTTGTTTTGGAAAGAACTATGTACATCCCTCCACATTTCCTCTAAACTATCTTCCTCATATCATCCTCAAACGAATGGACAAACAGAAAGAGTGAATCAGTGTCTTGAACAATATCTAAAATGCTACTGCACCCATTTACAAGATGACTGGGCTCCATGGTTACCATTAGCTGAATACGCTTATAACAATACTATTCACTCCAGTACCAAAATGTCCCCTTTCTTCGCTAACTATGGTTATCATCCAACTTCCATTACTATGACCCCCTCTATACTCTGTACCTAGTGCTACATAAATTGTTGGCGCTATATAAATAAATGATAATGTAATGTTTTGCAATTTACTTTGTAATTTATTATTGATGATGAGGGAAAGTTACCATATTGCACTTTTTTTTATTATTCAATAAATTGCCATTTTTCTATATTTATGCTCCCCAGTGTGATTGAATATGGATTTATTTTTACTTTTATTGGTTTATCCAAATAAGCTTTGTTGAAGCATATTAGTAACAAAGTACATAACTGTCAGGTGGAAGTTATGCTACCTTCGCACGTGTTTTGTGATAAAGACCCTTAGGTGCTAAATTACTGTGTTTTTTCCAAGTAGCACTAATACATCTTTATGTAGACTGGATGACACTGGCAATTCATTTTTAACTGAGGGGTTATTTTAAAACTGTATTTTCTCTTGTTTTCTACAAGTTTTAGGGCAATAACCTTAAGTAGCATTTTTTCCCCTAGGTGACCTTTTGACCCTAACCCCAATGATCAGGGCTATTTTAAGTGATGCCTGATGATCATCGTCTGATTTCCAGAAGCAATTAAAGCCTATAACCCCATATATACATTGTTAAGCTTTCTCATGGTTTGTTATGGAACTTAATAATAACTAATGCACTATTTGAAATAAGATGCCTTTTTTTCCAATGTATTTCCATATAGTATGAGTCTTTTATTCTTGTCTTCTTCATAATTATCGTAGTAACAAGTGGCCTCTTTTAGCAATCACATTCATTATCCTAGTCTCTTTCAAGATTTGATTTCTTCTGTATTTGTCTGTAATGAGTCTTTTTTTAGTAACTCTTCTACATTGATCTATTTATCGTGTTATTATGTCTTCATTTATTGTCCAACCCCTCAATTTCTTCCGTCACATTTCTGCTATCTTTGTCTTCAGTTCTTTGGTTTAGAACTTTCAGCAGACTATATGTCTATAATTTCATGAAAAGGTATTAGCTGTATTTTGATACAACTGTCAGGCTTGTCTTTTGTTTTCCTCCATAAGCACTGTAGTGTTTGTGCCATATAAAGTGGTTTAATTAATCTTCCATGTGAAGTATTACCGTATTTGCTTTGCCAAGTAACTTTTGTATCATTTTCCTTTAGTTTTAATTGCATTTTCCACTTTTGACAGGTTTCTTAACAGGTTACACACTTTGTTGACCCAGCCTATCCTCTGTCTTGGTAAGATACCTAAACTATGTATTATAATTTTCTTTCAATACTCTTATTATGTCTCAGAATATTTCCTTTTATCCTTTCCATTTTAGAGAAAGTTTGTTGTAGTCATGCCTTTTTCTTTTTACATTACCAAATATCAACACAGGTGCCCTAGAATGTTTTCAAAACATTTTTCTTCTTGCTGCTCCAGTAATAGTTTTTTCACTTTAAATATTTATTTAGTAATCTCATTGAGATTACGTTATTATGTGTTTCCTGTAATCAGTTTATCTGCACAGATAACATTTATTGATAGGTATATACCAGAAAAAGGGACACAATTAAAATAAACAGTTTCCTCCGTCAGTCAATCCAGAGATACTTGAAATCATTTTTCAAGATGCCTTTTAATTGCATTACTCGATTTATACCAGCATATTGTCATGGTTTTGCGCTCCCGTACAGATAAAAAGCACGCAGTACAATAGCCAATATAGAGCATTACCAGTTTCTTTGAACTATGTCACGTGTTGCTTTATTATTGACATGGTTGCTTCATTCAGTGGACAGTATACCTCGCCCATCCCTTGTTTCCCGCCACGAGCAGCAAGCTATCGTGTGTTGATTTATCCTTAACTCCTTTAGATTACTGCCTTGGCGTTCCTCCTGTCTCATGCACTCTACGTTAAATGTTTGGCTTTTAATCAACAGACTGTATTTTCCCGCCATCTTCTCTCCCTTTTGGTGTCTTCTCTATTCCTTCCGTGTTTACGCCGTTCACAGTTAATCCTTCCTCCCCTGTCTACAACTCCCGCTCTGCAGCGCCGCGTTACTCCTGGCTCCGCCCCCGGAAGTCGTCATCGCGCCTCTCGTCCGGTAAAGCGTCCCGATCGTTTTGGTTTTCATGTATTCTCGTTTATTTTTGCATTTCGTTAATGTGTCTGGAAATGGAGACCATCAAACCGCGCAAAAATCTGAACGTTTCGTGAGCGTTACATTGTTCCTGTTTTATAGGGTGGTCGCTCCCCGTTTTCGCCGCTGCGAAGGCAGGTTTGGTGATCATCATGATGCCCGGGGAGACTCATTCCAATCCGGCTGGCATTGCCTCTGAGGCGGCAGGGACCTGTCAAAATTGTACAGCTTTACAGCAGGTAACGGGAGCAAAGCTGCCAGATGTGTTTTCTGACACTCCGCACAGTGTCACAACACACGCTGGTGTAGTAATTCGCATGCTGCTGTGTTATGCTCGTGCTGCATCTGTGTCAAATGTGCAGCACTTCCTATTGTAGCATGTTTCCAAGCTAGTCTGTGCAAGTTTCTTAGCTGGATATTGGGATCTAGCAGAAGTCAGACTTTAAAAAGCTGTTTTGTTATTGGATTCTGGCCAGAATTGTACGTATCACTGTGTATTTTAATTCTTGCTGTCACATTGTCACTTTTAGCATGGTCATGACATGTAGCATGAAATAAACTTTCAGACTGTCTAAAGCTACTTGTTTTACTTGCTAAGAACTTTTTCGCCATGTAATTTTTTTTTTTGATCGGTTAATTGCATGATCTGTTTATGTAGCTGCACGTTTGTTGGATAATTAAAGGGACCTAAACATTGCTTAAACTTCAAATGTGCAGGGAAATTTTTTTATAAACCATGATCTCTACATTGTGTTAGTTAAATTGTATTCAAACATAAAATAAGAGAATCCTGCTTAAAGGGGCTGTGTCACCTAAATATTGCTTATACTGTGAAAAATGAAAAAACTGCGAACAAATGGCTAAATTAGGCGAAACAAATGCTTTAAATGGGTCTGGAGTCTCCTGCTTATGACATCACCTGTGGCTTGAAATGCAAACATTACACATTTCCCCTTGAAAATGGGTAAATTTGCATATCAAACCAAAAGTGGTCTTTCGTATAGGCACTACAGACTCATTTAAATAGTTTTTGCCAAAATGGAAAATGCATAAAATAACACAATGGGGGTAAACACAGCGCACATGCCGATAGTAAATTAGTGCACTGTTGGAGTGTGCGCCCATTCATAAAGCAGACTCGCAACAAATTTTCTGTCAGAAACTTGCTTCCAGGTGATGCTGGTGCTCATTGTGCTGGTGCATGATTAGTGGTGGAGTACAGTGTTTGGCGGGGGTCATTCTTCCGTACTGCAATGTGTCGGGAGTTAGAAATAGGCTCAATCGTCGTTATACATAACCAAACCTAATATTGCGCCTTTTTATAAAACTCCTGACATTTTGCTATGGGGGAGTTTTTGTACATAACCCCCAATGTTTAGGTAATTCTTTATTTTATTTTTTTAATCTCTACAATGTTTAGATTCACATGGTCCCTTTAAGCTGATTTGACAAATAAGAGATTATAGTTTTACTTTTTGTCACATAGAAGAGGTTGTTTTGACGATTGTAGCCTTGGAATTTAGGTATAAATTCAAAATACACAGTCTACCCTGAGCTAAGTGATGGTGGTCTATTCACAAAATGGTGAACTGCAAAAATATCAGCTGAAAAATTCTCCCATTTGGCTATTAAATCTTTGATTTTTTTCTTGTATAATAGTACATCGACCCCATAGAGTTGGTAATGTCTACCTGTGAACCTCACTCCTAGTGTTTTTAGTGAATGTCGGATTGGTTCCTGAGCCGTAACCAAAGGCTTTAACAATGGATAGTCAATTTATGATTAAGATGCAGTCAAAAGTGTTTATAGAGTGTAAAAATATTTTTTTAACGCAATTGATGTGATCATATCCATTGCACCTGTTTTAAACATTTGGTCACTTATACTTTATGCCTCAAATTGTGAGTCTGTCACATGCTGGGTGGCAGAGAGTTTCAGTGCAATTTTAGATGGACTTCTGAAACTGGCACAAATGGCATCAGTTTTCTGATTTGGCAAACCACATTCAAAGATTATATTTGTGTGTCTTTTACATCTGCAGATTTATTGTTCTTTTGACATTCTATCTTGATTGTACATATGGGTGCCATGTATAAGCGCAGCGCACGCAGATTGTGTCTAATAATGACGCAATCGGCGTGTGCACCAATGCATAATGCAGACCCACGGAAACCTTCATTATCTATGCCAAATGCGTAGATTTAGGCGGTGGCAGAACTTTGTGCGCCAGCGCAGCCTATGTATAAAAAAAACAGGCACTGAAAAGCACCTGATTTGTGTTGGCAAACCTCTGCCATACTCAGTTTGATGGAGGTCCCTCTCTCCCTCGCTGCAAAGTGTCAGGACTTACGGGGAAAAAAAGCGATTGCGCTTTTTTTAAAATTAAACTCCCGATACTTTGCATTTCAGGAGTTTTTATACATAATCCCCATAGTGCCTCCTTATATTTTCTTCCATATTGTTCATAACGAAATTCAGTTTTTAGCCATCAAGTCCCTTTTCAGGATAATCTTGCACAAAATCATGAATATCAGGGGTTCATACCTTCTCTAGTAGTCTATGCTGACTGTTATAGCTGCGTTGGGTAAATTTGTATAATCTGTAATCACTTTCACAGTTGTTTTCAAAGAAACATTTAGACTATTGTTATTATCTTCCCTTCCTTTAACATCAAATGTTGCTCTTGGAGTTTATTATAATTTAGTAACTTTTTCTTTGTTTCTCTTTTTAAATTGCAGAATTTAAATGAATATGTAGCAGCGTTGATTGCTCTTAAGCAAAAAATAATAGATTCAGAGTAAGTTATCTTTTTCTTTCTACAATAATTTTGTATGTTACTTCTTTTATCTGCTATATATATGCAATTGTTTGCTTTTAGTCATATGCTGTGGCTTCAGAGAAAGTGAGATAGGTATGTAAAATAATTCAAAACAGGATATTTGAACAGTTTCCTGTGTTTATACAACTTTCACTTATTTTCATAACCTGACAACTTGTTTTGACGAACAGCTCACACCTAAGCACATTTTAATTCAATTGCCTTTAGTAGAATTTTTACAAAACCAAAAGCAAAAATGTATCTTTAACATTTTGCATAAAGAGAGCTTGTTTAAATTTGGTTGAAATGTATATTTGCAACAGTAATTGAGTTTTGACAATGTCAAGTCATTTGTTAACCAAGTTGTTAGTGGTTTTTAAGTCTAGTTTTAACTTTTTTATTATTTTATCAATAACAATAGCTGACGGCTAGATTTGACTTTATTTTTATCTTGAAGCCATATCTGTAAGACTTAATTTACCCATGATAATTTAAGGTTGTGAAATAAATGCATTATAGGTTTTCAGATTTTTGTTGTCTTTCTATTTTTTACTGTGGATGTAATATGTTCTTTTTCTTATTTTTACAGCCATTTGCTTGCGGACTACCAACATAAGTGTGAAGATATCCTTTACTGCAGTTCTTTAATTTTTTTTTTTTATGTACACGTGTACAGTGCTTAAGAAGTCCAAGACATGCAATGGTCCTAAAGTCCCCAATAGTTTTTATTGTTTTACATAGAACTCTATGGAAATGCCATTTCCCACCTCCTACAAATAACTAGTCTTGCTCCTAAAATCTAAAAATATCATATATATATTTATTTTTATATATATATATATATATATATATATATATATATATGTAATATCTCCACCATTACATCACTTTATGTGGCAATAAGCATGGAGAATCCATATTAATTATCTTACCCAGAATGTGAACATGGTAATTATGCTGCTTTGTTTGTGTGACTGGTCAGCTTGAGCTCACATCTTTGGGTAGGAGATATAGATATCTGTGTGTGTGTGTGTTTTTGATAAATGGACCCAGTCCCTAAATATGGTTTACATATGTGGAAAATTCAAAATGTTCCATACATTTGTGTTGGCAGAATTGGCAAATAAAAGCATACATAAAGATAAAATGGGTTGTAAATGTGTCTGTGGTGGTGATATAACCTGTGGCTTTAAATGCAAATTACACATTTCCCAGTGAAAGTAGTTAATGTAAATATCAAATTGCAGGTGATGTCATAAACGCTAGACCGCCACAGACATATTTAACCGCTTCGCGACCTTATGATGAGTTAACACCTCCAGCCACTCTGAAATGGGTCCAGGACTGTGCTTTGCACCCGAGGCAAAGCTCCTGGACCCGATCAGAGTGTTTCCGGGCATGTGATCGCGGTGATAACATGCAAATTATATTGCAGTCAATGTGTTCACACACTGACTTTGTCTCTAATGTATTCCCTGTGCTTCACATACTTATTGTGAAACACAGAGAGTGACCTGCAAGTGAAAAGAAACCAAACGCACACAAAATAAATTTCTTGCTGATTAGTTTGTCACTGTGATTAGTTTCCTTACTACTTTATGACCCTCATTTTGTTTTGTTTTTATCAAACTTATTGAAAAAGTAAATTATTTTATTGTAATATATTAAATTACAGTTAACGCCTGCATGTCCATGATGAGATTATTATGGATCTGACTAGTAACATCACACTGGTCAGAGTTTTTTTTTTTCCATGTTTTTTTTTTCCATGTTTTTTTGTTGTGGGGGGGATTTGGGAACCTATATTTTTATTTTTTATTAGTTAGTTAATTAGTTGGGATAAGTAGGTTAGTGTTGTGCTAGTTATGCAGATTATTATTGGCAATATTCCCTGGCATTACCTCTTTCTTGAATAAAACCCTTGGAGTAAATGTGTAAGTTTTTAGTATTGTGAAAATAGTGTTTATCATGCTTATTTTCTTGCATGCTGAATCATGCGTTGCACACTTTCTGCTTCAAAATGTTCTTACCTTATTACCTCCCTATGTTTTTTACTTTGTAAGCAGTTCATTCATTTTAAAGTATGGATCTTTCAAAATATTTGAGAATCGCTGTTAAGACCTATGTCTTAATATATTTTGATTTGCTTTTGCCATGATTCTAATTTGACTTCATAATGTACAATATATTCTTTGACCAAAACATACAGCTTCAGTTTACAGAAAGGTAAGAACATGTTTACGTCATACAGTGTTTAAATAGGACAGGGGATGGGGAAATATTTAATTTTCAATGTTCTTTAAAAGAAATATAGAAGCACTTGTGAAACATTAGTTGACATGCTAGTTAATCCTTTGACCAACAGCTGTCATGTTTGCCTGGGAAGCAGCCAACCCGGTCTGGTCGGCGACTGTCTCCTTGTTTTTGCATGGGATCACCGGACAGATCTTTAAATAGGTCCCCTTTGCTGATCCCAGGGGAAAAAACGAGGGTCTCTCTTTGCACTAGCAGTGAGAGCCAGGGACACTGCAGGCCCCAATCAGACAAGCGTGGCAAGTCATTGTCAGCGAAAGCCAACTTCCAGACCTGCTGTGAGACATAGCAGAGAGTAAACCCACTTGTGTTTTTTAAGATGCACTTCGGGTTTGCTTGAAAGCCACAGGACATGTTTTAACCCTTGCTTGCTTCATGGCGTTAAACTGAATTAACCAAGTGTATTTCCCTTGTTTTTGTATCTTAATAAAATAATTTACATTATGTGATGTGTAAAGGAACAGTTTCAGTAGGAAAATTTTCATCTCAAGATACAGTTTTCTATATTCACAGTAAAAACAATGTTTAGGTGTTTTTTTTTTGTAGTTTTGGTTAAAAGGACTAATGCAAATGTTGTTTTCATTTAGAGAGAATGAAACTCTAAGATGTCAACTGGAACAAATGTTGCAGAAAATAACCCCTCAAGAACAAAATCATGAAGAGCTTAAATCTTTAAGAGCTGAGCTAGAAGAGAAAACGGTAATTTTTATATGCTTGTCTTTAACCCATTTTTGCGACATAGGGCAGTGGAAGAATCTCTGCTAACGACATAGGATGGGCCTAGTCTGTCAAGCAGTAGAATAAGCAGTGTTCCTGACCGCTCAGGCGGTGTTGCTGTAATACCCTCTTGTGGGTAAGAGCTTCAGCAGTGATGAATTATTACATCCATTGCTCTGTTGCTATAGGAAGTCAACTACATTGCAATATAATAAAGGCTAAGTTGAACTTACATCTAGTGTTAGTGTTGGCATAAGGTTTATGGTCAAAAAGGGCACTAGGAGAATATGCATAACTATAACTATAACTTGCAAAAAAACATTTAAACATGGCATATTTCTAAACTGAGGACAACATTTAGAACCAGTTTAGATGGGGGTCTTTTTACCATTTGTAACTGTGTAAAATATTTTTCAGGTTAAAGTTAGAAAAAGGTTTTGGTTTTTGTTTCCCAATATTTTTTTGTAAATTAAATGATGAAAGTAATGGTATCTAAAGTAATCTCTTATGCCGATTTAAAAATAAATAAATAAAAAAAAAAAAAATATATAATTGGTGTGGGTATGGAAAATGAGAAGAAAATCACAGCTAAACACAAACAGCCCATGTCACCAAGGGTAAGATATGGGCAAAAAGTCATGTCAATATGGTATTAAAGGAACACTTCCTTCTTAATTGATACACCCAGCTTTACTCCATGCTTTCGCATGCTGACAGACAGTGCACACCCAGCCAATCGGAGCTCGTCCTGCTCCAACTGTTGTATGCAAAGGTTTTTCACTGCTAGCACAGAAAGAGACCCTCGTTTTTGCATGGGATCATCAGAGGGGATCTAGTTATGGAAGCATGACAGCTGTCGGTCAGATAATAAACTGACGTACTATCAAAAGTACATGTCCGTTTATCATCACACTAGGAACAACTATATTAGAAGAACAAGTGAAAAGTAAAGTTTAGTGTTCATTTAAGACCATTTCAGTAACTCTGCTAGTTTCATAATTGTACTTGTTACTAGATTAGGATTTTAATTAAGAACAAAGTCACTTCCTTATTTTGTGAGCACATATGCTGTATAAAAAAATGTAATCCTAAAATGAAAACCGGAAATTAATTTTGGTTAGTTTTGTAGTTCCAGGAATCGTGACACATGCTCAAGTAGTTGGCCATTTATTTCATTATTTTATGTTAGGAAATGGAAGGAAATATTTGTTGCCACCCCACTTGCTTTCTGCAAGTGATACTTCATCCTAGGGCTAAATTTACACTTTTGCAGTTTTTGTGTTTAGCTGTAATTTTCCTCTCTCATTTACTGTACTCACACATATAATACTATGTTTTTAACTCCATGAAAAGGGCTTTCTTTAGATGGCATAATTTTCATCATTACACATAATTTACTATAAAAAATAACTTTCTAACTTTTTCTTGAAATATCTTTTAATATCTTCTACAAACGCAAATAAACAACCTGCTAAATAGATTCTAATATTTGTCCTGAGTTTAGAAATACCTATTGTTTACATGGTTTTCTGTTTTTTCAACTAATAGGGCAACTCTCCTACAGTGACCTTTTTGACCCCCAACACTAGCACTAACCCTAATCTAAAACTAGTTCCTAACCGTAGATGCTAATCCTAGTATCCTTTTTTTCTTTTTTTTTTTTTTATATTCTCAGTGTAATGTTGACACCCTCTAGAGGCAGTTTAGTATGCACATGCAGTGTGTGTATTAGCATGTGTGAATGTGTTTGCATGTATGTTTGGGTTCAGCACCTGTTTTTATGAATGTGTCTCTCAGAATATCTGTGTGACAGCATTTGTTGGTGTGTGTATGTATGGATGTATGTATATGTATTTGTGACGGCATGTGTTAGTGTGTTTCAGCATACTAGTGTCTAAGTATTTGCGTGTGAGCAAGTGTGTTTTGTACATGTGTGTGTGTGTGTGTGTGTGTGTGTGTATTGTGAAATATCAGTTTATAACCTAATAATCCAAGTAAAGATCTAGTTTAAAAAAAAAAAAATGTGTGAATGGTAAGAGTCTATAAGTGTATGCCATTTATATATGTTTATGGACTGGCACCCAAGCATTTTTCTTTGTGATACAGAATTTGGCACTGGCTCCTAAAGTTTTCAGCTGGCTCCTAGATTTAAATCAGATTTGTCAAGCCCTGTGTTAAACTGCACAAAATTTATTTCATTCATACATAGTTGCTTTTTATCTGAGTCTCCTCACAAAGCCGTATTTATAACATAAATGACAAGAGTACATATTAAGTTAGATAATGAAGTGTAAAAAAAAGTGTACATTTAAGAACTGGTTAAGTGTCAGAAATATCTGGCCTTTCTCAATTATCCATTTCACAGATGAGTCTTCTTGATCAACATAACCCTTTTTTCTTTCAATTATCTGTTCAACTGATTAGTTTGATTTGGAAGTGCAGCAGAAATAATTTTGTAAAGTAGTAATTTCATTTATACTACCTTGCTGAAAGTTTATACTAGCTTTATAGAAACTGTGACTTTGGTTAGAACAGACTACACTTTTGTGCTCACACAATACTAAAAACATCCTAAACAGTGAAGATCTATAGCAGGTAATTTGAAGCACCAGCTCGTTTACATGCATGATGTTTTTATCTTTATTTTTGTCTTGTGAATACCTTGGTAAAGCTTGGTCCATCATTTTGATACATAATTTATTAAACCCCATTCACAAATGATATAAATGAAAGCAGAGCATTTTGATCCTTTTCCTGAACACACACACACACACACACACACACACACACACACACACACACACACACACACATACATACATACATACATACATACATACATACATACATACATACACACACACACACATACATACATACATACATACACACACACACACACACACACACACACACACACACACACACACACACACACAATCAATGGATCCACTGCACTATTCTGACTCCAAGTTTAAAGCACCCAGGTGCTATATCGACTTAATCAACAAATAATCCAGAAATAAGCACTTGTAGGATTTCTTGAATGTTCAAACAATATTATTTATTTGTGGGATTGGTTATTTATCCCACGGATATATATATATATATATATATATATATATGTATATATATATCATAGCAGGAACGGTTATTTTATGTTGTATTCATTTAGATCCACTTTGATCAGAGCTACTTTCACATACTTACTTTACAGCTCCAGCTAAATTTAAATAAATTTTGCATAGTAAAAGTAGCGAGCTTATGAAACACAAGCATTGTGGACAGTAAAAAGAAATGTATAAAATGACATCTGTAGTTTTTAGTTTTATTTGTTTCGTTTCATTAATGTCACTCCTCTTGCTTTTTATTTGTAGTCTTCTCTTAAGATCTACCAACAAACACAGCTAGAATTCACCCGCGTCAAAGAAGAGTGTGTAAAAAGTGATTCAGCGTAAGTAGCGCTTTGACAAACTTACAATTTAATGAAAGACTTGTTAAATAGGGTCTATCATGGAAAATATATTTGATAAAATTTTTATATAAATATCAAATATGTGACATTTTACAGCAAATCTATTTTTTTGGGAAACACCACGGGTTTTAATAGATTAGTTGATTCTTCTGAATGCTAATGTCCCCATCCTTTGCAAAATGTTGGTCCTCGCTAATCATGACTATACATTATTCGAATTATTTACATAGGATCTTCTGTTAATTAAAAAAAATCTCCAAGATTACTTTATCAAGTGTACTGTTAACAGATGTAATCTATGACTGTTAAAATCTCTAGCTTTTAATACTTAACACGTGCGTTTGAGTTTTACCAAGTACCCACCCAAATACAGCAATCTCTGAAACATGTAGCAATTTAGCATGTGCCAGGATTGGTTATACTTCTTAGAGGTAATTTCAAATGAATTGTGATTGTTAAATATATATATATATTTTAACAAGAATCTCTATCCAATAATTCCAATTGTACTATATTACTGCAAATTGGTATCCCACGAATTAAAGAAACATTCTGAGTACAGCTAGCATCCTTGTAGTACTTGACCCAAAATTATAAGTACACAGACATATTTCATTGTTTTTTTTATCTTTTTAGGAAGAAGAAACTGGAAGCAAAATTAAAGAAGATGGAAGGTAATGCATCCTAAAAGAAGTTATCTGTTATTTCCATTTCATTGATCAAATCACATCAACTTGATTTTAATTCTTGTAATTTAGGGTTGAAGCTGGGCTGGGCTATTTTATGTAGAACTACCATATTGTTATTTCTGGCACATAACTGCTTTGGTATTGAGTAACTATACTTAAACTAATCCTAGTTCCTAGTTGCTTTTGGCATTAGCAACTGGCCCTTTTAAAGGTGTTCATAACCAACTTGTGAAGAGTGGCAATGTTTGAGATGCACAGGGTCTATGCTGGTATATGATCTTTTTGACTGGTTTTAAAATAAAAATATACTTATTTATATGCTGGAAGTGTTGTTGGTAGTCTTTTTTCCAATGCCATTTTGTTTCACATCCTTGTTTTCCCAGACTCCGCTGAAAAACAGTTGAAGGATTTTAAACAACTGAAGACTGAGAAGAAGCTTCTTGAGAAAGAACTGAAAAAACTGCAGGTTTGTAAGCACTGTAAATACTCTTGCCAAAGCAAGTTTTTAGGTTTAAACACCAAATGACTTCTGGATCTCAGTATGTTAATAAAACCATTAGATAATTGTATTAATGTTTTGGTTGAATGCTATAATCCAAACCTCTTACTACATAAACTTTCACTAGGTCACAGTTTTATTGGTCTTTTTTTTGTGTGTGTATGCTGTGTACCCAATTACACTAAACTTGCTATATGTTTATCCAGTGTAAACTTTTTTAACTTGTCTTTTTTTTTTAAACTATATAGTATTTATTATATTCATGTAATCCTGAATGTTTACGTTCTCTGTCTATTTCTCACAGAAAAAGTTTAGCTTTTTTCAGGATGGCAAGAGCAAAAAAGGTAAAAAAAAAAAATATATATATATATACATTTTATTTTTATTAAAAAATTTTTTGTTTTGTTTTCTTTTTCCATAAAAGAAAACAAATGATTTAAGATCTTTTAATTTATTTCCAGGAATGAAAAATGCACAGACCCAAATTACAAATGAAGAACCTGTTGTAAATGTAGACAAACGTGAGCATCATCCGCCTTTTGCTGAACAGTTTCGCTGTAAAAATAGAAATAAACTTTCTGATATAAACCGCACACACAGACCTGTAATGTGGTTCAAATCCTTATACATATAAAATATTTTTAAATTACCTTATCTGTTGGTGTTGGGGACACCCATCTGAACTATAGTCACAAAATATGAATAGTTGGACTGTTACTCCTCCTGGATGGTGGAAGATTGCTCCCACTGCCTTTATAAGGAGGATTGAGTTGGTAATTGTTGCGTTCTTGTCGTTGCAGCCCCCCCCCCCCCCCCCCCCCCACTAAAACTGTTCCACTGATTAGAAATCTGTAAAAGCATTGTTGAGTGCATTTTACTTAATATGGCTACAATATATAATGATGACGCGCTCAGTTTGAATTATTTGTTATGAGACTTGTTTTCTCTCTCTCTAGGAAAAATCAAGCTTCTACTGGAGGAACTGTGGGAATGTATAGATTCTTCAACCGACAAAAGCCAAATCAAACTACAGGTGTTGGGTGAGACATATTCATTCAGTTTGAAATGTTTTAAATCTTAATTATAACATAGAAACATAGAATGTGTCGGCAGATAAGAACCATTCGGTCCATCTAGTCTGCCCAATTTTATTTTGAGTACTTTTATTAGTCCCCCGTTCCCGGTCTTATAGCTAGGATAGCCTTGTGTCTATCCCACGCATGCTTAAAATCCTTGACTGTGTTTACCTCTACCACTTCTGCTGGCAGGCTATTCCATACATCCACTACCCTCTCAGTAAAGTAATACTTCCTGATAATACTTTTAAATCGTTGCCCCTCTAATTTTAGACTATGTCCTCTAGTTGTGGTAGTTTTTCTTCTTTTAAATATACTCTCTTCCTTTACTGTGTTGATTCCCTTTATGTATTTAAATGTTTCTATCATATCCCCCCTGTTATGTCTTGCCTCAAGCTATACATGTTAAGATGCTTTAACCTTTCCTGGTAAGTTTTATCCTTCAACCCATAAACCAGTTTAGTAGCCCTTCTCTGAACTTTCTCCAAAGCATCAATATCCTTCTGGAGATACGGTCTCCAGTACTGCGTACAATACTCCAAGTGAGGTCTCACCAGTGCTCTGTACAATGGCATGAGCACTTCCCTCTTCCTACTGCTAATACCTCTCCCTATGCATCCAAGCATTCTTCTAGCATCTCCTGCTGCTCTATTGCATTGCATACCTACCTTCAAGTCCTCTGAAATTATTACTCCTAAATCCCTTTCCTCAGATGTTGAGGTTATTACTGTACCAAATAGTCTATATTCTGCTTTTGGGTTTTTACGCCCAAGGTGCATAATCTTGCACTTGTCCACATTAAATGTCAGTTGCCACTGCTCTGACCATTTTTCTAGTTTAGCTAAATCATTTGCCATTTGGTTTATCCCTCCATGAATATCAACCCTGCTGCAAATCTTTGTATCATCAGCAAAAAGACATACTTTGCCAACAAGACCTTCTGCAATATCGCTTATAAAAATATTAAAGAGAATGGGTCCAAGTACAGATCCCTGAGGTACCCCACTAGTAACAAGACCTTGCATCGAATATACCCCATTGACTACAACCCTCTGTTGCCTGTCACTCAGCCATTGTCTAATCCATTCAACAATATTGAAATCCAAACTCAAAGATTTCAGTTTATTAATAAGCCTTCTATGTGCGACAGTGTCAAAAGCCTTACTGAAATCTAGGTAAGCAATGTCTACTGCACCACCCTGATCTATTATTTTAGTCACCCAATCAAAAAAATCAATAAGATTAGTTTGGCATGATCTCCCTGAAGTAAACCCATGCTGTCTCTCATCTTGAAATCCAAGCGACTTTAGATGTTCAACAATCCTATTCTTTAACAAGGTTTCCATTATTTTCCCCACTACTGAAGTAAGACTTACTGGTCTATAGTTGCCTGCCTCCTCCCTATTACCTTTCTTGTGAATGGGCACAACATTAGCTAATTTCCAATCTTCTGGAACTACTCCCGTTAACAATGATTGGTTAAATAAATCTGCTAACGGTTTTGCTAGTACACCACTAAATTCTTTTAATAACTTTGGATGTATCCCATCAGGTCCCATCGACTTATTTGTCTTTACTTTAGACAGCTGAAGTAAAACCTCTTCCACTGTAAACTTACATGCATCAAAAGACTCATTAGTCTTTTTCCCTAAATGAGGTTCCTTACCCTCATTTTCATTTGTAAAAACTGAACAAAAATATTCATTAAGGCAGTCTGCTAAGCCTTTATCCTCTTCTACATAGCATCCTTCTTTTGTTTTTAATCTAACTAATCCTTGTTTTACTTTCCTTTTCTCATTTATGTATCTAAAAAATGTTTTATCCCCCTTTTTCACTGACTGGGCTATAGTCTCTTCTGTGTGTGCTTTGGAAGCTCTTATAGCTTGCTTTGCCTCTTTCTGCCTACTCTTATAGATCTTTCTATCTTCCTCACTCTGAGTATTTTTATAATTACTAAATGCTAGATTTTTATTTTTTACTATTTTAGCCACCTCTGCAGAGTACCACAGTGGTTTCTTAAATTTTTTGCTCTTACTGACATGCCTTATGCAATTTTCTGTTGCTTCCCAAACTAAAAATAATGGTGCACATGGAGGGTAGGGATCGACCGATTATCGGATTAACCGATATTATCGGCCGATATTCACAGTTTCCTAAACTATCGGTATCGGCATCTAACTTTACCGATAATGCCGATAATATTTGAATGAAGCCGTTTTCGCGATCAACGATCGCGAAAACCGCTTTAACAGTGCTGGTCTATTGCCTCGACATCGATGCAATAGCCAGCACCGATATTTCTATTTTGGGACCCCCACGATCGCCCCACGGAGCGATCGTGGGGAGCCATATTGACGGAGCATGCTGCTCCGTCAATATGGCTAAGTCCTCTGCCGGTCTGAGCTTCGGAAGTGAAAGTAACTTCACTTCCGTCGCTCTGAATATGCTACTTGACTACCCCTAGTGGTAGTTTAGTAGCATTGCAATGGAAAATAATTAAAATACATATTTAATTAAATAAAAATAGGTTATTTAGCTATATTAGCCTATAGGGTTAAAATTAAATATTTTTTAGCATAAGGGATAGGGTTAAAATTAAATTAAAGTTAAAAAATATTAAGGGATATAATAAGGATTAGAGTTGGGGTTAAATTTAGTGTTAGGGTTAAATTTTGGGTTCGGGTTGGGGTCAAAAGATCAATATAGGAAAAAACCAAAAAACACTATTTTTGGTTTTTGCCCCATAACTCGCAAAAAAATACCGAAAAATATGGAAACATGCATATTTTTGAACTCGGGACAACATTTAGAAACTATTTAGCCGGGGTCTTTTTTAATGATTTTATTTGTGTAAATTATATTTTAGGTCAAAGTTAGAAAAAATGGGTTTTTTTAAATTTTTCATCATATTTTATGATTTTTTTTGTAGTAAATTATAAGATATGATGAACATAATGGTATCTAATGAAAGCCCTTCTTATGACGATAAAAACAACATATAATTTGTGTGGGTACTGTATGTGAGAAAGCAAAAAATTACAGCTAAACACAAACACCCTAGAAATGTCAAAACAGCCATTGTCACCAAGGGAAAGTCAAGGTGAAAATGTCTTGTCACTAAGGGGTTAATTAAGCTGTTTTGATGCCTTGCTTATATTTACTATAGTGTCCCTTTGATATAATTGCCTATGTCATTGCTGCTCATTTTACTAAGATTTAATCTAAGTATGGACTATGTGCAATTGAACATTGTTGTTCTTGTTACCTTTTGACTGATATTTATTTAAAAAAAAAAAAAAAAAGTGGTCCTATTTGTTGTATTTGACCATATCACCATTGTTTTGCTGCATTATTTATTTTTATTTAGCAATGAAAAAGATTTACAAAAAAAAGCTAAACGTTAACAATAAACATGTTCATTTAACAGCAGATTTGTGTAGAAATTGTTTTTTTTTCCCAAAAAATTAAAATGCACGAAATATCGGTATAAGTTATCGGCTATCGGCCTGAAAGTTCACAGGTTATCGGTATCGGTATCGGCTCTAAAAAATCAATATCGGTCGATCCCTAATGGAGGGATGCATATCTTTGATGTGGCCTTCCATAGATAAACATGGGGACACTCCGTACATATGCATGTGTTGATGACATCACACGGGGACATCCTCATGCATCTCGGTGCAAGTCCTGTGATTGGCTCTCTAATGTTGGCTACACCCATTGTTCTCTTTTAATATACCTTTTTAGTTGGGTTTTTGGGGCCAAAGTGGTCCTCTGACTAACTTATTTTAAATTTAGAATGTATAATTTACAAAACTGCTCATACTGTGAAAAATACTAGGTTGGCTTTCTTATGGTTTCTAAGGTAACTTTTTTTGGTTAATGGAGGAATCCCAGTCTAAGATATCGTTTTTTTATTATTCTATTTGTGTTTTAGATGATCATCTGCACAGAGCCACAGAAATCAAATCCAGAGAGAGTAAGTACATATTGCATGGTATATAATAATTACCGAAGCAATGATCACGTATATCATTTCACATGTTTAATGATTAGTCTAATATTCTCTGCCTCCAAGGATGCATAAAATGGAGATAAACTGATTGCAGAAAGTCGCACTATCCCATGCTACCATTCATTATCAAGAAAGCTCTTGCACCATTGTAAATTGACAGATGTTAATTCTGCACTCCATAGGTTTCACTCTGTTCTGATGCAGTCCAAAAACCACAGTGCATGCCATGATTATATAGACAGTGTAGCACCAGATATGCTGTAGATAAAGTAACAATATGTTGTCATATTCATATGCTGTTACCCAACTTAACAAAAGGATTTCAGAACGCATCAAAGTGCTTTAAAAAAGTGTAATTCAACTGCACAATATCTGGTTAATTTTCCTTTATGGAAATTGATTTGATGATGATGCTGGTCATACACTATTAATCCAATAGATTTGCATGCTCGGTCCACTAAATATCTTTGCCTCTGCTGACCGGGTGCTAAAACAAAAAACGGAAAACTCTCTTATGTATTTGCTTTACTGCAGCCCAAAATGAAATCCAGAAAAATAAGGCTGAAAGTTGAAAGTATAAATAAAAATCTTTTGTTTTTATGAACTTTGTGCAAATAGAAGGAAACATTTGAAACGCTTTCCACGCATGTGTTTATTAAAAAGCTCTGCAGCAAACTGGTCAACATTACATTTATATATACATCATAAAAGTAATTCTAAAAACCAAATGGGAGTTTATAAATGGTAAGAACTACTGTTCTGACCAGTTTGGGGAAGTGGCTTTTGAATAAGCACAAGCGTGCAGAACATGTCAAGCGTTTGCTTCTATTTGCACAAATCATTTTGCCTTCGTTTGTCTTGGATTATCAATTTTATTGAAATCCAAAGTGCATAAAAAACGTTTTTATTTTTACTTTCAATTTTCGGCCTTATTTTTTTCAGAATATTCAACAATTTGTTTTTTGATGTGGTTATACTCTGTTTTACATTTTATAGGGCATAGTTTCCTTTCAATCAATTTTACTGTAATTTGATTTTTGCAAGAATAAAATAGTAATACACTAATACAAATCTATTGAAGTGTGTTTTTTTTTCTTTTTATTTACAGGAAAAAGATGTCGCACCATGAAAAGCCTGGGTGATTTCTCAGTTCCTCCTAGTCACAGCAGCCCTTTGGTACTAAATCAAATACAGATGACTCCAACTCAGTTACCTGCTATTGAAGCATTACATGAACCTAACAAGTGCAGAAGTCCAAGGAAGAGTTTTGAGGAAGGTGTTGCAGATTTCAATGGAGACAGTGCTTTCTATGAGGATAAAACCACAGACTTTTTTGTGCCACCTGATTTGGTTACTGGGTATTCCTCAAGTTATGATCATGAGAGAGAAACCAACGAATTTCTACAAATGCTTGATTGGGTCAAACCTCTTCCACCTCTTTTGTCTCCTATAAGGTATTCTCCTTCCGTGACGCAGGTAAGCCAAGACAATAAATATATGTGTAACAGCATTGTTTAGTCAATAAAGTCGAGGACACGCATTGGTTATTTAAAACAAGGCATTGACTTGAATTTAATTGAAATCACATCTGAATGCTGCTCCATAGAAGCATCATTTATGAGCCTTTTCTTATTAGACAGGATGTACCTCTGCCTAAATGCCTAAATGACTGTCTGAGGCAATCAGTATTCACTTCCGATGATCAGACAATGTTGGCATGATGCCTCAGGAGCAATTTTATGCGCCACACCGGAAAGGCAGCTACCATGCCATTATGGCACTGCCCTGTTGAGGACGAGCTTTGGATGTGGGGAATCGCCACTTCTGTACCTGTGTTGTAGTTGCTAGACTGTCTCTAGCAGTAGTTGGCAATATTACAACAAAAAAATAATACATCATAAGTTAGAGATAAAGGGACTGTCTAGTGCCCAAAAGACATCTTCCAAATATTAATGCATATTAATGTGCTTTTAAAATTACTTTAAAATGCATGTTTTACATTTTACATTGCTTAAAATATAAAATACTTACAGCTAGATGTAATTGTGCCCACACTAGCTGTATAAGTCTTTTTTTGCTGCAGGAACCAATGAGAATAATGTCATTCAAATGAATGGAATTTCCTGTTGCTCTAGTGATGTCATCAGACAATGTGTTGCACTGTTAAGAGATCCTACTGTGTACAAGAGCAAGTTTATCACAGTCCACACAATATATACAATTTGAAGGGCACGGCACAGGATGTGACTAAATAAAAAAACTAAAAAAACTTTATATCCTCTGTATCTATATAATCAGTGTTGCCATACCTGCAGTAAGCAGGGAAGGCTTGAGTCAAATATTAAATATGTGATTTATGCAGAATGCTTGCATCAAATTACACTGGGGAAAAAAGCTTGTGCACTATAAAGCAGTAATCTTCATTTTGCATCTAAGTGAGTTTGGGGTCTATACTGTCTATTTAAAGTAACTTGGGTTAGAGTAAGGTTAGGATTAAGTTGATCATTGAGATTAAAAGGTCACTGGGGGAAAGACATGCTACTTTAGGTTATTGTAAAGATTGAAGCCATACGGCAAGGGGGGTAGAGGACAGTCCCAAGGAGGACAAAAAACAGCTGGAGACCAGGTACGCTGGAAATCACTGTTTATTAATGAAAACCAGTTATTGCATTCAATGTAGAGGGTGGGAGCACACAGTGGGTAGTGGGTCATGATTTTATATTTGTATACGAATATAAAATCATGAAATAAAACAAAAAACTTTAATATAAAATAATAATTTAATATAATCTCCTATAAAAATATGAAAAGAGATATTAATTATATATATATATATATATATATATAGGTTTTTTCTTGCATAGTTTGTATATATACATGCTCTAATCTCTAAACATTCATTAGCTTTCCATATATCTGACGCTTTTGTTTTTAACCTTATGTAGTTGCACATGAGTTAATCACAATCATGAGGTATAAGTATTTAAGGTGCAGATCTGCACACCTGAATTATGCCCTGACGAAGCGCCAACACGCAGGTGCAAAACGCGTAGGCTTTTTTCTATTTTTCTACCCACTGTGTGCTCCCACCCTCCACATTGAATGCAATAGCTGGTTTCATTAATAAACAGTGATTTCCAGCGTAGCTGGTCTCCAGCTGTTTTTTGTCCTCCTTGGGACTGTCCTCTACCCCCTTGCCGTATGGCTTCAATCTTTACATGTCCAGCGTGAGAGCCGAGAGGATAGCCCGCTGAGGGATCGCCCAGAAGAAGTTCTGGCCATCTCACTCACTCACTTTTAGGTTATTGCCCAATAACTTGCAAAAAAAAAAAACAATGAACACAAGGATATTTATAAAAACAGGACAAATTAGAAAGCATTTTTAGTCTTTTTTAGGGTTTTGTAGATGTGTAAAAGTTAGGAAAAAAAGTGTATTGTTTTACATTTTTTTTGCATCCTATTTTATGGGGTTTTTTATTGTAAATTTATTATATGGAAATAATGGTTTCTAAAGAATGCCTTTCTTATGGCAATAAATACAGTATATAATGTGTGGGTACAGTAGACGAGAGAGGACAATTACTGCAGAAGTGTAAAAGGAGCCTTGGTCATAAGGGTTTAGTCCTGCTTTAATTATTGATGTTGAATAGTTCTTTTTTTTTTAATTTCATATGCACTTTATAGCCCAGTGAATTGTGTTTTTTGTTAATATTAATGAATGGTTGGTTGAGTAAGAAAAATCTAATGAATGTGTTTTAAAACATTTTGTTCTTTTTTTGAAGGATCTGTTTGGAGACGTCACAGATTCCAGTGGCGAGGAACAAGATGTCCAAACAGTATCATGTGCTTCAAATCCCACAGAATATTCCATGTCAGATGAAAATCCTGTCAGTGCTCATGAGCAGACTCACTCATTTCGTCCTACAAACAAGCCGGATGTTATTGAGAAGGATACTGAAGAAAATACTAACTCAGAGAAATGTAAAGAAAATGACGAGATTGCTGTCATGCGTGAAAGTCTTATAGGCAAAGGAAATGACTGTTCCCAGTACTCACACCAAATAACTAGCACAGCAGAAATACAGGAGAGGTTTGCTGAAAAAACATTGCAAATGTGTGCTACTCCCAAGAGGCAAACCGAGTGTGAAGGTTCATCCCTTGATACAGTGAATAAGGATGTTTCCCATGAAGCATCTTTTCCTGAAAAGTCAAAATGCCATGACCACTTTTCAGAAGATTCACAGACAGGCAGCTCAGAAATACTTGCCTTAGCTGAACAAGTCTATAACCCAGTCCATGAATGTAATTTTAGAACACCTTCTCTGGATAAAGGTGAATCTACAGAAAGCAGCCATGTTTATTCTCATGAGGATATGCAGGATGAGCCTCCAGACACCATTGAACCTTTTTGTTCTGAAAGGTTATCTGTGGACATATGTGACCCTGTTCCTGAAAGTGATGATTGTTTTCAACAAGGAAGTGTTAATGAGACTCCAAACTTACTTGGCCAAAATAACATCATATCGAACCAGCAGGAGTGGAATAACGAGGATAATTCCTGCGTAGATATACAAAACACGTCTAGCCAGAATGATTTGCCAGAGTTTCTGGTTCAGTCGGAAAAAACAGACATTTTAAACACTGAGTTTGGAACTATAGCCAGTGAAAAGAACACAAATAACACAAAATGTTTTGAAGATGTCCAACATGTGGATTCTATGCAAAGCTGTTCAGAGGCTGGAGATAAGCTTACTGGGAATAATTCTTTCAATACTGTTAACACAACGTCTATGTCCAAAGACGTGAAAGAAAATATAAAGCAGCCTGACGGCTCATTGGTCATCGTAGTATGTGAATCATTAGCCGATGAGTTATCGGAACAAAGTCAATCCACATTACCCACTGGTAATCAAGAAAAGACCACGCTTCACCACGACAAACTTAAAAAGGTTAATGAGGACAAGTTTGTATCACCAATGACAAAGCAGCATAATGCAACGGTAGCTGACACCACAAACAGTGCTCAGAGTGATTATTTGGAAGAGTTGGTTATAAAGATATCAGAGAAATTAAAAATAAGTACAAAAGACCTACCAGAGGTTTTACCAAAATATGACCATAACCAAGGAAAACAATTTGGGTGTTTTGTGTTACAAAGCATGAATAGTTCTCTCACATATGATACATCAAATCCTCAAGAAAGTGATCCAAATAATCATATATTTACTCAGTCGACGGTTATTGATGCAAGAGAAAACAAGAAAAAAGTTGACAGTCCACATGGCACTAAACATCAAGAAAGTGGTCCAAACAATGATGATCATACACTCGCTGAGGGACATGTTTATGATCTAGAAGATAATAACGCAGTAGACGGTTTGAATGGCACAAAATATCAAGAACGTGGTCCGAACAGCAATGATCATACACTCACGGAGATCATTACTGATCTAGAAGAAAATAAGAACACTGTTGACAGTTTGAATGACACGAAGTATCAAGAAAGTGGTCCATGCAATGATGACCACACACTCACTGAGGAGATCATTACTGATCTAGAAGAAAATAAGAGCACAATCAACTGTTTGAATGGCACGAACCATCAAGAAAGTGGTCCAAACAGCGATCACCATACACTCACCGAGGAGAGCATTACTGATCTAGAAGATAATAAGAACGCAGTAGACCGTTTGAATGTTACTAAGCATCAAGAAAGTTATCCGTACAATGATGACCATACACTCACTGAGGAGAACGTTACTGATCTTGCAGAAAATAAGAACACAGTCAACAGTTTGAATTGCACCAAGTATCAAAAAAGTGATCAAAACTGTGATTATCAAACATTTACCGAGAACTGGGTTACTGCTAACGGAGAAAAGAATACATTCAATAGTTTGAATGACACTTGTTTAATAAAAAAAGATCTACCAGAAGCGGAGCACAATAAAGAGTTGTATATAAAACCTAACCAAGAGCCGCATGATGTTACTGCTACTGCAGAGGACAACTCAGAAAAGCATAATGAAAGCCATAGCATGTCTAAAGACGATAACCCATCTGAGACTTTTATTTCATCAAACACACTAGAGATTTTCACATTGGAAGGGAAATCAAATTCAGCAGATCAGTTGTCAATAGGTGCTGGCACTTCTGATGAAAGTAAAATCCGTGTGTGTGACTCTGTTTCATGTATTTTGGAAACCATAAATGATTCTTTAAAAAAATATCCCGCTGTTAAATTGCGCTCACCACCTCATGATCAGCAAAGCCAACCAGGTCTTTTACATGGTGTTGAGTGCATATCTCCATCTAGAGCGATAGATGTTCATCCCAGTGAACTGTTGTTAAAAGATGTTGATCATGAAAAAAGTGAAGCTCATGTTTCCAGCCTTGGTCCTTTTATGGCAGAGAATACCTCCATCAGTTTGACTGAAGAAAATAACGACACATTAACGAATGATCCATGTGGCACAATAATATGTCCAAATGAATGCGCTATCAAATTGGATATCAATGTCTCACCAGGCAAAAGCTCTCCTGTATCTTCAGGTACCATTAAACCTCCAAGAGAAGTAGATAGGATAACATGCACCTTGAAAGAAAATGAATCCAAGTTAATGCCTGACATCCCTGCAGAAAGTTTGAAGGAGCAGCACCAATTGAAAACTCAAGTGATGGGTGTTAATTTGGACATTACTGCTATAATTGAAAAAGAAGATAGAGTTACATTCTTAACTGAGGACAGTGATGATTCTGAAGATAATGGTCCTGTGCGTAAAGTCAGCTATAAAAATACACACTCCTACAGCCTCTTAAGTAATGTAAAAAATAATTCTTGTATGAAAACAGACACAATTTACTGCAATTATGGAATCACAGATTGCCTCCGTGTTAATGAGCTTTTAGTAACTAATGACCCACCAAAGGTAACTGAAGCTGGAAAATCTGATTTAAAAGAATCAAATCAAGTAAGTGATAACTTCGGCAAAAGTAAACCAAGTGAGAACACAGAAAAGAAGGAATTATCTGATAATAAATGTTTTAAGAATTCAGATGAGAGCCTCATCACGGAATCCAATTCCCAACTAATCAGTTCCAGGCCTGAGATTCGGAACTTAGATGATCCTAAACATAACTCATTTGAACAACCGTACAATTCCGTAACATTTTGTACAGGCTTGACGTCTGGTGAAAGAGTGGAAGAAATCTTTCCATCAAAACCATCAGGGAGACAGTCAGTTGATCTTTCTTGTAATTTACAGCCACAAAACATTAAGGTTTCCGAACAAACCACTTTGAAAGAGCCAAAGGAAAACAAAAGTGAAGCAAATGTCAGAAAAATAGCTCCTGGTAAAAACTTCATATGGAATTTTGATCGATCAGATTATTTGGACTGCAAAGCTAATTCCATTGCTTCCAAAAAATGTGATGAAAATATAGAACTCTCACGTGTTACTTCAGTGAAAGAGTCATTTGGACAACATACAGAGTCAAGTCCTGAAGAGCTTGATGCACTGAATAATTTAACATTATCTGTAATTCAGACTCCAGGAGGTATGAGAGAAAACAATTCCTCATGCAGGATTTCACGAAGCAAAAGTAATTTACAAAATGCTTCTGTAGGGCAGACTATTTTGGCTAATGCTGACACCTCCACTAAAACTGAAAGTTCTCCAGAAACAATTAATAAAGTGAGGTTAGAAATGGGCCCACCTCTTCCACCTTTACTGGGTCCATTGCTAGAAACTCCTCCAAGAATCATGCGGCCCTTATCCCCTCTCATGTCTTCCTCAAGTCGATCATCTTTGCCTTCTCCCCTTGATGACTTGCTTTCTCCATTACAGGAAACCCCAGTCCCTCCAATGATGTCTCCATTGTCTGATAACCATAGACACAAGTCTCCCTATTTTACCACCCCTTCTCCTTCAGAGAAAGCAAACCGAAGAATTTTGTCTTCTCCTTTACAGTTTTGTTCAGCAACCCCAAAGCATGCCCTTCCTGTCCCTGGGAGGTTGCCACCTTCTGCAATTGGAGGTACAACATCCAGTGTCCAGGAAAATTCTGTCCGAATTCTAGATACTATGTATCCAGAGTTGTCTGCCCGTGCAAGGACATTGAACATCCTGAAAGGTAATGTTCAGTTGAATAGATGTTTACCTGGTGATTGCAAGAGTGTGCCTGTGAGCCAAATAACTGGCTTCAAGGCAATTACATCCAGTTCAACAGCTTTCGTTAAAACTGCAGGCAACTCAAGCACAAATGGCAAAAACAAGGATCAAAATTGTCAAAGTCCATCACTATCCAGCAACAAAAGGGGTAAAGATTATTTACCCATGCCAAAAAGCGCCAAACGATTGCGACTAGATAGTGAATCACCAGTTACAGAGAGCCTTAAAGACTGTTTCACAATCCCTGCAAATAAAGTCCAAATGGAAAAGAAACCGAGTGAATCTCGCAACATCAACAGTTGTATTTCTGAGTCAGGAGCAGACACTGAAAAGAACATCCCGGCTGAAGAAGCTGTTGCAACTGCTCTGAAAAAAATAGAAGAATTATGCTTCGACCTCTTACCTGTAATTCGTAGCCATGTACATGTGGGAACTGTTCCAAGGATCCCAGTTATGAGAAATGAAGAAAAAGAAGTTATTTTTGAATTCAGCAGCTCCAAAAAAGTAAGGCTTTGGGTTTATCCCCAGTGTTGTTCATTGACATTTCGGTTTGTGTGGTATTTACTGTTTAACTAAAATGTAATGTTCTTCATGATGGTAGTATAATTTTAAAGACCTCTGTATAAGTTTAAGGAAGTCTTGACTCAAAAGAAACCAAGTCTGTATTTACTAGACTGCTACAGTGATATTCATGCCAGTAGAGCTTGAATAAGAGCAAATCATTTTGTGTTTTTGCTTTATTTGTTTTGGTCTGAGGTTTTTTTTTTTTTTTTTCTACAGTAGCCTGTGAAATATTGTAATCCAAATATATTTTTATTCTTCTCTCAGGGATTGTCAGATCATTTACTGCAGGCTATTCTCAAGAAACTGAAGGCTGAAAAGTCGTCTTCAGACAGCAAGTATCTACAAGCTCTTTGTCGAGTTTACGTTGGATTATGTCGCCAGCTTGGAGATCTGGAAAGAGCACGTCTTCTCTGCTACAGCATACTGAAAGAAGGTGAGGCTATGAGCCCACAAAATATGTGCTAAAAGTACTTCTCAATTGAGCTTGCAGTTTAAAGGGAATTATGAATGGATTTTTTTGATAAATAACTTGCACGGTGTACCAGTATAATTGTAAAGACAAATGCATAAGCAAGAGGTTTTTTTATTTTTTTTATTTGTCACATCACCTTGTGGCTTGATATTCAAAAGCTGTTAAAGCTCCGTTATCGCTCAGGATCTACGCAGTGGTGTGTTTAGGTTTTGTGCTGTAGATTACTCTTTGGTGATCTGGTATGAGCAGGCCAAAGTTTGGCCTGGGGCAAATGTATGTAATGAGCCACTGAGTAAGTTTTTGGTTCAACTATTATATATTTTAACATTCAGTTCCAGCATTTAAATGCACTCTGTGACTGGCCAAAAATTTTTTATACTGCAATTTAGGGAAGTGAAAAACTGCATTAAAATATGCTAGCAGAATGGAATGAAATCTATGTGTCATAAACCACTTTTTTTTTTTTTAATCTATGCATTTGCTATTAAATCTGCTAACATGATGTATACCTCTTATATGTTCTACATTCACAGTACAATTAATGCTGTCAGTATCCCTTTAATGCATGCAATGTACACTGAACTTGATATAGCAAAACTACAGGCAAATCCTCTTCCCACTTGCCAGGGTCAAACTGTGTGTGTGTATGTATGTATATGTGTGTATATATATATATATATATATATATATATATATATATATATATATGTGTGTGTATATATATATATATATAATACACATTTTGTGTTTAATGCACAATGTATAATAATGTAAAGTTTATTAATAAAGCAAAATTGAACTAGTTTTAATTATTTAGCAATTAGTTCATTCGATTATATGCAATGGAAATCTGTTTATATCAGGCCACTTAACATAGGTCACACGACATATGGAGAAAATTAGGTCAGTGCTGAAATGTGAGGAGAAAATGCCTTATCCCAGGAGAACATATTGTCCCATATAACTTTGTTCAATTACAGCATCATTTGGGCAAAGTGTTCTGTTGCTAATCATCGAAACTCATTTGTTCTGACTCATATGGACCAATTCATTTTAATTGGATAAATATAATTCTAATCTCTAACTTTTCCAATATAGGTTTTCCTGAACCAGACAAATTGCTCCTGTTCATAATAAGTGTATGGAACGATCTGTTTTCCTTCCATGGCATAATCAATAAGGCGATGCAGGCACTTCTTAAACACCTGGCAAAAGATGAAGTGTTGCGTTGCCTTAGCACCTTCTTGAATTGGGAAACGGTGAGTTTGAGTTGTTGGGAGGTTTTATATTTTGCATTGTATCTTGTCTTATGTACAATATTGTTATATGCCTGACACTCGCATGCTTAAAAGCCTTCTTACCCTTGACCAATACTGCTAGATGTTTCCATGTGTCCACCATCCTTTCTCTGAAGTTAATACATTTAAAGTGTAACATCAATTATATGAACTTTATGATCTTGTCTAAAAACCATCTAATAGTTTTTAATTAGACTGAAATAAAGTCTTAAAGACTGTGTAGTTATAAGCCCATCCTGCCTTAGTTATTTATGATGGGGAAAAACATAAGGATGACTTATGTTAAAACAAGACAAATACAAAGTACAAAATATACATACATAAGTCACATTTTACATACCAATATAGTAGCTGTTCAAGAATACCATTTTATGCCATAAGGCAATAGTTCATACGGTTTTGTTCTATCATCTAGCTCAGCTTTGCTATGTTGAACTATAATCTTATAAGAGATAGTCCATAGAAAATCAGCTACCACCAATAATTTTAGGCACGAAGGTAAGTGGAAAAAATAGGGATAATGTAAAACTATCGGTGAAAAAATGTAGCACTATAGAAAGACTTGTAGATAAGGAGGTTACAGTGAGGTGTTACCACAAGTTTAAGTGTCATCTTTTTTGGCATGAAACTCGTAAGGTGATGTGAACATTGTGGTAACACCTCCCTTGTTGCCCTGCTTTATGTAGAAATACCTTTTTGTATTCTTAACTGGTATATGATTTGTTTCATTTTTTTTCCAGTTTCTAGCTACCACCAATTTAGTGGCTGCAAAACAATGCATAACAAATGAGGATGTGTCCCTTGTAACACATGAATTTTATATCTTCTATCCTATTCAGAATGCCATAGATCTATAACAATGTGACAGCTCCACCATGTATGTAACTTATCTTCCACCATGTATATTGCATCTCCAACACAGATTTGTGCTTTGCGGAAAGCATTCTGACAAGGGACTAGATTCCAGCGATTCATTATCCTTCTACTTGTTTTCTATGATATTCAGACACTGGATATTTGTCCAGTCCTATTGTGAAATTTATATTCCCAAGTCTGTAGCCGATCTATTTATGGCATGACTTATTTTTTCTATTAGCTTTGTTACTTCATGACATTTTGTCATGACCTGCTGCATTTTCTGCCCATTAAATATTTTACTCAGTCTGACTAACTTATTGTTTTCCTTTAAACAGACCAACAGGTCTTCTTTAAATAACCAGATCATTGTACATTGCTTTCCAGAGTCCTCCCATGAATATAGGAACTATCCTGTCCAGTGTGCTGATGGCCATACAATTCTGTCCTGATGCCAAATTTCAAGCAAGTGAACAAAACGGGGATAGTTTGACAGATAACCTTTGGGAATATGTGTTTGCTGTGGATTTGCTTTGTGGTCACCGTAAATGGATTTGGACGCATGACAATGTCATAAGGTATTGCTGCTTTCTTGTTATTAGAAATTCCCCAATCTGTTCACCTTGTCATGCTGATCACTTTCTAATGGGTACAGGCAAGTTTGTTCTCACAAATCACAGACAAGGGTGGTTTATGTACACTCTTTCATTCAAGGTGCTGTAAGGAAGTGAACATTACAAATCAATGCACACGGCTACTCTAATTTTAGAAGTTTTTAGGTTTTTTGAACTTCCAGAGTACATTAGCTGTGGATTTTTGCACTATATTTACATGTGTTTTGTTTTTTGCTACGTCAATATTTTATCACACAAACATCATCTTGATAAAGATTTGTGTACCATGGCAGAGAAAAGCGGATGCTGACGCGCATAGCGCACATAGAAAGAAAACAAGTGCCAACCAGCACTATATTTATTGAAAATATACAGCAGGACAAACGGGCGTATCGCGATATCCTCACTCTTATTGTCAGCCAGCCATACCTTGTCTGCCATGTTGTAATGAGCAAAACCCCCTAATGTCTTTGTTTTATTGTCCTTATTGCAGTAAAGAGCTCTGGCCAGTTTTGGATAAGTGGGTGAAATTCAAAAAAGGCCGCGTGAATGTTCCTTTTATCCCTGATATCATTGTCGCTGCGGTTCTTCGTCTTGTTGGTAAGTACTAGACATGTCTTAAATGTAAGTGAGCAATACAGTTTCCACAATTCATTGTTGTGTTCCAGAAAAGATGAAACCCTTCTTATGCAGAGAATACACATTCATACTGGCTGTGTGAAATGTTTCAAGTTCTGTTGCTTTTCAATAAGTCAGTGTTTCAGATCTAAAACACAGTAGAGCAAGTTCATAAAGCATTGGTCTAGAAGTAGCAGGAGATGGTACATCTAGCAGATATGTGGTGCCGCTTTTGTGCTAACAAACATACAGATGAAAAGTATCTACAATGGTGACTGGCCCTCCAGATCTTTTGGAATACAGCTCCTATGATGGATCGCAAGCTACAGCAGTAAAGGTGTTTCCAAGGAGGCCAAAGTGCATTAGCACCATGTTCTTTTTTTATTTCCATATAGAAGCTGTAATCATGCATGGAACTTTTTCATTAGAACTATTTGTATATTTTCTACATACTGCAGTACAGTCTTGCAGAATTGGAAGTGTATTACAGTATTCATTGCCTTTTCTATTTGTCGTTTATACTAAAAACAAATTTCTGTTTTTTCAGGACGTTTGTGTCAGATGGGGTTGAAAGAAGGGTTTGTCACTGCTGTGAAGAACATAGGTTCGGTTATCGTTGCATTTATCCAACATGCAAATGAGGAAGGTAATGACTGCTCACGAACTACTGAGATAGTCCACTATACACAGTGCTTACTATTGAGATACTACAGGTCTGTAGTAAATGCTAGTCACCACACCTTTGAAAAGTTGTATAATGTTTTTGTTTCAGACATACAAATATTGCTTAGCGAATCTATTTCAACCTAATTTTCTACATTGAAAATCAGTGCATGTTGCATGTCCCTGAGCACTGTCCATTTCCCAGTTTTCTATCTACTACTATCCATATACCCACTAGAAACCTATAAATTTATATTCTAAAGTGTACCTGTCACATGACATGGTATTACTTTAATGAAGATTAAAAGAGGTCTATACATTGTGCTAGTCAATGTACTAGCAAATGTATCAACATCTTTTTATAAAGGCTTAACATGGTAGTCTTTCTGCAGTGCCTCAGTATAGAAGCTCTATGCCATTCATAGCCATGAAAAATGACAAAGATGGCTGCCGATGCGCATGCATCTGCCCACCACGAAATGTTACTGTCTGCATCCCACAGTGCTGGGCATGCAAGCATGTGTTGCTATAGTTGCAGAAACCTGGCATGACAACATCCCTTCAGGTAAGTATGTGATTTATGCCAGAAAACATTCTGATCACGAATACATACCTACGTGGATCTGAACTGCTCATCCACAGTTTTCTTTCACTTTAAAAATCAGCCTCCTGTGTAGTACTATAATTTTCAATCTATCTTTTAACTAAATCACAGGGTGATTATGGTTAAATGCTCACCTCTATTTCAATTTAATTGATTTGTAAGGGGGTACTGTATAAAGCTGTCAGAATAGTTTCTATGTATAAATACAAAAAACAAGGGCTAAAATGCATTGTTTTCTTTTATCCTTTGTGCAGAAAATGCCAGGATAGGATTGGCATAGGATTGTGGTATAATGTAATGGCTGCCTTTTGCACACAAAAAAATGTTCTTCTTGATCTATACATACAATAAAATTCTTAAACCCTAATTAGATCACTCTTCTATTTTGAGAATGGTCTTCTCTGTAATATGAAATTTACTTCAGCCTTCTCTCAGACCACTGTGCTGAGGTAAGGACCAGGGTGGCTTCTGATTGGCTTACAGCCAGCCAATCAGATGCCTCCTTAGGCATTTGAAATCCCAGCGCTTCTGCATCTGTCCTCCGCTGAGGAAAGACAGATTGAAGTTATTAAATTACAAATGTAGGAATGTCTCTTACAGTGTGGAAGGTCAAGTATTTAAGGACTGCTTCAACAGGTTTATACTCCATATTTTAACTTGTACTATTTGGACTTTTGAGTGTATTTGTAATGTATGTGGAAGAGAAGCTATAACAAGTATGAAAAAGTATTCTAACTTGAACATTAATCTTGTGTCATTTAGCATATCCACTTAGTTAATATAGTTAATAGGTAGTATATTTAGTTAGTGTATTATTTAGGTTCTTTTGGGGGCGAGGTCCCTCCCATTAATGTAGCACATGGCAATGCGAAGGTTCAGTAAAATGCAAGTATATCAAATGCTTGCTTGGCTAGATGCCAGCCATGTTCCAAATGTAATCTATGTTCTTTGTTTGTGTTTTATTATTTGTTAAATGCTAATGCATGTTTTTTTTTTCCTCTTTCATTTTAAAGGCATGCCCTGGGGTGTTCAGTTGGCTTCTGTATACATGCTTTGTGACCTGGCCCCCAGTGATCCACTGGTTATACACAAGACACTCAAAGCCTGGAAAGAGAATGCTACTAAGGACATCCCACCTGCTATTACAAGCTATCTAGCAGAGGTGTCCGCTCTGTGTGCACAAGAAAAATAAACCCTATATTATTATTGCCCCTAGATTGCAGGTGCTACTGTACTGATGAATATAAGTGCCTTTTTGTTGCTTTGTTGCTCTTTTTTTGTTTGTGCACTGCAATATAAGAAAAGAAGACATTAGCTGGTTCTACTACTTTAGCATTTTCGTATAGTAGGGAAGCCAGAGCTTCATTGTAAATCTGTAAATTGTGTTATTACATTTTGTAAAGAATAAATCACCTGTAATTAATAGCCCTTAAGAATACATTTCATTGGGGAAAAGCCCCAAAGGAACCTGTAGTAGTGACTGTTTTGTATTTCTTAATAGAATATGTCTCTATACACAAGCTAGTGCCTTGCTGGATATACCGAGGGATATTTAAGACCAAGTTGCTCCACTTCTAGCAGAGTTTCTCCAAATTGCTCTTTGTACAAAATGACCACTGTATTGTACTATGTACTGACTTGTATAGTTATAACCCATGCTTTATTAAGTACACATTTATGGAATGTGTCTCTTACTTTACAAAATTGTCATTATATTATGACTGACCTCTAACTCGTTCCCTACAATAGATAAGAGTTTGCTCTTTGTCTGTTTTTTCGAAACCATTGTCCATTAGCACTTTGGTCTGTTGCTTCCACCAAGTTCCAGACTTGCATTTTCAGCACCGTTTTAGTGAAAGGTACTAGGGCGCTGTAGGGGCAGAATGAGTTTACTGTCATAACGCTATACTTATTTGAACACTAATGCCCAAAGTGAAAGGATTACATACTTTTTAAATATCTCATTCTCCCTGCCAAAATATGTAGGACACAGACAACTTCAGAAATCTTAAATAACTAGCTGTTTCCCAAATGAAGACCTCTTTAAAGGCCCAAGCTAACTTCTAAAAGCTTTTACTAGTGCACTTTAAACATGTTTCCATAAGTGACTTGCTAAACAGATCACATTATTCGACATGTATAAACGTCTCTATTTTCAGTTGCTATTTATTTTGTTCATAAAAAAAAATATCTGCTTAACAGTTATTCACAGTAAAATCTAGTGTTGCAAAGTGAGGAAATTCATTGTAATGCCACCCACAAGTGGACAGTAGTTATTCACGTTATTTTATCTGTGGACACTGCTATGCAATATATCAGGTTTCGCGCTTGCCAGGCAATAATCTTGTTCATGATCAGGTTTAGGAATTTAGAATTCAGTGTGAAAATTATACATCATTTTGTTTAGCTGTGTGCTTAGCTACTGCTGCCACTAGCCACATTTTTCCCTGGTGTCTGTGTGCTTTAAATGGACAATACCATGAAATATATATGTTCTGCTACTAAACATTCATTTGTTGTAAAATAGCTTTTCATGAATACAACTGATTTCTTTACATGTTACTTGTGCTTAGAGTTGTTGGTCTTGTTTAGAAAAGAGCACAATTGTGTTTTATGGTGTTTAACCTGTACCTATTTTACACAGATGACAGGGAGTCATACAGTTGGACATTCACTTCAGCTTGAAAACAGACTATTGTTATATAGTCAGACAAGATCTGAATTACTTTTCTTGTCAGGCTGCAAAAATACATAGATTGGAACACAAGTAATTGGTAATAAAAATCCCATTTGTGAAATTTCACATCTGCATTGCTCCAAACTATTTTAAACACTTGGAGTTTGCTTAACTTTGAATATATTGTTGTAATCATGGTAATGTCTCTTTAAAAGTGTGCAAATATAAAATTCCTGTATCAGTTTTTATTTAAACAGTTATACTTTTTTAGTTAGTAGTTTAGGCATGATCGTGTCTTCAATGCTGCAGTTGAAAATAAATAGGTTTATTGTTAAAGTAACGTTAATATTTTGCTAGAGTGAACATACAACATCTCCATATTGCTATTTAATATAAATTACACTGCACCTTTTAATAACCATTAACAAAGCAGCTTTTAATGAACATATATCCTTTACAAGCTGTTTTTTTCTATTAGTAGACTTTTGTTGCACTGTTAAAACCTGTCAAACTAACATATTACTGGCAGTCACTCTATTATATATATATTTTTCTTTTATTGTGAGACTAGGTCTTGTCATTTGAAAACAGTCAGAAGGTATAATGACAATATAACCTGGGGCCAATTCAAAGACCTGCATTTCATCACTTTGCTTCATTATATCCAAAATTATAACAGTGACATGAGCAGTAAAACTGATCAATCTAATTTGTGTTAAAAGATCCCAAACTACCAATCAAGCACACTGATTTTTTCATTAGGTTTCATATTAAACTTGCTTGGATCCATGTCTTCATGTCTTTTCCATTTGATAATGCAGGTTTGCCGTTTAGATAATGTGATTATTATTTGTTCACTACACATATGGCTAATATAATAGACCCACTGCATACATTCAATCTATGGAGTGCTAAACAGTCACTAACCCTTTCACACAGGTCCGAGAATTATTCATGACTTGCACTATAGAACTTTATTTTATGGGCACTGGAATTGATATTTAAAGAGCTATAATCCTTCTCCTTATTGGTTATCATTGTTCACATACATAGGTAATCTTGCTGTACAGTTTAAAAAAAAAAAGTAAAAATCATAAAAAGAGTCATAGAGATGGCAGATAATCTCTGTGAATGATTGTATTTATAGTATAGGTCTATAATGTGATTCACATTTCATGTTGTTCCACTTTGGGAATTTTTAGTTACTGTACATAGAATCTAATGTGTAAACTTGGTTTAAACTACTTGCTTTTTAATTTGTTTGGTATGCATCTGAGATGCTTTGTAATAAAACCAAAAGCTGAAGCAATTTGTGTGTGTCTGTCCTTCCAACAAGTGTGCATGAAATAAGGGTGGACACTTCTGATTCTGTTTTCTATAAAGCAGCGATGATCTACACTCCACCAACATGCCTGTGATATGGACACTGCAACTAGGGTTGCCACCTGGCCCATATTTTACCGGCAGGCTGGTAAAAAATTGGTGTCAGTCTATGGAGATAGGTTTACCACCTTTTCGGCAGAAAAATACCACTAACTGCAACTGTGTGTAATTTTAAAGGGGATTTGTTACTTAAAGCAATTCTGTGAATGGAGAGCATTATATAAAAAAAAAAAATTAAAAGTTAGTATTTAAAGGGACAACACTTTTTTTTAATCCCTTCCTTAGAAGAAGTAAGGGTTAAAAAAAAATCCTCAAAAGTAAACCAGATGTGAAAATAGTACGCAGTTTTTAACTCTGATCTGCCACAAAATGCGGGTTTACTCTCGGCTCAGCGCACCGCCAATTCTACCACCAGAAGTATACCATCAGGAAACTGTTGAGGGGTTAAAGGGACTCTGTTAACTTAAACATTGTTTATACTATGACTGTAGAGAATAAAATGATATTCCAATAGTTTTACATTGATGTACCTTTTGAATATTAATGTGGTATTCTTTTAATATGGCTGTTAAGAAGAAAAACTATTTAGTTGTCCTTTTAACGCGACAATGGACGTGTCAGGCACGTACTGCGGTGAAACAAGCGGTTTTCGCAATGTTGAGGCACCAACATTTTCTCTCTGGGGCACCGTCAATATGGCTATGCCCTCTTTTGGTCAGAGCTTCAGAAGTGAAAGAAAATTCACTTCCATCGCTCTGAATATGCTGCTTGACTGCCCATAGAGCAACATTGCAAAAAAAAAAAGGGATTTAATAGCTGAAAACTGGTATTATGGTTAGATTAGCCTATAGGGTTAAAATTAAATAATTTTTAGCATAACGGATAGGGTTAAATTTAAATTAAAATATATTAAGGGATAGCATAAGGGTTAGAGTTGGGGTTAAATTTAGTGTTAGGGTTAAAGTTGGGGTTCGGGTTGGGATCAAAAGGTCAATATAGGAAAAAAAACAAAAAACACTATTTTTGGTTTTTACCCCATAACTCGCAAAAAAATACCGAAAAATATGGAAACATGCATATTTCTCAACTCGGGACAACATTTAGAAACTATTTAGAAGGGGTCTTTTTTAATGATTGACCTAAAATATAATTGACACACATACAAAGTTAGAAAAAGTGGGGAGTTTTACATTTTTCATCAAATCTTTTTTTTTTTTTTTGTAGTAAATTATAAGACATAATGGTATCTAATAAAAGCCCTTCTTATGACGATAAAACAACATATAATTTGTGTGGGTACAGTATGTGAGAGAGAAGAAAATTACAGCTAAACACAAACACCCCAGGAATGTCAAAACAGCCATTGTCACCAAGGGAAAGTCAAGGTAAAAATGTCTTGTCACAAAGGGGTTAAAAGACAAACCGGGAAAGTGACTGATAATTGTGTGTTAGGTCATGCAGCCCATGGTGACTGTAACAATTATGGGGTGTGGTAAGGATATCCATTTCAAAAGGGCATGATTATTGGAGTCAGGTGCTTCCACCTCTCTTACTGTGATTGGTAGAGCACCATTCTTCATAGACCTCAATCTATAGAATGCATTGACGGGGACATGGCTGCAGATCATATCTAAAACTACATGTACCGTTGAAGTGGTGTTTGTTTAATGCTGTTGTTAAGAATCCTTGTTCTATATTTTTCTTCATTTTAAACATTTCCCAGGATTATCAGCCAGCAGTTGTCTGTGGCAGACTATATTCTACAAACCAGAGGCAGAGTGACTAACTTTGGGCTCAACCAGATAAGCTATGTGGGCATTATGGGATGTGTAGTCCACCATCACTTGAATGTTAAAAGCAGTAAAGGCATAGTCTTTGGTTCTTCTCCTGTTAAGAACTTCATTGCCCATGATGTGGGTCCACAGTAGTGACGTTGATTTTTATTGAGGGGGTGGCTTGACTACTTGCTCAAGGTCTTCATGTGCCTACCCCCCATTTTTCAGCATGTTACCCGAATTTGGAGCATATTCAGGGGTGATTAGGGCATACTGGGTAGCCGAAAATATGTTTTTCATTTCAAACGTGTCCCGATCTGAAGGTTTCCAATGTTTCGGTCTCAGAACAGCCAATTTGGACCCAAAATCAAGGATATGGAGTAGATTCATTTTGGATATTTTTTTAAATTTGGCTAAAGTGCCCAACCCAAATCCAGTCACCATGAGTTACATGGCCAAATTAAAAATTTTTTTAAAAGAAGTAATTTACCCCTGCTTCAAAAAGCTGTATATGCATATGCATTGTCTCTAGCATGTGGATAAACTGACATGTACTTTTGATAGTACATGCCAGATTATTCTCTGACCAGGGAAGCAGGCAGCTCACTCAGGTTAGCTTAGGTCCATTATGTTAACTTTTGAAAATACAGGTCTCTCTCTTCTGAATACAGACCCTGATCCGAGTGACATTATACAGAGATCACTCCATGTATAGGACTCCTTACATGGAAAAGTTTATAAGTCCCAATTTGTAACTCAAATTCCCTCTGCCACAACTAGGGTTGCCACCTTTTCTTCAAAAAAATACCGGCCTTGGTACTGTCTCCATAGACTTAACATTGGCCTGGTGCCAATTTTTTACCGACCTGCCGGTAAAATACCGGCCAAGTGGCAACCCTAGCCACAACATCAACTGCTTGATATCACACAGGATTCTAGTGCTCAGACAATTCCCACCATGGCCGGTCTTTGTGATGTGGGACTGCACAGGGTGCAACACCCAGAGGACTTCCAATTAGGAAAACTCAAAATAATATCCCGTATATGCTCGATTATAAGACGACCCTGATTATAAGACGACCCCCCAAACTTTGGACATTCCTTTAGGAAAAAAAACTAAAAGCCTGAATATAAGACTACCCTATAGGAAAAAAGTTCAACTTGTATATATTCACATGTAAATTGCTTTTTTAATAAGAAAATTATGATATAAAAAAAATGCATTTCTTGTTTTCATTTCCTTTTATGTGGCAATGCTGCTTCTCTCTTTCCCTTGTCCCCAGCTTTGTCTCTCTCCCCCCCCCTTAGTGTTGTCCCTCTCTCCCCCTCCCTTTGACTCCCCCCTCGCCTCTGTCTCTTCCCCCCCTTGTTTCTCTCTGCCCCCCCTCCCCTTGTTTCTCTCTGCCTCCCCCTCCCCTTGTTACTCTGTGCCCCCCTCCCCTTGTCTCTGTCTCTTCCCCCCTCCCCTTGTTTCTCTCTGCCCCCCTCCCCGTCTCTCTGCCCCCCTCCCTCCCCCTCACCTGTAACTCGATCCGTGCAGACATCCTCCATGCTGCCGGACACTTCGTCTATTATGACGGACAGCCGGTCCGTCATAATAGACGGCATGGTCGGGCAGCATGGAGGATGTCTGCACGATCCCTGGCTGCCCGATTCTCCCTGGTGGCTAGCGGGACAGCGGAGGATGTCGGCACGATGAGCGCAGACCTCCCCTGCTGCCGCCCGGCACGACCACCGGGACTTTTATGACGAAGCCGTATACCAAATTATATATTATAATTTGGTATACCAACTAGAATAAAGAACAGCCCTTGAAGTGCAATTTTAAAGGCAAAATGAATTGTTTTTATTTTTCGTTGTTGATTTTAGATATATGTCTTGTTTTTGTTATGCGAGTTTATTTTATTAAATATTTTACTAAAAAAGTGATTGGGCAAGTGCCTATAAGTCTGATCATAGAATTGCATTGAATGGGAGTGTAATGTAATTATTACATCACAAGGGGTGGAGTTATGATCCTGTTTGATCAGGTCAGTCTCCTCTCTTTGTGTTGGAAGACAGGTAAAAAAAAGTTGTTCACAGCCACCTAGTCCTGTCCACTATATGAGAGCAGGGTGTAACTTATAATTCATCATGCAGGCTTTGTAAAGTGAGACAGGCTGGAAGATTTTTGAGAATGTTGCATCATGGGTGGAATTCTCAAAATCAATTCTGAAGACAGACACCTAATTGTATTTTTACTTTTATATGTAATTAATTCAAATATAGAAAAAAATGGCATGTGTCTTATATGTGTGTTTTAAAGGCACAGGTAATTTAGTTACATCTTATGTAAGTGGTAGTGTCTCTTAAGACAATTATTTGAAACTTGTTGAGATTGGGTTTTAAACTTGTTCACATATTGGTCTACTCACTGAAAGTGTAAACTGACAAGTGAACCAGAGAAATCAGGCATTTAAAACTGAGTAGGGACATTTCCCAACTCCTATTAACCCCTTCGCGACCTTATGACGAGTTAACCTCGTCATAAGAGCCGCACCATTAGCGACCTTATGATGAGTTAACTCGTCATGCAGTCTAGCCGGCGGTGCGCTCCATGGGCACCGCCAGCTAGTCTGCAACGGGTCCAGGACTAAGCCTCGTACCCGAGGCAAAGCTCCTGGACCCGATCGGTGGATTTCTGGGCATGTGATCGCGGTGATTGAGTGATCACTGCCATAACATGCAAATTAGATGCAAAGTCAATGTGTTCACAAACTGACTTTGCCTCTAATTCACTCTCTGTGCTTCACGTTCTTATAGTGAAGCACAGAGAGTGACCTGCAAGTAAAAATAAATTAAATGAAGAACGTTGCTGAGAAAAAAAAAAAAAAAAATTAACCCTTTCAATGCTGATGACAGTTTTTAACTGTGATCAGTTTCTTTCCACTTTATGGCCCTCATTTAGTTGTTTTTTTTACAAAAATTTTTATTTTTGCAATTTATAAAAGTTTTTTTTAATAAATAAAGGTAATTTTAATATTTCTTTAATAAAAAAATGTAACCCCTGCATGCCTGTTGCATGCTTTTTATGGATCTGACATCGCACTCTTCAGAGTTTTTTTTGTTTAGGGAGGTTTGGGAACCAATATTTTTCTTTTTTTATTAGTTAGTTAATTAGGGGGGATAAGTGGGTTAGTGTTGCACTAGTTGTGTAGCTTATTATTGGGAAAATAATGGGGAAAAACTTTTTTTCCCTCAAATTTCATCTCTTATATGTATTTTTTAATACTAAAATGTAAATCATTTTTATGTATAGGGTATCAAAAGAAAGTTCTAACTGTCCTTTAAAAAACAACATATAACTTGTATGGGTACGTTAAATGAGAGAGAGAGGAAAATTATGTTTCAAAAACCACATATTAAAAATTGAAAAACGCTCCGCTCCTTGGCCCAGGAAAATCCCTGGTCCTTAAAGGGTTAATGCCTTATTTTTGCTGTGCACTTTTTATGGAGTAGAACCCATAGAGTTACAAATAAATGGAATTGAATGTGTAAAGTGGAACAGCGATAAGAACTAACCAGGGAATTCAGGCAAAGTTAGTTAATGTTTCATCTCCATTCATAAAAGCTGCAAACCACTGTTTGAAGTTATTATAGTGCCAAGATGTTATCATATTGAGACCACAGTAAGGGAATTAAGGCTTTTTGAATATCATTGTTTTTATTTTAAATTAACCATGGAACAGAGAAATAAAGAGTAAAAAAAAAATGCTTCAATTGTTGCAATCGATTGAATTTTTATTAAAACCCTAATTAATTTTTCATTCAATAAACCCATATATAAACATAAATCAGGAATTAACTAGCTTACTACAGTCAAATTATCATTGGAAATATCTACCATTTTTGTACATACAAAAAAAAACCAGATTTTTATAAGCCATTTTAACCATTTAACATGAACAAACATGACTAAAAATCTGCATAACACCCAGAAACAAGTGTAAGGCACATGTTTTGATATTTGAAAATAAATAAATATCAAATCATTAGTGAGGTTAGAATTTTACATACTATGACAATACAAAAAATAGAAAATGTAGTTTTAAAAGATCTTAAAAAAATATATATTTTTAAAGATCTGGTTATACATAAAAAAAGAAAAAAAAAAAAAAAAAAGTTTTAACTCCGTGTTTCCCAAACCAGTCCTCATAGCCCACCAAAACAGTTCAAGATTTAAAGATTACACAGTAGTTTCTAATGAGTTTCTATTAATTAAAAAAAAAAAAATGGTAATCCCTAAATCCACGACTGTTGGGTGGGCCTTGAGGAATAGTTTGGAAACCAGCTTGGACTTCGTTTAGCTACATATAATCAAAATCCAGTCTCCCACCTACCATCTTGGAACATACTGATCACGTGTTATCTACAATAAGAATTTATAACATTTTATAAGGAATGTGTCAATTCTTAAACACGTATAATACAAATGCTACTGTTTTTTACCCAGATACTTTTTGATAGTGTTTAACTTTAAATGACAACTGTAGACAAAGATTAAGTTAAGTGTAAATTAAAGTTTTCATGAAGTAGATTTTTTAAAAATAGACGCTTTATTGAAAGGATGCAAATAAATTACTGTTTGCTCCATACAATTCCGATATAAAAGGAAGATATGACCCAAGATTCTAAACATGCCAGCCCAAGACAGTCTGTGCCTTTACTCCTAAAGGATATTCAAAATAGAATTCTTATTTAGATATAGGATTTTTTTTTTATTTTTTTTTTTTAAACAGATGGTAGTAAAAGGTGACAAAGTATTGAGTGGGAGTCCATTATTTGTCCCTGTTAAAACCAATAATACATTGGAAGTGGACGGTAAAAGATACGTCAATGGACGTTTATTAATTGCATGATATAATGATATCTTTCTAATGTATATCTCATGTGGAAGACTTCTAGCTGATTTTGTCATAAGTATTTAAATTTTGTAAAAATCCAAAATTAGTATTTTCACTGCAAAGGTCTTTTGACTGACCTAATTAGGACACTTGAAGACCTTTTCTCAAGCCAGCAAAGCATCACTAACAAGATAGAGACACGCACGTCATAAATATCAGGAGATATACTAATCTATATATAGATTATCCGCCTAAACAAAATACATGCTGGCAGCTCCTGAAAGACCACCACCTTCATCTTGGGTTGTATAGTCATAGGAAAAAAAAAACTTGGGGTAAACAAAAACATATTTGACATAAAGATGTAGCAATTTTACATAATTTTTACAAAAGAAAAACATAGTATATATATATTTTTTTTTTTTTGTAATAATAGGTTAATCGGAAGTACTATGCCTTTAACAGAGAACACATTTTGTAACGTCTCTGACAAAATATATACCTACAACAACCAGCTTATAAAAAAAACATCTGCACTTTTATTTGAATGCCCCAAATACTGTTTTATCGCAGACATTGAGGTCTATTCATTAAATAGTACATTGTGGTGAACTAGCAAAGGAATAGTGAAAGTTACATCTAAATATCAGAAGTTAAAAAAACTCTACCTTGCCTATCTTCCAGATTCAGTTAAGACCTCATCTTTGCTATTCCTTCCTTAAAAAGATTTGACTTCAAATGATACCGGTTTCTAAAGCAGTCAGCGAAAAAATAAAAATGAGAAATGTATCGCATTTATATTTAATTAATTAACTAAATCGTTAATACCTTTGCCTAACATAAATTCCATTTAATAACCAAAATAGTTTTCAATCCAAGGGAAACCATTTACCTCCAATAGAACTCTAAAATTCCAGATTTGGGTCTTGAAGAGGAGTAGTGAATGTTTGCTTTCTTATAAAGAATACTAATCCAACTCTGGACCATCTGGTTGTCTTATAACATAAACCAATCCAAAGTAAAGTAAAATAATGAAACATTAAAGCTTTTAAACGTACAGACAATGTGTGACATGTAGACCCATGGATATGGTAGATGAAGAAGCAGAACTATGTTTCTGTGTACATGATCATAAATTCTATAACTTTTTGTACCCTAGTACATTTGAGACTCACAGTAAGGCAAGAGTTTCATTAACTCTATGGTTTCCTAGTGCAAAGGTCAATATTGCTAAAGTGTAAGTGCATGCCATTTAAATATATTCTCCGCTTGAGAAAGAGAAATTATCATTACAAATTTTGTTATGGTAAAATGACAGTGCTAGCTGAACTTTATATGCGGGAGATGCCATTCCCCATTTTTAAAAAAATATATATTCTAAATTATACACCAATATAATTTCATATTTTGTACTACATGGATTATTATTGGAAATTACAAAATAGCAGTCATAGTTTTGCTGCTATTTTTAGAAATCGCCTACTTAATGTACCTACAGATAATAAATGGTTGCAGCTGCTTGAATGACACTTAATGAATGTTAATGGGAAATATTATACACAAAATTAATATAATAAATACATAGTAGAAATCAAAAAATGGGAGAGGCTAGAAACATATCCACACAACACAGATTTTAGGTTTCTAAAGAGAACTTCGTGTTTACATACAGAATGTCCTTTTTTCTTGCACCCTCTCTAACATATAGAAACGGCACCATTGTAGTAATTTAACAATCCCAAAAATTCCCCATTGCATTAAAGAAATTAAAACCCAGTTTTGGCAGAAACACCCATAGCTGCAAGAAAGAAAAAAAAAAAACAGATCCAGTGATCTGGATGATTGTCTCTTCAGATATTACTATTCTTCATATGCAAAAGGTCCATAAAACTGTCCCTCTTGGCTCAGCTCCTCTCCTGGAAGAACCATTTCTGTAAATCGGTGTCGGCACACGTTCGTAGAACAGGTTCTGGATTCCCATTCTCGATGTTCTTCTCAGCATGTACACACTTTTGTGTTTGTTGATGGAATAAGCTTCCATCCTGTGAAACAATGTGCAGATGTTGATTAGCACTCACGTGAAAAATAATATTCCATTTATTTAATAAATATATTAAAAGAATAGCAGAATGTCAGTTTAGCTAATTTTTGATAACAGAAGTGAGAGAAGGTGACCGATTGTCAATAACTGTTGCCGTGTATGAAAGCACAATGATCAGTACATGCAGCAAACATAAATAGCTCCAACAATGGAAAAATAACTATTCCTAATTCAACCTCCAGTTTCATTTCTCCTACAGAGAAACACAAGTGTTTCCTGTATTAAAATAAAACCATCAACAAGAATTTAATTGTGGAAATGCAGAAACATGGATGCCAACAACTGGTCCATAGCAAATAGTAATTAACAAACTGACTTTTAAGTTTGGGACTACTTTACTCTGCTAATAAATACCGCCACCCAACCTTAAAAGGAACTAAACAAGTGTGGCCTAATATGCAAATGAACTGCTTTCCAATGGGAAATGTGCATATTAGGCCACAGGCGATGTCATAAGCAGGAGACTCCACAGACACATTTAAAACACATTTTCTCCTAATTTAGGCATGTGCTTTCAATTTTTTTATAACAATAGATATAGATTATTTTCAATCATTTTTTAGCCTCTACACGCACAGTTAAAACAATGATTAGGTTATAAAGTCCCTTTAACTAGTTTTCCTTAGAGACCTTACAGTAACATCTGGACATGATGGTGAAAGGCTACTCATGCACCAGTCATTTTCTCAATATGCACCCAGGACTTGATCCAGCACGTTGTGCTCCCCACTCATCTCTAGAGGTAGAGATGTGGGGAGCAAGAGGCAGCTTTCCTCCCTCCAGTTTCAGTTGGATTGGGGAGTTGATGGATATTAAGTAGAGGGTGAACTAAGGACTGCAGCTTCAGTTGTCAATCTCCACTAAGGGTGTCACCCAGTGTGATCCACTCGTCACAGTGGCCTTTGAGACTTCCTGTCTACAATGCAGGCTGCCCTGATTGGCCTCTCTCCTCCAGCAGAGGATAAGTTATTTATCTTTTCAACATTATTAGGTCATTAGGAAAGGAACACCTTTTGCACTTTCTCCCCTCTTTCTTTTAGAGAGAGGTTTTTTTTTTTTTCATGACAGGTATTACATCTAAAAAATAATACTTTCCTTCAGGTGTACTTTTACAGTTAAGCATATTTAATAAATAAAAGAATGTACCTCTCTGAAAATAAACTTCTGATTTTCCGGCACATTTTGTGAATTTTCCCGACATAAATACATTATGAGATGGTCTGTATTTGGATCTACCGCTGCACAGCCTTCAGGTTGCCTGGTATTGTACCGGATTTCATTATAAGATGTATATTCGAAAAACTGAGAAAGAAATAGTAACAGTTTAAAAGATAGATCAGGACAGTGACAACATACATAGTACTTCAACTGAAATATACAGAGTTAATGTAGTAGGTTTAACATTAAGAGACTAATAAAAATACAAAAATTATACTTATGGCATATCTGGTATAAAGATATGAAGAAAGCAGCACTGTTCAGTATTAAAAAATACTGCTCAGAATTAGTCAAGGAAGGAAGTGCTGGCAAAGGGGCAGATGGGCAATTGCTCTCTAACCCGAGTAAATGGGCTGGGACTGCACCAGGTCATAGCACTTTCATTATTTGGATCCATTTATCTTATATGTTTATCAATCTCAGCATATCTGTTTTGCCTATCCCTGATAGGTGGGCTGGTAAAATTACACTATGGGCCACTAATTTGTTTTTCCCCAAGTTGCCAGTCCTCCCCAGGGTAGTTATGTTGTTTTCAGTCTTTACAATTAAATAAAATTGAAAAATGATACAGCACTCCATACAAGATACAAAGGGGGTACAGGTTATTTTTGAAAATCCCCACACATTAAAAAGTTGCAGGAAGTTTAAAAAAAAAAATTTTTCAGTGATTTAAGGTATTTGTGCCAGAGGTCGTCTGCCATGTCTTTTCAGCTGCTGATTTTTTTTATACATGGATTGTGGATGATGTATGAGAAGGACAGATATAGAGCCAACTCCTGACAATGCGGGTTATGAGCTAGCATTGTACAAGCACACTTGGCAATAGTGCCACCATTAGATTTTATCCATTAGCCCCAAAGTCTGCCAATGTCGTCTCTTAATTAGTAGAAGTTCACTATACAAAGCCCTTAGATGAAAGAGTCACAAGATAATGATTACAGAAATATAGTTTGTTGACTGAATAAATGGTCAGTAAGCTATTATATAAATGATTTTATAAGAAAAGCACACTGAGATGTATGGTTGTACACTAATGGAGTAGTGTACGTTGAGCTACAATTGTTCCATTCTCGAAACTAGCTCAGCTAGGAGCGGCCATGTTGTGTGGTCATATGGAACACCTGTTACGATTACCACTTGATTTGGATATGTATTACGGTGTTGCTACTTCTAAACCGGGAATGAGTGGATTTTATGTGACCTAATATTGGAACATCAGTTTGAGAGTCTGGAGCAGCAATTTTGTTTTGCTCGATGGAGGGAGACACTCTTTGTTATATACCGGCTATTGAGGTCTTCCCCTCTGTCACAGTACACCAGTAACTAAGTATAAGTGAATGCTATCCTAGCAGTTTTCCTACTGACTGTTATTGGAGTTGTCTCAAGCTACTCGTGTAGTGCTTATTGATTTGGCCGCCCTACATCTGATGTTGTGTCACAGGACCACACTGTTCGGCATTATTATGGTTTTATATGTACTGATTTGGTGTTGGTGTATCAATATTACTTATTTGTGTGAGACTATATGGATTTTCAATCCATAACAGATACAATGTCTCAAATACAAATTACCAAAGTAGCTTAGAACTTACTTGATTTTGTCCCATTCCGTGACATGGGTATAAAATGATCTTCTGTCCTGTGACCTCATTCTCACTTGGAGGATTGTAGTCAAAGCAAAAATTGGCCATTCCTTTGTTCTTCAGCTGCAGAATACAAATGTGACACACTTACTTATAACAATTCACTTTTTTACTTACATCTTTCCTATCCTGCATGCAGTGCAGCTTCTGGCCAGCAGGTGATATCATTGAGCTAAATGTAAGATAATCTACTCAGAGCAAAGAAAATGTCTGACTCCAGTCACCATTGCACGTTCATGCAGTCATTCTAAAACTGCCTAGACTGTACTTTATACCTGTACTTTATGTACTTTATACCTGTAATTTATGGTTAAAATCTTGATTATCTTTAAAATATCATTACAGCTAAATTTACTAAAAGCCAACGTTACTGGCCAATCAAAAATATATAACTTGCCTATGTTAATTTGGTAAATGAAAACATTGTGGTTAAGATCCCAAAAGGCAGTAAATACCATTAAACACTGCCCCCCGAAGATGTCACAAAACAATGTATCAGAATTCAGGAGTTTAAAGACGTATTTCTGAATAGTGCTTTATAGTCTCTGTTTAATGAAGTAATTTATTAAAATAAGTTTTTTGTTGTTTCAGGATTCACTTCACTCTTTCTCATTTGCTTTAGTCTTTCTTAAACTCTTAATTTTCTTTTTTTATATGTCTCTTAATACAATTTCAAAGATACTGTTGAGGTTTTCTACCTATATAAGCCCATTTTAGGTAAGCTTTACAGTTTAAATTATTAAGCACTTGCATATTAACTCACATGACAGAGGTATTGTACCTTATGATTGCTAGAACAATGCTGATATCAGCATATGAGGTTTTACTTATATTTTTGTACAATATGTTAATTTATGTAACTTTATTTACAAAATGAATACAAAAGTATATTTAATTTTTTTTTTTAAACATTATTTATTCTATGAATCTAGAGACTGAAAAGTGATCATTAATTATCTATACATTATGTTAGCAGAATTTTAAGCTAATGCTTAAATTAGGAGAACAATTTAAATTTGAAGATGTGTATGTGTTGTCTCCAGTTTATGACATCATCTTGTGGCCTCATATGCACATTCCACATTGAAAAACAGTTTATTTGCATATCAAGCCACAGGTGATTTCAACACCCCAGCCAAATTTATAAACACTAGAACACAATACTAGACCGTCCTTTCATTCTCACTTCCAAGGCCACAGAATTAATACTTCCGATCCTACACGCATCCCTTATTCACTTTTAACATCTTTGACTTTGGCTCCCATTTGTGCTCTATCCCTAGCATTAGGGACATCCAAAAAGATTACATTTCACAATTTTTCAAACAATTAACAAATGCAGGAATACTAAAAGTTCTTAATGTTAATATATCACCTACCATTCCAAAATGACCTGCAAGGTCTTCAGGAACATGAAGCTCTGGGTAAATGTTCTCCAAAAACCACTTAAAATTTTTGCATTGTAATTTCTCTCTAAGTTGTCTTCTGTCAGTTACATCTCCATATGGCTCCTGCATAAACAGAAAAAGGGAGAACATTGAGAAAATCTAAATGAACCCCTTAGTGACCAGACTGTTTTGAAAATGTATCAATGTTTTTTTTTTTTTGTTTTTTTTTACATTTCTGCAGTGTTTGTGTTTAGTTGGAATTTTCCTCTCTCTCACTTAATGTACCCACACATATTATGCACGGTTTTAAATTGCCATAAAAAGACTATTTTTTTTCATCATGTATGTTATAATTTACTATAAAAAAAAAAAAACATAAAATGTTTTTAAAAAATTTAACACAAAACACTTTTACTAACTTTTACACATCTACAAATGCAAATTAAAAAAACCCTAATATAGGTTCTAATATTTGTCTGGAGTATATAAATATCGCACTTTATTGAGTAGATCCTTAAGATCTAGGGTTGCTTTGGGCAATTTTTGTTTACTTAATGTTGCTGACTGCCTCACTGATCATTTCTGGAGCCCTTGCCGACTACAGAACTCCATCATTGTGTGATGCACTCCATGTATTCCAAGCTTACCAAGCGTGCATGTGGGTTTCGGTGGTAGTACAGCTCTTTATACTCATCCATCCATACTTCAGCTGCCCGCACACTGTTGGCCAAAGCTTTACTACGGGAATATGGGGCTTGTTTGGGAAAAACATGACCCACATGTGAACATGGGTGAACCTCAAGACTTCCCCCACACTGCCAAATCTGCCAGGAAACACAAAACATACATTATTAATATATATATGTAAAAAAGTAAGCAATGACACTAATATGGTAAGAAGCCAAGTGTTATTCTACAAATATATGCTGTTTTAAAGGGATTTATTTGTATATAGGGTAATGAGATTAACCAACGATATGTATATCAGACAAGCAATCAAAACACTATCTAATGGACAGTAATGTTCAATTTAATGGCCCAATTTGCTGACTTCTCAAAAGTACAAAAATAATAATGAACTTAAGGGGACTGTCAACCTTAAAGTACAACGAAACTTTTTTTTTTGACTCTGCATTTTACACCATATAATTAATTAACTTAATTGAACTTTTTTTTTTGGGGGGGGGGGGGGGGCAGTTGACAACTTTCTTTGCACTTTATATCACCAAGAGTCAGCAAAGTTTTGTGGAAGATGGTGACATGTGCGTTTGTGGGCTTGGACATGCGCATTTATCGCTTTTAAAATATGTAAAAATAAAGCAGCACTTCCTCCACTGCAGAATCACAGGTCACCATCTTCCAAACGAGCATTGCTGACACAGGCTGTGTCTAATTTCGGGTCCACATTCAGCCCCTGATGTGTCGGACGGTACAGCCAGGGAGAAAAGGAGGGGATGGGAACTCGGGATGAAATTAAGTGCAAAGTCCCTCATGCCCTCCCCCAAAAAAATAGTTCAATTAAGTTAATTAATGATTCAGTGTTCTAAAACGTCTAAAGGGCTTGTGTCAGTGGGGTCCATCTACTAAAAATTGCATTGTGGTGGACTGAAAAATTGTACTAGAAAAACTGTTGTTTTCTTAACTATTTTATGAATGTAGAGTTTCCCCCATTAGCTGACAATTGAGGGAAGAAAATTAAGATATTGTACATAGGTATGTGAACCTATACCTGTTATGAAGTTGTACCTTGGTTTGATAATTAATTTGTGTTAAGAGAAACTTCAATTGCTATTCTATGAAGCTTATTAGTTAAGGCACTCCAGCGGTTATAATTTCAGATCAAAATGAATAAAATGTAAAAGATGTTAAAATTATACTATGCTGAAACTTACCCTAAATGAGAATTCCAGATTTTCTCCTCCCCACACTTCCATTCCAGTATCATACGAGCCCAAGTATTCAAAATACTGTTTACTAACAGAAAATAACCCACCAGCCATAGTTGGGGAACTAAAGAAATAGAGGAAAAGAAAATATATATAGATTATGTGCATTACTATAACTTCCTGTTAAAGAACTATCTTGGCCAATCAAAGAAATCCACTGAAACATTTCAAAGAAATTTCTACATATTCAATGCTGAACTGTGAAGGCTTGTGACCTAGCGAGCCATAACCATCCTACCGGTGATCCAATATTTATCAGCAAAATGAAACATGCAAGTAATACACGCACTGCCTATCACACAATACAGGATGATCCCAACTCTAGGTGATAAAAGGGAGAAGAATTAAAAAAGTTAATTAGCAAAATTAGGTAGCATGACAGACACAAAGAAAGAAATATAATATTATTTATTACACAAGGAGACTCGAACATTATAAGCTAGCGCAAATAAAGCAAAGGTCATGTAACGTTCTGCCAACTTGGGACTTTATTTTCCATCTGTAATACTGGGCCAACAGGCAACCCCAAGCACAAAGTTCAGCAGCCATTGCTCAGATAAATGTAAGTAATGCCCAACTTCATGTATTCCTTTTCTGCTGTTTTACATGTATAATACTGAAATATTATTGGCGTGGTGATTTTTTTTTCTATATGAATAATATTGCAAGACAGAGACATTATTGTTTCTAGTCTTCTTGATATAAAACAAAGGAAATGTCTGAAATATTCATTTATGTGCAATTTGAATATGGTCAGAAACAATGGGATAATGCTTTCTACTTCCTTTCAGCAGAGAGGATGGCTGCAGTGTACTTCCTTCTCAACATCTACCCCAAGAGTGTACCACTTAGACTTGTCTAAGGTAATTTTACAGAAGAGCATTATAGAATTCCTTTATAAAAAAACAAAAAGGTCTAACTGTAAAGCACCATGATGGAAGGGAAATGGCTTTGTGAGCAAAGGTTCTAGGCATTTGTCGCATAGCAAACTTATTTAAGTCAAGCATTCAGCTCTTAATTTTAAATGTACAGGTCAGTAGATCCAGAAACTAGGAGGACAGACTGATTTGAGCAAAAATGCATGTTCAGTTTAAAAATAAAAGGAATTTCTTAAACTGATGCAAGCAGTACTTTTTCAAGTAACATAACCAGCTTTTTATATATATATATATATATATATATATATATAGATAATATAGATAGGTGTGTGTTTATGTATGTATACATATACACATACACATGCGCAGACACACAGGAAAAAAAAAAAGGGAAAACGCTTCATGGGATTTGATGACTGGCTTTAAGAAACTCTGGATATGTGAGATTATCTCTTAGCATAATTGATCTCAATGTTAATATCCACCATATTTGTTTCATGGAATGTCACATTGACATGTTTAAATCTAGTAAGACAGCTAAACTTAATACAATACCTGATCACATCAACAGTGGACCGCCTGCGCTGTTGCTCTCTCTGTGGAACTACATGCCATGTGAACACGAGCCTCCAATCAAAACCTCCAATCTGAGGTTGTCCAGAATTGCCTAAATACTCAAATGTATTCCAGTCAATTACATCAATCACAGGGCAAACAACAGCAGATTCCTTTTCTCGAATTCTGTACAAAAAAAACAAACAAAATAGCTACAAGTAAAAAAAAATAGACATAATACATAGCAATAACTAATAAGCATTTTGTAGGAGATGATAATGTGGTTGTGGGAAAAAAGACTGCATGTTACAGTTTAACTGGTTCCATAAAGAGATAGTGACGAAGAGAGCAAATGGGATAAGCACTACAGAAGAACCTAAATTCAGAAAAGACATTTTGCAGTACACCTTTAAGCAGATCAAAACCATGCATCTCCATTAAAGTTTGTACATTTGTTTTTGTGTTTTTTATATGTTGCTTATTTAATAGTAGCAAAACTCAGAGCCCCTTGTCTGGTGAGTTTTCATTCAGCTCTCGCTGCAGACAGGCACTGGCAGGATCAGTGTAGGGTCAACACACTTGTGTCTGATGGGGTCTGGCAGGTGCACACTGTCTCTCTCTGCTAAAGCAAGACAATCACTAGATTGGACCTAATTAGTGTTATCATATTGGAACAAAGAGGTTGACAGTAAGTAACCATGTTAGCGATCGTACTTCATAGTGAAGCATAAAGGCTGTAGGGCATAGATAAAATGGCATATAACAAAAGTAACAGGAAAAAAGGACCCAGTGGAGTGGAAATACACATTCACTGTTAACAAGATAGCCCTGTAGGAACACTTTCAGGGGAAAGGGGGGGGGGGGGGGGGGGACACAATAGTTTGAATTTGCGAATCTGGATGCAAAAGACAGTTAAATGTACTTCAGATTTAGTGCTGGACAATACTCTATACATAGTATCCCTTTTAAAAAATGCTTGGGACCGGAAGTATTTTGGATAATGAATCATTTTTACCAATAAGATGTATTAAAGGCTCTCCGCACTCATGTAATAGAGTGGTATCAATGCAAATACTGTATAGAGCAAATACTTTTACTGTGATGTGAGGCATCGTTGGGAACCTGCTGTTGGCGTGTCAGGCCTGCACATGTACCATTGTATTACCCTTTGTGGGGGAATCTGAGCATGCATGGAAAGGCTATAACACAGCTTAAGGGGGCTAGATACTGAATAACTGCTGTGTGCTTGCATTCGGACAGGTGTTTGGTATTTGTAACTTATGGCAACATTTTTGGATAACAGATAAACTTGGATATTAACGGATATTTGGATATGGGATACTCAACCGACATATTAGTCAATATACCTTTCCAGGAGAGGTTCCAACCAGCCTTCATGGCATTCACAATGGCAATCCAGAAAGGTCAAAACTTCTCCTTTAGCATAAGAAGCACCAAGAAGACGCGCTCTGACTAATCCTTCCCTTTTGTTGGCTCGGACCAGTTTCACCTTCTTCAGTGAGGAGATGTGCTTTTCCAGAGGTTCCTTCAGATGTTCTGAGGGGAAATGATTTGTTTTGTAACATATTGTATTATCTAGCCTACAAATTTAGATGTAATAATAAATAGCAAGTTGGACAGGTTCCTGGTTTCGTCCAATGGGACAGGTAAAATAAAATGTCTGTTTATTCCAATGATCATTAGCAGATGTTCAATCATTCTAAAATTAGATATGAAAGATGCTGAGTGAACAAAGCAACAAAATGATGCAATTCATTTATTTTGGGTTAGAGTTTAGCTTTAGGGTTGGTATTATGGGTTTGTATTACAGTTAGTATTGAAGAATGTTCTCAGCAGTAAATCTTGAAAATTCTTCAATGTTTTTCTTGCCTTTTTTTAAAGCTGTTCACTATGTTTTGTAATTATTAATTTGGTTTTAGCCTCATTTATGCCTAAGGAAGGAATCTAGCAACTTGGTCTTGAAAGCTTGCAACCAAACTCTCAGTTAGCCAATAAATGATATCATTTGAACCCTACTTGTTTCCTGTATTTCCACGGCTAACACGGTGCTACTCCTTTACCTACATGAATATGCAACAAATCCTTTTTTAACATCACTGTCTTTTATGGCAGATTTTAATACGGAGGCAATGTTTTATAAACGTCTATACGACAGGCCACCAAACTACCTGGGAGACTGAAATTGGGAGGCAGAGTACTGCTTATACATGGGCCGTTGCATGCTAGCAACTAAGCAGACAATAGTTTTCCCAGTTAGGGTACATTGTGTTCTCTTAAAGGGTAGAATATCCATTTAGTTCTATAAGAACAGTTCATTTAGGGTACAGTGATGTATAGTTCTATGGGGTATCCACATTTTCCTCCATACTACACAGCATATGAAATCTGAAACCAGTACCTTTGTCACTATAATCATCGACAAGAATGATCTCTTCCAAGAGGATGTCAGGAGAGGTTTCCAAAACACTGTGGACAGTCCTCAGCAGTGTAGACCAAGCTTCATTATAAAAGGCAATTACCACAGAGGTTGTCGGTAACTTGTAATAATCATATTTCACATCTCTACATCTGCAAGGAAACCAAATGTTAATCCGCCAGTGAAATTAGAGATCATACAAGAATAAAATCTAAAAACTATTCACAGCAGTGCAAGACACATGAATAAGTGAGGCGCACACATCCATTGTGTATCATATTTTACTCCCAGAGGTGTGTTGGTACCAGAAATCCTAACCATAGATATCTGTGGTGCAAACTTACAGACTGAAAAAAAAAACAAAGATATGATTCCCAAACAAGATTAAGATTTTTTTTCACATAAAAAATACTGATTTTCAGTTATACATTGCTAGGAGACCAATGTACAGTGATAGTCTCTCAAGCTCCTTCTTACGTTTTTTTGACTAATTTATAGATTACTCTTCCTATGGAATTCAGCCCAGACAGGTTTTATGAGAAATGTAGTCCACAACAATTGGGAGTGCCAATGATTGTCACATTCCAGATGTTATTGTTAAATGTCCCTTTATAATTAGCAAACCATAAGATGGATGACCATAAAGGAAATGTAGTTCAAAATAGTTGAGAGCATGGCATGGGCACTTTGGCGGTTTTGGACAACATTTCCTATGATGCTCAGATTACCACCGAACTGCAACCGGGTGGGCATCATGGGAAATATGACCTAAAATTGTAGAAGGGAAAAAGAAACATGACTGTAGAGTGGTCTCCATTTTTTTATTTTATTTTTTAACAGCCTTTGATACTTTAACAGGACTGTGGAGGGGAATCGGATATCTAAATTGCTTGAAAGACATTATTTAGACTATAATGGATATTAAACAGAATTATGAGATTGTTTCATGTTAGTGCCACTATAAGGTGTCACTTCATCTGTGAAATAACTGGCAACTAATGTAATCACTTTTCACTTAAACCCCACCAACAATAAAGATTTGATCAAAGACTAACTCAAAAGTGACTTATGAAATGAAAAACAGGAGTGTTCTACTTGTATAGTAATTATCTGCATTAAATTACATCCTATCTACACACACACAAAAAGACGCTTTATGAGAAACGTGAGAATCAGTGCAAAAAAAGAACAAACAAAGTAAAAAAAAAGTTTCACTTATGCTGGCTAGAAAACAAGAAATTGAACAGCACACTGCTCAATTTAATTGTTTATAGGGCATATATTATTAAAGGGTCAGTGTCAACTAAATATTGTCCATACAGTGAATGTAGAAAAAAAAACTTCTGAACAATATTTAGTTGAATATATATATATATATATATATATATATATATATATATATATATATATATGTGTGTGTGTGTGTGAGACTATGTATATATATATAAATTATATATATATATATATATATATATATATATGTGTGTGTGTGAATATGTATATATATATATATATATATATATATATATATATATATATATATATACACATACATACATACATACATACACACACACACACACACACACACATACATATTGTGTTAGATTTAGAGAAGATGTGTTTTAAATACACCTGTGGTTGGATATGTAAACTAACTACTTTCAAAGGGAAATTTGTCATTTGACTACAGATCCATTTAAAACATATTTTCTTGTAATTTATTAATTCGCTTGCAATTATGCTAAACACTGTGTAATCTATTCTCAGTATAAACAATTTTTAAGTGACAACGTCTGTTTAGGTGGTGCACAACCACATTTCAAAAGGTTCAGGAATCTGGCCCTGGAATTTGAATAGACGTCAAAAAGGCTGTCATAGCAACACATATCTTATTTATTTATTTTTCTACTAATATTCGGTGGGACTGGGCTCTGTTTTGTTGCAATATGCCCCACCCCCTGGCCTGCCTTTGAAAATCCTAACTATACAGTTGTACTCTCAGAATTAACCATGAACAGTACTTGTCTCAAAGTAATGGGGGAAGCACAGGGCAAGAGTGATCACATCACGAGCATGCATGTGTGAATGGTGAAAGCAGCAGCACACAGTACATCACCATGAATCTCTACGTGAGCTCTGTGATTGGCGGAAAGCTCCTTTTGCAAACAAGTTAATGTGGCAGGATTGCCTAGGATAAATCTGGCAGAAGTGAAGATCCATCTCTCCAATATACATTTTATTGGATTCCCCTTTCTTTTCCCAGTAACATCTAAATAAAAACAAATTAAATTAAATGTAAACTCAACAATCCATATTATCCGAACAAAAAACTACCAACACCTAAAGTAACATTCCTTGTGACAACAAGTACTGGTCAGAGATCCCCAGCGGTGTTATCCTCTAAATACTAATAGAAAAGAGAAAATAGGACCCATTATGTACAAGTAGGGTTGCCACCTTTTCCTCAAAAAAATACCGGCCTTGGTACTGTCTCCATAGACTTAACATTGGCCTGAAGCCAATTGTTTACCGGCCTGCCGGTAAAATACCGGCCAGGTGGCAACCCTATGTACAAGGAGATTGCTAGAACTTGATCAATTCATGCTAAATTTTATATATAAAACGTAAGTTTTAGAGGGAAGTGTAACAGAAACAAGCAAATAAATTAGCAAATAAGTGCTTTTTTTTGTTCGTCAGGTTCAAAATGCATTAATATGTAAAAAAAAAAATTCCATACTTAGTGGTCTTTTAAACACAGCGTTCACTTACTGAACAAATAATCGTTCTTTGTGCAAGTTAGTGTTTCCTTATGTGGAACAAATTACACAGCCTCTGCTATGAAAAGCCTTATCACTGTAATCCTATCCTGCTGCTCAGAGGTTTGCTGGATTAAAGAAGATCATTGATGATCCTTCCAATCAAAAGCAATTAGGAGATTGGCATGCAGATATAGATCTAAAAAAACAAGGGCAGAGCATACTGAACAGTGGACCTTTGGCTTTCTTCTATAAGAATGAGTGAGGTTTTATATATCATTTCGCACAGGTCTTGAACAGAAACAAATCTATAGCTAAAATACAGCTGACATATAAACATTTTAAAAATATTCAGTTCATTCATCGTCTTCCTTCAGTAAATGGTATGAGTCAGTCATATTTATTATCATTAATTCATTTTTTTTTTTTGTTTAGTGGGATTAAACCCAACGAAAAAGGTTTTAATGATCCATAAAGGTGCTTCAAAACAAGGACTTCCACGCTGCCATCTTGAACAGCCGGTACTCAGTGACATGATCACAGCTATTGGTGTGTCAGGATGTCAATCATGTATGGCACGCCAAATACAACAGGTCATGTTACAAATTACTAGTATGTCAATCATTTATGAAATGTGGCACACAACCTCTAGCTGCTAGAAGATGAGAATCTTTTCCCAGCTAGAACAATTGTTGCACAACCAGTTCACAGAGCCTCATGAGAATGCAGCCCTCAAATAGGTGTGTTTTCAGAAGGATTTCCAATTGTGGAATGTGTGTTAGAGACTGGCAGAGGTAAGGAATTGCAAAGAACAGGTGTAGCACAAGAGAAGAGAGGTGTGAGTCACTGATGGAATAAAGATTGTGGTTTGGAGAGTATTTGGCATCCACCTTTCTTCTATTACAGATTTTGTATTCATTAACGGCAATGTTAACTTAATAAACTACAGGCTTCATTGATGAAAGAGGGAATTGTGAGGGGAATTTGAAATTTAATACCAAAGTAACAAAATTAGAGACTTTTCCCAAACTGCCTACTTTGGCTTTAAGTTTGAAATTCCCTTGTCAATTCCCTCTTTCATGAATATAGCCCTAAGTACAGTTTTACACTGAATGTTTTTTTACTTGTGCTTCTAATATAGAAGCACAAGTGAAAAGTTAGTTGTCCCTAGTATGAGGATAAACTCGCATGTACTTTTGATAGTACACGCCAGTTTATCCTCTGACGACAGCTGCCATGCTTCCATAGGAGCCGTCTGGTCAATCCCCGGTTGGTTGGCTGTGCGCGTGCTGACGTGTGTCAGCACATGACAACCAGGAACTGCTGTGTCTCGCATGTGTATTTATTAAGATACACGTCGGGTTTACTTACAAGTCCCGGGACATGTTTTTTAACCATTGGTTCATTGAAGGAAGCCAGGGTTAAACAAGTTGGAATGTCCCTTTAAAAGGACTGCATCAACTAAACATTTATTTTTCTGTCATTGTAGAGAATTTTTTTTTAAAAAATATTGAAAATAGGAGAAATGTGTGTTCAAAATGTGTCTGTGGAGTCTCGGGTTTATGACATCACCTGGGGCTTAGATGCGCGTGAACTGCTTTGCAATGGGAAAGGTTTAATTTGCATATTAAGCCACAAGTGATATCATAAACAAGAGACTTCACATACACATTTTTCTATTAATGTATAGATCATTTTCAATATTTTTTTATTCTTTAAATTTACAGTAAAAACCATGTTTAGGTGATGCAGTCCCTTTAACATACTCTTATATTTTAGAAGCATGCTACCCTCCAGCTGAACTGCTTGGTAATACAGAATTAAAATTCTATTAAACAGTGTGTCTAAACCAAAATACACAACATCATCACCTACTCATGTATTGACTGGGCAACAGTAGTCAAATTATCATATCACACCCTCAGTACTCTCCTAATATATGGTGTAAACTGCATAGAAATGTAGAAGTTATTCAGTTTTAACACACTGTAAAAACATATTTTTTTTTTTTTAAATACAAAGAATTTTGACGATAACAAAATATGCCCTCAAGGCAGCTTTGATTAAAGACAAATAAGGACTGAAAAAAAAAATTGTTTCACGGCAGATTATGGAGACTTTAGTCTGCAAGTACCTGGATTTCAAACTGCTAACGTGGAAGCAGGATGCAGCTATTCAAAAGCAAAACCCTGGAACAATTACGTGTCAATATTTGTTTACTACACACATTAATCTTAGTATTTACATTTACATGTAATTTTCATTACATCAATAAAGTTCTGCAATAGGTTTATCAGGCAAGATTATGCAAACCTTTGTGACAAAAACTGAAATGTTGGCTACTTCAGATGCAAGTTAAAACAGCAGTTTAATTCCCACAAATACATGTTAAGCCTCCTGGCCAAGCAAATAAGCTTTATACCCCTAGTGAAACATTATTCAACAGAATAATAACTATGCTGGTTTCCAACATTAAAGGACAACTGTAGCAAAAAATGTATTTCTGTTTAATTGAAAGATGGCATTAAGAGTAGGCATTTTGTACAGAAATGATATAATGAAAGATTACAGTACAAAGTATAAAGTACATTATTGAGCCATCTTTCGTCCATATAGCTCTACCAGGAGGTAGACATTTTGTTTAGATGGGTCAGATCTTAATCCAGCTGAACCAAGGTGAGTGAAGATCTGATCCAAGATTCTAAACAACATTTGTCTGCCCCCTAAGAGAACTATATGGAGTAAAGAGGGTTTAATAAGGCACTTAATTTGAATTATTTCATTAAATTATGTCTTTATAAATCATGTACTCTTGATACAAACTTTCAATTAAACATAAGTCAATTTTTTTCCACAGTTGTCCTTTAAATATAACTTGTTTTGTAACATATACAGACAGAAGGGTATTCTAACTCAATAAAACTCAAAGCCTTAATTTTTTCTTTTTGAGGGGCTTCCTGAGCAGGGGTAGGCACTAACCAACACTTTTCACGGTGGACATTTACTGAACTGTGTTACTAGAATGATATTCTGTGGACCTTCACATACCTTCTCATGGAAAAGTGTCCTTGTATGGTCACTTTGCCTATTCCTGCTTATTTGAGACTGAAAGACCTATAGATTTGGTGGAGGTGAGTTCAAGGGGAAATTATTTAGAGGCATGTGGTGAGGAGGAAAGCCATCAGACACTGTATTCCACAATGAAACGATTACTGGTCAAGGTTATGTGGTTGGGTTATCGCAAGCAATAAAACCGATTTGTGGATACCTACCTACCTGCCTGCATTCACATTCATTATGAGACATCTGACAGTATAAGGCTTATGTATAAAGGGAATGTCTATGTCAGAATTAATAGGATGGAGTATTCAGCACGAACATTACAAACATGGGTACCTCAGGGACCACTTCACAATTTTTCAAAAACTTTTCCGTATGGTTCCCCAACTTCTTTCCTCTGATGTATTCTGTTCCTCTGATGTACTCTGTCTCATTCTGGGAGACTTCAACATTCCCATTGACCTAACCAACTTTCCAGCCACTACAAAACTCCTTGCGTTAACCTCTTCCTTTGATCTCTCCCAATGGACTAACTTGTCAACCCATACTGAATGCCACTCATTAGACCTAGTGTTCACCAAGTTACGTGCCATCTCTAACTTCTCCCATTCTTATTTTCCCTCTCTGACAATCGGTTTCTCACCGTCTACCAAACCTTACCTCAGACAATTACTACACGTCATCCCACAAATCAATTCCAAAAACTGCTATTTAACGCGACCCTCCCACTACTAAATACTACACTTGAAACCGCTATCCCCTACTTCCCACCCATTTCATGTCCAGGAGAAAGCTGCCAACGCTTACAATGACATATTCACCTTAGTGCTTGACACATTGCTCCTACTGCCAAATGTGTCCGCAGACCAAGCCAACAACCTTGGCACACAAAAAAGGGAAAAATTAAATTGAAACAAGAACATGTAAAAAGATGGAAACAATCCTATGGTGTTTGCCACACTAAGAGACATGGTCATGAAGTGGTTAAACATAACTTACATTTTGACAACTATAGTTATTTAAAAAAAAAAAAAGTGAAGGCTTATAACTTACAATGGATTCCATCTTTCCTCCAGCCGGCGATGTAGGGAGATCTTGTCACTCAGGTAGATGTTAATTTGGTGCTTCTTAATGCTCTCGTCCTCCAATTCCTTTTCTTTTCCTATCAAATTGAGTTTCACAGCTCGTCCAAACTCACCCAAGGCATTGGGATTCAAAGATGGCTTCTCATACACTGGCCTTTTCAGCTGCTCATAGGACACTGGGGCCTTTGGCACATCATGTACATCCCTGCGGTCATGCCTCTCCTCAATGTCATGTTGACTACTATTGTCCCCTCCTTTGCTCATCAAAAGGAAGCCAAAGAAGAAGATGCAAAAAATACTGGCCACCAGGCAAAGTCTCTTTCTCCTCAGTGGTACCCACATGTTAACCAGTCCTCGCCGTCTCTTACTCATCTTCACAATCACTCTCTCTGCACCCACACACTAGACTAGATAGGGTTAGAATGTCCCAATGACACGTCACTTTGGTTTATTGATAGAAGCTGTATTTTAGTGATCCTAATTTGTAATATTTAAATAGTGTAACTTAGTGTAATGTTTCTAATGCTACTTATAAAATCCATTGACTATGGAATCTAAGGGTTTGACTATGGAATCTCAATGGGTGTACAGAAGGTGTATAACAGGTCGAGGCAGTGTCCTCGGGTTAAAAGTTCCAAGTCATACTTTTGAGTATTCTGGTTCGACTGTGTACTTTAAATAATCTCCAATTACGTCATTGTAATTGGAGAGATCCCTTCGATCTACACCCTGGTGTCAAATAATTTACAAAGAAATGATTACAGTATACTTGTTGAAAAAGTGTGTGACTTGAAATTGTTTTTGTGCACAGATTATATATTTCAAATACAGCAGGAAAATAACTTTTGTGAAAATAAATATCGGTTCATTAAGAAAAAAAGTGCAGAGAGAGGAACGTATCAGTTAAATCTGCACCAGACTGTGTGTGAATGTGTATGTGAGACAGTGTATATGAATGAGATTTCCAAAGTGTTTTCAAAAGGAACTACATATGCAGAAAGTAAAGCAGGATTTTTGTCTTAATCTCTACATACATACAGTCATCTCATGTTGCATCAGCTGGCAAAACCACTCGTTCTCATGGGCTCGGATGGAGGGAGAACTTGCTTTAACTATTGACACATTCAGTCTCGAGTAGTCACAGACAAACTTCCCATGTAAATACAACAACACAACTGCGTTGAAACAACTTCCTTCCCCTTCACCTCCTCTCAGTGGGACTGAGAAACTTTACAGCTCTGGTTTTAAGCTTCTCCTGGAGTTTTCTAAGCTTTGTCCTGCTTCCGTTGTTGTCAGTATTGGGTTAATTCCTCCCCCCTACAGAGTTCCAGGATACAGTGTCCTATGAATGTCTGTTTGCTGTAGCCAGTTCTAATACCTACTCCACACTGATTAGTTTACACTCCTCCCTCCTTATCTCTTTAAGGTCCCAGCACCTCCACTTCTTCCTCTTCCTTCTGTCACTCCAATCCACACCCCCAATCATAGCCCCTCCTACCTACGTTTTTCTTAGAATGTGTCATGTATAGAGCTGTGCATAAAGTGTTTCAATAAGTTTGCCACTCTTCTTGTTGTACAAATCGATTACTTAGATAAAATGGTAACCGACTCTTCTGATTGGCACAACAGCAGTCGTAAACTACAGTTCACAGGAAGCTCAGCCAGCCATTCAGTGACACTGGTAACATATCACAGTGTTTGCTAGCTCTCTACACTGGGACTGTTGTGGAGTATAGCTCCTATTATGCTCAGCCAGCCTCACATTGAAGTCAACAACACTGAAAACATTGCCCATATCAGTTGTATTGGAGATTAAAAAACCCAACAGGTTTCAGGTCTATTGTAGAGACACAAGCACAGCAAGAGGCACTCATTTTATATAAATCGGTAGAGGGAACACTAATAATGTTACCTCTGCATTTATTATAGGTAGTAAGAAGGTCTGGCTCTACATTAAAGAAAAAAAGAGATAGCCAGCATGCACTCCGATTGGCTGTGTTCACACTGATACTTAGTTCTGCTTCATCTGGAAAGCTTATAGTTTGTAGAAACAGTGATATGGGTTTATTTAAGACAAGTGTTAGTATCTTTAACTTTCGCTTCTATTAGAGAACTAAACTTAGTATTGAAGCACAATTGAAGAGTTAGTTGTCCCTAGTATGAGGATAAACTGACGTACTTTTGCCAGTACATGCCAGGTTATCAGTCTGGTCTGGTAGGCAACTGGCTCTCTCTGCTAGTGCAGATAGACTCCATCATTGGGACCAGCAAAGGGGACCTTAAAACTTTTTTTTCAAGCACAAAGAGATAGGGTTGCCACCTGGCCAGTATCTTACTGGCAGGCTGGTAAAAAATTGGCTTGAGGCCAATGTTAAGTCTAAGGAGGCAGCAGCATGGCCAGAATTTTTTGGTAGAAAAGGTGGCAACCCTACAAAGTGAGGAGATTGACGTGATCAAACATGATCATAACTCCGCCCCCTAGTGATGTAATAATGCAAGTCTGTGATCAGGTCCAAAGTGTGATGGTAGAGCTGTAAAGTCACTAGGGGGTGGCACCCAAAAACACTATATTTCACAAAATGGCAGCATCCAGTCACACTTGTTTAGTAAAATATTTCATAACATAAGCTCACATAACAAAAACAAAAGACAAATCTGAAATCAACAATGCAAAATAGAACAAAAAAAACCCTTTTCATTTTTTTGGTGGTCGAGTCCCTTTAAGTATCCTTCCCCTCTCTGCAGTAACAGAGAGATACCCTTTCATGCTGTAGAGCCCCCGTTGTCATTGGCTGTGTATGCTCTGACTGTACAGTTGTGAGGGGCCCAGCGATCAAAATATCTCCCCTCACCAGCCCTCTCTGCAGGCGAGCAGGCAGTTGGATGTCTGTGCGTCTTGGCAGCGCACAGACATTCAGCTGCCCACTGCTAGACGCCAGGGATGTCCTGTGGATGCTACCTGGGGGCTGGAGAAGGCCTGTGGATGTTATATGGGGCTGTCTGGAGTAAGTCCTGGTTGTGCAATGTATGTGCTGGGGTAGGTCCTGGGTATGCAATGTGGGTGATAGGACATGTCCTGGGACTGCATTGTGGGGTGCTGGGGCATGTCGTGGGTGTGCAATGTGGGAGCTGGGGTAAGTCCTGGGTGTACAATCTGTGCGCTGGGGCATGTCCTGTGTATGAAATCTGGGTTCTAACTGGGGTAAGTCCTGGGTGTGCACTGTGGGTGCTGGGGCATGTCCTGGGAGTGTCAATGCAATGTTGGTGCATGCTGGGTGCTGTAGGGTGGTGGTATGGCAAAGGATGTGGGCGCAGTTACAAAAGGAGTGGAGGATGTTGTGATATCGGTAAGTGGAAAAGGCTTTAGCAGCACTGCTGTTGTTTATGATGGAACAAAGGTAGTTTATGACCTGGTTACTTAATATCAAGGTATTAACTGAATTGGTAAATTCTCCATAAAAGTGGAACCAGAATGCATTTTTAATTAATTGAAATATGCATTTTTAATTAATTGAAATATTTAACTTTAATACCTTGCTATCATTAACTTAAATACCTTACAAAGAATCCACTCTCAATATAAATGGTTGTGTCTGTTTAATCATATATGCGACATTAGTCACACAGTTTGCCTAATTTTTTAGGCATTTTTTTAAGCCATAAAGTAATTAAAATAATGAAAAAGAGCACATTTTATTCCTTACATTATACACTACTGAACAATTAAAATCCATCTATAAATCGCATTTAAAAAAAAAGTCTAAACCGTCTATTTGACTAAAATGATTTCTGAATTAGGCTCCTATGGAGCACCGTGACAACCAATCATTATTAAAGGCAGCGTTATGGTTACGCGGCATTCATGTGTACAAAGACGCTAGTGTACGTGGCAAGATCTGCCAAGGTCCATACAACATCTTTAAATTGTCAACAACAGACCCCAATAAATCTGTCATATGAGCAATGTTGACACCTACCCCTGGTGGCATCTGTGACACCAAACACACCTCTGGCGGTGGGGAGGATATGTTAATTTACTCCTTTGCTATTGGCTGTATGCAGCACTTGTTCACACATTAATGACAGAGAGAAGGTCATGGAGTATATCTTTCTCTACTGTCATGGACTGATGGTCTGTGCACTATTCATATTACACTTTTTTATGAGGCAGAAGTGGCCTCATAAAAATTAATTTTTTAATTAAAAATGCATATTTCAATTAATTAAAAATTAAATTAAAAATTAAAATTAATTAAAAATGCATTCTGGTTCCACTTTTATGGAGAATTTACCAATTCAGTTAATACCTTGATATTAAGTAACCAGGTCATAAACTACCTTTGTTCCATCATAAAAAAATAAATATTATGTGGACTAGTTCCTTTTTACTGGATGGCATTCCAATTTTTAACCTGTTTGTGACACATAACATATCTGGTACATCTTGTGTCTTTAGGTCCGTTGGAGGCAATTAATATATAGAAATAATGTTCTGCCATGAGGTCTCCATATGGAGGCATCAAGAACACTGAGAAAAAAAAAACCTCTGGCGCTTATACAATCACTCCTAAGAGCGACTGTATGCTCAATACCAATTAGGCAGCAGCCTCTCCAATATAGTGCTCTAGCAGCTGTTAGCAACATTAGAACTAAATAAATATTAGACCAATAGTTATGGTTAAGGTCGATGGGTTGGGTTAGCATTAAGTTGGTGCCAAAAGGTTACTGAAGGGGAAAATTGTCAGTAAAAAAAATGGTAGTTTAGGTTAGTGCCCCTATAACAGAAAAACATTTTTAAACTCAGGACAAATATTGGAAACTAGATGGTCTTTTATTTTTTTTACCAGTGGTGGATGTATAAAAGATTTATAAGGTAAAAGTTTAAAAAGTGTGTTGTTTTCCTTCAGTTTTTCATATATCTCACACATACATTTACAGGTGATACTTGAAAAATTAGAATACCATGCAAAAGTTCATTTATTTCAGTAATGCAACGTAAAAGGGGAAACTAATATATGAGATATTACATGCAATCAATAAAACAAGGAGTGTACATGGAACAATATCGGACCTCTGAAATGTATAAACATGCATATGGACTCAGTACTTGGTTTAGGCCCCTTTTGCAGCAACTACTGCCTCAGTGCGGTGTGGCATGAAAGATATCAGCCTGTGGCACTGCTGAAGTGTTATGGAAGACCAGGATGCTTCAATAGCAGCCTTCAGCTCCACTGCATTGTTCGGTCTCATGTCTCATCTTTCTCTCGGCAATGCCCCATAGATTCTCTATGGGGTTCAAGTCAGCATCCCCATAAAGCTCGTCTGTGGAAGGAAGCATGAAGTGCTCCAAAATCTCCTGGTAGACAGCTGTGTTGACCCTGAACTTAATGAAGCACAGTGGACCAACACCAGCAGATGACATGGCTCCCCAAATCAACACAGACTGTGGAAACTTCACACTGGACTTCAAGCATCTTGCAGAGTGTTCATCTCCATTCTTCCTCCAGACTCTGGGTCCTTGGTTTCCAAATGAGATGCAAAATTTGCTCTCATCAGAAAAGAGGACTTTGGACCACTGAGCAACAGACCAGGTCTGTTTTTCTTTAGCCCAGGTAAGACGCTTCTGACGTTGTTTGTTGTTCAGGAGCGGCTTGACAAGAGGAATACATCTGAAGCCCATGTCCACGATCAGTTTGTGTGTGGTGGCTCTTGATGCACTGACTCCAGCCTCAGTCCACTCCTTGTGAAAGTCCCCAACACATTTGAATGGCCTTTTCCTGACAATCCTCTCCAGGCTGTCATCATCCCTGCTGCTTGTGCACCTTTATCTTCCACACTTTTCCTTTCCACATAACTTTCTATTAATGTGCTTTGATACAGCACTTTGGGAACATCCAACTTCCTTCGCAATTACCTTTTGAGGCTTTCCCTTATTATGAAGGGTGTCAATGATGGTTTTCTGGACAACTGTCAGGTCAGCAGTCTTCCCCATGATTGTGATTCCCACTGAACCAGACTGAGAGATCATTTAACCCCTTCACAACAATGGATGTGTCAGGGACGTCTTGCCGGGAAGTCCGTTCCCGACAATGGACGTGCCTGGCATGTCCTGCGGTGAATCAAGCAATTTTGCGTGACCAATGAACGCGAAAACCGCTTTAAACGTGCTGGTCTATTGCCTCAATGTCGAGGCAATAGCCAGCACCAAAATTTCCAATCTGGGGCACCCACGATCGTCCAACGGATGCTCCATCAATATGGCTATGCCCTCTGCAGGTCTGATCTTCGGAAGTGAAAGTAACTTCACTTCCGTCGCTCTGAATATGCTACTTGACTGCCCCTAGTGGTAGCTAAGTAGCATAGCAATGTAAAAAAATTTGAATAAACATTTAATAAATATTTAATTAATATAAAACTAGTTATATAGTTAGATTAGCCTATAGGGTTAAAATTAAATAATTTTTAGCATAAGGGATAGGGTTAAAATTAAATTAAAATATATTAAAGGATAGCATAATGGTTAGAGTTGGGGTTTAATTTAGTGTTAGGGTTACATTTTGGGTTCGGGTTGAAGTCAAATGGTCACTATAGGAAAAAAAACGAAAAAACACTATTTTTGGTTTTTGCCCCATGAAAAATATGGAAACATGCATATTTCTTAAAACGGGACATTTCGAAACTATTTAGATGGGGTCTTTTTTGATGATTATATGTGTCTAAATTATATTATGAGTCAAATTTAGAAACAAAAAGTGTTTTTTTTTTATTTTTCATCATATTTTATGATTTTTTTTGTAGTAAATTATAAGATATGATGAACATAATGGTATCTAATGAAAGCCCTTCTTAGGACGATAAAAACAACATATAATTTGTGTGGGTACAGTATGTGAGAAAGAAGAAATTGCAGCTAAACACAAACACCCCAGAAATGTCAAAACAGCCATTGTCACCAAGGGAAAGTCAAGGTGAAAATGTCTTGTCACTAAGGGGTTAAAGGCTCAGAAACCCTTTGCAGGTGTTATGGCATTCTTAGCTGATTAGATTGGGACACTGTGAGCCTAGAATGTTGCACCTTTTCACAATATTCTAATTGACTGAGATTGTGGATTTGGGGTTTTCATGAGCTGTAAGCCATAATCATCGCACTTATGACAAATCACGGCTTGAACTATCTTGCTTTGCATGTAATGCGTCTCTCATATATTATTTTCCCCTTTTATGTTGCATTACTGAAATAAATGAATTTTGCACGATATTCAAATTTTTGGAGTATATCATTATTTTGTTATAGTAAATTATATCATATAATGAAAATAATGATATATTAAGAAAGTACTTCTTATGGCAATATAAACAATATGTATGTGTGAATACATTAAGCGAGAAAGAAGAAAATTACAGCTAAGCACAAAACCCCCAGAAGTATAAAAACAGCTTGGATCGCCAAGGGGTTGAACCCTTATTTTGCTCATTAGAGACAATTACAGTTTTTTGTAATGCCTGCTGTTCAATCATACCTTACATTCTTTCCAGATGTCAAGTTATAGTAGCTTCGTACCAGATATCTGTATTCAAAGTTTAGCACACTGTCCCCATTCTTCAGTGCATGCTGGGGGAAGGGAATCCCATTTTCCATATTTAGGACTGTGATAACTGATAGTTTACAGATTGTTGCATGTTAAAGGAACATTTAGCATATATGAACTTGTATTTTCTCTACTTACCAACACCACTGGGATGCATGCATTGCCTAGACTGCACCACTGATCTCTTTTCTATCTGAGGGATCTAATCTATATTTATATCCTTTGGTTACATTTTATTACTCTACAGAGGAATGAGGAGGAGAGGTTCTCATGTTTTTAGTAACTTCTTTTGAATGTATTTATTTTTGTTTGGTGTGTATATTACTGCACTGGATTGATTGCTTGCTGTGATTTTCACATTGGGGAAAGTGTTTATTATGTGATTTTAGCAGGGCATGCTAGATCTTTATGCCAGATCTGAATAGGACACATATAAAAGGACATAGGGTTTTTTCACTAGCTCCTTATGTATAACCTCCATTGAAACAGCACTGTGCATGGGCAGTATTAATGCCGGGACAGACCTGAATTTGACTGGGCAGGACTAAAAAAAAAAAAAAAAAAAAAAAAACTTTCCCAGCAAATTGAACCATTTTTTTGGGATGCCCATAGACTGGAATAAAGCTGATGTGGTACCCATATTTAAAATGCGATCAAAATCTCAGGAGAGTAATTACAGATCTGTAAGCTTGACATCTGTAGTGGGGACACTGTTTGAAGGATTGTGAAGGAAATATATTCACAGGAATTGCATTAGCAGGAGCCAACATAGTTTTGTCAAAGACAAATATAGGATAAAAGTAGATGGGTGATATTCAAACAGAAAGAAACACGTAAAAAAACACGGTACCATATGCCAGAGAACTATGTACATGGTATTCAGTATAAATGTGTAAAAAAAAAAAAAATCATATTAATTAGTCTCTCTTAAATCTGTCATCATTTTCATCTGACTTGCCAGCAAGTTGGGAGCCTGACCTGCCTTAGGGCAATTTCTTTTTCTACTTATCTTAAGAGTCTATAAAATCTCTACCAATTTTAACATTTTACATAGATCCAATTCAGATCCTGTCCAGCTGAATGGGGGAATTTTCCCAACTCTGTTTCTTTGGCCCAAAGTTTCAAATTCCCATCTCAATACTCTTTATCGAGTAGACTTTTTCTTTTTACTTGCTGAAACACTTGAAAATTGTGTTTTTTGAACCAGCCAATTGCAGAGAACAGAGTGTGGGAGGGTCAACAGAAGCAAAACTCATATGTGAGTAAATTAATGATATTTACATGACAGATAATCACATTTTAATGAACCATACTTTTCTATAATAATGTAACTAATATTCATATACAATTTAGAGTGGTCTTTTAAGAAATGTGGCTGCAAATATTGAACATTTGGCAGGTATACAGATTCCTCTTTGTGGCATCTAAAAACACTTCAGGAGTCTAAAAAAACACAAAAAAAATTCTGCCACTCTTCGTTATGTAAAAACATTTTTATACTTTTATACTAACTGTGATTATCGCACATTTAAGAATGGATCCGTATTGGTTGTACATGTTCTGTAGAATTCTGAAGGTTCTAATCTTAAAAATATTCTCTACACATCTAGAGAATATGGTTTACTTTACAAATAAAGATAAACAGCAAGACAACCTATTGGAAAAAAAAAGTATTTTTATTTCCCTGTGCTTCATATTTGTACTTTTGTCAAAATTTAAATAAAAAATTTGCATGTATATTATTAATGTATTAAAAGAAATGATCAGTAGTTCAAAACCCAATTACACAAATCATTCATTCAATGCCCTCCCCCCTAAAAATTAAAAACAAAAAACATTTATCTACATTTTTAATGTAGACTTCTTTGCACCAGATTTTCCAGAAATCTGTACATTACATCTGTACATATGCATATTCCATTGTATAGAAAGAAGTTTTAAACTTTGACTTGGGTATTGCAAAAAAAATCAACGTGCACATAAAACAGGGATGCTACTAGGATTATCCCAGTACAAGTACTGTTTTGTAAGTGTAAGATTAAGACTATGTTATGTATAAAAGTCAAGATAATGATTAATATAATTTTTTTTTTTTTTATAGTTCAGTCTTTTAGAATTCAAACTAATTAGCTTTAGTATAATTGGGGCATTTTCATGAAAAAAAGATTTAAATACTTTGTTGCAAGGTAAAATTGATAGAGATCTAAACATAGTCAAGTTGACATTTGTATTGATCTCAAACCTGTCCATAAAAAAATGTATGCAAGGGGATTCCATCATTTGTATAGTATTCGCAGTGGCAATGTATTTAAAAAATATGTATTGTGCTACCAACAGTGCAATAAAAACCCATACAGATCAGAAGAAAAAACAGGTTTTAGATTTGTCTGTGCCAACATATTTATGGCATCCCCATGTACATACAGTGCTATACAGAAATACAAGGGAAAAAAAAAACAGACTCATTGGTGGTTATTTATTAACCTAAATTTGGATGCAAAGGTCTAAAAATGGAGCAATCAGCAGGAACATTCCATTAGTTTCCATGGTATGGTGATGGCTTCACTTTAAGAACTTTACCCAAATATATCTCCTATTTTAATATGAATTGCTATGAATTTCTCCCAATTCTGGCAATATAGATACATTTTTATGCTCTATATTCAGAAAATATACAACATTTAGGTAAAAATACTTTCAAAGTATAAATAGGGTAATATATAAATACAAATGTTAATCTCCCTTTCAGCTTACGGTATGCAAAATAATGTGCACGTAAAGTATTTTAATGATATTAGAGGTATAGCTGAGATCCCAATGCTTATGGTACCTTAGGTGACACATGGCTGCTAGGAGCCAACTCTTCTTCTTCTTCTTCGTACTATTATTATTAATTCAAAGAAGGAGCTTTCATAATTTTTAGTGGATTTTTTGAGTTCTCACCACTAGCTGTTGGTTATAAAATATGGAGGTTGATGATGATTCAGAGCTTTTAGAACTGTGGCACATAAAACTGAAAATTATTAGTGCTAACATGGTGCATTATATTCAATAAAGATAATAATGATGCTTTGCAAAAAGGCATTATTTTCTTTTTAATTGTTCCTACTACTTTGTAAAATGGCGGATTACTCACTAAATTTACACTATTTCGGTTAGCAAAAAACGTAAATACACCAGATATTTTTGGTTTCATAGACCGTAATATTCCGTGAAAATAAAATCCTGCCTTTTAAAATGTCTGGAGCTATCAATTGTAATTCTATTTGCAGATGTGTTATCTCCGGTGTTAGTTTTATACACAGTCTTAATACGCCTCCAGTCTAATCTACACACAAATAAAGTGGGACTGGGCTACTCATATAAAAGGCAAGCTTGTGCATTCAGAGTTAATAAAACTAAACACTAACCATTCTGCTCACTATAATGGTTGCATATATAGTTCCATGCTATAAATGAACTGGCAAAAATAAATCTTATGGGCTATATAAACTTGCATAAAACATCTAGAGTTGGAGTGCATACTCACACCATCACTCTTTCACAAAACAAACACCTGTACATGTTCTCAACTGGGAAATTTCCATCTTGTGCAAACCACCCAAAAAAGTGGTAAAGGACAAAGTATCAAAACTAGGAGTAAAAGTCAACATATATTAAAAGATCAGATTTACAACGAGCATACAGCAGTCTGTAGAAGGCACTTCAGGATATTCTTACAACGGTGTCAAGGAGTTCTGTTACAATACAGTCAGGTAGATGGAACGGAAAAGTAAACAGTATATCTTTGTGGAATTTTCTTTTTCATCAGTTGCAAAAATTGCTGTTCCGCTTCCAGTCCATGTCATCAGACAGGGCCCACAGCTTCTACCTTTCAAACTTCCAAAGCTGATTTCTATCCGCAGGGTTACACACCTTCATCTGTACGTCTCCTCGACCTTCAGGTGTCCGGTATGAACTGAGGCATGTCCTAGAATGTGGGTGATATATTGTTCCATCCTGCACAACAAAACAAAAATCCATTGCACATCAATATTCAACTGTCTTTAAAAACCTCAAAAATTCACTATTTTAAGCCTTTTAAGCCTTAGTAGACCATGGTGGGGAATTTTTCTTTTTTTGCATGCACTATTATGCATTATTTTTTTCAAAAAAAATGGAAACCTTACTTAAGGAAACTTGGATTGAAGAGGAAGTTTTGACATATACCATCGAAAGAATTTGTAGGTAGTGATGAGGTTCACCCGTGCTTAATAGAGAATATCATTTCAGTAAAATGGGGTCAAATGTGTTGGAGGTATAATTTATCATTTTTATTCCCATCCATCAATATAATATGATTATAAGCACTGTATACTCACGTCTCTAAATTCCCAGACAATGTTCCCTGGAGTCGTAGTACCATCTTTTGGACAATGTCTCATTCCAATATAGGTCTGTTGGTCAGGCACTTCAGCGCAGATTTCAGTTACAGAATTAAATCGTATCTCTTTGCTTGTTGTATACTCAAAGAACTAGACAAAAGGAGCAACATTTAAACACTGGCAGCACATTTTGGTATTTTCAGAATTGTGCCGCCACCCAGGTTGGGGAACATAAAACACACAGAAGATAAAGCTCTCCATCTGTATATTATAATGGTGTAAATGGAGCTTTTGTGTAAGAAATGTGTATTGTATGTTCTTTTAAAGAATGAAAACAACAGGATTTGTAGATAATACAAATTAATACAAAATATCAGTAAATGCAGCTAGTTAATTAGTGCTCCAAGAGTGAAGAAGAATAGTATCATGGGGAAACATGTAGGTGTGATTGAATCAGAAAGGATTCATGTTTGTTATTAGATTTCCAAAAGAAGATAAACAGAGTACGAATAGAATGGGACCCAGAAGTGAACTGAGAGGGGAAGTGCAGAGGATGAGTTTACAAAGAACAAGATGCAGAAAGTGTGCCAGAAGAGAATCAGGAGAACAAGTCATGGAGACCATGTTATGTAGGGTCTGAAATTGAACTTGGAGGTCAACAGTACCAAGTTTGAGGTGGAATGGGATGAAGTAACAAGAAGAAGCATTTGTGGTTGTAAGAGGAGGCGTTCATGAAGGAAGTGATATGAGTTTCCTTGGCAAGGGGAAGGGCTACAACCATTTGAAGTAACTGCTTGAGGTATCTGGTTAGTTTAATATGCCAGTGTTTGGAGATTTGCATGGTGTGAATAGGGGCTAAATACTGGTACCTGGATTTTTCTTTAGAGGATACATTTTGCATACAGTGATATCAGCCACTGCTGTCACAACCAGAGACATGGTGACACACATGTGTATACAGTGACATGTTTATCATAGCAATGCTATGGATGAAGTAATGGATCATACTAATTACCTGATTACCGCCTTGTCCGTGACATCCAAACAGCGAAAGGTGAGCTCCAGTAGGGTTATGGTCTGGAGCATTATAATCCAGACATTCTGATGATATGCCTGTGCTACGGATCTACAAAAGAACCAATAAAGTTCAAAGGCGTTCTTTACTATATGAAGCTGTATGAAGAGTGGCAGGAATATCCAAATATCCAGGGGCAGATAATCTAGTTAAAATTATTTGAAGCTTGATTTACATAAAATGTAATGGGAGTTTGTATCAATCTTAACATTAAAAAGTACTGGTTTTCTTTTTTTCAATATTTATACATTAATATGTCAGTCTCTTATGTGCAGACTCTGAATCAAATATTTATAATTATATTTTAACATAATGCCTGACAATTTGAACATTCATCTCTGTACAAAAATACACTATTCTGCAGCATGTATAACTATTCGACTTCCATAGCCAGAATGCCAGGTTCACAAAACCAATACTTACTGCCCCATGCCAGCCCGGCCGATCTTCTGGCACATGCAAGTCTGGAAAAACATTTTTCAAGTACCAGTCAAAACTTTTGCACTGCAGTTTGTCTCGAATAGTTTGCCGTTCAGAAATATCTCCATACTTTTCCTGTAATAATAATAGTATTAGAAAGTGTATGTTTGCACGTAAGCACACAACTTTATAGAGATTTTATGAAACCAAAAACAAAAGATTTACAACAGCTCTGTCAAAGAAACATAGGATGCACTGCAACTGAGTTTTACTAAAAAACACTCACTATATGTATTATAAATTGCATGTATTAAAACAGGAAGACCTCTGAATACACATATTGCTTCTCAAGGCAACTATTCAGAAGGACCCAGTTCCTATTACTACCTACGCTAATTGAGGTGAGTGGTGACCACTTGACTTTCTACTTTAAGTGGCATTGGCAAGTCTGACACCTAGAAGTATCTGCTTAATATATTTCAATGTTTGTTTATACATGTTGTGAAAGAACCCTCCAGCACTGGGTTTCTTCGAGAGAACTAATGACTTGCCTCCTCCCTATAGATTATGAACCCTGGCATTAAAAAGGGGCTTTAGATTTGGGGAGGTGGGCAAAGTGGGTCAGTTTGCACTTTGCATTGTCACAGGAGAGTATTGTCACAGTAACTGGACTGCAGTTCTAAAAGTGCTCCAAATAAACTTGTATTTGTTTTATTTCTTGTCATGTTTGAAGCTGAACAAGTTGTGTGTGACTCATCCATTGTTCTCTGTTAATTAGTTTTACTGTTAAGTGATTATTATGTCCATTGTATGCCTGTACCAATGTAATGACTGGACAAAGTGGGGAACTACAGTGGCCTCCCCCTAGTATTGTATGCTAATCCCCTGTTGATGTTATTATGTCTGTATAAATGTGTGCTGTTCCTGTAATAAATGGTCATTCTTTCTTAACTAACACTGGTATTGTCTAGTGACTTTAGAGCAGATCATGCTAAAGCTCTTGTAAGGGCTAACTAATCACAGCACTGGTTCCATCTAGTGTTTTGGGTTATTGCCACAATAGGCTGCTCTTGGAAGAGCAGCTCTGAGCAAGGAAGCAGAGCTTTTAGCGGAGGTACTCAGTCAGAGTACTGAGGGTTCTGTTACACATGTAAATCTTAATAAAAGGTTTGCGATAACATAATTATGATCTAAGGAAAAAAATGGGGGCGGGGGGGGGGATCTGCGGTATTCTAAACCATTCAGCTTGACAGTCAATATGTGGTTTACAATCTAAAAGTGTAGGCACATTTTAGTATTTTCATATTTGAAGTTGTAGAGGTTTGCTTTTTATGGTTTCTATATTTATATCACCAACTTTACTGTATTCTCAATTCTTCAATTTTATTTTGCTTGATCTATTTCAATATGAAGGAGAGCACAGTTCACTTTTTCATTTGTGTTCTGTACATACAAAAGTTATTTTTACAATGCAGACAGCCTTGTAAAAGGCGGGGGTGATTTATAAATGTCAGCTGTGGAGCAAAGTTCTTGTCCCAGTTACCATGGAAACCAATGGAATGGCCTGTTGATTAGATCACTTTAACCTTTAGACAAAAGAATATGCCTTCTTCATTTGGGGTTATCAGTTACATGGATCAAGAAAGGCTGCTGTGCACAGGCGGTGTTCCTATTGTTGCTCTAGGTTAGGAAAATCTATGGCACGTGTGCCACAGTTGGCACACAAAACCCTCTGTTGTGGTACGCGGCCAAGCAGGGAAATAACAAAAAAATGGTGCAAGGGGGGGCTGGACACAGCGTTGTGAATTTCCCCTAGCATTTGCCAGGGGGAAAAAAAAATAGGCTGTACCTCATAAATTATGTCAACTATTACCCCACCAAAGTGTTGCACCCCCAATATTAACGTTGTTAAAACTCTCTTATATAAGAGACCTCTGTGCTAGATCAAAATATAACATTTGTAAATTTTAATATTTTTTTTTTCTTCAAGAGCGCAGTTTTCAACATAGATTACCGTATTTTTCACTCCATAAGACACACTTTTTTCCTCCTCAAAAGTAAGGGGAAATGTCTGTGCGTCTTATGGAGCAAATGTGTGGTCCAGACTGGCCCACCAGGATCCAGGGAAAAATCTCAGTGGGCCGTCTGCCCTGGGGCCGCTGTGGCTATTTTAAGTAGTTCAGCGGCGGCTGCCGCTTTAAGAATTTCGGGACCCGCCACCGCTGATTTAAATAATTTGACTTCCTCCGCCGGCTCTTGTGGAATCCATAGGATGTTCGGCGGCCAAGTGGTGGAGGTAAGTGGCCGTAAGTGGTTCTCTGAATCACTGGGGGGAGACGGAGGGGGTGATGGGGGGGGGGGAGAGACATTTGGTGGGGAAAGAGAGGCACTATAATGGGAGAGATACATTACAGGGGGAGATGGGGTGACAGACATTACAGGGGGAAAGAGAGACATTACAGGGGGAGATGGGGTGAAAGAGCGACATTACAGGGGAGGAGAGACATTGATAGGGGGAAAGAGTGGCACTACAGGAGGCATGATATTCAGAATATTTTTTTTCTTGTTTTCCTCCTCTAAAAACTAGGTGCGATTATGGTCAGGTGCATTTTATGGAGCGCAAAATACTTAATCTAGAAATTGACACTTGGACAAAAAAATCTCAGTAGATTAATATACCTTTCTGGCAGGTGGGTTACGGTTGTAAAAATGCTCCTTATAGCCGTCCATCCACACTTCAGCAGCCCGGGCAGTATTTGATAGAAAATTAGGCCTAGCATAAGGAGCCTTCTTGGGAAACACATGCCCGACATGGGAACAAGGATGAATCTCTAAGGTTCCTCCACATTGCCAGACCTAAAATAAAGATAGAAATTAAACACATTGGTCCTTGCTCAATTTCTGGATCTACTACATACAATCAGTATTGCGGATTGCTATTGTAGCATGTTCTAGAAGGTGCCTTGCGCTGCACATACTATTTCGTCACTCTTTTTCCTACCCAAAATATTCAATATGTCTGTCTATCTCCATGGATCCCCAGATTGCTAAAGACCATGGCACTAGTCACTTCTTCATCACTACAGTTTTATTGCTCTAATAAATCCCCCAAGCTTCTCATATAGCTTTATGTAAATTGACTGACCAACTTTTCACTTCAATTCACTGTTCAGCCATTCACTATCTGGATTCCACTCTTGAAACTCTACCAAGACTGCTCTAAGCATAGTGACCAATGATTGAATTGCTGCTATTTTCAAGTATCACTGCTTCTTCCCCATATTTCTGCTGCTTTTTGACGCTGTGGACTATCAGTTTCTCCTTCACACAGTTTTTGTCTCTGAGCAACTGTTCTCTCCTGGCTTTAATCCTCTCTCACTTACACAATTTCCTTTTCTGGCAAATAATTGCATCACAACTTCTTCTGTATTCTGATGGCACTAGACCTACCCATTTACCCCACTCTCCTGGACCATGTCCCTTCTACTGCCACCACAAACTCTTGCCATCATGTCATTCTTGACTTTTCCCTCTCTTTCAGTTGACATCTTAAGAATATTGTTTGTTCTGGCATCATCCTAATAAAACATGCAACCAAAGTTATTTTTCATGCACTAATTACTTCATGTCAATTAGATGAGCAGAATGTTTCCCATCTTCCGACACATTCTAGGTTTCTAATAGAGGATAATCATACGTAACCCTGCTCCCCTAATCCACATGGATTTCCAGATTCTCCCTCTGCTTTATTTAAGTTCTTTGATTGCCCTCTAGATTTCGTTTTTCAGTTTTGTGCAACTGCCTGAAATGCTATTAATTACATTATTAAGAAACTATCTGTGAAGTTTGTATTGATACATACCCTGAATGAGAGTTCTAGATTTTCTCCTCCCCACACTTCCATCCCCATGTCATATGTCCCAAGATATTCAAAATATTTCTTGCTCACAGCAAACAGGCCCCCTGCCATAGTTGGAGATCTGAAAGAGACAAACAATGGTTAAGAAACAATAAACCATAAAGCTGGCACATCTGAATGCTAGGATTGCCCAGCGCGCAATAAACATATAAACATACATATCAGTCTTAATACAAGGAAAGAAAAGAGAAAAAAATACTCTGCAAGATGAAGGCTCCTGACAGTGGTTCTCACGCAGTCATTTTAATGAACACTATCCAGTTCTAAATGTGATTTGTCAACAAAAGTGTTTTGCGCCTCTCCATGCCTGGATTTTCTATTATACGTTCCATGAACATAAATCTTAAAAACACTTGAAACCATTAAGCACTCTGCACTCTTAATGGTCTTAAAGCATAAAAGTTGGACCACATAACACATGGCTTGCATTTTTCTAGTAAGAAGTTGGTTTACAGTTTCCTTAATGCAGTGCTCTACAACCTTTTCTCACCCGCAGCACACAAAAGCACTTCCCAGAATTTGTCAAGCTCGGTTTGACAGCGGGATTCAGAATCACAATTCTACGCTCCTGATCTTCACCATGACACTGGAGAATGAATACTGTGCATGTGCAGCAGCACTGACCACGCTACCGTGTATGTGTAGTAGGACTGACACTTAACCTCCCAAGCTTCACACCTCCCGCGCAGAAGTTGGGAGATATGCATGATTGCAGAGCACTGACAATGTACAGCACTGACTTCTGATGGGAGATACGGTCTGCTACCACGTGTCATGTTTGAGCTTAACAAATCCACTTTTGCATACTGTTCTACTAACAAAAAGGTACTGTGACCACTGTCTTAGAAGTAATTATACACAGATGATTCATGGCATTACAGGTATTACTGGCCTGGATTAGATGCAGATAATGAGGGAGAGCCCTGCTGATATCATGACACTAATCCAGAGTGTCTCTCGGACGTCCATCCTTAAAAAAAAAAGTTTGTCACCATAATGCCATGAACATATTTTAGACATCTATGGAGCAGTTTCATAAAGGAGGTCACCAAACTTTATAGTGCAGTTTGAGAACTCCCTTTATTTGTACTTTATGCATTTTATCTCTATTTGTTGTATACCATCGATTAGTGGCCTGGATTTAATGGAGCTTTGAGTAGGCTCCCTTTTGTGCTTCAGTACCTGGGATCACGTAGCACTCACTTCTAATTTACCTTTTTAAGGCTGGAGCCGGTCGATACCTTCTTGCTTTGTGCTGAATTATAATAGTGTTGTATTCACTTTATATGTATAGATTTTCTATATTTTATTGATATATTAAAGGTTATTTTTTACTTTTGCTAAATTTGGTGTGCTGCTTTCTTGTATATATTGAGAACATGTTTGCTCACTGACCTAGAAAGCAGAACGAACATTGATAGATAATAATCAGATTAGTACAGCTCACTGGAGAGAGCTAAATTGTCCTACTAAATGTCTGTATGATTTACACATTGGTCTTTGGTGACGAGTACCAGTTTGGCTCCTATTTATTTTTAATTATTTAAAAATATATACAGCCCAAGTTTATTTTTTTCCGCAACAGGTGAGTAGCCCAACATTTAAACCAGGGCTCGACAAACCCCGGGCGCCAGGTCGCCATGGCGACCTGGAAATGGAGCCTGGCGCCCGGGTGCCGTTGCCCTAATGTTCCCCTTGCCGCTGCCATCTGTCTTTTGCAGCGCGAGGGGACAGACGGCAAGCTCCGCCCCCTCGCGCAACACATGTGTTAGTGTTCAGCCGAAAGAGCCATGAGGATCGGCTGCGGCACGAATGTTCCCCCTCCCCAGCAATGAGGTAAGGCAGCAGGGGGGGAAACATTCGTGCCGCAGCCGATCTTCATGGCTCTTTCGGCTAAGTGCTGGGTTGTCAACCCAGCACTCAGAAGTTAAGAAGGGAAAAAAAAAAAAACTTGTGTATGTTTGAGTTGTATATGTGAAGTGGGGGGGAGGGATGTATATGTGAAGTGGGGGGGAGGGATGTATATGTGAAGGGGGGGTATATATGTGAAGTGTGGGGGGGAGGTGTATATGTGAAGGGGAGGTATATATGTGTGAAGTGTGGGGGCAGGTGTATATGTGAAGGGGGGGAGGGATGTATATGTGAAGTGTGGGGGGGTATATATGTGAAGTGTGGGGGGAGGTGTATATGTGAAGGGGGGGTATATATGTGTGAAGTGTGGGGGGAGGTGCATATGTGAAGGGCGGGTATATATGTGTGAAGTGTGGGGGGAGGTGTATATGTGAAGGGGGGTATATGTGTGAAGTGTGAAGGGGGAGGTGTATATGTGGGGGGAGGTGTATATGTGAAGGGGGGGGTATAAATGTGAAGTGTGGGGGGAGGTGTATATGTGAAGGGGGGGTATATATGTGAAGTGTGTGTGTGTATATGTGAAGTGGGTTGGTGTGTGGGGTTTGTATATGTGACGTGGGTTGGTGTGTGTGGGCTGTATATGTGACGTGGGTTGGTGTGTGTGTTTATGAATTGCGTGTATGTTTGCGTGATTGTCTGGCTCCTAAAAATTTTTGCTGGCTCCTAGAATAAAATAAATTTGTCAAGCCCTGATTTAAACCATTAATCAGTGCTACAAAACCAATAAATAAATGCCAACATAAACACAACAACAAAAAGGAGAATTGCCATAGCTGCAATTTTTATGAACTTACATGCTCCCCTGCTAAATGTAGTATACAAGTGTGACCAGAGGGAGGCAGCTATTTAATCAAGAAGAGAATCAGAACGTATATTAATTCATAGATTCCAATCCGATGTCCCATTGCAGGGCAGAATGTAAAAAAGTTACTAGGTAACAAATGGCTGATCTGGCAACCACTGAAGGATAAGTTAAATCAGATGGGTTTGATACTGAAAATAAAGCAGGAGCTAAAATATAAATTTTTTATATTTTGTATAACTGAATTTAGGTTCACCATATCACCATTTTATTCAGCGATACAAATAATAGTCCCCTAAATAAAATGACTGCAGGCTGTATTACATTTTATAGATTACATGCCTGAATAAAAGGGAAATGTGATCTTCTTAGAGCAATTAAATTGCTCCTATACCTAGGCATGAGAAAGGTAAAATGTAGTCGTATTCACTGAAAGGGTAAGTGAAAGCCTAATTCTTTTCATAAAGAACAACTGTCTGCAAAAAATTACATTATGTGTAGTTGAAATAATGCATCAATTGTGAATGAGTTAACGAGAAAACACAAATACTGTACCTTATTGAGCCATCTTTACACCACATCGGGAGGTGGACAAGTTTAGTATCTAGGATCAGATATGCCTTCATCTGACCCAAAGTGAAGGAAGGCCTAACTAAATATTCTAAACATGTCCTTCCCTTGACAGCACTATAAAAGCAGAGGGTTCAATAAGGAACTTTAATGTATTCTGCCTACACTTGATGCAATTTTACAATTAAACATAACTTGATTTTTTGCCAACAGTTTTACATGGAAATGATTAGTAAATATTTTACCTTATTAAATTGTAGTTATGAGCAACTAACACATCAACATGTCAATACAACCACTGATTTATTATTAAACAGTCATTACATTCCATAGTCATTAGTCAGCAGCCTTATATATTCTAAACAATAGCGTATAGACTGATCATACAAGAGTGAAGTGTCCAGGGCCAGGCGAGTGCTAGTGTTACAGGTTCAGCATTCTTAATGTCAGCAGTACTCCTTGTAAAACCTGTAAGGTGACATGTGTAAAGTAGGAAATATTGTTTCCAAAGACGAGAAGACATTAATAAATGGCCTGAGACAAAGTTAAAAATAACAATTTGCCTTCAGGACTCTATTACAGATAATTGGGTCAGGACACACTTTAAAAAGTTTAGTTAAAAAGGTAGATTTATTTAACGAGGGAGTAGACACAATTGTTTTGTTTTAATGGGGCAGGAGGAGTCATTCAGAGTGTAATTTTAAAAGTGCACTATTTGTGCCAAAAGATATTCTCCATTAGTCTTTGCTCACGCAAAATCTAGGAGGCTTCCATCTCACTTAACATCGCTCCCTGACTGTAAAGACAGACTGTCAAAAGACACCACATACGGCGTTTGTACGGCGTGTGAAACACAAATTACTTCTGGACAGTGCTCCATAAGAGCGAATGGGAGTCCACATTTCTACATTGAAGGACAAAATAAAATTATAGGAAAACTATTGGCAAAGAAATAAATTCTGTTTATTTGAAAGATTGCATCAGTGTAGATATTTTAACCCCTTAGTGACAAGACATTTTGACCTTGACTTTCCCTTGGTGACAAGTGTCGTTTTTACATTTCTGGGGTCTTTGTGTTTAGCTGTAATTTCCTTCTTTCTCACATACTGTACCCACACAAATTATATCTTGCTTTTATAGTCATATGATAGGCTTTCATTAGATACCATTATGTTCATAATTTCTTATAATTTACTACAAAAAAAATCATAAAATATGAAAAAAAAACAAAACAAAAAAAACACTTTTTCTAACCCCAGAAAAATGCTGCTCCTGCAATATGGCACCCAACGATCGTGGGTACCCCAGAGCCCGAATTTTGTTGCTGGCTATTGCCTCAATGTTGAGGGAAAAGACCAGAACCATCAGAGAGGTTTTCACTATCGTTGATAGTGAAAACCGCTAATTTCACCGTAGGACGTGTCAGGCATGTCCATTGTCGGGAACGGAGTTATTATTGGGCAAATTGGTTGTGGCTCATTAATGGCAAAATAGTACTGGCACATTATTGGGCAAATTGGCAGTGGTTTATTAATAAAATAATGGGAAAAAAAGAGGTATGCAGGATCAGCAGGATAAATGGTTTCAGAGGCTGGACTGTAAAGTAAAAAATGACTTATTTAATCCATTTAAAGCACAAAATCGGTATCAAAACAGCAAGTGCAAAAAAGGCAAGATGCTCACCCACCTAACATATTTCATCCACACAGGGGCTTAATCAAAGGCCTATAAAAAGGCATATACAAAAGGGGAAAAGAGATAAAGAAATGTCATGGATTTAGGAATTTGGGAGTTATCTGTTATATTGTGTGCTATAGTGTAGTCTCTGGTGCTGTGGGGGTTATATATTTGCTATGTCGTTTTATCTGTTGTTGTGGAGTTTCAGCTAGAGCTCTGGATATTTATCTGGTGGTGTATATCTTATGTCATGGGTTTATAACTGGTGTTTTCGGTCAATATCTGGTGTTGTGGCTCTATATCTGGTACAGTGGATATATATTTGGTGCAGTGAGGTTATATTTAGTGTAGTTGGTTTATATCTGGTGCTGTAGTATTATATCAAGTGCTGCGGATCTGTAGCTGGTGCAGTGGGTTTATATCTTGTGCCATTGGGCTTTATTTATAATATATAAATGCTGTGGCAAAGGTTTTGGGTGCAATCTAGTGCTGTGGTACCTGTTGTGGGTGCAGTCTGGTACTATGGCAAGTGAAATCTGGCGCGGAGGGTGCAATTTGGTGCTGTAGCTAGTGCTGTGGGTGGTATTAAATGCCGTGGCAACTGCTGTGAGTGTAATCTGGTACTGTAGTTTGTGCCGTGTGTGCAATCTTATGTTGGGGCAGCTGCATTGCGTGGAGTCAAATGCTGTAGCAAGTGCCTTGATCATGTGTGTATGAATAATGTGGGGCATAGTGTTAACATAAAAACAGATGAGAAATTGCTAATCAGACAATGGTAGCTTGATCCTTCTATTAAGCTTTTGCATCAGGTTTGGCAACCCTTTTCATGCCTGCACTGATAATGACTAACCTCCTCCACTTAATGACATTGTCAAAAAGAGGCACGGTAAAGCAAGGATGACAGTATGCACCCCCCAAAAACAACATTTCTGCGGATGCCCATGTCTCTGCAGTTGCTGAGAGAGAGTCACTGACCAAACTAGGCAGCCTGCTCCCCAAGGAAGCATAGTAGTTGATCAGTGGATCTGCTGGTATGTACCATTAAAAAAAAAAAAAAAAAAACTCTTACAGAACAGAACAGAACAGATCAGATTTGTCCCAGCACAATGCATAGTTAAGGTAGCTCATCTTTTAGTCACTAGACCTTTTTGTCATTCAATTAAAAATATACCTGCTGGCTTTTCAGCCACATTACTCATATCCCCATCATCCTTTAGCATCTTCCTACTCAGGTACCCTTACCGTAGTGGAAGCAGCTGCACTCTGAGTACTCTCTATAACATAGGAAGCATTGATGGATTGCCTTTTTTGTTACAAGGACCTGTACCAAACATCTAAGCACACATTTGCGGAAATATTCAGGTAGAATGAAAAGAGTCTTTATAACATTTCCTAGTTTAGGGTTACAGCATCAGGTTTCACAGATCCCTTCAATATTTTACTCTGTAATCAGTGTGGCAAATTCCTATAGTTTGATTATCATTGCATATAACAAATGCCATTATTGCTAGACTTTCACTTCATATATACTTTCAAAAAAGGGATATTTAAAAAATGTAAGATTCAATGTTAATTTGTCTAGGCCAACCTGCTGCATGCATATTTACCATAAAAAAAAAGCAAAATCATATTCAAATATAGATCTAACAATGACAACAGGTAAATGAACCTTCATTTCATTGCTATGCTAAAAAGAGATCATATTTAAAAAGGGGTTTGTTGTACATTACTCTGGTTATTTAAGGAAAGAACCTGTTGGCTGAATGGCTCCGCTCAGCAAAAACTGAGGTCACATATGTTAAAATAACATTATGTTTCAGCATCTCACTGGAGACTCCTGCTATATGGTTACACGGGCACACATACGCTTCCTATGTCTGTAGCTATATATAGCAATATCTATAAATATGTCAGTGACTTATATGAACCAGAACAAGGTGTTCTACAAAATGTTTACTGAGCCTTTTGTAAGGGAAAACCCCACACAAAAAAAAAACCAAAGTCATCAAAATAAAGACAAAAGTTTAAAAAAAAAAAAAAAATAGAATATATATATATATATATATATATATATATATATTTTCTATCTCACTAGATAAATTTATAGGCACTTTCAAGTTTGGATCGGACATAATTTGAAATTCATGTAATTTTACCATTATTTGGTACAGTTCTTTGTATTAGCCTTATATTATTACAAATTATAAGACATTAGACATTAAACTTGAACTGTCCCCACAAATACAGGACTATTGCCAATAAGTAAATCATTAGTCATCAACAATTAAAAAAAAAAACCACTGGATATTTATAAATCAATGCGGACAGCTCAGAATTTTCAAAACCGGACCTATATTTATTATGAACCTGTTTAAAAGTTCAACTTTAATATACTTTAGTCAATATATTTAGGGTGGGGTTTCCATTGAAAATAAAATGTAATATTGACAAGAGACACCCATGGTTGACACACGAACTTGGCAAAAGCATGATATGAAGCCATTATTTCCTAAACTTGTATTAGTACATGAGATCTTGTCTAGACAAAAAAAAAAAGCATCTGTGAGTTTTTGCGACTGTGCAGATGACTAATAACAGCTATTCCACCAAATAACAACATAGTCTGTGTCAAAGTAATTTTTTTCACTAATCATTTCACAGTGAAAATAATGTATACATTACTCAAAAAGTTGATGTCATCTTTCCAAATTTTAAATTACAGTACCAAATACACATTTGCTATATTTATATTGGAGAGAGAAAAAAATAAACTAGAACTAAGCACTGAAAAATGAGATTCCTTTCGGAATATATATGTATATTATTAGTTACACCTCATTAAAAGGCTACACCCTAAATAACATGGTACAAAACTTAAATGAGAAGAAAAGGAGTAAACCCATGCAAGGATTACTGAATAAAGCACTAATTTGTGCTATGTGATAAAGGAAACAAAATAGTAACATAAATACAGTGTAAATGAAATATAATAAAATGATGGAAAAGCTAAAAAAAAATCTAAAACAACCAATAGTGTAGTAATAACTACAAAAAATATATGTGAAAAATAATACGTATTATAAACTCACAAGGAAGGCTCCATTAGAATAAATAAATATTTAATGATGTTATTGATACAGGCTCAAGAATAAGTCTCCGTTGCCACAAACGGGAACAGATGAACGAATAGACAAGCCGGCTTGGAGTGCCGTAGGAGGAGAGATGAAGCGGCTTGTCTATTTGTTCATCTGTTCCCGTTTGTGAATATTTTTATTATTTGTAAATATTCATAAAATATATATATTTTTAGATAATGTAGTTGCAACTGCCCCTTTAAAGAGACATTACAATGGGAATTGGACATCTAGAGAAAGAAAAGGCAGGAGAGAAGGCTGTGAGAATTACCGGATTGGGTCTATTCTGGATTTCCTTCTAGTTCTCTCATTTTCTGGAACAGCATGCCACTGGAAGGTCAGACGCCAGTCAAATCCTCCTATCATGGGCTCTCCCGTCTGCATATAAAACTCAAATGTGTTCCAGTCAACGGTATCAATGACAGGGCAGACAATTGCACTTTCATTTTCACTGATCCTGCATATGGGATAGCACAAACAGGGATGGAAAAATTAGATATGGGCCATCAAAGACTTTGCACAGCATTATTCTTAACAGAGGTTACATTCTGATAAAATAGCATGTCAAGTCTTTAATAACCACAATAATCCAATAGTTTAGGTTTTTTTGTTAGTTTTATTACACAAGTTTGTGTAAAAACAAACCCAAGGACACAAATACCTAGACCGGAACAAGGATGAATTTTAAGCACAAATAAGATTACATCACTATGAATCTTTACACACCTCTCCAAAAGGGGTTCTAGCCAACCAGAGATACATTCACAGTGACAGTCCAAAAAAGTGAGCACATCACCGATGGCGTATGTAGCACCGATTAACCGTGCACGGACCAGTCCTTCGCGTTTGTTTGTCCTTATTAATCTTACTCTTGGCAAGGAGCTGATGTAAGTTTCAAGCTGGGATTTCAAATACACTAAAAGAAAATACATTATATACTGATTAAAGAATACTGAAGATACTTAAAATGATCACTTAAATGTGATACATAATATATACCAAAGTTGGCCAAATCGCGACCCATGAGCCAAATTCGGTAGACACAAGGAGACACAAGTATGGCTTGCAAAATTGTGCTGGCTGAGCTCCTTTTTGCATTAACATTTGTATAAAAAAGGTAAAATGAAGCATTTTTCAGCTTAATTATTTACCAGTTATAAACAGAGTCCACTGGATTAAAACGTAAGAACGTTGAATTGAGATGAGTTAGGGGAATGCGATCAGACAGAGAAGGGTTGGAAAAATGCTCCAATGCAGCTTAATAGGAGAATTTTTCCAACTCTGTTAAGTTGTCCTTAAGTTTGACATTCAAGTCTCAATTCCTTGTGAATTCTTTCTTTATTGAGCAGACCCTATTCCACCAAATAACAACATAGTCTGTGTCAAAGTCATTTTTTTCACTAATCATTTCACAGTGAAAATAATGTAAACATTACTCAAAAAGTTGATGTCATCTTTCCAAATTTTAAATTACAGTACCAATTTTCTTAAAATATCATCCAAATACACATTTGCTATATTTATATTGGAGAGGGGGAAAAAACCTAGAACTCCCCTTCTTGGCACAGCATATTTCCATATCAAAATCTTTAAAATCATAATATATGTAGTTATATTTGTCTTTACAATATAGAAAATCTTATGTAATTTTTGTTAAGTATGGATCTGTATAAGTGTCCTATTACGATGAGTTTAAGTTTTTGATATTACACGGATAAATTAATGAATAAATAAAAACATAAAATGTTCATGGTGTGTTTGTGAAGTTAAAAAAAATCAATAGTTAATTTGCACAGCCTTGACAACATATCAGCTGAAATTTAAAATACTCACAGCCAAGGTGAAGACTCACAAGACCTCTACTAGCAGTAAATACCCTGATAATTGTAGCAATGTCGGTTTCGGTCAAACATATTATATGACGACTCATTTTGTAAGTTGGAATCTTATTAAAATATCTCTAATTGTATTGGTTTAAATATTTTTCTCCATGTTCTGACCGAATATTTACCAAGAAAAGTAAAATATAATTAAAAATCAGCTTTTATTTTTGGCAACCTCATTTAAAAGTTAATGAAATGGAAATTTCCACAGTTTTCTAATGGTGCCATAGTGATGTATCATATAAAATATTGTCAATATACCATATTTGCTCGAATATAAGACAAGGTTTTCACAGAAAATGCTCAGAAAAAGTCCCCTCTTCTTATATTTGTGGTTCGTCTAATAATCAGACCTCAAATCGAGGTCTGACTATAAGACTGGGATCCAGGTCCCCCCACCAGTAATATTGGGGCAGCGGTGGATGTCTGCACGTATGTTCAAGCAAATACGATAGTTAAAATAATAATCAAATCAGGATTTTTAAAACAACATTTAGTGGGTCATGTATAAATGGGGCGTACTCACACCAAATAATGGTGCTATCAACATGTGCTCCCCCATGTATAATCCACTGTGTGTGTGTGTGTATATGTATATTTTATGAAGCGCCTGATTAGTGCCACCTTTCTCATGGTGGGAAGAGCAGACATTTTTTCGTTTACACTGTATAGCAAATTACACTGTATTTGCAGTAAGTTCAGATTTGTTGGTATGCTTTTTTTTTTTTTTTTTACACATTTTATTTGAACCTGTGACTAGCTTAACACACAGTAAATAATCCCCCCCCCCCCCCCCCCCATGTGTAATAGCTTTGTGGCTCTCATACATCTGCAGATTAATCACACGTGGCTCTCATGAAGGCATGTCTGGACAGCCCTGATATATACACATAATACAGGAGGAGTATCCCTTATGCAAAAATCTGTTATCCAAAATGATCCATTATTGCAAAATGGTCTCATATTTTGACCAAAGTTGCAAATTCCACACACACACACAAACACACACACACACACCAGGACCGGTGCAAGGATTTTTGACACCCTAGGCGAACCCTTATTTTCCCATGTGTGTGGTCTTTCCTCCCCTCCCTCCCGTGTGTGGTCTGTCCCCCTAATTTTTACAATATGGAAGTGAGAGGGGGAGGCGGACATCACCGGTGAAGTGAAGGTCCTGCCCCTCCTTCCATCGGAGCACGTATTTTTTTTACTGGAGAGCGGTTGGCAGTACTAGCACACAGTGCACACAGAGCTCAGAGAGTGCTGCTCGCGCTCCTCACGTGCACTGATCATTCAGAGCATCGGAAATACGATGCTCTGAATGATCACTCTGCCCGCTGCTCCACAGTAAAAAAAAAAAATTAAAAAAAATAAAATAAAAAAAACAATAAAAAAAGAACACGCTCTTATGGAAGGAGGGGGCTGACCTTCCTCTCGTCCCCGGTGAGGTCCACCTCCCTCCCTCAGTGCCACATTGTGGCTGGAAAATAGGAGCACGAGGGCTGCCCCTGTAAAAATGTGCCCTAGGCCGGCGCCTGCTTCGTCTATACATGCACCGGCCCTGACACACACACACACACACACACCCGTCGGAATGCAAACACAGAACAGATTAGTCAGTGCCCCGCCTTCCCATGCATGCTCCGATTTCCCCACGTTCACAAAATGTGTACCCAATGATGCTTCACATCACCGTAAAAATGATTTAATCTGCTCTATACAATATTTGCAATGATACTACTAAATTTTGGAGAGGCTTTATTATATCTTATTATCCAAATATTGGATATTCAATCTGTATGCTACGATTTCAATGTCACAAATGTGAACTGTGGTAGATGGACAAGTGAACAGCAAAAATCTGGCATTAATAACTCAGTTTAAAAATAATAATTTTAGCATTATTACTGAATATCAAAGTAGTGGAATGGATAGTTTACACTACAGCCGATAGAATACAGCCCTTTTCTCTGAAAGAAACAATTAAAGCTACATAATGACAGACGTTCACATTTTTGCCAAGTTAAGAAAAATAAATAATGTAGAGGTAGCTGAATAACACTACTTGTCAATAAACCGTACGAATCATACAAGATATGGTAATACAAACATGAATTTTCCACTGTGAGGAATATTTAAAAGGAGTTATACCAAAACACCAGACAATTCCACTTGAAAAAAAAGGATCTTCCTAAACTAACAAGCCTATTATCAGACACAGAAATACAGGTTTAAAACCGTCACGCACCCGAGTCATTGGGTGATTCACAATAGTGGTAATATGGGGAATTGTCAAGGAGCCAACTATGGCTCATTAAAATTAGTACACGGCTTGATTTAGATTTGTTAACAGGGCGTGCAGCAAACAGATGTAAAACCTTTCTAAATATTGGCTTCTGATTGTGTTCAGGTGGTAAAATTACTTTAAATAAAAACTAAGTCCATTTAATACATAAATACAAAATTAACTCATGGGTAATCACCAAAAGAAAGCAAAAACAAACAAGTCTTGGGTTTTTTTCAGCAGCTGAAATATCAGCATGAATTAGAACAGGACAATTCAAATTAACAAGAATATTTTCATATTCTTAGGGCTCAGAGATTACTTATTATTTCACAATGCCAAACAATGAAATCAATGGATTTTTACTAAATGGACAATACCTTTATCACTGAAGTCATCCACTAATATAATTTCTTTTAGAAGCACCGATGGAGACATTTCTAAAACACTGTGTATCGTTCGAAGCAATGTGGACATTGCCTCATTGTAAAACGCGATGATGACTGATGTTGTAGGGAGCTTCCTGTAGTTGAAAGTCCTTGATTTACATCTGAAAATTAGCACAAACACTCATTTAATATATTGACATAATTCTTTACAAACATTGAATTGAACATAGCTATAATTTCAAACATATAAACTGGCCCAATAATAGTCACCATGACATCTGTACATGTATTTATATCCCTGCATATGTTGGTATGCACCTATATATCTATATATACACAGGTAGTTGCAAAAACCAATAGAAACACAATGTTCATGGAAAACCTTAGTTTGGCACAAAGAATCAGCTATGCAAATTATAGTCCAACATTCTTAGCATCACATCATGAAAATTGGTACCATGTTGTTAAGAGAGAAATGTTAGTGTGATGTGCAGGGTTGTTACAACTAGTCATTTGGACACCAAATTCACACAGAGAGCAGCTTTGAGAAGATGAGAACTCCCAGAGATGGATACCCAGTTGAGTTAACAGGACGTCACAAATAATGCACATCGTCGTGCTCAGTGGCCATTGTCACATCTGAACTGGATAGAAAAATCTATGGACGTTGCTGGAATGATAAGCAGCACACTATCTCCAGAGAGATAATGCTGAAGAGAATTAGTAGCATACTAGCACACGGAAAGAAGAATGTAAAGAGGGTTAAATCTGAACAAAAGTAATAATCTAGTATAGTCTTTCCTTGCGCAATTTAAGACATTGTTGATAGATACCAAATAATGGTCAGGTGAATTTAACCAAGTTCCTAAAATCCCAGTTAAAACACAGAAAGGTGGTACATTCCACAAGGTACCACAGGCTCAAGTCTGCCAGCATGAAACACAATTTACTTTATTAAAACAAAAATAATGTAGCATGTATTTGCCTTAAGAGTTGGGGGAAATAATAAATTGCTTGCAGAACTCATCTTTTCAAAGTAGTACTAAATCCCATTCCCCAAAATCCCATAAAGATAAAAGTATTTGATGGTGTGCATTTAAATGTAGTGGAAGTTGCACTGCGGTAGCAAGTGCATTAAGAAATCCTAGTCAGCTGTTAGATAGGACTTCCCAAGAAGTTGAGGGTTTATTTCTTCCATTGAAAATAATAGGCACGATAGTGGCCCTCGTGGGGTGGGGGTGATAGTCTCTCCTGCTGTCTGTCTCCGTCTTTCTAATGGGGGTAGAAGAAAAGGGAAGAGAGCGGGGGGGGGGGGGGGGGGGGAGAGGAAAGGGAAAGACAGCAGGGGGAGAGGAAAGGAAAAGACAGCTGGGGGAGAGGAAAGGGAAAGACAGCTGGGGGAGAGGAAAGGGAAAGACAGCAGGGGGAGAGGAAAGGGAAAGACTGCAGGGGGAGAGGAAAGGGAAAGACTGCAGGGAAGAGGAAAGACTGCAGAACTGTAGAACTGTAAAAATCAGACGTGAAAGATGAGCTAAACCCAAAAAGTCCCAAAAGGCCACTTCTTCCTGTTTTACATTGTTTTTGAGTAAAACTTTTATGGATGGAAAAAAAGTTTCTGAAGAGAATGAGACAAAAAGAGAAATTACAGTTAAAACACCCAACAAAATGCCAAATGCCTTGGCCTCAAGGTGTAGCCTATCCAATATTATCTGGCCCATAGGGGCTTAAATATGTCAACAAGTTCATGCTTTAAGTTTTCAAAAGGCATTTAAATCAGTGTTTTAATTACAGAGGCCATGGTTATACATATAATACGCTATTAACGACAAAACAAATAGACCTATGCCATACTGGCAATGTAAATATTGGTTACTGTCCCTTTTCAGCATTCACACTTCTGCCTGGAAAAAGGCCATGTTTAGCTCTACATACAACTACAGGATCCTTATTAATTTTAACTATGTCACAGAGCAGATGTGTACGATTTCTCAAGTGGAATATATGAGTACTTAGCGGACAGGAGGCATCATGGGATAACAGAGGCTTTGTGCTAATCAGTCCTACCAGAAAATGTTACCAGGAAACAAGCACAAGCTAAACAGTAAGAGTGTGAGAAAAGCAAAAATGTAACCTGGTGACATTCCTTACAGGGCCGATTCTTGGGTTTGAGAGGCCAGATACAAAATAATCTGCAGTACTGCTTTTTTTTTCTCTTTGGTAAGATATATGTGCAGGAGGTGTAAACAAGTTTATTAGAATAAATAAGTGATAAAAATAAAAGAGCGCAATACTATGGGTATTACTTCTGCAGAGCTATGCAATACACCTTTGTTGTTAGTTATGAAACCACACACCTTTAAGTAGAATTGGTGTGGAGCAAGGGATTTGAAAGGCTATGTGATGAGGGATTTGGGGGATCTGGTAATATGTGGTGTACGTTGCACCCTGGACTCATACCTAGAGCAGGCTACAATTCCTTGCTAAAACAGGAATATCATGTAGTAGAGACTCTTAACTGCAATATATTTAATATAAAATGGATTTGCTATCTTGGAATCAATGTCCTGCTTACTTAAAGGGACACTCCCACCAAAAAATGATTCTTTTGTTATGCGACTGTATTTAATAAAATATGTAACTAAGCAAGTGTGACTGAAAACAGCTATTTTGTGAAATCTAGTGTTTTTGGGTGCCACCCCCTAGTGACTTTACAGCAAAAATGTCTCAATTTGGGACTGGGGACAAAGAATGCAGTCTATAAGTTAGAATTCTGATCATAGACTTGCATTGAATGGGAGGGTAATTACATCACAAGGGGCGGAGTCATGATCCTATTTGTTCAGGTCAATCTCCTCTCTGTGTTGTAAGGCAGGTATTAAAAAAAGTTGTACAGAGCCACCTAGTCCTGCCTACTATGATACACAGGAGCCAGTAAGAGAGCAGGTGTGTATCTTATGACATCATCATGCAATTGAGTTCTGCACAGTTGTAAAGTGAGACTTGATGGAAGATTTGGGCTGATGGTGCATCATGAAAAATATTCACAATCCAGGAGATAAAACACCTAATTTTATTTTTCCCTTTTATTTGCAATTAATTCAATCATATAGAAAAAAAAAACAGTGGTATATGATTTATAAATGTGTTCATTTAAAAGACGAATTTATCTAGTTACATCTTATTTCAGTGGTTGTGTCCTTTTAAATGTTCATTTATTTCAATAATTGATTCAATAATGTTTGACTATAGCAAAAAGAACAAAACACGTGTGTCATACTGGCTGTAAATCAAACACAACATTAAAGATAAACAAAAGCGAAGCAAGATATTTAATACCTCTAGTAGACAAAACTCCTCCTGCTGGCTATGTATACCATTTAATTATGTACAAACATAATTACATAAAAAATACATGGCTGATTATTCTCAGATCTATCCTGCTCAAACCCGCTCTCTTTTCACTTGCTCGGATAGTGCCCCTCCATGCCATGGTATGAATACAGTCTCTAGCTGGGTACCCTATTCTGAACTTAGAAACACTCACAAGCATAAACACAAGTTACACATTTCCCATCAGTGATATATCACTATTGGTTGAACCTTGACCGATTGACTGTGTGATGTGGATGGGTGTAGTAATAAGGGAAGGCCAGCAAACTACACCTTTTGATAAACAAGTGCAGCAGCATGAACTGCATGGGCTGCAATATGGAAACAATGGAACACCTTCCCTGCACAACCTTATAAACAGGCTACTAGGCTTAGATTCCCACACAACTATGTATAATGCAGAAACACATCTCTAATGATTTCCCCCTTCTTTTAGCTGAATACTAGTGATGAACTGCATATTATTAAATTCACTGTTTGGGTTCCATTCCCTAAACAGTGAACTGTTCGGTACATAGACTCCATTTAGGTGCCTGTAAGACATGTAGGGCCATTTAAGATATGAAAATATGAATCCGATGTCCTGATTAGAGAAGACTTCACTGGGCCCTCCCACGGTTACAAAATAGCTAACAAAGAGATAACAAGATAAGAGAGACCCTTCTTTTTACATGGGCAGGGGGGGCCTATTTATGGTACCGCCTGCTGATCCCATGCAAAAACAAGGGTCTCTCTAGGTGCTAGCAGAGAGAACTAGTTGCTGACTAGTATTGAGCGAGAAATACTTACTCATACATTCTGTTGTCTTGTATGTGACGATGCAAAGAGATTTTGTCACTCAAATAAATATTAATAGCATATTTTTCAATGCTGTCGTCCTGCAATTTTTTTTCTGATGGACTCAGCTGCAAACGAGCAGCTTTGCCCCATTCACCAGGTGAATTAGGATCTGGGGGTGGCTTTGGATAAACTGGGCGACTCAAGTCCTCCATTTGGTCCTCCGTAGCAGCAAATTGCCTCTCCCACCTTTTTCTGGTGGTAAGACCCTCACTCACAGAAGAGCCTAAAGAGGAAACAGAAAGTTCCACTACCACATAGGTAATCATAAACAGGCCGAAGAGTAGGCATGTCTTCACAATAAATGGCCATCTTCTCACACGGACCCTCATGGCATGAGACTTTTAGCCTGGCCAAGGCAAAAATCAACACACAGATCTGCAGATCTGAAAAGAAAAAAATATATTACAGTTAACATCATGATATTTGTTCAAGTAACAAATATAACAAGAATGAAGTGTAGTGAGTTGAAATGAACGCTGATAACAAAGCCCAAAATGCCTAATAACTCACTACACTTCTGATCTATTCCCCTTTGAGCCTGTTGAAGTTTGTAGCAGTTTTGTTGTGTATTTTACCTCTTCTGTGCCTTTCCACTTCCTCTTTTGTTTTGTTTTTATTTTCCCCCTTTGGTACGTACTTAGACCAAACTACAGTACAGGATATAACAAGAATGTCATGTCCCAGGTAAACATAATTTATATCACAATACAAAATCCTAGAAGAACACAAGCTATGTTAGACTAAAATACTCTGTGGTTGAGCCTAAAAGTGGGTGGGGCATGTTTATGTAGGTTTATTAAATAAAATATTTTACTCTACATTTTGTGACTGTGTGCTTCCATTTAGATTACAGAATGGAATCTATGTGTCAGAATTCCTACAAACAAACTTGTATGTCCTCAAGGCCCACCCAATATTACAGGACTACCCAGATTAGAAGGGGGGCGAGGGGAATAAACAAACACCTTAGACACAACTGGATAATCCCTAAATCCTGTACTGTTGGGTGAGTCTTGAAGACTGGGGTAGGATCCACTGAGGTAAACCTACATGTTTAAAATAAAACAAACAAATTAGAAAATAAAATGTATAACCAGATCTTTATTAAAATCTTTTAAAAATATATTTTCTATTTCTGCGATTTTTTAAATTATTGTCATAGTCCAAAAAAAAAAACCAAAACCTCACTATTGATTTGATATTTAGTCTGTTTAACTTATAGTATGGTATGTTAGTATGGTTTAAAAAAAAAAAAAAAAAAAATGATGTACATTTCGGATTTAGATTTAATTATGGGTGACCAAAAGTTGTTGACAAAAAATGTTTTAAAAAAATAAAAAATAAAAAAATACTGTACTCAAATCTTAAACCCTTCAGAAACTCCCCAAATAATAAACAAACAAACAAACAAACAAACACTCAATACCAGTTCCTAGTCTGCCAGGGAGAAACCAAGCCTTTTGTTTTAAAACTATAGCAATATTAACAAAAATAAATCCATAGGACTAGGCGAACATATAGCAAGGAGAAAAGTTTGCAAACGGCACTGATAAATATAGAACGAAAAGTAGTTCCATGATAACCTTAATGAAATCAAAAACAGTGTGTATAACCCAGGGGTTAATTAACTTACACGTTTTTGATACAAAGAATAAATTATATAACAATGTAGCACAAGGAGGGCATGTGATAAAGTAAGTAATGCAAACAATTTTTACCAATTACATAGCTATGCAAGAGTGAGTTTTGGGATGCCTGGCAATAAAACCTCAGAACATGTGTAATGCTGGAATTTAATATTCAGCTGTGTGGGAGCAGGTCATGCCATGGTACTCTCTTGTACAGACAGTTATCAGAATTGAAAAAGGGCTGGGGAAAAAAAATCACTAGACATAAAGACGACACAAAAGTGAATCTTGTGTCACAAAGAATAATTAGAAGATTTGTATGGGGAAGCAATCTTTTTGGATAAATCCTGTACACACACACACTCTTGCTAAACGTTGCAGAATAGGCAGACAGAAAACAAAGATGCACAAAAAGGAATATAGGTGTGCTATTCAAACGCAAGATAGGAAATGACACAAGAAAGGCCACTAATTATGTAGTTAATTTATAACCTCAGCCAGATATCCCTGGAAGGATATAATACTGTAGATCTTTAACAAAGTTTGTAGAACAAGGGCGGAGGCGATTCTGCCTGGTTACACGTCAGCATGTACTACGGTCACACAGAAGTGTATTCATCATAAAAGAAAGACACTGACAAATAGCTGTAAGACAGCTCAACTTAACAGCCATCCTTTCTTTTTTAACTCTTCATTAACACACCCTGATGCAACCAAAACAAACAACACAATACATTAAAAAGCAACTGTAAAGCTTGAAATACACATTACACCAAATAATTTAATAAATCAAAATCACTTGTGTGTTTTTTTTTTGATGTTAAAATATATTTTGTTGGAGTACCTTTATGTGCATGTGGAGTGAGCTGCCTTTACACCCATCATTCAGTTGGATAGAGCCCATTATGTGTCCCATTGTGAAGCCATTTGACCATAGACAGTACACAGCATGCCAACTAAGGTTCAAAGTGAGAGCTTTAGCTCCATCAAACAACTTCACTGTCCATAACGTTGTAACTCAATTGTATCATCAGCATACAGGCACACATTGCTTACACTGATGTATTGCACACTGTGGGGAGATCATTTATAAATAGCAAGCACAACGAGGAAATGAGAATGGATCCTTGAGGCACTGCACACGTGATGGGAAAGGAGGAAGCGTTGGCAACGGCCACATACGGAGTTCTATTGGATACGCTGACATTAAAGCAGTTGCGTTTTTGATCACTTATACCAGAGTATTTATGTTTATTTTAAAGGATGTCCTGGCCAACAAAGTCTATGAAAACAGCTCTAGTAAGCGAGCATTGTTCCATGTCACTCTGGAGATCATTGCTCAATTAAGATGGCAGTTACTGTGGAGACATAGGACCGAAAGCCAGATTGAAGAGAGGAGAGAAAGTTGGAACTGTTAATATTTGCACAACTGGACACATTTTCCAAGTGAATCCACCCGCTGGAAGCTCTATACACAGACACCGGAATGGTAGCTCTGAGGCTCGGTCAATAGTGCACACGAAAGCCAACCAACTCAGGACACAAAATAATTTTAAAAAGTATAAAATGTTGTTTAAGGGAAAAAAATAAAAAAATAAAAATAAAAGAAGGTCACTACAGTGTCAAATCCAGACCTGAATAAAAAAAAAAAAAAAAAAATACACCCAACATGTTTCATGCCATACTGGCACTTAAATCGTAGGTACACAATGCATCTGCCTAACTTCCCTGTTAAATATACACAAAGGAGTCATAATCAGGTGCATGGGGTACAATTATCAAACTACCAATAAAAGTGACAGATTAGAAGCAAAACAATAGTATTAAAAAAAATGTATATACAATTCACACACTACACTAATTACACAAATAAAATCTAAAAAAAAACCTAAACACATGAAATTGAGTCAAACATGAACACAAAAATACTTGTATATAAAAATCCAAAGTTTATATATAAAAGATATAATGAGAGCAATCCAAAGTATAAAAATCGTATATAGAGACTAGAGCGATCATAATGTACCATTGATATTAATAGAGCTCTTAAAGTGGCAAGGAGGCCCTTTAGATATGTAGCAGAAAAATTGACCTGTAGTTTGACTACATGACTAGAAGATAAAGATTCATTAATTAATTAAGCAGTGGGATCGGTGGTTATCAGTGCACTAAATCTTAGCGGCAAAGCATAAACAGAGTTCCCTCTGGGAATATACAATCAGTTGCAGTGCAGCTTCACACTGCAGGAAAGAAACGGCAGTGGCTTCTTTTCTTGGAAAGGAGATGAGCTGCAGCTCGCTAGTGCACAAGAAGTGTCTTTTTGCAGTATGCCAAGAGAGCATAAAATTCGGCAAAGATCCTGTGAAGGATTAAAAGACTATGAATTGGATACATTATTTAAACTCCCTAAACAGAGAATTAAAAGGACATGGTGTTATATATTTTTGGGAGAAAGGCACCAACAATCTATTGATTGAAATGAAAGAATTCTGAAAAGCTGAATTTCACTTTCTCTTGGAATCTGCACTGGTAAAACGCGTCAGGATTTACCAACATTGTCTGTACTTCTTAAAAAGGGATTCTTATAAAAGCCATATACATCCATGAACAGCCTTAATTATTAATCAAGAAATAAAGACATCCTCTAAAAATGTGTTGATGCCTGGGGTCCTACCTGGCAAAAATTAAGGGAGTAGGAGAATCAAAGAAAACAATTTCCACGAAAACAATTTCCAACAGATCTACTGTTGTGCAAGAATTGCTTCAGTAACTGGATTACTGAGAGCAAGGTGACCTAGGTTGGCTGACACCTGTTATTGAAGTGAATGAAGGAGAGAAACCCCAGACAGTGAAATGTCACTGTATTGTTCTCATGCTTCCAATGCTGAGCAGAATTTAAAAGAACAGGAAAGTCTAGTTCACCGATACCGATGAAGTACAAAAGCAAAAAAAGCAGTGACTGACAAGCAAAGGCTAATGTGAAGAAAGTGAACAGCAGCCCCTATGGAAATAGAGTACTGCCCAAATCCTTCCAAATGCAGACACGACCAGACAACAGAAAGAGTTTGACTTTGTTCACACTTCAATAGCACACATATGATGAAATCACACGAGAAAAAGTATAGAAATATATAGTGTAGTACTGTAATGTACTAACAACACACGTGCTGTGTGACAATATTTCACTACCTAGACATATGATCAGGCTTTTCAGTCTTAGTAGAAAATCATCATTAATAGGACTGGAAAAATATAAAATCGCACATAGCGTAGAAGCTTTAAAGTGACTGTGCTCAAAATACAGAATTGCACTTACAGAAATATAAAACGACCACTACATATTGCAAATAGCGTGTTGAAAATGAATCCCAAGGGTAAACAGTAACGGTCTACAGCCTTGGAAGTGGTCTATAAAATCAGCAAGACGCATCAAGACCTTCAGGCTAGTCTGTGAACTGTTCCCGTCTACCCTCGGGATTAGTTTTCATAGTGCTGTTTGCACACCATATGTAGTGGGTGCAATATATTCATGCAAGTGCAATTCTGTATTTTGAGCACTGTCACATTTTTAAAGGTATTATGCCTTATGCGATTTTATCTTTTGCCAGTCCTATTAAAGAAGATTTTCTACGAAGATTGGTGAGCCTGCTTTAACACGTGTGTTGTTTGTACGTTACTGTATTACACTATTTATATATTTCTATATCTCTTCCACCCTGTATGTTTTTGCTCTCCCATCAAGTTTTTCTTATGCATTGAAAAAGTGGATATTGCATTTCACAGGGAGGTCAATTTTTTTTTTTTTTCATATTTGTGTACACTAGTGCTTGGGGTTCGTGTGTTCCTGTTTGCTGAAATCACACGTGGATAATGTAATGTACAAAAAATATACTTCTATCATCCTTCGTTTCAGATGTCTTCCTAAGAAAAAAACAAAAACAAATGCATAATAGTATATCCTGCGGTAATTACAGACAGTGATGTTATAGTAACTAATGTGAGGTAAGAGAAGTGAGAAATGTTCACTCACTTTTCCCAGAGCCCTGCTCTGGTATAAGTTGCAATCTCCTTATATTTTTCCTTGCCCTTAAGGAGTGAAAGAGCCCCCTTATGTATCAATCTGGAGACAAAAAAATTGGAGAGAAAGAGCTCTTTTAGTTAGTAAAGGGTAGAAAAGTTTAACAGAAACTAAGTTGTATCTTACATGGACAAAAAGAAGCATGGCTCCTGGTGCAGACAGCAACCAAGGATAACATGGATTCTCAGGGACACTTTAGCAGCAAAGAGTCCAAATCTGGGTAATAAAAATATAAATCCAAAATGATGACACAAAGATCCAGGATAAAGAGTACAATGTATTTTGCCCAGGAGAAGAGATGTGCTTCATCAGGTTGCAAAAGAGATCTATTGTGTCTCTCTGCTTGTGCATCCTCTCTTCGTTTTTTCATTTTTATTTATTCATCTTTATTAATTTTCAATATAAAAAAAATATATGCAGCAATTTAACAAATTCAATTTCTATATACAATTCACGGTCCATTCATCAGCAATTTAACATTTAGTTACAGTATATAGCATTTGTCTCTTATGACACGTGGTACACTTAACTGGGGCAGGGAGTAACTACCATTTGTCTTATTAATTCTCTTAACCTTTGTCCCTCCTGCCCATTTGTCCTATATGCTATATTCCTATTTCCACTCTCATACAATCTCTGTCTCCCAGGACCCGTAGCCCTCCAAACCTCTGTTCCCATCCCGATCTCTCTCTTCCCCTTTCTCCCTTCCCTGTTCCTCCATTTGAAGGGCCAAGAAAAAAGAAAGAATGAAAAGGAAAAAAAAGGAAAGGAAAGGGAAGACTCACTAGGGGGATTGAGCATTACAACGATTTTCCCATTCTCAGCCAGACATCTTTGGGGCAATGGTAGTAAATTCTCTCCCAAGCATTGTACAGCCTCATCTCTATCGGCACTCCCCTGTGTCTGCTCATTCCGTAAGAGTCTTTCCTTTTTAGGGCACTGGGGGCCCTTAGCACCCACATGGTACCACCACTTCTCCAATGACTTAAGTGCGCCTGTAATAACCGGATAACTAGGTGTAAGTATAGTTTTGCTCGGCTGCTTTAATAAAAGTGTCACTAAAGAAATGAATGTATTCTTATACGTAAAAACTTGCTTTAATACAAAGAAAGTATTAAAAGTGTTGCTATAAAAATTACACTATAATATCCCATTTGCTCAAGAGATTAAAACCAAAGCATGTTGTAAAATGTTAAGAAGAGTGATCTTTTGTAAAAACAATTCATTCACAGTTCTCTTTAAAAAGTGCCTTTAGCTATGGGATTAAAGTATTTGATAACTTTAACATAAAACCTATTACTTTTAAATCACTGCTTATTAGATAATCCTTTTAATGTTTACATACAGCATTAAGTAATGTAGAATAGGTTCAGTCAGGTGTGAGTTTGGCATTGCTTTGCATTTCAAAACTCAGAAAGCGCCACACTTCATATTAGATGCACTAAGTGGACTTGGCCTCTCCTCCAACCTCGTCCCCTCTTTCCATTAATGCTTGCAAGACTTTACCAGAGCCACCTTTTTGGACTAGACACCAGATTAATGGCAAAGCGTGAAAGCAAGCAAAGAGACGACAACAGAAAGAGCAAAAGGCATCATGATTTTAAGCAGAAACTAAACCAGTCGGGTCATATCGGTACCTAATTGTGCATGCCTCTTTAAGGCATCACTAAAAACTGATCTTTAGCATTATTTGTAAAGACTTAGGCAGCACCAGACTGAGGAAAAATTGTGACAACAAGCAGAGAAACGTGACAAAATGCATAGCCATGATGGGGCCTAGGAGAATACTGCTGCTCCATGAGTAAGGATACAGGACTGTGGTTGACAATGCATTCCAATATTGTAAAATAATCTGTGGTTCAAGCAACACCACCAATTATCATTAAAGAATTGTGCAACCCAAAAAGAAAACATGGAGATGATGCACACTGCCTACACGTTCAGTCTCATGTATGCACTAAGAGCAGATTTCATAGAAAAGAAGGTAAAACAAAAAAAAACAAAAATTTCAATTTTGCTATTTAGTAGGTCCTCTCTGTTGGTGACATTTCATAAATGAAGCCCTAATTCAGGATTGAGCGGTGGTCCCAATTTTCATTCTCTAATGTCTTGGACACTGGACAATGAATGAATACTGCACGTGTACAGTAGTGCCAACACTCGCCCTCCCACTCCTCGGCATCCAGAGTTAGCAGGTATACAACACACCGCGATCGGACACACAGGCAAATCCCAGCTCCAATTGACTGAGCACATGCGTTCAGGGTGCGCCAGCTTCAGATGAGCTCTGTCTCAGCAGAGAAGTAGAGCTCAGAGTAAACCCACATGAATCTGTAACAATACAAGTCAGGTTTACTCCCGGAATGTGGCAAAAAGTTTTTAACATTTGCACCACTTTAATACTGTGTTTTCCAACTTTTGTAATGCGAAGTAGAGAAGCTTAGCTTGGAGGTTCAGAGGTAATAGTATATGGGAATGCAAAACCTCAACAAAACATTGAATAGGAGAGCAAATTAATTTTTAAACATCAGACTTGTGTGGAGCCTGCTTTTTTGTGTGCTCAACTCATTGATAATTGACATAGCATGACATTCCTAAAAAGGAAAAACATAAACACATCATAATGAACATTTGATGCAGAATGGAGTGGAAATTCACAATTGTGATTCTTAATGTAACCAATTTCAGCTGAATTTGCCAATTTCCACCGATTTCAGCCATATTTGGTTCGGGTAACTGTTTGAGAAATCTATAGAATTCTCCTTACTCAAAATGGACCAAAAGCCACATTTTGAGCATTTCAATTCGCCAGCTAATATAAAAAAAAAGAAGTGAAATAAAAAATAAAAAAGATTATATAACACTATGTTTAAGAATATATGATAATATCTTTAATATATTATAAAAAAAATTCACATTTTATTATTTTTTATTAACTAACCCAGGGCTTGACAAATTTAATTTGATTTTAGAAGCCAGCAAAAAATTTTAGGAGCCAGACAATCACGCAAACATACACGCCTACTTCACATTATATATATATATATTATATATATATATATATATATATATATATATACACATATACACACACACACACATACACATATACACACACACACACATACATATATACACACACACACACACACACACACACATACACCTATCTCACATATACAAACACCTCACACACACCTACTTTACATATACACATTTATACAAACACCTCACACACACACCTACTCTATATATACACATATATGCAAACACCTCACACACACCCCTACTCTATATATACACATATTTGCAAACACCTCACACACACCTACTTTACATATACCCATATATACAAACACCTCACACACACCTACTTTACATATACCCATATATACAAACACCTCACACACACCTACTTTACATATACCCATATATACAAACACCTACTCTACATATACACATATATACAAACACCTCACACACACACCTACTCTACATATACACATATATACAAACACCTCACACACACACACCTACTCTACATATACACATATATACAAACACCTCACACACACACCCCTACTCTACATATACACATATATACAAACACCTCACACACACACCTACTCTATATATACACATATATGCAAACACCTCACACACACCCCTACTCTATATATACACACATATATGCAAACACCTCACACACACCTACTTTACATATACCCATATATACAAACACCTCACACACACCTACTTTACATATACCCATATATACAAACACCTCACACACACCTACTTTACAATATATACAAACACACACCCACCTCACACACACCCACCTCACACAGTCTTTTCTTGAGGTTTTTTCTTAACGTGTCCCCCCCTCCCTGCTGCTTTACCTCATTGCAGGGGAGGGGGACATTCGTGCTGCAGCCGACACCTGGCTCTTAGACAAGCGTTGTGCGAGGGGACAGAGCTTGCAGTCTGTGCCATCCGCACAGACTTTACCCCCTCACGCTGCGGAAAAACAAAAAAATAAAATCGGATAGCAGCGGCAAGGGGACCATGAGGCTGACTGCACCCAGGCGCCAGGTCTAAAATTCCTGGTCGCCATGGCGCCTGTTTGTTGCGCCCTGAACTAACTTTATAATTATTTTTAAAGATTTTACACTTCACCCTATTTTGGGAGTACTTAGGCTATTTCTACTATAGCTGAAGTGATCCATAAATATGAATAAATAAGCTGGAGGCCTAAGATAGAGGCTACTACTTGGTCAGCCAAACTCCTGAGGCGAGTTTTCATAGCAATTGGAGATCACTTCTATGGTCTTCGAACAGCTCAAATTTAAAGGGCCATTCGAATCAACGAAGTGATAGATTGTTGCCAAATTGCAGTGCTCTGATTTTCCTGGGAGGGGGTGGGGGAAGTAGACCCTACTGAATGATAATACCCTTGCATGGCTTGCAGAATGTTTTTCTAAAAGATCAATAGCATAATATAGAAAAGATAACACAGCATCACAGTTTACTAAAGACAGAATAAGCAAAAAAAAATATGTTCTATTGAATTTATAGTTACATTAGATTAGAAAGCCCTGGAAAAAAGCATTCAGGGGCCACATGACAGGAGTCAGGAAGAACTGGGAGTCAAGGCAAGTCAAGGTACTAATTTAAGTAATTAAGAAAATTTTGCTGAACAAAAAAGAATTTTCCCGCCCACCAATTACTTTGGTTGGTAGGTGTGGTGGATGTCATGGCATTATGGTGAGAGGGCCGAGAGATCATATAATCAATCTGGTCCCAGGGGGTTGATTAGAGTTACTAAATAAGGCTGGGAATATGGAAGTTGGAAAACTGTAAAAAGTGATGTAGGTGATGGGCATCCTAATCACATACACCACTGCCCTGGTGAAGTGCACATAGTGGTAGTTTCTTTGGTATTGTGTATATTGATCATCGGCTCCTGGGTAGTATGGTTTACAAATCTGGGTTATTTATTTGCTGGTTGGTTATATCCACATAATTATATGTTTATATGGTTGTGTGTTAATAAAGTTATTTCTATTTTATATGAAAAAAAAAAAAAATTAATAAATGCGGTGGCCATTTTTATCCAAAAAGCAGTCAAGCGTTATGTCTTAAATTTCAGGTACTATGAAGCATTGAATGGTAATGGGCAGTTTGGAGTGGTAGGTAGTATAAATGGGAGGGCACTTTACTCTACACTAGTTATGCTTTAACCTAGCTAACATGCAAGATTCCTCAATACGAAGATCTGTAAATATACACTTGCCGTTTCTGGGTCCAACGACCAATGTGTGCAAACAAAGCCAACAATAATATGTGGCCCCCAAAACCATTAGAGAACGCAGGCAAATTTGCAATATCTAGTAAATCATACAGTTAAGAGTAAGATGTTTATACTATCAAATCACAGAGTATGTCCTGCCATTAACTGAGGGCCAAAACAGATTAGCAAATTGTCTTTCCAAACTATTGCGTCTTAGTAGTAAACAAAAATAATTGTGAAACTTCTTCTGAAATTTAAAAAAAAAAATGCATCTGCTCAAATTTAAAATAAGCAGTTGGCCATCTTACACACAAATGTAGTGCTCAGTCTTCTGTACACTATATAGACCTTGCCAAACATATTCTATAGTCCAAGCGAAAAAACAAAATTATTACCACTGCACTGTGACAAAAATCACAAAGTAAATTAACATAAAATAAACAATAAATACAGAAATTGAAGGCTGGGAAGTATATCCTGATGAGATTCGCTGCAACTTATTTAAAACATGCATATGTTTAACCATTTCTATCGCACAGTGATAGCGCTTAATGCATTAAAATAAATAAATAAATAAAGCAGTATATATTTTAAAAGGTGCTGCTGTAGAACTGATGGGCTATTTAAATATATCCATTATATCTGTTAATACGTTAACCTTCTTGAAAAATTACACAGTAGCCAAAAATAAGGCCCTGACGGATTGGAATAAGGACTGAAGCAGACAAAATGGAACTTTAGCAAGGAACTGCCAAATAGGAAAAGTGTTGGAGTAATAACTGCAGTATAAACAAAGAGCAGGGACTGTAGATAAAGCATAGGTAGGGGTATAGAGAGTTGGGATGAGGCCCTAGGTAAGGATGAGGCCTGAGAAGGGTGACTGAAGCGGGAACACCCTAGAAAGGGTGACTGAAGCGGGAATACCCTTGAAAGGGTGACTGAAGCGGGAACACCCTAGAAAGGGTGACTGAAGGGGGAACACCCTAGAAAGGGTGACTGAAGGGGGAACACCCTAGAAAGGGTGACTGAAGGGGGAACACCCTAGAAAGGGTGACTGAAGCGGGAACACCCTAGAAAGGGTGACTGAAGCGGGAACACCCTAGAAAGGGTGACTGAAGGGGGAACACCCTAGAAAGGGTGACTGAAGCGGGAACACCCTAGAAAGGGTGACTGAAGCGGGAACACCCTAGAGAGGGTGACTGAAGCGGGAACACCCTAGAGAGGGTGACTGAAGCAGGAACACCCTAGAGAGGGTGACTGAAGCAGAGTGGGCCCTTTAACCCCTTCGTGACTCATGGTGCTTGCGTCTCAAACGACGCAAGCACCAAAATGTCACGATTTGATCACAAGGTGATCGGTAGCCAGGAACACTCTGGCAGAGACCCGACCAGGGTCTTAATAGACCCTGTGGGTCCCTGCCAAAAAACCGCGAGACCTCCGGATGTCACGTGTGACGTCACGGAGGCGTGCCCGAACCCGGAAGTTCGGGCACAGCGCGATTTAGCAAAATGTAGCCGGTGCTCGCTTTGAGTACCGGCTACATTTTCCTTGTCAGACTGAGGCCACTCAAAGTGGCCTCATCTGACAGGTGGGATCCCGCTGTAAGTTCCTGCAGCGGGATCCGAAAACAGCTCATCGCGGGGAGCCACAATGAGCTGTTTAGTACAGGACGTACTATGTCGTCCTAACTACCTTAATACACTTAAAGTCAGGACAGCATAGTACGTCCTAACGTCACGAAGGGGTTAAGGGGCCAACTTTGCTGAAGTAATATTGCTGTAGCCAAAAGGGTCTCAGGAGATAATGAAAAACATCCCCTGGCTGGTTGAGCCTCCAGGTTCAGTTTCACAGTTCATGGACAGGATAGAAATTCAAAATGAGCTTTAGCAGAGGATCAGGAACAGAAGAAGCAGCTGTCAGAAGTCAGGCATCCAAATTCAATGCCAAAAAAGCCCTGTTTGCAATAAACTGAGGATATTTAACAGGGGTGTGTTGCAAAAGTTCACAAGCCCATCTGACACCAACAGGGGGGGGGGGGGGGGGGGGGAATGAATACAAACAAAACAAAAGGTAGGGAGACCTCTAGAGGAGAAAGTAGGTATCTTAGCACAAAAATTAGGACTTTTAAATGCATGAGTCAGGAGATCAGGGTAGAACCCAGACAGCTTGTTTTTATAGTTTGAAATTAAAAATCATTATTCTTTGATACAAAATGCTTCAAAATAGATATCTGGTTTTTTTTTCCTATAAAGCATGTGAGTGACATTTTGGAATAGCTAGATGGAGCTATTGAAGCTACTTCTTTATAAGCACTATGTGTAAGAACACACACACTTGTGGCGGCAGATAAATATTCTGTCCACTTTCTTATATAAACATCCCATTAAAAAAAAAAAAAAAAACATATCTTTTAGGTGGTGCCTTGGAGGGAAAAAAAAGGCCAAAAAATTTAAGGGGGAGCCCAATAAAAATGGGTGGGGATACCACTAAAGTCTTCAAACTCCCACAAAATAGCCACCAAACACAAATTTTCCTAATGAAAAGCGGTACATTTGCATATCAAGCCACAAGTGATCAAACAGGAGACTCCACAGACAAATTTAAAACACATTTCTCCTAAGTTAGCCATTTGCTTGCAGTTTTGCTAGCACAATGTATAGATCAAGATCAATCGTTTTTTTCGTTCTCTACATGCTTAATAAAAACAATGCCTAGGATTCCCTTTAAAGCCTCAATAAAGGATTCAGATAATTTACATGTAGAGAGCATATCTCCACCCATATGTAAAACTTCTAAATAATGAGTGGAGATGCATTATTTGTTGATCATAAAAAGTTATTTTATTAAACACATTTGTGGTATGATATCAACCCCAAATGTTGCAAAGGTGTAAATCCATATTAAAACTAGTCAAGCAGCAATGTTATGACTTGAGCCCTTGTGTGTTTCTTTCAGTAAATTGTGTGGCATTATTACTGGAAAGTAATGCAATACTAGCATGACGATTTGTCACACTAACTGCAATTTTGCCAACAGCATTATACACTTCATAACAAAAAAGAAAAGAAAAGAAAAAAAAAAAAAAAAAAAACACTTTTGGAAGCAGCCGAATGAAGGCAAAGCATGTTTTTGTAGTTTGAGAATAGAATGGTTATTCTTTGATACAGGACTCATTCTGAAATAAGATATGCAATTCTTTTCAAAAAGCATGTGTGTGACATTTTGCCAATGGATAATAATAGGTGTTTAAGGTTGCTCGTCTATTATGGGCTTACATAAAATTAAACCAAACCAGCCATTAAATAAAATGACAGTCCCATTTTAAAACTAAACTTTTGCATCCAAAGCAATGTATCAGCAAATATACAAGAAGAAGTTATTTGTGACTATTGTAAATCTCAGTGTTTTGTAGATGGTGCACGTGTACTGAAAGGACATCTGTTGGCAAAATATTAAGTTTGGTTCAATTGAAATATTGTATCAAGTGTAAACATTTTAATTAAAAACGCTTTAAAGAAAGGATATAATTAATGTACTCTATTTAGCTCTCTATGCGCTATCAAGGGGCAGACATCTTGACGGAAGGTCTGACCCAAGATTCGAAACAACACATTCTCCCTCTGATAGCGCTATATGGAGCTAAAAAGGCATTTTATTTGTATTATTTGATTTAAAAAATATTTATATTTAAAATACCTCATCTTTCAGTTAAACTATTTAGACTTTTACCAACAGTAGTCCTTTAATGCGGTACATAGCATCCATGTGATACATTGCAGTGGTCAGCACATGACCTGTCCTGCACCGCTGGAATAGTTTACATTTACATGTCACAGAGCAGAGATGTATATAAATGCATACATTTCATGGGCATTTGGCTACACCCCATATATAAAAATAAAAAGTTAAATCAGTAAAATTACACCCGTACGTTTTCTTCTCAACCAGTTTTGATGATGTGAAGTTGTTTGTGGAGCATCTGTGTTTAATTTTTGAGATATTGGAGAGTATGACACCTTACTTGGTACCTGTGGTACTTTATTTCAAACCAATGTGGTTATTGCACTTGGGATGGCTCCCATTGATCTCCATGGATGGGAGTTGTAAAAATATATACCTTTTCTAAACAGTATTACGCTGTATGTGTCTCCCCCACTGTAATATTTTTCCTGTGAAATAGCCTTTTTAATATTGACTTAAATCTATTAATCTATGAATATACCAAATCCAGTAATGAAATCTGTTTGATTACATAGGTCTACATTTATACGCCACCTGACCATATTTACTTCAAAAAACATATGATCTTCTCCTTTCTTTATTATTATTTTAATAAGTTTCCAGTATCTATAAAAAGTGAACTTCCTCCAAAAAAAAAAAAAAAAAACCACAGGCAGAAACTACTATACTGAGCCAACCTAAAGCCCTTGAGTACTAACCATAGAATGAAAGGCTATTCACCTGCAGGACTTTGTCACAAACCACCCTTGAAGCCTAACTAAGCCATGGATTACAGGCAACCCTGACTTGTTAGTCATTTATACACACACCTTTAAAACAACAGTGCCACTCAATGAATTAGAAATAGTAATATACCCAGTATTTGATTACTCTCTAAAATCCATGGAGTCACCATTAGACCAGTGAAGGTTAGGCACTCCTGCAGTGCTCAACTACATTTCACATAATGCCAGCTGAGAGGTAAAGTCCACACCAACTGGAGAGCCCAAAGCTTAGCCATCTCTGGATTACAGGGTATTTCAACAACAAACAACACGCAGGGGGGATTTAAGGGCATCACGTGGGTACTCACAGTGGAAGCTGCAAGCAACATGGACATGCCCGCCTTGCGCTGGGTTGTAGCAATGAGCTGGCTTGCACTCTTTACCCAGGACAAATATCTTCCCGTGTTTCCTATAAGCAAGTGCTCTGATTCTGTCTGTAGCTGCTTCCTTTCACTTTCTCAGGGGCTCCTGACGTGTCTATGACGGCCCCTCCTCTCTCTGTGGTGACCCTCCCTCCTCCTCCTCATTTCTCCTAACTCAGATGATCATGTGCTGCTTGCTCTCAGAGCCTGTTTGACCCTTTAACAAAAAATGAGGCTAGAGCAGTATTTCTTGTTGTGAGCTCGTTCCCGACTGGTATCACCAGTTTGCTAATGATGGTTAATTTGCTATTTTGGTATTAATTATAAAACTAATACATGGACAGAGTAATTGATTAATATAAACACTAATCCCATATAATTATGCTAAAATATATAATTTCTTAAAAGACATAATGACACATAAATACCCTATACCTTGAACATCACTGTAAAGGACTACAAGAATACCCGAGAGCTGCATAAGACTAACCTTAAGAACAAATATATAAAAATATGAATGTAGGTTTGTTATAGGCAGACAAGATGTGCTAACTGGTTCTTATTTCTCCTTGTTCTAACAAAAAGTATGGGAACTTAGATCTTACTAGCGAGTGAATTGCGCATGCATGAAACCACTCAAATCACAATCTGAGTGATCACACTCATGCATAGTTCACTGAAATCACACTGAGTGATCGCTAGGGTTGCCACCTTTTCTTCAAAAAAATACCGGCCTTGGTACTGTCTCCATAGACTTAACATTGGTCTGATGCCAATTTTTTACCGGCCTGCTGGTAAAATACCGGCCAGGTGGCAACCCTAGTGATCGCGTGAGTGTGATCATGTGTATGCTTAGTTCACGCTATAGTAAGATCTGCGATCCCGGACTTTTTGTTAGAACACTGTCACGAACGATCATCAGTGCACTTCACCTGATGTGGGTTACAGTTTCCATGGTTAATCAGTGAGCCAACTGAGCATCATAAGAGTTGTTGCTCACAATAGCTGGGGTGAAACAAGTGAGGACAGTGATGGTTAACCTTGGCACTGTAGATATTTAGGAACTACATATGCCCTGATGCTCAGTCAGTCTTAAGTAGACTGGGCATCATGAGGCATGTAGTTCCCAAAACATCTGCAGTTCCAAGATTAGCTGTCACTTGGTTAGAGGATTTAGAAGAAATTTGTCACCCAAGCTTCTACAATACCATACATCTAAAGTGTCCCTATTTATGCCCGGGGCAGTACCGCGATGAGACTTTTTTTTTCTGGTTCACGGCCAGCCTCACTCAATGACAATACAAAGTCCCAGATTGAGAGTGCTGTACTCCTCCGCTGACAAACTCTGGACCCCTCTTTCACTGCCCTCTCCCTGATCTTGAGAGGACCCTATTTGCACGAATATAAGACAAGATCTTTTTCAGACCAAATGAGCTAAAAATTACCCCTCATCAAGAATGTCTTATAATCAGACTAGGATCCAGGTTCCCCGCAGAGCTGCAGTGGACCTTGATCCTCCTATGCCAATGGATGTCTGTGCAATGCACGCTCAAATACTCCGATGCTGCCCGGCACTTATCCTCCCAACAAACATGCCCCATCACTCACATTTCACAATCATTACATGTCCCATCACCCAAGACATGCCCCATCAGGCACATTGCACATCCATTACATGCACCATCACCCCACGACATGCATCATCACCCACATTTCACACCCATTACATGCCCCTTCACCTCAAGACATGTCCCATCACCCACACTGCACACCCATTACATGCGCCATCACCCCAGGATTTGCCCCATCACCCACTTCGCACACCCATTACATGGCCCATCACCCCGTAATCAGTGGTCTATCTTGGTTTCGTGTTGCCCTAGGCAGACAAAATTTGGGAACCCCAACTCCACCCACGTTGCACACCTACGACATGATCCATAACCCACGTTGCAAACCAAGGACATGCCCCATCACCCCATTTACATGCCCCCCCTCACCCAATTACATACACATTACATGCCCCATCACATGCCTCCATCACTCCATCACATGCCCCCATCACAGGGGTGCTTTAAGACCCTAGTGGGCCCTGAGTAAAGTCTTTAGCAGTGGACCCCACTCAACCCAATTCTTCTAAAGTCGCATTGTAAAAAACTGGATGTAAATGTAAACTTTTTAATATTATATGCAACTATTTTCAAATCACATTCAACTATTTGTATATGTTATAAAAATGTTATTGAAAAGTTGTATTTCTTGTTTTTATTCCCTTTTTCTGCACCCACATTGCACCCAAAGAACTTCACACAGCACCATACAGTACCCACAGCACTTGTCATGCACCTATATTGTACCCACAGCGCTTAGCTTGCACTCATATTGCACCCACATAATTTGGCATGCTACCGTGTCACAGAAAATACCACAGTGTCACTTTGTCCCACAGAACTGCCCCTGCAGATCACGTCACAGTGTCACTTTGCCCCACAGAACATGCCACAGCATCACTTTGCCAATTAAAATAAGCCACTGTCAGGTAACAATTAACATGCCACAGACACTTTGTCATTGACATGTGCAACAGTCAGTTTAAATATTAAATATGCCACAGCTTGCCCATTAATATGCCAGTGTTTTTTGTCATTAATATGCCCCAGCCAATTTTCCCAATAATATGCCCGTATTATTTGCCATTAATATGCCCCAGCCAATTTGCCCAATAATATGCCAGTGTTATTTGCCATTAATATGCCCCAGACAATTTGCCATTAATATGCCAGTATTATTTGCCATTAATAAGCCCCTGCCAATTTGCCCAATAATATGCCAGTTTTTCCATTTAATATGCTCCTGCTAATTTGCCCAATAATATGCCAGTATTTGCCATTAATTTGCCCCAGCCAATTTGCCCAGTAATATGCCAGTAATATTTGCCATTAAAATGCCCCTGATAATTTGCCATTAATATGCCAGTATTATTTGCCATAAATATTCCCCAGCCAATTTGCCCAATAATATGCAAGTATTATTTGCCATTTAATATGTCCTTGCCAATTCGACCAATAATATGCCAATATTATTTGCCATTAATAAGCCCCTGACAATTTGCCCAATAATATGCCAGTTTTTTCCATTTAATATGCTCCTGCTAATTTGCCCAATAATATGCCAGTATTTGCCATTAATATGCCCCAGCCAATTTTCCCAGTAATATTTTCCATTAATATGCCCCAGCCAATTTGCCCAGTAATATGCCAGTATTATTTTGTCATTAATATGCCCCAGCCAATTTGCCCAATAATATGCCAGTATTATTTGCCATTAATATTCCCCAGCCAATTTGCCCAATAATATTCCAGTGTTATTTGCCATTAATATGCCACAGACAATTTGCCATTAAAATGCCCCAGACAATTTGCCCAATAATATGCCAGTATTATTTGCTATTAATATTCCCCAGCCAATTTGTCCACTAATATGCCAGTATTATATGCCATTTAATATGTCCCTGCCAATTTGCCCAATAATATGCCAGTATTATTTGACATTAATAAGCCCCTGCCAATTTGCCCAATACTATGCCAGTGTTTGCCATTAATATTCCCCAGCCAATTTGCCCAATAATATGCCAGTATTATTTTGCCATTAATATGCCCGAGCCAATTAGCCCAATATTATGACAGTATTATTTGCCATTTAATATGCCCCTGCCAATTTGCCCAATAAAATGGCAGTATTATTTGCCAAATAATATTCCCCAGCCAATTTGACCAATAATATGCCAGTATTATTTGCCATTAATAAGCCCCAGACAATTTGCCCAACAATATACCAGTATTTGCCCTTAATATGCCCTATCCACCAGCACGTACCTTTTTCCCTGGTGGCTAGTGGCAGGCAGCATGGTGTCCTTCATGCTGCCTGTTTGGCTCCCCGGCGATTGTGCAGAGAGGTCACGTGACCCTAGGCACTTGCCTTGTTTGCCTTGCGCTAAATACAGCGCTGCCAGTAGTTGCAAAGACGGGTTGATGATTGCTCAGGTGCGCATCACCATTCTCCTGGTCAGATCAAAATCTGTAAATATTGATCTGACCAAACTGGATCTGCCTTACTTACGTTTTTTTTGTGATGGAGAGAGACAGGTCAGTATTAGTGTTAAATAAAATGTAATACAATTCAATAAAAGCCATTCCTTGGGTATTAACCCATTCCCTGCCACTGATCACTGCATAAGCAGTGTTTTTGCACAGCCATTTTTTTTTTACTGTCTGTGCATTCTTTTAGGGGTTAATTTCTTTGTACTGTAATTTATTAAAGTTCTACAACGGCTCTTCTAAGAGCTATTAACCCCTTCCTTGCAGTAGATCACTGCTTAGGCATTGCCTGCAGGATATACCCTCCAGCAGTTTGTCCACATGTTTTTTGGGGAAGGACAATGTCTTGGGGGACATAGTCTTTCAAACAAATCTTTTTGCCCTGTAGTACCTCTATTTGTGGCGTAAAGTAGAGATGTTCCAGAATTTCTAAGATTCTGGGCACACACAATGCTGATAGGGATAATAGGGAGCACCAGCCCTATATCCATATATATTCAATACCCTATGGTATCTAATTTTCAAAAATATATCGTTTGTTGGGGGTAAATTACACTGGCCAGCTTTAAAGATGTTCCAAATAGGACATGGGTGCAGGTTGACTACATGTCAAAATTCCAAGTTTAAACACTGAGATGCGCATCTCTCTAATGTAGCCGACAAACCTATGCGTGGGTATTATCACCGTACTCGGGAGATGTTGCTGAGCACATATTAGGGTATTTTTTGTCAGTGACAGATAGCAGAATCTGAAAATTCATGTCGAAGTACAATGTGTGTGACTACCCAAAATGTTGACAGAGGCTGATGGAAAAAATTAGTACATGAAAAGTGTTAAAATACCCCCATTTGAAATACCCTTGGGTATCTAGTTTTCAGAAAAAATTCTGTCTTATAATCGAGGTCGTCTTATAATCTGACCTCAAATTGAGGTCAGACTATAAAACAGGGATCCAGGTGCAGGGGTCCTGGATGCCCCTTTCTAACAGCCCCCCCCCCCCCCCCCCTTACTTGCCTCCTCACTGCTGCTCGGCCTCCCGGTGCTGCAGGTCCGTGGCTGTGAGGGAAGCGTTGTGCGCTCCCCTCCAGCCGATGCGGATTGAATAAAGTTTGTTTAAACTTTTTTTTTAAACAAACTTTATTGAAGCCGCATTGGCTGGAAGGGAGCACGCAACGCTTCCCTCACAGCCACTGACCTGCAGCACCAGGAGACAGAGCAGCAGCTAGGAGGTAAGTAAGGGGGAAGGGGGGAGGAAGAGGGTGGCTAACTCCTGGCACATTGAGAGGCATAATTCTGGCATATTCCTGGCATATTGAGTGGCATAATAATCCTGGCATATTGGGTGGCTAACTCCTGGCATATTGAGGGGCATAATTCTGGCATATTGAGGGGCATAATCCTGGCATATTGAGTGGCATAATAATCCTGGCATATTGGGTGGCTAACTCCTGGCATATTGAGGGGCATAATCCTGGCATATTTGGTGGCTAAGTCCTGGCATATTGAGAGGCATAATCCTGGCATATTGAGGGGCAAAATCCTGGAATATTGAGGGGCATAATCCTGGCATATTGTGGGGGGAAATCCTGGCATATTAAGTGGCAAATCCTGGCATATTGTGGGGGGAAATCCTGGCATATTGAGGGGCAAAATCCTGGGATGTTGAGGGGCATAATACTGGCATATTGTGGGGGAAAATCCTGGCATCTTAAGTGGAAAATCCTGGCATATTGTGGGGGAAAATCCGGGCATATTGTGGGGGAAAATCCTGGCATATTGAGTGGCATAATAAACCTGGCATATTGGGTAGCTAAATCCTGGCATATTGAGGGGCATTATCCTGGCATATTGAGGGGCATAATCCTGGTATATTGTGGGGGGAAATCCTGGCATATTGTGGGGGAAAATCCTGGTATATTGAGTGGCATAATAATTCTGCCATATTGGGTGGCTAAGTCCTGGCATATTGAGGGGCATAATCCTGGCATATGGAGGGGCAAAATCCTGGGATATTGAGGGGCATAATCCTGGCATATTGTGGGGAAAAATCCTGGCATATTAAGTGGAAAATCCTGGCATATTGTGGGGGGAAATCCTGGCATATTGAGTGGCATAATAATCCTGGCATATTGGGTGGCTAACTCCTGGCATATTGAGGGGCATAATCCTGGCATATTTGGTGGCTAAATCCTGGCATATTGAGAGGCATAATCCTGGCATATTGAGGGGCAAAATCCTGGGATATTGAGGGGCATAATCCTGGCATATTGTGGGGGAAAATCCTGGCATATTAAGTGGCAAATCCTGGCATATTGTGGGGGAAAATCCTGGCATATTGAGGGGCAAAATCCTGGGATATTGAGGGGCATAATCCTGGCATATTGTGGGGGAAAATCCAGGCATATTAAGTGGCAAATCCTGGCATATTGTGGGGGAAAATCCTGGCATATTGAGTGGCATAATAAACCTGGCATATTGGGTGGATAAATCCTGGCATATTGAGGGGCATTATCCTGGCATATTGAGGGGCAAAATCCTGGGATATTGAGGGGCATAATCCTGGCATATTGTGGGGGGAAATCCTGGCATATTGTGGCGGAAAATCCTGGCATATTGAGTGGCATAATAATTCTGCCATATTGGGTGGCTAAGTCCTGTCATATTGAGGGGCATAATCCTGGCATATGGAGGGGCAAAATCCTGGGATATTGAGGGGCATAATCCTGGCATATTGTGGGGGAAAATCCTGGCATATTAAGTGGAAAATCCTGGCATATTGTGGGGGAAAATCCAGGCATATTGTGGGGGAAGATCCTGGCATATTGAGTGGCATAATAATCCTGGCATATTGGGTGGCTAAGTCCTTTGGGTGGCATATTGGGGGCAGATCATATGATAATGAGAGGGGGGGGGGGCGGCAATTTTTATCTTGCCTAGGGCAGCAAAACTCCTTGCACCGGCCCTGGGTTGGTGGTAAGTATATGAAAAGTGTCAACATACCCCAAGTTAAATACCCTGGGTTGTCTAGTTTTAAAAATATGTACATGGGGGGTGATTCAGGAAAGATATCAGTGTTACAATGTCACTATCACTTTTTAAAAAAAAAAAAAAAAAATTCAAATAGCATTGCACTACTTGTACTTATTGCCCTGTCACTTGAATAAAACACCCCCCAAAAAAATCATAAAAAATGGACTATTTCCTACTAACTCATGACAAATATTAACAGGTTTTTTTTATTATCCATTGAAGAGGAGTATAAGATTTTTAAAATAAAAGTCAGATAAAAAACCTTTTTTTTTTCAATTTTCAACATATTTTATTATTTTTTAAACATACAATTCTATAATATGATCAAAATAATGGTATCAAAATAAAAACCCCTTTTATGTGGATAAAAACAATACATCATTTGTGTGAGTAAGGTAAATGAGAAAGAAAAAAAATTAAAGCTGAACACAAACACCACAAGAATGTTAAAAGCCCATATTAGCGAGGGTAATACAAGGTCAAAAAGTCATGTCCCTATGGGGTTAACTTTTTCATTTTTTCTTCAAAGGGGCCCGGGCCTGTGAAAGGTATATCGTCTGTCACCACCTGAATGCGGCCCTGTGTGTTTGGATATGATCAGTGCACATTGAGGATCTGTAAATGGGGTCTAGGACACATCTTCGCCGCATTTTCATCGCTGACAGTTCAGCGCGGCAGTTAGAACGCTGAACTGTCAGCAATGAAGTATAACGAGGCCGTTTCACTGCAGCTGCAGCTATGTAAGAGCTGACAGTTCAGCGCTGAACTGTCAGCTCTTACAAATCTAAAAGTAAAACTAAAATAACCCCCCTAATAAATGATTCCCCCCTCAATAGTAACACTAAACCCCAATACTAACACTAAAATTAACCCCAATACTAAAATTAACCCCCTAAACCCTAATACTAACCCCCGACCCCTAATACTAACCCTAATACTAACCCCCGACCCCTAATACTAAAGTTAACCCCCTAAACCCCAATACTAACCCTAATACTAACCCCCGACCCCTAATACTAAAGTTAACCCCCTAAACCCTAATACTAACCCCAATACTAACCCTAATACTAACCCCCGACCCCTAATACTAAAGTTAACCCCCTAAACCCTAATACTAACCCTAATACTAACCCTAATACTAACCCCCGACCCCTAATACTAAAGTTAACCCCCTAAACCCTAATACTAACCCTAATACTAACCCCAACCCCTAATAGTAAAATAAACCCCTAACACTAAACACTAAACCTAATTCTAACCCCCTAAACCCTCATTCTAAACCAACTAAAATCGGTAAAATAAATACTTACCTTTAGCGATGAAATGTCCCGCGATGAAATCTCCAGCGACGATCTGTCTTGTGCTGTAGAGTTGGCGGTGAAGCGGCTGCGCGGAAGCAGCCGCGATGAAGTGTCCCATCCCCCTGTAAATGTTGGTTTTCATGGTGAAAATGTCACTATCCGAAAATCTCAGATGCTTTGGTTTCTGAACTGTCCAAACTGCCGATTCTGACCCAAATTCAGGGATATCGAGTAGATGCATTGTGCTGATAAGTGAAACTTGGTTAAAGATCCTGACCCAAATTCAGTTTGGGACAAATCGATGTATATTGTCGACCAATAAATAGAAACTACAATTTAGTCAGAATATATTTCTTTTAAAAAAAAAAAGCATTGCCATGATGTTCAACTAGCTGACAAAGCATCATGGGACATGTAAACCTCTATAACAGGGGTACCAAAGTACTGTGTTCTAGCGTTTTTAGGTAAAGATTTTTTTTTTTTGGGTGGGGGGCAGAGTTTCTACTCCAGCACTATTTTAGAAAACTTTTCCCACTGTTTACCCCTTCCCTCTACTTTACCATCACTCTTTTTTAACTTTTCAAACTATGCATATTCCCCACTAGAGTTCACTCATACTTCACTACCACTCTTCCAATCACATTCCCATTACTTCCCTCCCAACTTACATGACTGACACACGTTTAGAAAGAACAAGCGTTTGCTCAACTGACTCAGTGAAGCAGCAGATTTAAAAATCATATAAAGCAGGGAGAAATGGCTTTTTATATCTCAAACATAATTTGTTGTTTACGTTTAACCCATCTTTAAACGTATAGAATACCTATTTCCCACAATCTCCTTGTACACTTATTTCCATATACTCGTTCAACAGCATTTAAAACGTTTACTCACAGGCCTTTTAAAATGTAATTTCTTGGTTCAGCCCATACATTGTTTATTTTATGTTAGTTGTGGTTTATTCCCCACAATTGGCAAACCAAATATGAGTGTAAAGATTTTCTTGTGGTTATTAAACATTAAGCTGAGTTTGCCAAGGGCTGTTGTAAAGCCAACATGTTAATTTATTTGGGTTTACTAAGACAAACAAATACACACACACAAAGTTGAATGTTATTTAATTGTAGAATGCTATGTTTCGTAAGGAAACTATTCTTCTCACTGATAATAGGTAATTATGGCATTCACCACTAGCAATACAGTCATGAAGATTACTTCATTTAATAAATGCTGCCTCATTAACAGGTATACGGTATAGGCTCCGTGGAGTTTATAAGGATGTGAGGAGTCTACTCTAAAGGTAAGCTTATACAAAATGATACCCTTGTGTATGATCTTGTTTGGCACACTTATTTTACATTACTCCTGAAGACTGCAAACAGTATACAATATTTGTATCACATTCAGACATAACGGTTAATTTCCCCTTGACAAAGATAGCTGAACAAGTGGTCTTGTCTGTTCTAGACAAAAATGGACAACATCCATTAAAGAGGGAGTAATGCATTCATCATGATGGAGTAAAGTTTGTGCGTTATGCATCTGATTAATTTAGACCGTATGAACCGTACGGACCGTATGAGGGCAATGGTTGTACCATCGCAGCAAAGACTGCACTAGACCAGTATCCATACATATTGCTTTTTCTCTTTCCCAGAAAGAATTCATGATGTCTCTTTACAACATATTTGGCAGTAGACTGGGGTAGCCTTATGTAAACTAGCCCCTGCACCCCATGTGGAAGTCAAAATTAAGAAAAGGTTGTATGGGCGTGGTTAACATTTTGCCTTGTCTCTTCCGTGGTTAACATTTCTTCTTGTCTCAGAAAGAATTCATAAGGGAGCCATTTCCTCACAACATATTTGGCAGTTGGCTAGGGTAGCCCTATGTAAACTAACCCCTCTGCCCCATGTGAATGGCAGCACTAAGAAAGGCAAGAATGGCTGCTTGATGTACTGCAGGCATTTGCTCTGTTTGCAAATCTCTCCCTGAGATACAGAAAGAGATTCTCACACTGCATCCATGACTTGTAATCTGAGATTTTGTGAGAAACATAATAGAGTTTATAGTTCTAACTTGTTTGATGTGTTTTTTTAAATTTGGTTCCTTGAATTCTGTCTTTTACGATTTTTAAACATGAGACTAACAAGCAAAACTTTTCTTGATGAACTTTAGTGCACAAACTCCCATCAAAATATCTCCCAATTAACCTTTTTTTTATGCTCCACAGACATCTTTTATGGGTGGGCTCCACCTCATCATTTCTGCTTTCATGGTCTGGTTCCGCCTGGTCATCTGTGCTCCTAGTACAAATGATAACAAGGTAATAACACACATCTCCAATAGGCATAACAAATCAATGGAAAGCAGGAAAGCCATAAGAAATTATATTAGCATAGAATCTGGCTCACTCCTACACACACCCGCATTCCTAAATATTATATCTCAAGGTATCAAACCAATTTTCACGCCTCTAACACTACAAAGAGAAAATGGTATATTCATTTAAATAAAAAGCCATCTACACTTTCAGCTACACACCCAGTTGGAAGATACTTGTTCCTCATAGGTACAATCCTAAATCTGTGTGTCCCCATGCCCCATCCCCTTAGGATAGTTCCTACTATGATACGTTGTCCAACATCTTGTGTAAGAACCCTCCTTCAATCTTACTTTTGGGGGCGACTTAAACATAATTCTGGAGCCCTATTTAAACAGGTCTAATGGAGAAATAATTAAGACCTACGATTAAGTCTGAGACGACGAAATGCGTAAGGCATTGTTACTTTGGTGTGGGCTTCTATATATGTGTTTTACACTCTTTATTAAATAAAAGCTATGTTTTATTGGATCCTGCGCTGAATAGTGTAATTCTTCTTGCAATTTGGACTATTTATCCAGTGTTTGTAATTCCTATTTACCAGTGAAGAGTCGGGATAGGGACCCGGTGCTCATCAGGCTAAGAAGCAACAGGGAGGTATCCCCTAAGTACCATTTTCCCCTTTCTGACTGTTTCTATAACGGAGCAACAAGCCCAATACATTATAAGAGATTTGCTAATGCTTCTTTTTTAATAGACGCTATTACAAGAGTCTACTACAAGAAATGACCACAAACTTCTCAGCCAATCACAGGTCTCCTGTAACTTCTTTCTGTGCAAATACATAGCTGACATTTACTTCATCTGATCATGCAATTGTGGAGAGGAGACTGACTTTCTTAATTTTGGCAATCACCTTAAGTTCCCAAGCAATAAACTATATTGATCATTATGAAAATTACCGCAGTTTTGCTCAATTTAGGCTTGACTACCCGAACAAATCTTCTGGCAGACTCATAAAGCTGGCAATCATTGTAATCAAAGGATCAAATACTTAAAAAAAATAGGGAAACAACAAAGTAAACATGTTCTTCAATTATACTATTTATAAGAGAGTGCACACAAAAAACTAGCATATATCAACTTTGAGCAAGTTAATGAAACCTAGAGGGAATCTTAATATTTGATTGATTTAATATGCAATGCAATTCCTCCAGTGGACAGATAATTTTTCTAATTAATACAAGTCAGATACCATGTTACCATGTAAACCTAGAGGCCTCTGCAAAACACAACATATTAAGGCAATCAACAAATGTAAGTATATTTAACATTTTGAATACTTTGTTGCATTATAGAGTGTAACAGTTTATATGTTGCCTTTTGTCAGATCAAGATCCAGCTAAATGCTGGAGAGCTAAATGAGAGGATCAGTGAAGCTGCAAACCTGTGAGTAAATTAAACATATTCATTATACAGAAATTCCATTTTTAATAGGCATATTTATAACCACTGAAATGTATTATGCGTTAAGAAAAAGGTAGGTTTAAGGGCTCCATTAAATTACCTAATTTTTATTTAGAGCTTTTCGTTTTTAGACGTATCAGATTACAATGTCTTATTGTGTTATACCTTTATAAGTAAGGATAATAATAGCCATGATTAAATCAAAGTGCTGAGAATAGCCTAGACACAAGAGTGGGGTTTCCGTTCAGCATGCTAGATAGTTGCCTTGAGGACCATTTGTTTTCTAGGCCAAGTAGAATAAATGGATTTGACTAAACATTAATGTTTTGAATATCCTATGCTGTACCTCTACAGCTCATAATAAATATTGATGATTTTTCATTTAAGTCTGATTGGATTCAGATATTAAGCCAATATATAGTCATCCATACACCTGTAATGCTTCTCACTTTCGAACACTTAAGAATCAACAGAGCAAAGTATTTGTCATCCTGATTAGCTGTTATACTCTAGTACTGTAGTGGAATTGGATGTAGGCAGGCTCCAAGGGTAAGGTAATCCCATGTTTTTCACCAATACTATTTAAGGGACTCAATTTGAGTGGTGTTGTTGGGGGGAGGGGGGCTACTGGGGTTATAGCTCAGAATCCCCGCTGCATTGCCCTTAATGGAGACTCTGGGGCTAAAATATATAAATTAAATAAAGTCTAGTATTTTGTCATTTAATAATGCCAGTATTTTGCTATTTAATATATGCCAGTATTTTTCCATTAAATATATGCCAGTATTTTGCTATTTAATATATGCCTGTATTTTACCATTAAATATATGCCAGTATTTTGCTATTTAATATATGCCAGTATTTTTCCATTTAATATGCCAGTATTTTGGCATTTATTATATGCCAGTATTTTGCAATTAAATATATGTCAGTATTTTGCCATTAGTATGCCAGCATTATTGTGCTCGTTATATAGTACCCATAGCACTTGGCTTGTACTCATATTGAACCCACACAATTTGGCATGCCACAGTGTCAATTTGCCCCACACAACAAACCACAGTGTCACTTTGTCCCACAAAACTGCCCCTGCAGAACAAGCCCCAGTGTCACTATCCCCCCATAGTACATGTTGTTTTGCCCCACAGAACATGCCACAGTATCACTTTGCCAATTAAAATAAGACACTGTCAGGTGCCAATTATGATGCCACAGTCACTTTGTCATTAACAACAGTCAGTCTGCCTATTAAAATAGGCCGTCCATCCATTAAATATGCCACAGCTTGCCCATTAATATGCCAGTGTTATTTTGCCATTAATATGCCACAGCCATTTTACCATTAATTTGCCAGTATTGTTGTGCCATTATTATGCCACAGCCAATTTGCCCATTAGTATGCCTATATTATTTTGCCATTAATATGCCAGTATTCATTTTGCCATTAATATGCCAGTGTTATTTTGCCATTAACAAGCCACAGACAATTTGCCCAATAATATGCCAGTATTATTTTGCCATTTAATATGCCACAGCCAATTTGCCTGCAGTATTATTTTGCCATTTAAAATGCACCAGCCAATAGTCCCAATAATCTGCCAGTATTATTTTTCCATTTAATATGCCCCAGCCAATTTGCCCAATAATATGTCAGTATTACCGTATTTGCTCGAATATAGAGCAAATGCTCTGAAAAATCCCCCTCGTTTTACATTCGAGGTCGTCTGATAATCTGACCTCAAATTGAGGTCAGACTATAAGACATGGATCCAGGTCCCCAGCAGAGCTGCAGACATCCCCTGGCTGCCCCCACTAGCCACCAGGGAACGAAACCAGGTAAGGGGGAGGGGGGGATAGAGAGAGACAAGGGGAGGGGGAGGACACAGACTGACAAGGGGAGGGGGGGAGAGAAAAGGGGAGGGGGGGTAGAGAGAGACAAAGGGAGGGGGGAGGACACAGACAGACAAGGGGAGGGAGGGGGGAGACACAGACAAAGGGAGGGGGGGATAGATAGAGACCAGGGGAAGGGGGAAGAGAGAGAAGTTTTGGGGGGAGAGAGAGACAACGCTTGGGGGGAAAGCGACAGCTGGGGGAGGGGGAGAGAGGCCGCATTGGCACATAAAAGGAAATAAAAACAAGAAATGCATTTGTATTATATAAAGTTTTTATTAAAAATCAATTTACATATATACAAGTTAAACTTTTTTCCTATAGGGTAGTCTTATAATCAGGCTTTTAGTTTTTTCCTAAAGGAATGTACAAATTTGGGGGGGTCGTCTTATAATCGAGCAAATACGGTATGTTGCCATTTAATATGCCCCAGCCAATTTGATCAATAATATGCCAGTATTATGTTGCCATTTAATAAGACACAGACAATTTGCCCAATAATATGCCACCCTTCTCCCCCCTTCCTCAGTACTCACCTGATACCCATGGCCAGCGGAGGCATCCTTAACCAGCGGGCCCTGGGTAAGTGCCCAGTTTGCCCATCGGTTAAAGCAGCCCTGGTGTGGGGGGAGGGAACACTGCGAAGGAGATGGACAGAGAGATCAGCAGGGGGAGGAATAATAGCTTTTTAAAAAAAATGATATAATTTTTAGTTTCCGAGAGTGTCATGCAAGGGCAGCAGCCAGCAGTTCGCATCTATCGGCTTACTGCCGTTTCCACAGCATATAACATTAAGTCATATCTGGCGGCTGAATGTCCCTCCTCCATGTACGCTGCATGCGTGGAGGGAAAAGAGCAGAAGAGAAGGACAGGAACAGAGAGAACACCAGGTGAGTAGTGGGGAATGGGGGAGGGGGTAAATAATATTAATGCATATTAATGAGGTATATTACTGGGCAAATTGGCTGTGGCATATTAATGGGGAAAATAACACTGCCATATTAATGGGCAAATAGGCAATGACATTAATAAGCAAAATAACACTGGCATATAAATGGGCAAGTTGGCTGTGGCATAATAATGGGCATACTAACAGTGGCATATTAATGGGCAGGCTAACAGTGGCATATTTATTGTCAAAATAACACTGACATATTAATGGGAAAATTGTCAATGGCATATTAATAGGCAAAAAACACTGGCATATTAATTGGAAAATTGGCTGTGTCATAATAGTGAGCAAGCTAACAGTGGCATATTAATGGGCAAACTAGCAGTGACATTTTAATAGGCAAATTGGCGGTGGCATATTAATGGGCAGACTAACAGTGGCATATTAATGAGCAAATTGGCTGTGGCATGTTAATGGGCATACTAACAGTGGTATATTAATGGGCACATAGGTTATGGCATATTAATGGGCAAACAGTGGCATATTAATGGGCAACCTGACTGTGGCATATGTTAATAGCAAAGTGACTGTGGCATATTAATTCGTACCTGACTGTGGCTCATTTTAATTGGCAAAGTTATGCAGTGGTATGTTCTTTGGGGCAAAATGACATGTACTATGGGCCAAAGTGACACTGTGACATGTTCTGCAGGGCAAGTTCTGTGGGGCAAAGTGACACTGGGGTATGTTCTCTGTGGCAAATTGTCACTGTGGCATGCCAATCATGTGTGTGCACTATGAGTGCAGGCCAAGTGTCGTGGGTGCAATATAGGTGCATAGCAAGTGCTGTGGGTACTGTATGGTGCTGTGTTAAGTCCTTTAGGTGCAATGTGGGTGCACAAGAAGGGAATAAAAACAGCCGCTGGGGGAGAGATTGTGCCTGCACTCTTTCCCTGCTGGATACTCTGTCCCTCCCAGAGCTTCCTTCTGCCAATGGAATGATAGCAGGAATATGGGGAAGAAAGGACAAGATCTGAAAAGAGCATGACGCATTTTCCAAACATAATAGAACAATGGCTTATCCCTCCCCCAGTGGCGTCCCAAAGGGGGTGCAGGGGGTGCTGTCGGCATCCCACTGCACCGCATTGCGCTGCTTAACTTTTTGTTTTTTTTCTGGCAGCCACATCGGCTGGATTCAGCAGCCGGAAAAAAAATCACCGCTACCAGATGTGACTTTACGTCACATCCGGTGACTGTGTTTCCCTCCTCCGTGCAGGAGGGAACACTGCACGGAGACGTCCGGCCCAGGGACATGGAGCAGCAGCCAGGCGGTAAGTACTGGGGAAGGGGGGAGGAGGGAGGAAGAAAATGAGCACTGGAATGGCACAATATTCCTGGTATCTGACTGGCACAATATTACTGGTCTCTGAATGGCACAATATTCCTGCTATCTGACTGGCACAATATTACTGGGCTCTGAATGGCACAATATTACTGGGCTCTGAATGGCACAATATTCCTGGTATCTGACTGGCATAATATTACTGGGCTCTGAATGGCACAATATTACTGGGCTCTGAATGGCACAATATTCCTGGTATCTGATTGGCATGATATTACTGAGCTCTGAATGGCATACTATTACTGGGCTCTGAATAGCACAATATTCCTGGTATCTGACTGGCACAATATTACTGGGCTCTGAATGGCACAATATTCCTTGTATCTGACTGGCATAATATTACTGGGCTCTGAATGGCACAATATTCCTGGTATCTGAATGGCACAATATTACTGGTATCTGAATGGCACAATATTACTGGGCTCTGAATGGCACAATATTACTGGGCTCTGAATGGCACAATTACTGGGCTCTGAATGGCACAATATTACTGGTATCTGAATGGCACAATATTACTGGCATCTGAATGGCACAATATTCCTGGTATCTGAATGGCACAATATTCCTGGTATTTGAATGGCACAATATTACTGGCATCTGGATGGCACAATATTACTGGGTGTCATGAAGTGAGACCTGACAGCCTGAGTGACTGGGGTTCTTGGAGGGGCCTGAGGGCCAAACACCTCCCTGTAGATTATGGACCCTGGCTTATGTGCCATAACTTTATACGTTAATATTGTTAGTTATATTCTGTTAGTATATTGGTTTATGTGTAATGTTTAATTCTGTGAGTAGACCACTCTGGCGGGTTTTAATGTGTCAGTGACTAGAATTGATAGTTTACTCCAACATCCATTGTTCTGGATTAACTGGATTAACTGGTAAACTGATTATATTGTGTACATTATGTGTCTTACTCTGTGTCTACTAACTCTATGTTAATTCTTATTTGGTTTATAGTCTAAAAGTCTAATGTATTCCTAGCCCCAGTTAGTTGGAGAACTATGTTTAGTTCCATCCCCCTCATTGTATACTAATGTCTGTGATGTTATGTTTATGTCTTTTTATAAGTCTGTGTTGTCACAAATAAAGGAGTTTTTCATTCTTGCTGTACCTAACTGCTAGATGTCCTGTCTATTTGGGTACAAAGCGCAAGGTTCAAGAAAGACTTGGTGGTTGAATGCTGAGCTGTAATCGGGGATAAGGAGGTGATTTCACACAATGGACAGAGGGTCTACTACGTCCGATAGATGGTCCATTACACTGGGCTCTGAAAGGCAAAATATTATTGGCATCTGAATGGCACAATAATTATGGCATCTGAATGGCACAATATTCCTGGTATCTGAATGGCACAATATTCCTGGTATCTGAATGGCACAATATTACTGGTATTTCAATGGCACAATATTCCTGGTATCTGAATGGCACAATATTACTGGTATCTGAATCACACAATATTACTGGCATTTGAATGGCACAATAATACTGGCATCTTAATGGCACAATGGTATTGGCATCTGGCACAACAATACTGGCATATTAATGGGCAAATTGGCTGTGGCTTATTAATGACAAAATGATACTGGCATATAATTGGGCAAATTGGCTGTTATAGAGAGAGAGATGTCTGTATGTATAGATATGTATTGTTTTAGAATTGTACAATTGTCCTCTCGTGGGGCTCCTGTGCGTTGCATAACCAATGGCGGTTCCATGTGTGCATAATTATGGGGCGCTTGTGTGTGGCATATTTAATGTGCCCCATGTGTGGCATAATTAAGGGACTCTTTTGTATGGCATAATTAAGGGACTCTTTTGTGTGGCATAATTATGGGGCACCTGTGTGCGTGTGTGTGTGTGGCATAATTGTGGGGCACCTGTGTATGTGGCATAATGAATTGGGCAGAGGTGAGGCATAAATAGTGGGGCTCTGGTGTGGCATAATTTATGGGGCTCTGGTGTGGCATAATTTATGGGGCTCCTGTGTGTGGCATAGTTATGGGGCTCCTATGTGTGGCATAGTTAAGGAGGCTCCTGTGTGTGGCATAGTTATGGTGCTCCTGTGTGTGGCATAGTTAATAGGCCATCTAACTGGCATTACTAAGGAATCTGTTTGGCATTGTATTGGAGGAAATCCAGGGGAGTGACACCATGAGTTACCATACCAGATGACACCAACCCTAGTGACACCCCTACCCTCCCCGCATACACATCCTGGCCACTCACCTAAGTGGCGCCTGTCCTAGGCACGCTGTGGTAGAAGTGTTACTGTACTAACAGGGTTAACAGGGTTAAAAGGGGGCCTGGCACTACTTCCCTGGACAGGGTCCATACTCTGTGGGGAAAAGGCTTGCCTTCAGCCCCCTCCAGGAGCCCCAGTAACTAAGGGTTCCATCACAGTACACATCTGAATGTGATGGATTGTGAACAGAATGAGGTTTGCAATATTTGCAGAAGGCTGGGTCAGTAAGCAAAAGTAAAAGAAGATTTGAAATATTGACTTTTGAGCCACAAGGCAGACTTAAATGGTGTACATAGAAGAAAACATATTAGAAGGCAATTATATGTCCTCTAGTGTATACAATGAGATCACTGCTGCTGGCTATATTGTACAGAGAAGTGCAAGAAAAAATGGTTCTTAACTTACCACCATTAGAACAAACACTTTCATCTATAATATAACATGTACATGACTTTAATATTTGTTTGTGTCGACTTAATATCCCACTCCCAATATATCCTATATTTGAGTATAAAAATGATTATTTAATATGGGAGACTCTCCATTATAACTTGTTGGACGAATGCATCGCTAGTCAAAAGATGTTGTGCACTCCTGTCTGTTGTATGTTTAATGCACCCTTAAGCAAAAGACCCTTTTAATTTTAAAACCCATTCTTGTAAGTTGACAGTTCTATTGTATATAGAACAGAGTTGTATAAAGGAATGGTCAGTGAGGGAAGCTTTCAACTTGGGAAACTTTTTATGAAATATTTTTTAAAATATTTAATAATATTTAAAACATTTCCTAAAATATGCACCCAATTGTTGCACAGTAATTTATCGCAGATATATGGTTATTACAACATGTTATAACTAGGAGAATTGAGTTGAACATTTCATTCCACAAACAACTTATTTAGGGCAAAACTTGGTAAACTTCCCCTGATAATGCATAGTTATGCAGGGCTCCAAGGATTTTGCGGCCTGCAAATAATGCAGTGACCTTGTTATCTCCAAGATGCCTCTGTGTCTTCACTGTGTTGAAGTATTTAGGCCATGAGGAGGGTAGCTCTATTGGCACTAACAGTAATTTGCAACAAGTTTTCTGTGTATGTGCTATCTGTCTTTGTGGCTATGTGTGGGTGCAATTTTTTTTTTGCTCTGAGAGGTTCCAGCTAGGATGCTCAGTTTAATGCCAAAGTCACTAAAGAGCTTCTTGTTTCTAAGCTGTTAGGGGAATATAGAGGGAAATCTGGTGAAACAATATTGTCAAGGTGATATCCTTTTAAGAGCATATGAAAGCTTAAATAAGCAGTAAATAAGAGCAGTCCATACTTTTAGGTTGGAGTTACTGTTTTATATAAAAACTAGACATTAAACCCGTTAAATTAACGGGCGCTAGAACATATGTGGACGGGGAAGGGGACATAAGGGGGCAACATAGGGGCAAGCACCCTGGTGAGGGGGGGAGCCTTGAGGGCTGCCTCATCTTGATGGGAGTTGTGATCCTCCTGCTGTATTATTGATGCAGCCCCCTTTATGTCCCCCCCTCCCCCGTGTTACTTACCACCTTAGCGTGGTGTGAAGGGGGCGGGAGGTGGGTAGCGTCGCTCGCGCATGCGCAGTCTTTACAAAGTTACAGCTAGTGATCAGCTGTAACTTTGTGCGCATGCGCAATGAGTAAATTCTCCTGCGATTGCGAGAAATCTGTCAGAAAGGGGGTTCTGACCGAAGTCTCTGCGCTCCAAGTCCCAACGGCTGTCCGTGTGGCACATGCGCAGTAGCGCAATCCCACGGACACAGGGACTGGACGCAGAGACACTTCTACTTTATTATAGAGGATACATTTAGAACAGGATCATTTTTCTGTCTTGGGAACGTTAAACAAACCAAATGTCATATTTTAGTGATGTACAACACTGTTTTTAGCATATCCAGCGAAGGGTGGCCACTTACTCAATATAAAGTGCCACACATCTTCCTGTTTGGTATCCACTGTCAATGTCCCCAAACACCTTGCCAGTACCACATATGTGCCAAAACAAACTTCCAGTGACACAGTGTGCCCAAATACCTTCTTAGTGTTATATTTGTGCAATAAAAAAACAATACAGTATACTGCGCCAATAACTGCACAAAAAAGGCTACTGTATACTGAGTGAATGTTGGTCACTAGCGCACATGTTCACTTTATTGTATTTGTTATATTTGTGCGCAAACACCTTCCCAGGGCCATCAATGTGTTCAAACACAGTCCCAGTGCTATCTGTGTCCATAAACACTATCCCAGTGCCACCTTTGTGCCCAAACACATTCCCAGTGCCACCTTTGTGCCCAAAACAACTGCCCAGAGCCACTTTTGTGCTTAAAACAGCTTCCCCAGTGTGGATGGGCAGCTTTTGTATGCCACCCATGAGAGTGGCTTTTATTGCTCCCAGAGGCCTAATAATAATGAGGGGCCAGGGCCACTTTCCATTTGGGGAGCCCCAAGAACTGGTTTTGAAAGGGTTTTTTTTTTATTTCTTTTTTTTTTTATGATTAGTGTGAGGAGGTTGACTTTTAAAGTGAAAGTCAACCTCCCAAGTTGACCTCTTTGCACTATTCTCGACTTTTAGTAAATAGACCCCATTGTGCCATTGTGTCACTCTTGCCCCTGAATAAATCTGTCCATGCATAGGGCTATACACATTTGAAAACTCTTACGTTAATATTTGATGGCTTCCAGTGTGGCAGCGTGATTTTAAAGAGTTGCTCATCCGCTGCTGTGGCTCTATTTGCCATCAAAGTAACAGCGTGTTCCTTTTTTCCTGCTCTTTGGCTTGATTGAGAGTGCTACCCGAGATGTTAGTTTCTGTGATACTAACAGGGACTGGATGGTTCGTCTTGTAACAAAGCACTGCCAGTTTCTTACATCTTGGTCCAGTGGTGAGTGTGCTTACCTTTGTATATTTTGGATAAATTGCATTATCTTTGTGAATGTGATTTATTCTTTTTTTTTTTTTTTTTTTTACTTTTAACATTATGGGAGCTGTCTTTTTGTTTTGTCTCTCTTGGAAGTGAGATTAATAGAAAACGGATTTGGAGCATTAACAGAGCATCTGTTGTGGACCCTGCTATTGTGTTTACAAGAGGAAGTGAGAGATCCTTTGAGCCATAGATATTCCCTTGGGCAGTATATTTATATAGGCATGTTTGTATTCAGTGTTTTCTGAATAGGAAAATACCCATAAGAATTTTAGATTTGTTTTAATAAAAAGTCTTTAATCTAGTTACTATTTTTTATACTGTATATCCTTCTAAACAAGAGATGGCCCCTAGTTAAAAGGGCAATTCCAACTTCAGGGTTTAAAAATATATTTTAATTAAGTACCGCATCATGTAAAGAAAAAGAAGTAGATGTGTCATATTATTTTTTCTCAACACTTGCTATTTCCTTAAATAAATAGAAAAGTGTAATAGAATTATTGCTGTTGCTATTAAAGATATCCTGTCTATCTTTCCAAGCCCTCCTTATTGGATGAATTGAGGGGCCCCTGTAAATGTTTATGTTGGTGGAACTGCACTTTTAAGGATGATGTGGTGGGAGTTCCCCCCCCCCCCCCTTCCCGCTAAAAGCGGAGTTGCAGGTGAGTTGAACACATTTCACAAGTCAAATACACCAAACTTGGTGAGCTGCTCACATGGCCATGAATAATGCATCGCTAATAAAAAATAGTGAGGGTGCGCATATGTGTAAACAAAAATGAAAACGTATATGATGGTATAATTTCTTGATGGAAAAGTCACAACAAAAATGATGGAAAGAAACTGAATTCAAATATCATGACGTAGTATATTTAATCACCATATAACTGCCAAACAGTAAATTTATGCATCGTTGTGTCACCAAAACAACTCAAAACAGCATATGTAGAGGAGAGCAGAGAAAAGGAAGGGTTAACGTAATATGAACAGCTTTTTTATGTGCAAGATAAATATTTGCCAAACATTACCAAACAAACGGTTAGCCGGCGAGTAAACCAAAGACGCCTGGCTCTGCTCTCCTCTGTGACGCTTATATTATCCTCCTAATTACAAAAAAAAATCCTATACGCATTAACCTCTTCCCATCCAGAGGAATCTCATAGGATCAAGGATCTAAACGATTATTGATTTTGATTTTATAGCAGTTACATCTTGTTGCAGTTGCACAGTATACATAGGAAACTGCTTTTCAACTTTGCTTTCCGTGCCACAGGTGATGTCATAAACAGGAGACTCCACAATTTCTCCTAATTTTGCCATTTGCTTGCAGTTTTGCTAATACAATGTATAGATCATTTTCAATATTTTTTTATGCTCTGCATGCACAGAAAAAACAACATTGAGGTGATACAGTCCCTTTCAGTTGGTAAAATGGAATGTTCATCTCACTTGTAACTCACTTTTTAGTGACCATAGGCCAATATTTATAAATTAGAATTATAATAATCCACTTTCTTAATTTATCTGGATTTAAATTCTGGAACTACAAATATGATATTGCATTGAAGATACAAGGGGCTATCTTGCTGTTGAGGGCACTAGCTAAATAAATATACATTTTTAAAGTGGAATATTTTATTGAAAAGAGAACGAGGGGGGTATGGGCTCACAAACAAGAGGTATCCGGCAAAATAGTAGATTCAGCTCCTTCTATTGTTCCTGTTGCCTCTGCTGGTGTATGGCTATCACCACATCCAAAGTGAGCAGGTAAGAAAAGTGCAAGAAAATGTGGCACTCTTGGAATCCAGTAGAAAACAAAGTGTTTTAATAGTGTACAAAATAAATAAAGATCATCACAGCAACAGGTGGGAAAAGATCAGTGAAGATTTACAGCATGACGCGTTTCGCTCATCAAGCACTTAATTATTAATATATGATTGAGCACTTGATGCGCAAAGATGGTGATCTTTTCCCAACTGTTGCTGTGATGATCTTTATTTCGTTTGTCCACTATTAACACACTTTGTTTTCTACTGGATTCAGTGTCAGAGTGTCACTTTTTCTGCGTTTTTCTTACTTGAATACTTTATTGACCATGACCAACAGAAATGATTGTAATCTTGTTTTTTCATATATATTTTAAAGGTTCCCTCTTATTTATAATTTTGTATGGTACTTATGCATAAGTTATACCATGGTCTTTTGTCAAAAACAAAGACTTGGGAGAAATAATTTTGTGAAACTGTTGCTTCAGTGATACAGTCTTGTGACTATCAGTTGCTTCCAGGGTGTGTCTATGTTTCAGTCATTTAACATGGGAAGAAGAGAAGCGTGTGTGAATAGGAATGCGAATGATGATGCAAATGTGAATGGTAGTGTGAATGTAAAGGCTGACAGAGGAGCAGGAGTAAATGCTAATGCATATGTGAATGCTCATCCAACCAACTAGGAACTATGACACTGTAGTAGGAGGGAGAAGGCATATAGTGAGACAGACACAAGATGTCTGCACTTTAGTATAAGAAGTACCCCTTCTTGCTTGTAGGATGTTCTATGCTGTCCTACTTTTAAGTGATTAAAGTCTTTTAGGGCGGCATACAACATCCTGAGTTTAACAGCTCACTGCAGCTCCCCACGATGAGCTGTGCTGGGACTTGCAGCGGAGTTCACACTGTCAGATGAGTTAGTCAAGGTGAGAGTCAACTACATTTCATTGAAGCCCTGTGTGCCCGACCTTCCGTGTTCGGGGACACAGCACGACATGGCTTTTGGCATGGACACACAGGGCCTGTAGAGACCCTAATTGGGTCTCTTCATATATCTTCCTGGAGAACGAAAATGTTGGTTTGGCGCTTTGGTCATTAAGTGAATCCAGCACAAATGGGTTAATATCACATTAGTCACCTGTTTGTAAATATAAGTGGTTGCTATAATAAAGGATCATTTTTACATGTATTCAGTTGGTTCTTGCTAAAAATAAATAGTTTTTTTTGATACTAGGGTGCAAGCACAATATGCTACATACACCTTTTTAGCTCAAATATTTGAAAGTTTACTCTTTGCTCACAATACAGTTTATCTTTCATGCCTGGCACTAAAGTGAACACACACACCCTACCCTCAAACAATAGTTCAATTATCCTTCATTATGCTAGGATTATGTTAAATTGAAGCATTATTACAGGTAAATTATATTTATTTTATGTATTTATTTAAAAGTATTAGATGGACACCCATTGTTAACATAGATATAATGTTCCGAGCAGTGTTTGTGTTTCTAATTAGTTTGCTATTATAAGGGGATAGACTTTAAAAATAAACTGGTGTGCATTGTCTACAAAAGAGGGAAATTCATAGAGTGAAAAACTATGGTAAAACTTTGTTCAAATGTGATTCCCATCTTTCTTTTTGTTTACATACTAAATAAACTATCAACAAATCCTTCTTAACTCAGCCTGTAAGGAAACAGGCTGCCTGACATTGACTATGGGGATGTATCACAGGCATCCGTCTCAGTAAACTTTGTATTCAGTATGCTACTTCATCCTCCATTGTAATTACGCTCTGAGAAATCTTAAGAACGCTAAGCTCGCTGGCATTTGCTGTACTCTCTTTTTGCCTTCTTGACATAGCTCCTTATCACTGATGTTGAAATTACATTTCATTACATTACCATTTATTTATATAGGGCCAAAAATGAACGTAGCGCTAGATAGAGAGCATACAAGGGAACTACATACTAAGTTAGACAAACTAGAACAGACTGGTACATGAGGTAGAGAGCCCTGCTTGCAAGCTTACAATCTAGAGGGAATGGGGTCCATGAGACACATAAGGGAGTGAAGAGGACAGAGGGAATGTAGTTGTAGTAACAGTTATGTGGAAGGTTGGCAGTAGGTGAGTTTTGCCAAAGAGTATTTGTGTGTGTTCTAGTTGGATCAGTTGTAAGCTACCTGATCTTAACAGTGATTGAGGACAGTGAGAGCTGGGTGGGAATAAACCAACCGGTATGCTAGTTGGATGGGTAGATCTGTTGTACTACTTGAGTAGAGTCTCTCAACTCCAAATATAACCTTATGTTCTTCCTAGCACTATATTTAGCATTTGGCATTACAAAAAGAAAATGGGTGACATTTTGACCATAATTTCCAACTTTCGACTGGTCTTTGAAAATATCTGTTGCCTTCAGCGCAAATCAAAATATACCGCCAATACTTTAGACCTCCTTGTATATAAACATATATAAAGGTTTATAAATACTCATGTGATCTTTTTTGCTGAGTGATTAAGTAGACCATGATTTGAAACTAATGATTTTTTTATGGATATTATATATTAATACATATTTTTTATTATAAAATGGTGAAATATTTGAAACTAAACTGCATCTTCTATTTTTGTGTGTATGTATTCTATTTTTATATGTGTTTAAATGTGTTACATTGTATTTCGACACGTTCCTCAGGATATACTTGAAAATGATAGAAACCTTAAACTATTCTTCCGGGTAAAATAATCAGTTTGCAAGAATAATACAATGTTTGCATCCTCATTCCACATGCTACATGATTCACAAATATTTGATTAGCAGTCATCCACACAAAACATGAAACAGATTTTTGTAAAGATTTTTGAAAGCACTCATCTTAGATCATACAATTGTTCATTCACTCACATTGTTTGCCCATATTAGTACTCCAGTATTGACAGAGCCTAGAAGACCTATCAGAAGAAACGTGTTGGAAGCGTAGCTGTAAACTGCGTTGAATTTGAGATGTGTTGATTTAGCCACATTAATAGGAATCCAATGTAAAAATTCAATCATATATTCCTTTGACACTATGGATAACACATTTTTCCGTAGATATGCAGATATGCATTAAGTACGCTCTTTCCTTTGCTTAATTGTGGTAGATCAGGTTTCGAGTTTCCTCAATTTTGTACAATTTCAAATTCGGTTTCCTAATACAGTTTTGGCATCTCTAAGTATGTGGCCAAAGAGATATTGCATTGTGCATGGAATATTGTCTTGGGGAAAAAAATGTAAAAGGTTAATCCTATGGTTTGTATTATTTTCTATTTTTGAAAGAGGTTACTGCAGGGAATTGACAAGGGAATTAAAGCCCAAATAGTAGAGTTTGAAGTAAAGCCAAATTGGATAATTTTTCCCATCTCGGCTATTTAGGCAATCTGTAATTAAGCAATTCCTTTGTCTGATTACCCTCACGTATACTTGTCTGCTTAGTCTCAGTTATCAGCTTAGTCTCAAATGTTCCTTCTGAATAATGTGTCTCCTTATTTTATCTTTAACAGACTCTACTTGAATTAAGTAATTATCGTTATGGACACTGGCAGGATTTTTTATGGGAGGGGGGCAAGATATCCCCCCCTTCACCTCTACCACGTGAATACTTCCTTACCTGCTTCCCAGTGCCTATGTTGGCTTGGGGTAGAGGTTCCCTGATGGGATGCAAATGTTGGTTACCAAATAATGTGAAAGAAACATGTGGTAATAGTGGCTAACATCCCCTGTGATGCTCAGTTACCATGATCCTGACTGAGCATCCTGGGAACTTTCCTTTACAGTAGCTTGGGGTGGTACAGTTTAGCCACTACTGCATAGTTTAAAATTAACTGCAATTTCCATGATGTTTAGACAATAATGGCTAACTCTATAGTACAGGACCTGAAGTTAGTGTGTAGTGTAGGCCTCCAGTCTAACAGCAATATACAGGGAAGAGTTTACAAGGGGGCAGGAAGCCAATTGCCCCATTTGTCTGCTCTCTAATCTCTCTCAATAGTTTGGGACCGCACCACTTTTGACTTTTAAATGCCCCGTCAGTAACATTTTGATCTTTCTATCCAATTGTCTTGCCTATCAGTCTCTGTATGTTATCTGTCTTGGATGTTAATGTATGCATCTGGTGATCTGCTGAAGTGGAAACCAAGGGCAGCTAAATTATTTGCGTCCCCAAACATCCCCTGGCAATATGGCTGGCTGAAAATCATTGCAGATACAGTCAACAGAAGTTATAGCTTTGTTTATGAAAAATTGCTCTCTCCACAGCCCCATCCACAGTTAACTACAATTCCAACCAGCAAACTACAATTCAACTAGCAATAGTGATGGCTCAACATAATGGGATTTGCAGTTAACAATGGTTAGAGTGCTGTTGTGTAGTGAAGCTCTGTGATCTACAGGAAACATTCTGAGCTATTAGAGCAGTTTAGTACTCACTTTCCCATGAAGCTTAGCATCCCAAATGGGCGCCAAGTGGGCCCTTGGCTTTTTTTTTTAAAAACGTCCTGCTCCATCTTCTCCTTTGGAGGATGTTCCAAGGTACAGGACGCAGGTCAGGTGACTATGCCATGTTCTTATACAGGGAGTGCAGAATTATTAGGCAAGTTGTATTTTTGATGATACATTTTATTATTGAACAACAACCATGTTCTCAATGAACAAAACGCATTAATATCAAAGCTGAATATTTTTGGAAGTAGTTTTTAGTTTGTTTTTAGTTTTAGCTATTTTAGGGGGATATCTGTGTGTGCAGGTGACTATTACTGTGCATAATTATTAGCAGTGGTGTATCTTGATTTTGTGCTGCCCTAGGCAGACAAAATCCGGGCACCCCCCTACCCAAGCTGCACACCCACGTTACACACCTAAGACATGCCCCATCATTCAGACTCACATCAAGCTCACACTCCCATCACACTCAGTCACACACTCCTACTCCCATCACACTCAGTCACACACTCCTACGCCCATCACGCACACTCTGACTCCCATCACACTCAGTCACACACACTGTCTCCCATCACACACACTCTGACTCCCATCACACTCAGTCACACACACTGTCTCCCATCACACACACTCTGACTCCCATCACACTCAGTCACACACACTGTCTCCCATCACACACCCTCTGACTTCCATCACACTCAGTCACACACAGTCTCCCATCACACACACTCTGACTCCCATCACACTCAGTCACACACAGTCTCCCATCACACACTCTGACTCCCATCACACTCAGTCACACACAGTCTCCCATCACACACACTCTGACTCCCATCACACTCAGTCACACACAGTCTCCCATCACACACACTCTGACTCCCATCACACTCAGTCACACACTGTCTCCCATCACACACACTCTGATTCCCATCACACTCAGTCACACACACTGTCTCCCATCACACACACTCTGACTCCCATCACACTCAGTCACACAAACTGTCTCCCATCACACACACTCTGACTCCCATCACACTCAGTCACACACACTGTCTCCCATCACACACACTCTGACTCCCATCACACTCAGTCACACACACTGTCTCCCATCACACACACTCTGACTCCCATCACACTCAGACACACACACTGTCTCCCATCACACACACTCTGACTCCCATCACACTCAGTCACACACACTGTCTCCCATCACACACACTCTGACTCTCATCACACTCAGTCACACACACTGTCTCCCATCACACACACTCTGACTCCCATCACACTCAGTCACACACACTGTCTCCCATCACACACACTCTGACTCCCATCACACTCAGTCACACACAGTCTCCCATCACACACTCTGACTCCCATCACACCCAGTCACACACAGTCTCCCATCACACACACTCTGACTCCCATCACACTCAGTCACACACAGTCTCCCATCACACACACTCTGACTCCCATCACACTGAGTCACACACTGTCTCCCATCACACACACTCTGATTCCCATCACACTCAGTCACACACACTGTCTCCCATCACACACACTCTGACTCCCATCACACTCAGTCACACACACTGTCTCCCATCACACACACTCTGACTCCCATCACACTCAGTCACACACACTGTCTCCCATCACACACACTCTGACTCCCATCACACTCTGTCTCCCATCACACACACTCTGACTCCCATCACACTCAGTCACACACACACACACACACACACACACACACACACACACACACACACAGTCTCCCATCAGCACTTACCTTTCCCTGGCAGGCAGCATGGTCCCTCCATGCTGCCTGTTCGGCTTCCCGGCGATTGTGCCGACAGGTCACGTGACCGGGCGCGCGTATGACGTCAGCGCACCCGTCACGTGACTGTCGGCACTTCCGTGTCGGCATACTGCACGGGGAGCTGAACAGGCAGCACGGAGGTTTCTCTGTGCTGCCTGTTCGGCTCCCCGTGCAGCCTGGCAGGCAGAGCGATGGTGAGGGGGGATCTTCCGATCCCCTCTCACCTCTGTCTCTGCCTGCAAGCGCTGTGGGGTTTTTTTTTTTTAAAGGGCCGGATTTTTTTTTTTTGTATTGATTTTTTTTTAAATTTTTTTTTTTCCAGTGCTGGGGGGCGCTGCCGCCCCCCAAAATTTGCCGCCATAGGCATCCTAGGCGGATGCCTCGCGGTAAATACAGCACTGATTATTAGGCAACTTAACAAAAAACAAATATATACCCATTTCAATTATTTATTTTTACCAGTGAAACCAATATAACATCTCAACATTCACAAATATACATTTCTGACATTCAAAAACAAAACAAAAACAAATCAGTGACCAATATAGCCACCTTTCTTTGCAAGGACACTCAAAAGCCTGCCATCCATGGATTCTGTCAGTGTTTTGATCTGTTCACCGTCAACATTGCCTGCAGCAGCAACCACAGCCTCCCAGACACTGTTCAGAGAGGTGTACTGTTTTCCCTCCTTGTAAATCTCACATTTGATGATGGACCACAGGTTCTCAATGGGGTTCAGATCAGGTGAACAAGGAGGCCATGTCATTAGATTTTCTTCTTTTATACCCTTTCTTGCCAGCCACGCTGTGGAGTACTTGGACACGCGTGATGGAGCATTGTCCTGCATGAAAATCATGTTTTTCTTGAAGGATGCAGACTTCTTCCTGTATGACTGCTTGAAGAAGGTGTCTTCCAGGAACTGGCAGTAGGACTGGGAGTTGAGCTTGACTCCATCCTCAACCCGAAAAGGCCCCACAAGCTCATCTTTGATGATACCAGCCCAAACCAGTACTCCACCTCCACCTTGCTGGCGTCTGAGTCGGACTGGAGCTCTCTGCCCTTTACCAATCCAGCCACGGGCCCATCCATCTGGCCCATCAAGACTCACTCTCATTTCATCAGTCCATAAAACCTTAGAAAAATCAGTCTTGAGATATTTCTTGGACCCAGTCTTGACATTTCAGCTTGTGTGTCTTGTTCAGTGGTGGTCGTCTTTCAGCCTTTCTTACCTTGGCCATGTCTCTGAGTATTGCACACCTTGTGCTTTTGGGCACTCCAGTGATGTTGCAGCTCTGAAATATGGCCAAACTGCTGGCAAGTGGCATCGTGGCAGCTGCACGCTTGACTTTTCTCAGTTCATGGGCAGTTATTTTGCGCCTTGGTTTTTCCACACGCTTCTTGCGACCCTGTTGACTATTTTGAATGAAACGCTTGATTGTTCGATGATCACGCTTCAGAAGCTTTGCAATTTTAAGAGTGCTGCATCCCTCTGCAAGATATCTCACTATTTTTGACTTTTCTGAGCCTGTCAAGTCCTTCTTTTGACCCATTTTGCCAAAGGAAAGGAAGTTGCCTAATAATTATGCACACCTGATATAGGGTGTTGATGTCATTAGACCACACCCCTTCTCATTACAGAGATGCACATCACCTAATATGCTTAATTGGTAGTAGGCTTTCGAGCCTATACAGCTTGGAGTAAGACAACATGCATAAAGAGGATGATGTGGTCAAAATACTCATTTGCCTAATAATTCTGCACTCCCTGTAATACGAACAGATGAAGATGAAGGAGGAGGATCTGCCTAGTGCCTCCTCTTAAGCATTTCTTGCATGGAAAAAGGCAGATTCTCCTCCTGGAACCCGGACAGCACTCTCTTACAGTACAAGGTTGCAGCCAAGATAACAATGGGAATGGGGAAGTGAGTTTTTCATGAGCATCAGTCTGTGGCATATATTATTGAGCACCTTATGTGGCATATATTATTGAGCACCTTATGTGGCATATATTATTGAGCATCTTCTGTGGCACATATTATTGGGCACCAGTCTGTGGCCTATATTATTTTGCACCGAATGTGGTATATATTATTGATCACCTTAATGTGACAAATATTATTGGGCACCTGGGTTCCGGTCCTGTAAACTGAGCATAACACTTGATCAGCAATGAGACACTGAGGTATGCCATGGAGATGCACAATATGTTTGAGAAACATCAAAGATAGTTCTTTGGCAGAAGGGATCTTGGTTAAAGCTATAAAATGTGTTATGTTGGAAAACAAGTCAACTACCACTAGTAAAGTGGTACTACCTTTAGAAGATGGTAAATGAATAGTGAAATCGATTGTGATGTGACTCCATGAGTTATCTGGAATAGGGAGGGGGAAAAAAAGAAGATCAGCCTTTCTGGAATGAGAGGTTTTGCAATTGCAACATGCTTGAACAAAATCGTGAATATCTCTAGACATGTTAGGCCACAAACAATGAAGAAGGAATAATGGGGGATATGTATAAAAACTTCTGCACTGCAAAGTGTCAGGAGTTTTATATAATAAAAAAAACACAATCACCCTTTGATATTGTCACGAGCTGCCATGGCTTTTGGACTGTCACAGTATTCGCCATGGCCAGTTACAATCCCTGAGCAAATATACTTATGTTTGGTTTCAAATATTAAGTTTCCCCCTGTATTCAGTGTTAAATGTAATCCCCTTAAGTCCCTTATCCTTCTGTACTGTAGGTTAAATCTAATCCTCTAATCATCTATGTTATCAAGATGTATGGTCCTTTTTTATATAAATATACAGATAAACCTTGTTATGTTATGTGCTGTGCCATGATGGTTACCAATCTGACTTCTTCTTTAAAGTGGAAGCGTAGCAGAGACAATCGATATCTGTAGAATCACATTGCGATCCCACTTATATCGCACTTTACCTGGGCTTAGTTGTATTGTGACTGTGGAGCCAGTCTATTATAGGGTGGTTTGTCTGTTTATGTTTCTGGATTCCTGAAGTGGAAACTCGTTGGCTCACATATAGAAAACAATGACATTGACTGACATTTCCCTACCTGATGATTGGACTTCTGCATGTTGTTTTTTTAATCTATATTCTGCAATTTATTCTACTGTATGTTCCCTTTGAGCTGCTTTTTAACATAAGAGGATTTGGTTGCCATTCGCATATGTATTATATATATATATATATATATATATATATATACGCACTAATATATATTACTGTTAGTTCATACTTACCATAATTGTTAAGCTTATACTTTCCCATTGTACTGTATGAATTGCATGCAAATGGTAATTTACACAATGAATGGATCATGTTTTATATTTCTTTACTCTATACATTGAATGTATAAACAATGTTTAGGTTAACATTAAAAATGAAACAAGACATTATTCGGTGAAATTGAAATCATCTATGATTAACATGGCTCATTTAACAGCAGCTAAGTTTCTGAATCTTCTAGACATCATTTACTAAGTGGTCCTTTTATTCCATTTGCCTCTAGACATTAGCATATATTTTCCACGCCCTTGGAAAATGCATGGTGGGGATTCATTTCTGATTTGTAAATTGTTCTGACTGTGGATGTAGTGCACTCTTAGCTAATTTTCTAATCTTCGGTCTAGTTTACAGTCCATAACTGATCAAACATTTGATTTAGAGGTTAAAGGACGCTACAAAACTCAATTACACAGACCAACACATGAAGTATGAAATGTCACTCCCATAATTTAGAGGGTGCGGGAGATTGGAGTTAAGTATGGTAGTAGAAAAGAAACAGAAAAAAAAGGCGATACCAGGCTGGGGAATGTGAGAGTTATATTGATAGGATCAATGGAAGCTTAAAGTCTAGTTGATTGCCCATTATTCCTGTCACATTTAATAAACACCACAAATCTCAGACACAGACAGAAAGGACCAACACAACAACAGATAGAAATGGTGGAACACCAGATTCCTGATAGCCATGACTGATCTGAGATGAAGTGCCTCACCTATCATAGAAGAGCCAAATATAAAGCTCCAGGGCTACAGAACCTGTATTGACCGCAAATAATGGGCCAGGTCAATGACAACTTTACAAGGAAGAGTGAGCACCAGGGACTTGATAGTTATAATTGGTTTATGATGAAATGCCATGTTCACAACTGCGTGAGAGAAGATAGAGAGTACTAGTTGCACAAAAGTCAATGTGGATTTACAATGAAAAGCCAGGTGAATGACTACCAGAGAGACTGATGAATGACTGAAGAATACAATGATGCAAAAAGATTAAAGCCAGTTTGTAGGGAACGTGGGTTAAACTAGAAAATGCAGATGGACCATGTAACGGTGCAAACAGAAAATCTATTGGTAGTAAATTACAGTAGTGGGATATGTGCTCATGGTTGGCTGCTTCATACAAAATCTAATTAAAGGGAATGTAGATTAACAATTTTACATCAAATGTAAATTTAATCTGCCCCTACTCGTGTTATTCCACAACACTTACATTGACTTTACTATTAATCTAACGTAAATGTGAGATTTTTTTTGTACCACGTTGGACTCAAGTCCCAGATCTCTACTACTGGGTCATAAACACAAATCCATCAGCCATCCAAACCATCTCATATTTACACAAACACCATGCCAGGAAGGGGCATCATTTGCAATTGGCAATGTTAATATTTACCATGGGGCTACTATCTGCACTACTAGTTCTGGGTACAACTGGAGATGTGAATAAGCAAGTGGATGAATCAGCGTTGGAAAATATTGGGGGAAAAGGATGAGGCAGAACATTATCGATCATAGATCATGGGTGAGTGCACAACAAGTCCCCCGGGTGAATCGTCTGTGGACATATTCTATTGCTCGAATGTTAAAGGACAACTGTAGCAAAAAATTTACTTTAATGTTTAATTGCAAGATTATACCATGTGTAGATGATTTATAAGGAAAATCTTTAATGAAAAAATACAAATTAAGTGCCTTATTGAGCCTTCTTTAGTCCATATAGTTCTCTCAGGGGGCAGACCTGTTGCTTAGAATCTTGGGTCAAATCTTCACACCTAGGTTCAAATGAACTATGATCTGACCCATCTGACCAGAGATTATAAAAAAAAATGTCTGCCTCCTCATAGAGCAATATGGAGTAAAGATGGCTCAATAAGGTACTTTATTTGTGTTTTTTAATTAAAGCATTTCTATATAAAATGCATACATTTTATGCCATCTTTCAATTAAACAGAACTTCAATTTTTGCTACTTCAATACTTGCTCCTTTAAAAGTGTACAGAGTGACAACCCAGGGTTAAAATAATAAAGAAACTTTAAGAATTACTTTTTAAAGTGACTGTAAAATGTGTTCAATATTTTTGACATATATTTAAAGGAAGCGATACATTTATTTTCCAGTTTAGTTTACAAACAAAAGGCTCATAGATGTTATTTTGATAACTTTGCTATCTTCTGTACTTAGATATAAATCCGCATTTGTTAGAAACATTTGCAAATGTCTAATTTTGGCTACAATGGCCTGTAAATGTCCATTCGTGCATCGCATGAACTGAGAACAATTTTCCATTACCAAAATCATGGATAATAAATGAAAATAAAAATACTATGCATTATTGAGGCCAGAAAGAAATGGCAACAAATCAAAAATCTGAATTGCAACTTTCAAATTGTGACACATTGGTGTGGAATGCAGAGATGAAACTTAGATGAGAATTACTTATATACATCAATTCATACAGTAATGTCACATTCAATATGGGAGTAGTTTGATGTATAAATAAATGGGCAACATCTTTAATTTTCCAAGTCAATGTGAAATGGACATAGAATTCCTGTACAACATTTACATCAGCACTCATGTTTATGGTCACACCCATAACTACCAGAAACAAGATATTCCCTGGGAAGTTGAATAAGCCCATTTACATGAGCACTTAGGTTAACATGTACTGTAAACAGACACTACATTAATTCTTAAAGGACTAACAATGGTCTACGTCAAGTTAATAATCTACTCCCCAGAGACACTGTTCTGGCATCGAATATGCTTCTTGTTAATCCCCATCAAGTCTCTGCGGAGCTGAATATCCCATGCCACTGTATATTTTGAAAGGACCGCTATAGATTAAGAAAAACTTTTGTTACTTTAATTTATTAACACGGAAGGTAGCGGTGAGTGACACTAGACAACAAAATACGCCTGTATACTTCAGAAATACATACAGGATGTGGGCCGGAATGAAATGGGCTATGTTGGTAAATGACTTCCGCTATTGTATTATCAGGCATAGACCCCTTCAAAAACCCTGGTAGGTAAGGAGGAGAACAGAAATTATGGATAGTATTGCTGCCTGAACTACATGCAAGATAACCCATACCAACATAATGGGAATTGTAGTCCACACATAGGGTTGCCATCTTTTTTTTTTTTACCAGGCACATCACTTTTAAATGATGCCTTATGGCAGGGCTTGACAAATTTAATTTGATTTTAGGAGCCAGAATTTTTTTTTAGGAGCCAGACAATCACGCAAACATAAACGCAATTCATAAACACACACGCCTACTTCACATTTAATATACAAACACACCTACTTTGCATATACACATATATACAAACACCTCACACACACCTACTTTACATATACCCATAAATAAAAACACCTGACACACAACTACTTTACATATACCCATATATACAAACACCTCACACACACACCTACTTTACATATACCCATATATACAAACACCTCACACACACCTACTTTACATATACCCATATATACAAACACCTCACACACACCTACTTTACATATACACATATATACAAACACCTCACACACACCTACTTTACATATACACATATACACAAACACCTCACACACACCTACTTTACATATACACATACATCCAAACACCTCACACACACCTACTTTACATATACCCATATATCCAAACACCTACTTTACATATACCCATATATACAAACACCTCACACACACCTACTTTACATATACCCATATATCCAAACACCTACTTTACATATACCCATATATACAAACACCTCACACACACCTACTTTACATATACCCATATATACAAACACCTCACACACACCTACTTTACATATACCAATATATACAAACACCTCACACACACCTACTTTACAATTTATACAAACACACACCCACCTCACACAGTCTTTTCTTGGGGTTTTTTCTTAACGTGTCCCCCCTCCCTACTGCTTTACCTCACTGCAGGGGAGGGGGACATTCGTGCTGCAGCTGATCTCCGTTGGTCAGCCTGCTGAGTGCCAGGATGTCACGTGACAACACCCGGCACTCAGACACGGGTTGCACAAGGGGGCGGAGCTTGCAGTCTGTGCCATCGGCCATCAGCACAGACTTTACCCCCTCGCGCTGCGGACATTTTTTTTAAAAATCGGATGGCAGCAGCAAGGAGACCATGAGGCTAACAGCACCCAGGCGCCAGGTCTAATTTCCTAGTCGCCATGGCGACCTGGCACCTGGGGTTTGTCGAGCCCTGCCTTATGGTATGTAGTAGTCAAACGTGACAAGATGGAAATCCAATACTAAGTTAATATATTTCTTTCTATGCTTCCTTCTTACGTATAACTTCTACCAGACCCAGAGTTTAATCTCGGGAGGGGCACATGTCCGTCTCCCCCATGTCCTTCTGTCGCTCTCCCTTGCCATGTCCGCCTGTCTCTCCCCTCTCCCTTCCCATGTCTCTCACACTCCTCTTCCTTCTCATGTGCATCTCTCTACTCTTCCTTCCCATTTCTGTAATGTATCCTCTTCTTTCCCATGTCTGTCTCTCTCTCTCCTCTCTCTTCCCATGACTGTCTCTCTCGCCTCTCCCTTGCTATGTCGGTCTCTCTCTCCTCTCCCTTCTCATGGCTGTCTCTCTCTCCTCTCCCTTCTAAATGTCTGTCTCTCATTCCTCTCCCTTCTAAAAGTCTCTCTCTCCCTTCTCATGTCTGTCTCTCTCTCCTTTCCCTTCTCATGTCTGTCTCTCTCTCATTTCCCTTCTCATGTCTGTCTCTCTCTCTCCTCTTCCTTCCCATCTGTCTGTCTCTCCTCTTCCTTCCCATCTCTGTCTCTACTCTTACTTCCCATCACTGTCTGTCTCTCCTCTTCCGTCTCATGTATATCTCACCTCTCCCTTCCCATGCATGTCTCTCTCCTCTACCTCCTTTGACTGTCTTTTTGCTTCCTCTGCCCATCTGTGTTCTCCCCCATCAGTGTTTTCTTCTCTCCCCCTACCTCTCAGTGTTCTTTCTTCTACTCCCTTCAGTGTTCTTTCTTCTCCCCATCATTGTTCTCTCTACTCCTCTTCAGTGTTATCTCTTCTCCACCCATCAGTGTTATCTCTTCTCCCCTATCAGTGTTCTCTATTCTCCCCCATCAGTGTTCTCTTATCTCTCCCCCATGTTATCTCCTCTCTCCCCCTGTGTTATTTCCTCTCTCCCTCCCCAGTTCTCTCCTCTCTCCCCCCCTGTTCTCTCCTCTCACCCCCTGCTCTCCTCTCTCTCCTGTGTTCTCTCCTCCCTCCCCTTGTGTTCTCTCCTCTCTCCCCTCCCCTCACTTTCTCTCCTCTCCCCCCATTGTGTTCTCTCTCTCCCATGTTATGTCCTCTCCCCACCTCTTCTTTGCTCTCCTCGTTCTCTTCTCCTGTGTGTTCTCTCATCTCCCCCCCCCGTGTTCTTTCCTCTCCCCCTACCATCTTGTTCTCTCCTCTCCCCCCCTCGTATTCTCTCTTCCCATGTTATCGCCTCTCTCCCCCCGTTCTCTTCTCTACCCCTGTTCTTTTCTCCCGTGTGTTCTCTCCTCTCTCCCCCATGTTCTTTCCTCTCTCCCTCCCTGCTGCACTGATTGATCACTGAGTCTGTTTAACACACACAAAACAATGGGTCTGGGTAGGTCATTTTGACCCAGGTGACACTATAAGAGAGGCAGTAACTTGCAGCCCTCACCGGCATCCCAGACAAACTGGGATGAAATCTGTACATCAGTTCAGACTGCCTGCTTCACCACCTTGTGCTCAGCACTTAAAAAAAAAAGCTGGAGTGCCGGGTGTCACATGACAACCTGGCACAACATTCTGGCCGCAGACAGCTCTATAAAAGGCAATACAGTACAGATAGGAGGTGGGGTGCACCCAGATGCCCTTTAAAAAAAACTGCTGTTTTTGTGTGTGACTGATTTGTTTTTGTGAGTATGTGAGCAACTGCATGTGTGGATTAATATGACTATGTGTGCATGAGCGTTGTGACTGTGTGTTTGATTATGTGAACGTTACTTTTTGTGTGACTCTGTGTGTATATGTGGGGGGGGGAGCAGCATTTCAATATCGGATCTAGACAGAACAATGCGTTGAAATTGCAATTAGTGCTAATGACACAGTATTTATTTGTTTAATATATGCATATAATGATGCTATTTTTTTAATAAGACTAATAACTAGAAATAGACATGCTGTTATCACCCAAATATATTGTTTCCACATGGTGTTTAAGATCAAAAAGAATTGCTTGTTGCAGCATTTTATCTGTGAGGTTTCCCTTACATTTGGTTGCAGCCCAATGAACCATCATGAATAACAATTCACTATGATACAAAGCAATATTAAATTACACATTTGAAACTGTATGACTTGCAGCGCCATCTGCTGACCACGAAGTCATAATACATGTAAAGCAAGGAAAAAGAAAACACTATTTATTTAGAAAGTGTTTTATCAGGAAGAATACATAGAGAGTTCTCTTGTTTTCAAGTATGTCCCGGGGACCCAGTCCAGAAGGGAAATATGTATTGGCTGTATGGTTATTTTTTGTGTGAGTAGGGGGGTGTAGTATCAGTGTTTGTGAATAAAGGTGTGTATTATTAGGTGTTGTCCATGTAAATGCATTTGTCTGTGTATATTTTCAATGTGTGTGTCTGTCAGTGTGCAATTATGTGTTTTATTATCAGTATCTTTTGTTAGCGCGTGTGTATGTGTATAATGCGACAGTATGTAATTTTGTTATATTTCCCCACTCCGTTGCCAGTATCTGCCGCTATAAGATAAAGCAGAAGAGGTGACGATGTAGCAGAATGTTTCTAATTATTTCCATTGAAAAGTTTTCAATCCCCCCCAAAAAAAACACTTTACATTTTTTCATATTGGTTGAAAGTTAATTTGTATATTTATTTACTGTAAATAAAAAAAATTAAAAAAGCCTCTTGATTCCATTGATTGTTTGTCATTATAACTATAGTAGTGTTTTTTTTTGCTTAATGGCAATACCTGTAAATCAGTTTTGCCTGGATGTTTAATTTAACTTACAGTTTAGGACAGCAATTATATGATTTTGATGTATGTTATTAAATCTAAAAGTTTATGTATATTCTAATGAAAATATATATATTTCTATAGGAAACATTAAAATAAATACTATAATAAAGAGATATCATATAACAATTGGTGGCTACTAATTTATCCACCTCTACTTGTTCGAAGAGACACATATATTACATATTTGTGTTACATATATTTACCATTATTATATTTATATTCTGCTGTCTAAGAAAACTTTTGTGAATTGCCAACAATTATACGAAAAGACTTGGAAAAATTTACTAACTTATCTATAATTGCATTATTGGTCTGATTTATGCAATTCACTATAGCAAATTTACCCCATTATTAACATATGGTAGGGATATAATTTTTTGGTATAGACAATATAATTCAGTGATATGTTGCAGCTCCTACTAATTTAAGTCCTCAGTTTGTAATCCTGGAGGTCCTTGTAACAAATTGCAACACCAGTCTAAAAGTAGATACCAATACAATGCCCATGACTATAACCAGTACAATAGCTCGTATAAGAGCAAAAGGCAGTCTATCTTCAGGTGGGGCAACAGAGGCTCTACTCTCCAGGTGATGCTCTGCTAAGGTCGAAGACTCAGAGGACCAGTCACGAATTGTAGGCATTTCTGGAGCCATCCATGCAGAAAGAAGGTCGTTCATGTCATTTCTCAGTACTTCTTCAGCTTTGTGAATGGCCGATTTTAAAGAAGCCCTCAGCACCGTGTCCAGTTTCTTCACAAACTCTTCACACTTACAGTCATCCTCCATCACAAGGTCATCTGAATATTCAAATGTTGGAGCCATGTTATAAAGGGTCTCGCAATATGTCCTTTTTTCAACTTCTTTGAGAACGTGGGGAGAAAAAACCTTCAACGAACTACTGTGGCATTTGTATATCAGAAATATACAACAATTGTTCTCAGTTAGCAAATGGAATCAAGTCTTCATTGGTTCACTATGCACATCCATCTACCTGTCTACTTAGGTCAAGATGTATCTGTGTAATTATAACTACATGGCAAACCCCTTTATATACAAAAAAACAATCTTGCAAGTTGATCCTATGTAGTTAGTGATGCAGAACTTTCACTCAACTTAAATGTTTGACCTGCTCTTCACTTAAATCATGAAACCATGATCGATTTACTAATGAAAAACATTAACCACTGCAATTGAGGACTCTGGTCAGAAATTGGGAACTTGAGATACTTTGGCTCATTAATAAATGCACGTGGCTTTCTTTCTACAATGTGATGAGAAGATATAATGCAATTGAAGTAATTAATTTGCAATGGAACAAACAGTGATGTATACACATATAAATATATTAAAAAGTAAACAGACCAAATACACGAAATTAGAGAAGCATTCCACTAAATGTCTTTTGTGTATAGTCACAGTGGATATAAACATTGTAGATCAAGGCCACATGAATATAAATGTAATTTCCTAGAAATAGTTTTCTCTGGTAAAACAATATCTTGTCATTTCACGTAATAAGGTCACAAACTGTCTATAATCCATGTATTAATTTAATTAGTACATTTTTTATTTGATATCACAAAGGAAGATGTGCAAGGAATGCTTGTAAAACATTACAAATACTTTCAAACATCATACAAGGGCCTCTGTGGTGTCAAAAATATGGCAGCTAAAAAGTTCAGGGCTGTAAAGTCATTACAAACTGTTGTAATAACAAAACCAGAATAAATTCCTGCTGTTTGTTAACTCATAACAACTTTTATGCACTCATCTTGATTTACTGTATGTTCCTTGTTTGCTGCACTCGGAGATGTACATCCTGTGGGAGAAGTTCTGAAACAGATCCAAACAGACACAAGCAAACACACTGGGAAAATATCCAAGATCTCAAGGCGCTTATATACCGCAATAGCTACCACATATACCAATACTAGGAACTTGTATATGCTATACTATTTGTGTTATTTTATGTGTTTACCCCCATATAGTTGCTGGACAGATACTGTCTTATATAGGAGACAAAGGGAGAGTGGATGAGCAATCCAATACAGGTCTCAAGCTAGGTAAATGCGTGTCGAAAATACACCTGGAGCTTGGGGGAAAAAAACAGACACAGAGACTGCATGAAAATATAGAAAAAACTTTGAAATATTCTCAGCGCACGGTGTAAATATACACAATTAATCAAAACATAAATATCAATATAAGTACCGTATTTGCTCGATTATAAGACGACCCTGATTATAAGACGACCCCCCAAACTTTGGATATTCCTTTAGGAAAAAAACTAAAAGCCTGAATATAAGACTACCCTATAGGAAAAAAGTTTAACTTGTATATATTCACATGTAAATTGCTTTTTTAATAAAATATTATATAAAAATGCATTTCTTGTGTTTATTTCCTTTTATGTGCCAATGCTGCCTCTCTCTTTCCCTTGCCCCCAGCTTTGTCTCACTCCCCCTCCCTTTGACTCCCCCCTCGCCTGTCTCTTCCCCCCCACATGTTTCTCTCTGCCCCCCTCCCTTTGTTGCTCTGTCCCCCCTCCCTCTGTCTCTCCCCCGCTTCCTGCTCTGTCCCCCCCTCCCCTTGTTGCTCTGTCTCTTCCCCCCTCCCTCCCCGTCTCTCTGCCCCCTCCCTCCCCCTGTCTCTCTGCCACCCTCCCATCCCTGGTGGCTAGTGGGGGCAGCCGGGGGATGTCTGCACGATACTTGCAGACATCCTCCATGCTGCCCGACACAGCAGTCTATTATGACGGACAGCTGGTCCTTTATAATAGTCTGCCGTGTCGGGCAGCATGGAGGATGTCTGCACGTATCGTGCAGACATCCCCCGGCTGCCCGCTTTTGCCTGGTGGCTAGCGGGGCAGCAGAGGATGTCTGCGCGATGAGCGCAGACTCCCCTGCTGCCACCCGGCACGATCGCCGGGACTTCTGTGACGAAAGCGGAAGTACTCGGCTTCTTCATAGAAGCCCCGACGGTCGTGCCGGGCGAAAGCAGGGGAGTCTGCGCTCATCGCGCAGACATCCCCTGCTGTTATAGAGGGGGATCCAGGTCCCCTGCAGCTCTGCTGGGGACCTGGATCGCTCTCTTATAATCTGACCTCAATTTGAGGTCAGATTATAAGAAGACCTCGATTATAAGACGAGGGGGATTTTTCAGAGCATTTGCTCTGAAAAAAACCTTGTCTTATAATCGAGAAAATACGGTATATAGTGATATGAGTGAAAATGTGAATAACTGCAAATATCTAGGATCAGCTGTATTACTGTGTCAAATACAGATTAAACAATATACTATGAACCACCAATATGTGATAAGAAATATAAACAGAACAAATACTGAAAACAACAAGTGCAAAAATCAGGGGAAAAATAACACACAGCCAGTGAATCAGTGAATATGAATAAAAAGTGTAGCTCACTGTGCCTGAAAATAAAACTCTTGAAAAGAATCTGAAACATAAAAACACACAAATCTAGTGCAATATGTCTGAAAGGATGAAACAATACATAAAAAACAAATGTTCTTTGACAATGATTGAACCACTCACAAATGTGTCTCCCAAGACTGTAGGAGCATCGATATTCACTTAAATCTTGATGGTTCATTTATGTTCTTCTGCTGTAGCCTGGTAACAAATACTACATCTCTCTGAAGACTTGACCTGTTGATTCGGGGACCACGATGAGAAAAAAATATAAACTCCTGTTATGCTTCCAAACAATATTTTAATCCTGGCAGTCACAAACACTAAAAAACAAACAGCTGTAGTGCTGCAATATGAACGGGCCGACCAAACACCCTCTTGGCGTCTCTTAGTTCACAGTTACTTTTGATGTAAATATGGTGAGCAACAGTAGCCATAAAGAAGATATGCCAGAAATAACTGCTCTGGTGACAGCTTCTCAGCATTCACATGAAGCAGCAGTACGCCTCCTTCTGGACTGGCGTAGCTGATGTAAATTATCGCTTAAAAACTGGCTGGCAGATCGTGACTATCAGGCTGTCCGTGCTTTTTTTTCGTGGGGGGGGGGGGGGGGGCGGAGTGATGACAGGTCACGTGACCCAACATCATACTGCCTCTGCCATTAGCCACCAGGGAACAGGGTAAGTCCTGGGGTGAGGGGGCATGTGCAGGGGGTGATGCAGGCATGTAATGGGGGTGATGGGGCTAATGGAGTGATGTAATGGGGGTGATGGAGTTAATGGAGGCATGTGATGGGGTTAATGGAGGCATGTAATGGGGGTGATGGGGTTAATGGAGGCATATAATGGGGCCTATATAATGGGGGTGATGGGGGTATGTAATGTGGTAATGTGGGTTATGGGGCATGTCGTGCATGGGTAGGGGGGTGCCCGAATTTTGTCTGCACAAACCCAGTGTAAAGTATAATCAGTCTTACTAAGAAAAGGTTGAATGAACTACTGTCTACTGCTGTATGCACTAAATTGATGGTAAAACATTTTCTTATTTAGCTTTCAAACATGAAGAAATGGCAAAATCGTATATAATAGCACCTGGAGTGCCAAAGGTTAGCCACCGATGCTGCATATCTACCAAGTGTCCCTTTTTACTACCCTCTAACTTTTTGTAATAACTCAGAATGCTTGCTGTGCATCACAGAGTTACAGTAAACAACATTAACTTTTGTTGACTGGAACTCCCATGATGTTGACAACTATGCTAGTTGATTATAATGGGAATAATACGTGCCGCTTCCTGGGCAGAGTCTGGTGCCCCATGCCACTCACCACTCCTCTGCTGTCCGTGGATTGCGTGGCTAGGTCCCGGCTTCCAGTTCTGTTCCTGCTGCTGCGTCTGTTAGTGCAGTGCACCAGGCTCAAATGTCCACCAGGGGGAGTGGGATTGAACTTTCCAGCCTGCCTGTCACACTGCCAACCTGTGAAGATTTTGAGGTACTACAGGATGGGCATTTCAGGCTAACTGTTGTTTCCTCTGCTTCTTCCACAGGTTCATTGGCAGAAGATATGGCATCAGCAGTGGATCAGGATGACGGCGGAATTTTGTTTAGTGAAGAACTTATCCTATGATAGCTCCACACACCAGGAATCCTCCAGTCTGCTGTACCGGTCCCTAGACAGCGGCGTAGTTGTGGAACTGTCACCACCAGGACTGTGGCATGTCAGCGCACATCTGTCGCCAATCCATCTGGCTCTGTGGTTCGGCAGCCTTCTCCGGCTGGGAAGCCATCAGCTGAGCAGCAAAGCACCTTATATAACACCAACTTTTACCACACAAGATCACAGTTCAGCTAGGAATGATTCACAGGTTTCTTTTCTGGGGTCTTTGTCAGGTCTTAGGGGTGACTTGTATGAATGGTAACAAAAATCACAACCATCGACAGTTTCCAATGGGGGGCCTGGGTTCCCCCAAATGTTGCTGCATTCCCGGCCGCAGTAGTAACCCCCTCTATACAGCCCACAGTAGGCACATCAGAAGCTTCTTCTGCTACTTCATCTTTGGCAGCTAAAGCAGTGCCAATTTCTAAATCTGCTAAGAGTCAGACATACGTCTGATTTGAGGGTCCTTTAGTGGCCCATTTGAAACCTGATGTTGGAGAAAAAAAATTGAAAGGAGAGTATGAGGACATTTTCACATTTTTCCCCTTGGAACGTTTCAATATTGATAAATGGTAGAAGGGTAAGGAGCATCTTAAGGAGAAGGATGAGGACCGGTGCCATATCCCTAAAACCTTTGGTAGCTGGTTACATGCCTTTTGCATTTTTGCATGCCAGTATCATGGGTGAAAGGTTCCCCGATCACTGTTCTGGCATTTTTTGCTATGTGGATGCAGTTTTGTAGGCTCATCCTGTTTATGGGGATACTTTGTGGCTTCGATATGATGAGCAGTTCCAACAACCGCTGTTTGTTCATCATTTTTTCATATGACTGCAGGTAAACCAGGCACTACGGGTTCGTTTACAACACCCTTTCATACCGCTGCCGGCGGTTCATCTCTTTCAGTTTTGTCGGAGGAAAAGAAGTTCGGAGTATGTTGGGTGTTCATTGAGGGACACTGCAAATGGGGTGCTACGTTGTTTTAGACACATGTGCACCTAATGTGGTGGATCTCATTCCTTCTCACGATGCTTCAAGCAAGCAAGGGGGAATGGAACTGATAGCAAAGGGGAAAACTCCAGTTCAGGTAGTAAATATGCTTCCCTGGCTAAGATGGTACCCAAACTGGGCTGACACTTTGCTGCTGAAAGATGGGTTTAGGGGCGGTTTTCGCATGCCAATTGTCCCTGGTAGAATCTGTATATTACAGAATCGGGTGGTGATATTTTATTCTGATAATATGGTGGTTGTACATGCTATCTCCAATCACACTGCTTCTTCCTTACCTGTTATTGTTTCATTGCTCACTTTGTATTTCAATGTCTTAAATTCAACATTTGGTTCAAGGCTGTTCATATTCCTGACATGTCTAACGGCATCGCTGATGCCCCATCTTATTCTAATTTGCCATAATTCCTGTCTTTGGCTCCCATGGCATTTGTATCATCTAGAGCTCGCTGAGTAGCACGAATGGTTCAGGGGTTCTGTAGCAGATGCTACATGGGGTTATTATAAGAAGTGCTAAGTGGTTTACATTTTTGGCTATGCACAAATCAGCAGGAGCCCAGAATTACTATGCAGAGTTTTTTCTTTGGTTTCTGTCAATGCTACAAGGCAGGGTACATCACATTCTTCCCAGGTTTTGGTCATGGCCTTTCTGTTTAAATTGCTGAGATATCCAGATTTTACCAAAGATTTAAACCACCAGATTTCCTTTCGCAATTCTGTCTGATATGTTTTCTGTACTGCATTCAGTGTGTCCATCACCCTACGAAGTGCTACTTTTTCAACTAGCGTTTTCTCTTGCATTTTATGGGTTTATGCGTATTGGGGAATTGGTGATCCCAAACAGATTTATGATGGGTGGTCTGTTTATTGAGGATATACATTGGCAGTCTAATTCACTAAGATTTATCATTCGTTGGTCAAAAACCGACCAAACTGGTAGGGGATTTTTTTGTTACTCTTTACTCCATACCTGGTATACACTGTCTAAATCTCCCTTTCTAATTCACAGTGATTCTTTTTTCCTGTCTAGATTTCAATTTGTTACGGTCTTCAGGAAGGTTGGTTGGTTGTGCATGTTTCTTCCTGTATGCTCCTCCAATACGGCACCCTCAATCACCTGGTGGGGCAGAGAGAATGTTGCATGATGCCTCGATTGAGGCATCATTGCAACACCTTTAACACATAGGTAGTGAAAGCTGATCACTGCCTATGTGAATTTCAACGCATACGATCACATTTGCGGTGATCCTATGCTGCATGGGGGGGGGGAGGGGGGGCTATGGAGTCATGTAACGGGGGTTGGTGGAGGCATGTAATGGGGGTGATGGAGGCATGTGATGGGGACATGTAATGGGAGTTATGGGGGCATGTAATGTGTGCATGTGGGTGTTTGGGGCATTTAATGTGTGCATGTGGGTGATGGGGAATGTTTTGGATGTGCAACGTGGGTAACGGGTCATGTCCTGGGTGTGCAGCGTGGGTGATGGTGCATGTCGTGGGTGTGTCCAAATTTTTATGCCAAGGTACACCACTGGGTGTATTACATATCCTGAGACTCTCAGACATCCTCTTGGGAGAGTTTATGCTGGCTGAGAATCCAGGAGACCATCGTTCAAAAGGTGATATCTGCCATTCCACCAACTGTTTATTATATTACTTAGGATTTTCAGCCAGGATATTGTAAGTAATTTGGCTGAGCCTAAAGAGATGTGTAGATCACATTAGATGAAATAACAGACACTAGTTGTGAAATAGTAGTAGCAGTCAGAAGCATCATAGGAGCAACAGTCCACTATAGATTGGAGCCAGTTATAACCATCTAATTCTGGCGAACTACATGCAATAGAGGTGCTACCCTGTTCCTTGTGTGTTTCTTGGAAACTATGTTCCATTATGTCTGTGGCTGGCTAACTACTAATGGGAGCTATGCTGTACTACATCTCTGTCAGGCTAACAATATTGAGCTGGAAACTATAATAATATAATGCTTACAAATTATTGATGGGTGAGCCCTGCATCTGCTTAAAATATTATTGGGTTGGTGTAAGAAAAATGTTTCCATTGCTGCTTTTTATTCTCTGTCCAGCCCTGGTTGTGTATGTGGATGTAGTGTCAATGTTTATATAGTCTACAATATCACTGTTTGTGAATGGAGATATTTATTGGGTGTATGTTAATTGTTTTGCGAATGCAGGTGTGTATGAAGGGGTAGTATCAGTTTTTGTGAATACAGATGTGTATTAGGAGGTTTTGCCCATGTAAATGCATTTGTCTGTGTATATTGTCAATGTGTGTGTCTGTCAGTGTGCATGTGTGTTTATTATCAGTATCTTTTGTTAGCACGTGTGTATGTGTATAATGCGACTGTCATGCACCCAGCCTGACTATCTCACAGCTGGCTCCAAATTAAAGTGGCTAGATAACTGCTTTACCTGTAATGTGTTTAAGCCTTCCATTGTTTAATCATGTCATGCACCCAGTCTGACTATCTTGCTTCTGGCTCCAGATTAAAGTGACTAGATACTGCTTTACTAGGTTTAAGTTTTCTATTGTTTAATCAAGTGTTATCTGATTGCAGTTTGGTATATATGTGCTGTGTAAACCACAAATAAATGTTCTCTTTTGCTGTTCAACTGATCAGTCTCTTGAGTGATTCTTTCCTGAACTTATAGCAGAGGTTCCAGAGGTGTATATCTGTTCCAGCGGTTCCAAGCAGAGCATTTTCCCATAACGAGCAGAGGGCCTACTACATCCGGTAGGCAGCTCGTTACAGCGACAGTATGTGGTTTTGTTACATTTCCCCACTCCGTTGCCAGTATCGGCCGATATAAGATGCAGCAGAAGAGGTGACGATGTAGCAGAATGTTTCTAATAATTTCCATTGAAAGGTTTTCAGTCCCCCCAAAAAGCACTTTACATTTTTTTTTTATATTAGTTGAAAGTTGTTTGGTATATTTATTTATGGTAAATAAAAAAATTGCCTCTTGATTCCATTGATTGGTTGTTTCTCATTTTAACTATAGAATAATTTATTTTGCTTAATGACAATACCTGTAAATCTGTTTTGTGTGGATGTTTAATTTAACTTAGTTTGGGACAGCAATTATATGATTTTGATATTTGTTATTAAATCTAAAACAAAGGTTTTAATATATATACTAATAAAAAATATATATAATTCTATAGGAAACATTCAGATAAATGCAATAATAAAGAGATATCTTACACAATTGGTGGCTACTAATTTATCCACCTCTACTTGTGGGAAGAGACACATATGGTAAATAACATATTTGTGTTACATATATTATTATCTATACATTCTGTTGTCTAATAACTTAAAAGACAACTTTTGTGAATTGACAGCAATTATACAAAAGTTATCTATAATTGCAATGTCTGATTTATGCAATACACTTATCAATTCACTATAGAGAATATACCCCATTATTAACATATGGTACGGATATCATCTTTTGTTGCATAGCATCCTGGTATAGACAATATAATTATGAAAACATAATAACAATTGTGAACAATTTACTTTCCTTACAAAAATATATTTTTAAACAACATTCTAGATAGAAATAGTACAAATTGTAACACCAGTGTACAAGTAGATACCAATACAATGCCCATGACTATAACCAGTACAATAGCTCTTAAAAGAGCAAAAGGCAGTCTATCTTCAGGAGGGGCAACAGAGGCTCTACTCTCCAGGTGATGCTCTCCTAAGGTTGAAGATGCAGAGGACCAGTTCACTATGCACATCAACCTGTCTACTTAGGTCAAGACGTATCTGTGTAATTATAACTACATGGCAAACCCCTTTATATACAGAAACCAATCTCATCTGCAAGATGATCCTATGTAGTTAGTGATGCAGAACTTTCACTCAACTTAAATGTTTGACCTGCTCTTCACTTAAATCATGAAACCATGATCGATTTACTAATGAAAAACAGTAACCACTGCAAATGAGGACTCTGGTCAGTACACCTTGTCCGTTGGCTCCATGTAATTAACATGAAAATGGTTAAGTTAGAATGGAATTTCAATAAGATATATATTAACACTTCCCTCTCTGATGAATGAAATTGGGAACTTGAGAGACTTTGGCTCATTAATAAATGCACGTGGCTTTCTTTCTACAATGTGATGAGAAGATATAATGCAATTGAAGTCATTAACAATGGAAAAAAACAGTGAAAGTAAACAGACTAAATTCAAGAAATTAGAGAAGCATTCCACTAAATGTCTTTTGTGTATAGTCAGTGGATATAAACATTTTAGATCAAGGCCACATGAATATAGATGTATAAAAAACCAATACCACATTTCAAGTGATAAGATCACAAACTGTCTAGAATCCCTGTGCAAAAGAAAAAAATAGAGAAGTGGGGTTTCACATTGGTATTATGACTCCATATGGAGACTGTCCCTTCTCCCACTTAATTAGACAAAAAAAAAATAGAAAACAAAAAAGTGAACGAGAAACCTGGAACACTAGACGTACTAGAGGGAACAGTCACTAGATTCCAAAAAGGTTTACTATATGTACTAAAGAACAATTAAAAAATAACATTTTATTGATCAAATATTAAAATGGGTGTTTGAAAATTATACATTGTAAACATATATCACAATATGGGTATAACATATATCGTGTGTTAACATGTATGACACTAGTCAAAAAAACACAACAATCACCAGAGAGTGGATTAAAAAACTGGTCAGGGAAGGGTACTCGACTGTGTGCTGGGAAAAGTCACTTTAAAAAAAAAGAAGAAATTTCAAACATAAGAGCATTCAGCCCCAACTTATATAGAACTGTACAAAGTGTAGTAATGGTAATGCAGTATATTAAACAAAATAGAGTACACTGCGCCTTTAACTGTGAAGGGAGTAGCAGCACAAAAACACAACCAGTGCCCCACTCCTGGTACAAAAATACACACAAAACAAATAAGTGAATTTGTGCGCTTCCCAAAACACTACACACTGTTATTTACCCCTTTAGGAGGCAATATTCTCTATATAATGTAAGGGGAAGAAAAACAGAAAGACACTTGAGAAAGCCTGAACAAGGAGAAACGTGTTGTGTGTGGGAGAGGAGCATTCTACTAGAACTTTATGCACCTTACAAGTCTGGAACTACATGCACTTTGCAGCTGCTTGCTCTTTGCTTTTATGTAAGATTTTATATTTTTGTATTCTGCATTATTAAAGAAAGTTTTATTGAAGATATATCTCCTTCCTCCCCTGTCCTATTCTTTATGACCTCGAGGACCATCTGACAACACCTGGGAATTCAAGACCCCTAGAGGGGCTCCCGAATACCCATGATACTGTGCAGGGTACTGCTCAGGAAGATGTGAGTGGAACCCTCATATATTATATTTCTTTTGGTTCACTGATTAGTTTGAATATACTACTCCAGGGCTTGACAAATTAAATTTAGTTTTAGGAGCCAGCTAAAAAATGTAGGAGCCAGACAACGGCACATCACAATATCATAAACGCACGGAGACAGTGGCATACACCCACCTCACATACACAGCCAGTTACATTCACACACGCCACATACACAGCCAGTTACATTCACACACACACACCACATACAGTCGGTTACATTCACACACACACACCACATACAGTCAGTTGCATTCACACACACACCACAAACAGTCAGTTACATTCACACACACACCACAAACAGTCAGTTACATTCACACACACACCACAAACAGTCAGTTACATTCACACACACACCACATACAGTCAGTTACATTCACACATACATACACAGCCAGTTACATTCACACATACATACACAGCCAGTTACATTCACTCATACATACACAGCCAGTTACATTCACACATACATACACAGCCAGTTACATTCACTCATACATACACAGCCAGTTACATTCACACATACATACACAGCCAGTTACATTCACACATACATACACAGCCAGTTACATTCACTCATACATACACAGCCAGTTACATTCACACATACATACACAGCCAGTTACATTCACTCATACATACACAGCCAGTTACATTCACATATACATACACAGCCAGTTACATTCACTCATACATACAAAGCCAGTTACATTCACTCATACATACACAGCCAGTTACATTCACACATACGCCAGTTACATTCACACATACATACACAGCCAGTTACATTTACACATACATACACAGCCAGTTACATTCACTCATACATACAAAGCCAGTTACATTCACTCATACATACACACAGACCAAAGAACAAAAATGTATTTCTTAGGGTGTCCTCCCTCCCTGCTGCTTACCTCATTGCATGGGAGGGGGACATTTATGCTGGAGCCCGATCTTCTTTTGGTTCCTGGCAAGTGCCGTGTTGTCACGTGACAATCGGCACTACAACGTGTTGCGCGAGGGGGTGGAGCTTACAGTCTGTGTGATCTGCACAGACTTTCTCCCCTGGCGCTGCAAGTAAAACGGATGGCAGCCGGCAAGGGCTCCCTGTGACAAACAGCACCCGGGCGCCAGGTCTGATTTCCTGGTCGCCATGGCGACCTGGCGCCCCGGGTTTGTCGAGCCCTGTACTACTCTATATTCTTTTATTTCTGTTTTTCTTCCCCTTACATTATACGGAGAATATTGCCTCCTAAAAGGGTAAATAACAGTGTGTAGTGTTTTGGGAAGCGCACAAATTCACTTATTTGTTTTGTAATGCAGTATAGTATTAGAAATCCACATGAAAAAAACATTGGTCAGATACAAAGCAGCACAAATAACCCAACAAACTGAGGTGCACATCACTTCAATGTAATGCCAGCATCACAGCACACCCAACAATTATATTTGACCCATTGCCTGGTGTGCTGGTCCTGGCAACATGTAAATAAACACAAATCTGATGCTTGTAAAAGTTAGGTTAAAGAGACAGAGATGTCAAAGTTAACATGCTAACATAGCCCAGTACCTACAGTGAGCACCACTGATGCAATATTTCGCAGAGTACACACTTTGCTTGGTCACAGCAACCTGGTCAATGTGAGACACAGGTTTAAATAGGCATTTCATTGAATTACCTGTGGTAACGCCCCACTTAGCCCCGATTGTCTGAGGACTGGGTTAAATTTAAAGGGACAGTAACATGTGTAAAACAATTACATATAAATGAATACAGTGGTGTATCTTGGTTTTGTGCTGCCCTAGGCAGACAAAATTCGGGCACCCCCCCCACCCACGTTGCACACCCACGACATGCCCCATCACCCCATTACATGCCCTATCACCCATATTGCACACACATTAAATGCCCCATCACCCCCATTACATGCCATCATCACCCTCATTTCATACCCCCACAACGTCCATTACATGTCTCCATCATCCCGATTAATTGGAAGGAGCTAAAGCTGAGGAGGGAGCGAAAATGTTTGAAGCACCAGAAGTGTGCTTTAACACCATCTGCCAAAGTGCCGCCCTAGGCGAGTGCCTTGTTTGCCTTGTGGAAGATACACTACTGAATGAATATGGAGTCTTTATTAAATTAATTATAAAATACTGTGGTTCTCAAAACAGAGAGAGCAATTGAGAGTATAGCCTAATATGTAAAGAATTGAGATATAAAATAAATGAAGGATAAAATAATATGAATATATATATATATATATATATATATATGCATTCTCAAAGGAGAAAAAGAGGGACGTGGGGAGAGGAGGGACTATGCATATATGGATACCCAATGGTCAGATAAAACGTGCAAAGTACTCCGCATCAATCTTTCAGGTGTAGTTAAATCATGCATGTGATCTCCATAATGGGGTGATTAATAAGACCGTTACCCTCTGGTGAATGATTAGGTAGGGAGACTGGAGAAACCGTGGGAGGCACAGGCTACCTGGAGAGGCCATGACTGGATAAATGCGTCCACCGCCGTCGCGGGAGGTCCTGCATCCAGCTGAAGACGGATGGTTTTTGACAGTTTGCCTTGGATACAAACAGATCGAGGTGGAAGAGCCCCTGACATGATTCAGGGTGAGAATGACTGACAGCACAGGCGCCAATGTTTAAGACCAAAGAACAATGAGTTCTGTCTTAGAGGAAACTGGGAATCACAAAAGAACACAATCATTTCCAGTCAATTGATATGGAATCCGCGTTCTTCTGGGTCCACAGGTCTCCCCACAAGAAACACCTCATCTAAGGGAGCTGGCGTCGGAATCTAGGATGAATCTTCCGAGAGTGGAAACAATCCAGTTGTAGGGCCTGAGACATCAAGCAGTTTGTCTTGCGACGTGCAAATGCCCTGTTCCAGCCCTTTGCAAGGATCTTTGCCATTCATGGCCATGAAATTACAAAGGTAAGGTCAGATTCTGAGGTGTTAGCAACTTTGTCCGGTATAGTAGGATGTTGGCATTCCACCTTGAGTTTCTGGCGTACCTCCTTCTCTAGGGGACTGCGTAGCCAAAACTGCAGGAACTCTGCAACATGCTAGGGAGGACAACACTCTGAGGACCTGGGATGGCAAAGGATGGAAGGATCAAAAAGAGGGATACCTGTGGCACTCAGAATCTCAGTGGGCGTGCCAGGTTTAGGAGAAGTCTACGAGGGAGTCATGGGACAGGGCACCCCTGGGGTGCGAAAGACCTGATAGATCAGCGGGGAGCGGAATCCTAGGGCATCTTGGTGGGGGTCACCCACAGCACTGGGATAAAGGCTGGTAGATCAATCCCTTCAATTATAGGGAGGTCACGCTTGGCTTTGTCCTGCAGGAACTGGAACTGGAAAATTAGGCTTCAGCATTAGAGGGGAGCAACCTCTTGATAAACGGGAATGAGGCCCCTTTAACAGTTAGCGGGTGGGAACCCTTATAATGGTGGAGAGCGATGAGTCCCTGTTAGCAGCACAATTGCTGCAGTCCAGGCTAATGGTAAGTGCAAGGGGATAGCCCACAATGTGGCACTGATAGGCCTCCTGTTTGTGGTCCTTGGGACAGGGGGCCGTTTGAGGCCTACCATGTAGGACGATATGAGTGGGCCACGTAGGCCAAAAGTATGAGTAGGCTGGTATGGCCTAGCATGTCAAAGATGTAGGTAGGGGTGGGGAGTACATTCCGAAGCTTGCGCAGAGCATCAGTGGTGTAGTGCCCCAGTGCTACCTTGAGAACACAGCTGATATCAACTGCACAAGCATTACAATTACACAGGAGAAACTGCCTGTGAATAAGGTACATATATAACACATTAATTAGTACAATTATACATACACATGAGAAACTGTATGGTTAATAAGGTACAGATATAACAGATTAATTAGTGCAATTATACTTACACAGGAAAAACTGCACATTGAATAAGGTACATATATAACACATTAATTAGTACACTTATCCGTACACAGGAGAAACTACACAATGAATAAGGTACATATATAACAGATTAATTAGTACAATTATACTTACACAGGAGAAACTGCATGTTGAATAAGGTACAAATATAACACATTAATTAGTACAATTATACGTACACAGGAGAAATTGCACGTTGAATTAGGTACACATATAACACATTAATTAGTACAATTATACGTACACAGGAGAATACTAAAAGGGTAAGGCAAACGGCATCTTATTTTAGCACCATGATAGCACTTAGCTAGTCAACGCACGTTCGGCCTGTGTGGGCATCTTCCGGACCTGAACACTGTAGCTATTTAAGCAGTCCAATTCCAAAAGTAAAGTGAATATAACCAATTTGTTAATTATTAAACCCAATAATACTTGTAGCCATCTCTTATTGTTCAATGCAGAAATTTACCATAGTACACTTCTCAAAATGAAAGTAGTCATAAAGAATTAACCTCTTAGTTAATCCTAAAAGTCAAATACACAGACTGATGGCGAAGAGAAGATGTCCTTATGTTTTGATAATGCCCTTCTCAGGCTACTCCACTGTTTGCTAAAGATGCCCTGTGAATAAAATTTTACCTGGTCCAGCGCTGATCCATCCTTTTCCAACTATAAATAAAATCTATCAAAAACGCAGGTGTAAACTTTTTACCTGTCAAAGGAACAGTCACAAGACCTAGAAGGCAAGGGCTTCCCGGATAAACAGCAAAAATATGTTGACTATCTAGGTATAAAGATCACCTCAAACCTACATAGTGTAGTCGAACTTTGAAGCCCTTCAAGCTGAGTTGAACATTAATTTAACCCAATGGATGAAACTTGAGATCTCCTGGTTGGGGCGCATCTCTGTCCTAATGGCATGTTATCCCAAAGATCTTATATCTCTTTAGAGCTATTCCATTTCAGATCCCTAGGAAAATAATCAAGGATCTTGACATTTTGTTCTCCACATTTGTATATGTGGCCAATAAACCTTCAATCCCCAACGAGGCTGTAGAAAAGGGGCACAGACTGTGATGGCTTAGGCTACCCAGATCTGGATAAATTATATGATGCCTACCAGATATTTCATATAACGGGCTAGGGTTTTAAAAGGAAAAGTACCGTATTTGCTCGAATATAAGACGAGGTTTTTTTCAGAGCAAATGCTCTGAAAAATCCTCCTCGTCTTACATTCGAGGTCTTCTTATAATCTGACCTCAAATTGAGGTCAGATTATAAGACATGGATCCAGGTCCCCAGCAGAGCTGCAGGGGACCTGGATCCCCCTCTCTAACAGCAGGGGATGTCTGCGCAATGAGCGCAGACTCCCCTGCTTCCGCCCGGCACGATCGCCGGGGCTTCTGTGAAGAAGCCGGGTACTTCCGCTTTCGTCACAGAAGTCCCGGCGAGCTTGCCGGGCGGCAGCAGGGGAGGTCTGCGCTCATCGCGCAGACTTCCTCTGCTGCCCCACTAGGCACCAGGGAAAATCGGGCAGCTGGGGGATGTCTGCACTATACGTGCACACATCCTCCATGCTGCCCGACACCTCCGTCTATTATGACGGACCAGCTGTCCGTCATAATAGACGGAGGTGTCGGGCAGCATGGAGGATGTCTGCACGTATCGTGCAGACATCACCCAGCTACCCCCACTAGCCACCAGGGAAAGGGGGGAGATAGAGAGAGAGGAGGGGAGATAGAGAGAGAGGGGGGGGGAGATAGAGAGAGAGGGGGGAGATAGAGAGAGAGAGGGGGGGGAGATAGAGAGAGAGGGGGGGGGGAGATAGAGAGAGAGAGAGAGGAGATAGAGAGAGGGGGGAGATAGAGAGAGGGGAGAGAGAGAGAGAGGAGAGAGAGAGAGGGGAGAGAGAAAGAGAGAGAGAGAGGGGGGAAAGAGAGAGAGAGAGGAGGGAGATAGAGAGAGAGAGGGGGGAAAGAAAGAGAGAGGGGGGGAAAGAGAGAGAGAGAGACTAGGGGAGGGGGGGAGATAGAGAGAGAGACTACGCTGGGGGGGGGGGGGAGAGGCTGCAAAGAAATAAAAACAAGAAATGCATTTGTATAATATCAATTTTTTATTACATATTAAAAAGCAATTTACATATATACAAGTTAAACTTTTTTTTTTCCTATAGGGTAGTCTTATATTCAGGCTTTTAGTTTTTTTCCTAAAGGAATATACAAAGTTTGGGGGGTCGTCTTATAATCATGGTCGTCTTATAATCGAGCAAATACGGTAATATAGGTTGGTACCACAGAAACATAAATGTAGAAACATAGAACCTTCCTTTCTCTCTTGGCTATCTCCGACTCAATTCAAGAAGTTGTGACTCGCAATTTTTATAGTCCGGGATATTATGACTTCATACGCTAGGATTAGAAAACAACTGAAGCTTAGTAATTATCTTTCTAAGCTAAGCCCAGTAGAGGTTATTGCTCTATATACATACCAGACATTTCTTTGCTTCACTGGAGAATGTCCAGTGGCATTCGATTGGGGACTTATACACAGAGGGAAAGTTAGCATCCTTCCAAACTTTGTGTGAAATGTTCGGGCTACCGTCATGTGAAATATTCAGGTATATTGAAATATTCACGTTTTAATCTTAAACTTTTCCTGACCTCCTTCACCCCCTCCAGATGGAGACAAGCGGGACGAATTTATGATTTCGTCCTCTCCAAAAAATTTGATTTCGAAGATTGGTAAGCTACTAACTACATATAAGACTCAAGAGAAAACTGTAGCATGTCTGAAATGGGAAACAGATATGGGATTATCCTTTCCCAAACAGACATGGTTCAAAACGTGGCAGAAAATCTGAAAGGCTATCCATTGTATTAATTTACAGGAACAGTACTATAAGCTTATAAGCTAAGATGGTACTTAATACCCGCTCGATTAGCCAAATTCCAAAGTAACTCCACTAACACCCGCTGGCGCTGCCACCTTGAAAGGGCATCCCACTTCCACATTTGGAGGGAATGCAAACACTTAGCACCTTATAAATCTAAAATATCAGAACCAGAGGCGTCGCTAGGGGGGGGCTACTGGGGCTGAAGCCCCGAATATCATCCCCATAGCCCCGAATCCCGAGTCACCAAACCTGTTTTTTTTTCCCTCTGCAAGCGGTGGGTAACTGCAGGGGTCATGGACCTGCTGTTGTTGTTGGTTGCCTGGGGCGACCACTGGGACCACCCAGCATCTCCCCCTGTCTTGTAGTGTAGTGCGCCGGATATGAATTTATATCCGGCGCGGTGTTCAAGCCCTCACGCAGCCCTGTTTGTGTCTGGCTGCGTGTAGGGCAGAGGCACCTCCGTAGCGTGCCTCCATCGGCACATGGAGCTGAGAGTAGCGCGAAGGGGTGCATGCTCCGCCCCCTCGCGCTCTGATACACCAGGACCAGCTGCAGGGCATGGAGGCAGACGGTGTGCCTGAATCATCCCCCTCCCTGCAAATAAAAGGTAAAGGAGCAGGGAGGGAGATGGTTCAGACACCACTCCTGGTGAAAGAAAATAAATCTGCAAGGGTGTCTGTCTGTCTGTGTAAGGGTGTCTGGGTGTGTGTGTGTGTAAGGGTGTCTGTGTGTGTGTAAGGGTGTCTGTGGGGATGTGTGTGTGTAAGGGTGTCTGGGGGTGTGTGTGTAAGGGTGTCTGGGGGTGTGTGTGTAAGGGTGTCTGGGGGGGTGTCTGTAAGGGTGTCTGTGTGTATGTGTTTAAGGGTGTCTGAGTGTGTCTGTGTTTAAGGGTGTCTGAGTGTGTCTGTGTTTAAGGGTGTCTGAGTGTGTCTGTGTGTGTAAGGGTGTCTGTGTGTAAGGGTGTCTGGGTGTGTGTGTGTGCAAGGGTGTCTGGGTGTGTGTGTCTGTGCATAAAAGTGTCTGTGTGTAAGGGTATCTCTGTGTCTGTGTGTGTGTGTGTGTAATGGTGTCTGTGAATAAGGGCGCATTTCACTGCCAATCCGCCCCCTTGCAAGCTGCCGTGTGACACCCAGAAGTGCTCTGCAGCCAGCGGGCTCGCACACCTCACGCACTTTAGGCTATACCTGCCATCCTTGTTCTTTGTGGCCTGAGCATGGCTTATCCTTGCGAGATCACGTGCAACAGTTTCCTGGAGTTTATGGTGACTTTTAGTGCGGGTGCCTGTGGCCAGACCCAGTGAGCCCATACCGTTACTTTTTAAGGTATTTTCCTTATTTGGATTTTTTTCAGCTATTTTAGTGGTCTTAATTTTGGATGTTTTATGTATATATATATTTTGATGCTCTGTTGGTAATGCAAATTATATTTATGCCATAGAACATATGTTCATGTCATTGTATTTTTTGTATCTTTGTGTATATTTGTTTTTATGTTTTTTTGCACATTTTAATCATTAGAAATTGTATATATTTAATTTCAAGACAGCATGCTTGTGTGTGTCTGTTGGAGACGTGTGTGAGACATTGTGTGTGTATGTGTGTGTGTGAGAGAGAGACAGCATGTGTATTTGTGTGACACAGCATGCTTGTTATGCGTGTCTGTGTGAGACAGCATGCTTGTTATGCGTGTCTGTGTGAGACAGCGTGCTTGTTATGCGTGTCTGTGTGAGACAGCATGCTTGTTATGCGTGTCTGTGTGAGACAACGTGCTTGTTATGCGTGTCTGTGTGAGACAGCATGCTTGTTATGCGTGTCTGTGTGAGACAGAGTGCTTGTAATGCGTGTCTGTGTGAGACAGCGTGCTTGTTATGTGTGTCTGTGTGAGACAGCGTGCTTGTTATGCGTGTCTGTGTGAGACAGCGTGCTTGTTATGCGTGTCTGTGTGAGACAGCGTGCTTGTTATGTGTGTCCGTGTGAGACAGCGTGCTTGTTATGCGTGTCTGTGTGAGACAGTGTGCTTGTTATGCGTGTCTGTGTGAGACAGCGTGCTTATGTGTGTCTGTGTGAGACAGTGTGCTTGTTATGTGTGTGTGTTTGAGAGAGACAGTATGTGAGGCAGCGTGTGTATGTGTGTGTCTGAGACAGCATGCATTTCTGTGTGAGATGATATGTGTGTGTCTGTGTGTATATGAGTAATTACAAACCTGTTTTATTTACTTGAGTTTTTTTTTTCCTTTTAGTAATATTAGGTTGTATTCTTTGTAAATAATTCTGATAAATTCTATAATCTGTTAAACAATTTGATAAATGACACATACACAAAATTTAGTATTTAGAATATAAGTTTATAATGAAAAATCTAATCATTTAATAATCAAAGTGGATCTGATAAAAAAAAAAAGGGAAATAGGAACACAGCAACATGTGAAGGAAAAAGCAAATTCGCCTTACTCGTTTCGCGTGAAACCCCGCTTAATCATAGGAATATTATTGATATACCAGGTCTTGAGAAATTTAACTGAATTTTAGGAGCCAGCCAAAAAATCCAGGAGCCAGAAAACGGCACATACACACAAACATACACAAACTTTTACATGGAGTCACACACACACTCCAATCCAGGCGGTCAAAATACGCAGTCAGCCACATATGCACACATACATACATACAGTCAGTCACAAAGAGACACACACATACAGCCAGTCACATACACACATACAGTCAAGACCATATACACAGATAGACACAGATGCAGTCAGTAACTTTTTCTTTATACTATAAATCTTTATATGGATTTATTAGGTTATAAACTTCTCTTCTTAATATTACTTTGTACAGACAGACACTCATTAACATACAGACACACACAAACATACAGTCCATGACATACAGAAACACAAATACAGTCAGTAACATACAGATGCAAACACATACATCTAGTAAAATACAGACACACACATACAGTCAGTAACATACAGACACACATACACATACATTCAGTAACATACAGACACACACACACACGTTCAGTAACATACAGACACATAAACAGTCAGTAACATACAGACACACACACACACATATATATTCAGTAACATACAGACACACACGCATACATTCAGTAACACACAGACACGCACACATACAGTCAGTAACATACATACAGACAAACAACACATAGTCACAGACACACATACAGCTAGTCACACATACATATTCAGTCACAGACAGTCACATACACACACATACTCCGTCACACACACTTACACACAAGCCAGCAGTTTTTTTTTTGCTGTTTAAGATTCAAAAAGTACATCTATCAATATGTCCCCCCCTCAGCGAGGGCACCATGTGGGGACAATAATACCCGGGTGCCAGGTCTAATTTTGTGGTGCCTGGGATTTGTTGCGCCCTGATATATACCCAAATATACTTATTGTTAATTGGCATCTCATATATTCGTCTGTATGCCCGCCTAAGCATTTACTCCACTTCTATCAAATCTGCCCTGGGCTCCAGCCCCAGGTCTTTTGGAGACCTAGCAACGCTCCTGATCAGAACTATTTCTACATATGTTCGGCTGCCAGTATGAAGTAACACCACAGTCTTTCTTGTTCCATATAGACTTGCTTAACACCTTTACGACAAAGGACGTGCCAGGCACGTCCTGGGAGAAACTCCCTTAACGACAAAGGTGTGGTGAATCAAGCGGTTTTCGCGATCAACGATCGCGAAAACCGCTTTAACGGTGCTGGTCTATTGCCTCGATGTCGAGGCAATAGCCAGCACCGAAATTTCTATTTTGGGGCACCCACGATCACCCCACGGAGCGATCGTGGGGAGCCATATTGACGGAGTATGCTGCTCCGTCAATATGGCTAAGCCCTCTGCCGGTCTGAGCTTCGGAAGTGAAAGTAACTTCACTTCCGTCGCTATGAATATGCTACTTGACTGCCCCCAGTGGTAGTTAAGTAGCATTGCAATGGAAAATATTTAAGATACATTTAATTAGCCTATAGGGTTAAAATTAAATATTTTTTAGCATAAAGGATAGGGTTAAAATTAAATTAAAAAATATTAAGAGATATAATAAGGATTAGAGTTGGGGTTAAATTTAATGTTAGGGTTAAATTTTGGGTTCGGGTTATGGTCAAAAGGTCAATATAGGAAAAAAACAAAAAAACTCGCAAAAACATACCGAAAAATATGGAAACATGCATATTTTTGAACTCGGGACAACGTTTAGAAACTATTTAGATGGGGTCTTTTTTAATGATTTTATTTGTATAAATTATATTTTAGGTCAAAAATAGAAAAAGTGTTTTTTTTTTACATTTTTCATCATATTTTATGCTTTTTTTTGTAGTAAGATATGATGAACATAATGGTATCTAATGAAAGCCCTTCTTATGACGATAAAAACAATATATAATTTGTGTGGGTACTGTATGTGAGAAAGAAAGAAATTACAGCTAAACACCCTAGAAATGTCAAAACAGCCATTGTCACCAAGGGAAAGTCAAGGTGAAAATGTCTTGTCACTAAGGGGTTAACGTAGACAAGTACAGGCAATTGTTATGTAATAATATTTTGATGGTGTTATGCTTAGCTAGATACTGGATCAAAGACCAGGTTCCATCTTGGCCCAAAATCAAATTTCAGAATGACTATCAAGCCCAATCAGAGACACTTTTATAGATACATTCAGTTTCGAAAAATATAATAAAATCTGGTTTTGTTAGTCATCATTTCTACACTAGATTACTCTAAACGGGCCCAGTACTGCTTTTTTCTCTCTCTTTTCTATATCCCTTGAGTGACTCAAAATCTACAGATAAACAAGACGTTTTGCAAATATAAAGCATGTCATGGTTCAGTTAATACAATGAGTAGATCAGTTTCAATCAATTTTTTTCGCTAGATAATTTACCACAGCCAATTTTCCAAAGCTCCACCAACGTAATTAGCATAATTTATCTATGTCCAGTTATTATGGTGCTGGTTATATCACTACAAACTACAATCCTTTTAACAATGGCCTATTTTAAGGGTACATTCTCATTGGACATTAAATCATTTTGCCAGACTCATAGCCCAGACTGACCCCACAGGTCTTGCCAGAGTATCGAGATTGCACCCATATATTTTGCCAAAATACCAAGATTACACACAGCACACAGATTTCATCCAAAGACTGCATCCAAAGGTCTTGCAAACCATCTATATTGCATCCACAGTTCTTGGCTGAGTATCCATAATACAGCCAACACACAGAATGCACCCACAGGTCTTGCCAAAGTAACCAGCTTGCACCCATGTCTTGCTAGTGCACCTAGATTGCATTCAGCAGCCAGATTGCATCCGTACGTTTTTTAGTTTGGTTTGTCTGTCGTACATCATTATTTTTACATTTGTCACCATGGTTTGGGGTAGGTTTATCATTATATATCCAATACAAATATTGAGGATGCACTCACAGAACTTCAAACATTTAGACAAAAATAAGTGTTTAATCCATAAAAGCGATGGCGACGTTTCAGGCACTCCTGCCCTTTGTCAAGCTCAAATCACAATACAAAACACACGTGAATAAATACTAACATAATTAAAATTTACCAGCTGCAGCTGGAGAAACCCGCGACCATCACCGGAGAGTGAAAACTGCGACTTCCGGAACTGTGCGGACGTATGTATGCGTTCCAGCTTGCGTGTCACCATAAACGTAAACCATCACCAAGACGCTCTGTCGGCTGCCGACGGTGTCATTGTGCAGAATAGAGCTGAGGGCCAGCCAAGATGTGGCTTGTGAGCCCAAAGACGTGCAAACCATGATAACCACCAGAGAGATGCCCTCATTTAAAAGTATAAACACCCTGAGACCCGTTACATGTTTCCCACAGATAGCAGAGGGTATGCCCTGTGTCATTAACCCCCAGCAAGATAATCAGTGTACCCAATTGTCCATAGTTGTAAACAAAGATGTCCACACAGCGGATGTAAAACTGTTTGGCATATCTATCAATGAATAGTGCAAAAGTGCAAAAAGTGCATTTATATAGAAACCAGAGATTTCCTATCTGTCCGGTCCTATACACCTTACCAAAGATCCACAAGAATCCCAGTAAACCACCAGGCAGGCCAATTGTGTCAGCTAGAGGCAGCCTATTTGAACCTATTACCCAGTGGATTGACTACCATTTGAAAAGTACAGCTGCTCAGTTATCTACATGTATAAAAGATACTCCTGATTTTCTACTTAAATTACAAAACATCATATTACCTAACACAGACATCTTCTTGATAACCATGGAAGTATCTAGTTTATACACAGTGATACCCCACGAGCAAGGAGTGGAGGCGGTTAGAACACTCCTTGCTCAGTCATCAACATATATGGGCCCCCCTGTTGACTTTTTGTCCCAAATGCTTTGGTTTTGTCTGTCAAATAACTTCTTTAAATTTGATATTTTATTGACCTATGCGGAACATATTTTACTATATTGTCGCTTTGTAGATGATATATTTCTAATATGGACATCAACTGAGGAACCACTGCAAAAGATGCTTACGAACCTTAACCAGCTACCATCCCCTATCAGACTAACTATGTGCCATGCATTAGACCGTATACACTTCTTGGATGTGGAAGTGTATAGGGACCAAGACAAATTAGGCTTCACTTTATACAGAAAGTCCACTGACCGTAAATCTTTGCTACATGCCACCAGCTTTCATCCGTCAACTTTAAAAAAATCTCTACCCTTTTCGCAATTTCTAAGAGTCATACGGAATAACTCTGACTCAGGAAATATGATGAAACAACTGGAACAAATGGCTACAAGATTTCGGGAGAGAGGTTATCCACGTGAAGATGTACAGCGAGCCTTGTCCAAAGCTTTAAACCATAAACAAATACAACAACAGAAGGTGAAACAATCACGTGTTGTGTTCCCTACCCGTTTTAATGCTGCCTTAACATCAGTTAAAAAGGTTATTACATGGAATTGGAACATCATATCAGACGATAGAAGTCTACCACGTATTTTTGATCAACCACCTATGTTGTCTTACAAATGAGGCACTAATCTCCACGATAGATTAGTGAAATCCGACCCACTGTTATGACAACAGCTTACAGTTCCAACGATCGGGGTGTTATCGTTGTTTGGGATGCGTTACTTGCTCCCATATGGTATCTGGTACACATTTTTCACATCCCCACACTGGACAACAGTTCAGGATTAATCACCGGATTACATGCACGACTGAATTTGTTGTGTATTTAATAACATGTCCATGTGGTCTGTCGTATGTGGGTAAAACCAACATGACAGTAAGAGACCGGATTAGAGGACACAGATCATCCATACGAACAGCCTACCGGGACAAAACCACGGACAAACCAGTGGCTAAACACTTCTTTGAGTTACATTCAACTTTCCATAACCATTGATCGCAGAATTAGAGAGAGAAAAGCTGAAAAAACCTCATCCCCAGTTACCTGGAAAAGACCTCTTCAACCTCCCAGATCCTATGACAAACCCACTGTTTCTGAACCTATGGAAATAGGAGTACTAAGAGGACCGTTAACTCTCGAAGAAAAGTTAATAAGAAAAACTCTTAACTTATGTATGTATTGCGGATCCAATGAGCATCACCTTGACCTCTGTCCTCTACTCAAACGGAATAAACCCGGTAAGATACATACTGATTCCTCCATATTTAATGTCACCCACAATTCGTCCACAACTCACTGTATTGTCTCTCTTATTTTACAGTGGGATCAAGAAAGAATACTGACGGAGGCTATTATTGATTCAGGGGCAGCTGGAAACTTTATTGACTCCTCCCATGTTAAAAAACACAAAATCCCATCAATTCAAAAGAATTCCTTCATTTCTCTCCGAGTGGTTGATGGATCCATCATTTCCTCTGGACCAATCACAAATGAAACAATCCCAATCAAAATGACTATTCAACAGAATCACTTTGAATTCATATCATTCGATATAGTGAAATCCCCTTTATTCCCTGTGATGAATTGGTTGCAAATGCACAACCCAACAATTCACTGGTCTCCCATAACTGTTGATTTCCACTCCAAATTCTGTCAAAACAACTGCTATCCACATTCTTCACCATTATTCAGACTTCAGTGATGTATTCTGTGAAAAAGAAGTCGAACATTTACCTCCACTTAGGATATATGATTGTCCCATAGATCTTCTTCCTGGTGCTTCAATTCCCTTTGGTCATATATATCCACTTTCTGACAAAGAATTACTCATTCTAAAGAATTACCTCGATGAGAATTTAAGAAAAGGATTCATTAGACCATCCACTTCACCTGCTGCTTCAGGGATATTTTTTGTTCGGAATAAAATAAATGCCGTTTGGACTTTGCAATGCCCCCACCACGTTCCAACATTTTATCAACGATATTTTCAAGGACTTACTTGACATCTGCGTTATCATCTACTTAGATGATATCCTAATCTATTCTGAAAATTTAGAAGAGCACAAGAAACATGTAAGGTGGGTACTTACCAGGCTTAGAAACCATAACTTATTCGCAAAACCTGAAAAATGCCTTTTTGAAGTCTCAATTTTTTTTTTCTTGGGATATGTTATCACTCCACAGGAAATACATATGGATGATTCTAAAATTCAATGTATCAGAGATTGGCCTATCCCAACCTCGGTAAAACAGGTACAAAGTTTTCTTTGATTTGCTAATTTCTATTGGAAATTCATAAAGAACTTCTCAACTATCGTCCAACCTCTCAACATTCTAACTCGAGAAAAAATTCCCTTCATATGGAATATGAATGCTCAAAAAGCTTTTGATTTGTTAAAAGGAAGGTTCACTTCTTCTCCTATTCTAAAGATGCCAGAACCAAAATTACCCTACATTGTTGAAGTTGATGCCTCGAACAACACTATAGGAGCCATCCTATCCCAACAAGAAACCCCTCAATCTCCCTTACATCCAGTAGCCTTCTACTCCAGATCTCTCTCACCCACAGAACATAATTATCCCATCGGAGAAAAAGAATTATTGGGAATCAAGGCTGCATTTCGAAACTTGGAGACACTTACTAGAAGGGAATGAAATCCCCATAGTTGTTTATACAGATCACAGAAACCTTGAATTCCTACAAAACAACAAAACCCTTTAAGCTCGCCAAGTTCGTTGGAGTTTATTCTTTAATAGATTTAACTTCCACATCATTTACAGGCCAGGATCAAGGAATAAAAAGGCTGATTCTCTCTCCAGAATTCCGTTACCACTTCCTTTCCTCCTACTACCTCTCCCATTCTCCCACCATCCAGATTTATTGGAATAATCACTTCTCTCATTGATAAAATCAAACAATTAAACCCTGAAGAACGAACTCTTCCCCAGGATAATACATTATACCAAGAAAATGGAATTTACATGAAGAACGAGAAAATCTACATCCCTCCATCTTTAAGAGTTGACGTTTTGAAAATGGTCCATGATTCTCCTATAGCTGGACACCCTGGCATCCAAAAAACCTTTGAATTATCAAGAAGAAAATTTTGGTGGCCTGAACAACATGATGTCATTACATCCTATGTCCTATCCTGTCCTATTTGACAAAAAAATAAACCTCCTCGTCAACATCCTTTTGGACTCCTAACTAATTTACCTATTCCTGATAGACCCTGGAAATCAATTTCCATGGATTTCGATGTTGATCTTCCTCCCTCCAATAAACAAACAACTATCCTGGTTGTTGTTGATAGGTTTACCAAGATGGCTCATTTTGTTCCTCTACAAAAAATTCCTACCTCCAAAGAATTATCAGTCGTCTTTATTTCCAAAATTTTCCGTCTACATGGTCTACCAGATGACATAATAACAGACAGAGGAACTCAATTTACATCACATTTCTGGAAAGAGTTATGTTCCTCCCTTCAAATCTGTCCTAAGTTATCATCTTCTTATCACCCACAAACCGATGGGCAGACTGAACGAGTAAACCAATGTCTCGAACAGTATTTACGGTGTTACTGCACGTACCTACAAGATGATTGGTCCACTTGGTTATCCTTGGCTGAATACTCTTATAACAATGCATGTCATTCCAGTACCAAAATGTCACCTTTCTTTTCAAATTATGGGTTCCATCCTACCTCAATACCTACCGATTGCAATACCAGTCCTAACCCATCACTTACCGTACAGCTCATTGATATGAATTCTATATTTCATGCTCTAAAGGAAAACATTACAAAAGCTCTCCATACTCATAAAAGATTCTATGATACCAAGAGAAAACCTTCTCCACCCTTCAACCCCGGGGACTTGGTTCTACTATCGACAAAAAATATGAAGACAACTAGACCATCCAAAAAATTAGACCGTCTTTTCATTGGACCATTCCCTATTGAACGGAAGATTAACGAAGTAGCCGTGAAACTTACATTGCCACCTACCATTAAATTACACCCCGTATTCCATATTTCTCTCCTCAAACCATTTATTCAGGATACGTTTTCCAGGACAGTTTTTGACAACCCTGACCCTATCATCAACCAAGGTACCGAGGAATATGAAGTGGAAAGAATATTGGATTCCAGACTTCATAGAAGAAAATTGCAATATCTCATAAGATGGAAAGACTATTCTTCAGAAGAGGACACATGGGCAGACTCCTCAGATGTACATGCAGTAACGGACCGTCACACCCAGCAAGTCTTTCCTGGACCCTTGCTCTTTGTACCCAAATAGACAGGACATCTAGCAGTTAGGTACAGCAAGATTGAACTACTTTATTTGACAAACAACACAGACTTTTAAAAGACATACAAATGACATTAGTATACAATGGGGGGAAGGAACTAAACATAGTCCTCCAACTAACTGGGGCTAGGAAAAGATTAGACATTCAGTCTGCAAACCAAATTACCATACAGTGAGTAGACACACAGTAAGAAACATAATGTACACAACATAATCAGTTTACCAGTGAATCCAGTTAAAACAGAACAATGGATGTTGGAGTAAACTATTGGAGTCACTGTCACATTATAAACTTTCAGAGTGGTCTACTCACAGAATTAAACTTTACACATAAACCAATACACTAACAGAATATAACTAACTAACAATATTAACGTATAGTGCTATGGCACATCCCTTGCCCAGGTAGTCCATTCATTTGTGAGTTGGTTCGGTAGATTCAATCTACCGAAAACCCAGGCAGAAAGGCACGAACAAGCCTTTCTGCAGGGGAAAATGCAGGCTTTTACAATGGGGCCATAGTCCAGAGGCAGCAGGCGAGCAACCAGGCTTCTCCAGAACATAGTGGTTCCGCCACACATGCCAAGAAACTTGTTACTCTCTTCCACAAACAACATCCTGACAAACCACAACTGTAGCACCCTGAGTGTGCTCCCTTAGGAGGGGATACTGTCAGAATTCTCCATTGTTAGCATAGTCTCCTCCCCTCTCAGTGACACGGTATTCCTACACTATATAAGGAAACCGCGCCACTATTCAAATGTTGAGTAATCTTCGTTCAACATGGTCTGTTAGCTCAACTCTCCTCATTCGGCTTATACCTGTAAACCGAAAGAAACTCTTCGAATTCACCTTAAACGAACCTCGGCTTGGATAATACGACTCTGACTTCTCCTATACTGAACACGGACCGTCTATTCGACTTACCTGCTCGCTTTAACCCCGACTTCGGTTTATCCACACGCATCTCCTGAAATCTCCTGCACTTGAACAAGGCTTGTATTTTGACCATCCTTCGGCTTACACCTCAGCTAAGTTATTCATCAGTTACTGATTTGTTTTTCCTCAAATCCTACATTGCTGAACTGTTTCACCCTTGCATTGCTGGATTTCACTTAATTGCAAATCATTCATTCCATGTTGCTTCCATTCATACCTTGCAATTGAAATCACTTGATTGCATTCCTACTACTGCTGGACTGTTTAACCATTTGTGCTGATGATCACTTGTTAAAAGTTATATCGTTTATATCAGAGAATCTTCCTCTGCTGATATTCTACCTATTGATACCATTTCCTGCAATTGAGTTATATACTGACCGTATTCATCTATATTTATAATTAATACAAATAGGAAACGTGACACCCTTTCCCCCAGCAGAGCATCCCACCGGCTCCCCAGCAGTGCATCCCACCAGCTCCTTCTACTCCAGCAGAGCATCTCATCACACGATGACGTCACGTGACTGCTCAAATGAGAAATAAAGTAATGTGGATCAGTTCATTTTCTTTTACTTCTATCAATCACAGTGATTTTTTTTTATCGTTGTTGGAAACTATGGACAATCTGTTGCCCTGCTAAAGGGACAGTCTAGCCCAAACTCACTTTGGTGCAAGATAAAGATTACTGCTTGTATAGTGCACAGATTTTCTTTCAGTGTGACATGATGCAGGCATTCTGCATAAATAACATTTTTAATCTTTGACTCAAGCCCTCCCATGTAATTACTCTGCATGTATACTGCAGGTGCACCAGCACTGATTATATAGACATGGAAGATATAAAGTTTTGTTTCATTTAGTCACTTCCTGTGCTACTGCAATAGAATACATTGTGTGGACTCTAAGTGACCTTGCTCTTAAGGATCCCTTAACAGTCCAACACATTGTCTGATGACATCACTAGAGAGGAAGGAAATTCCATTCATTTGAATAAAATTATTGGTTCCTGTAAACAAAAAAAAAAAGGAAATTACTTTTACTCAGCTAGTGTGGACAGTCCTGGTTTCTTGAAAACTGCTGTAATTTCGCAATTTCATCTAGCTGTAAGTATTTTATATTTTAAGCAATGCAAAACATGCATTTGAAAGTACTTTCAAAGCACATTAATATTTGGAAGATGCATTTTGTCCACTAGACAGTCCCTTTAAAATATCCTACTGTACAAGAGCATGGTCACTCAGAGTCCACACAGTGTATTCAATTCAAAGGGCACAGGAAGTGACTAAATGAAGCAAAACTTTATTCCCTCAGTGTCTATATAATCAGTGCTGCAGCACCTGCAGTGTAATTACTGGGGAGGGCTTCAGTCAAATATTAAAAATGTAATTTATGCAGAAGGCCTGGCATCACACTGGAAAAAAAGCCTGTGCGCATTACAAGCAGTACTCTTAATCTTGCACCAAAGTGTGTTTGGGGACTATACTGTCCCTTTAAGCCCTTTAGGGACAATGTGGGTTCAGAAGAAGGGGATATAAACAAGAAATACAGTTTTACATTGCTTTATAAAAATGTGTGGAGGGGGGCCCACTCCTATAAACTTACACTGCCCGGGAGAAGAGAGAACGCAGCGTAAGAGAGGAGGCAGAGAGACAGACTTGGGTCAAGAAAGTGAGACATACATGGTTTGAGGGACAAAGAGACAGTCATGGGGGTAGAGGAGAGAGACAGACCTGGGAAGGGAGATGGAAGAGAGACAGGGGAAGGAAGACGAGAGAGAAAGATGGACATTGAAAGAGAGAGAGCTAGAGAGATGAGACTCCGGATCCGCCCCTGTGTTGGACAGTAACGCTCTTCGTTACGTAGCATTCAGGAAAGTTGTGGGCGTGTCTGTCAGTCGATCCTTACACTGTGCTTCCCAGTCAGGGACGCGACTGTTCAGTGAACCGCTACTTCCCCGATTGGATGCTGTGCCATCGGCTTTTTTAACACTTTCACCTCCGATCTGCCGTTACTGCCCAAGCCCCTCACTGGTTGAGGAGGTGGATTACTTTGAATTGTTTCCCTTATGCCTACCGTGCCTATGGAGTGCACCATCCCTGCCCAGTGCCAGCTCTTATTTCGGGCATGTGATGAGGGTGACTATGAAGGTGCCCGCAGGCTGCTTGAACCCGGCACGGATGGTTGCGGAAGTTCAGGGTCACCCCAATCCGTCTGTGGAGCTAGTATCGTGCCCTGGCAGAGTAACGATAAAGTTGTTCCCGGAGCTACAAGTTTGGGTTCACCGGTTCCGGAATCGGCCCTGGTACCAGTGGACTGTACAGATGAGGATGGGAATACAGCACTCCAAATGGCGGCCGGGGGAGGACATGAACCGCTGGTGAGATTCCTGCTCAGGAAGGGGGCCTCTGTGGACAGCAGGAATCACTATGGCTGGACTCCTCTCATGCAGGCTGTCAGGTAGGTACACTCACTGCTCGGACTATACTAAGCATACATTCCAAGGACACTGATTGCCAGATAAGCTCAGTCAAGGGCGACAAACAGTTGAAAAAAGAGAAAGTTACGATAAATCCCTAGAACTGAACAAAAATGCTTAATTTGCCACTGATCTTGTTTTGTTTCACTTGTGTTTCTGTTCTACAAGTGAAAAGTATAGTGCTTGAAGCAAAAAATTAAAGACTTCCATGATGCTTAACCAGCCTGATTAAACATCATGGGAGTTGTAGACTTCATTATGTCGGGTACTTACTTATTCTCTTAGCGACTTTTTCCCTTGACCGATCACGCCTGTTACTTTACACTCCCCTCAGCACTCCTTCCCTCATCACCTCTGTCACTTAACTCTCAGCATCCTCTTCCCTCATCACCTCAGTCACTAAACTCTCAGCATCCTCTTCCCTCATCACCTCTGTCACTTAACTCTCAGCATCCTCTTCCCTCATCACCTCAGTCACTGAACTCTCAGCATCCTCTTCCCTCATCACCTCTGTCACTGCACTCTAGCATCCTCTTCCCTCATCACCTCTCTCAACATCCCCTCATCTGCCCCCTCTTTAAAACTCCCTCAAATTGTGTCTTCATATGGGTTCTCTTAATCTCTGCCTCCTCCTCTTACCCTCCACACATCATTTCACCCGCCACCTTATCTTCTCAACTGGCAGCTCACTTAGGGAATCTCACACCGTATAGAATAGGGTGAGATGCCTTTAAATTTCAACACAAGTTGCAGTGATATCTTCAGCACTAGTAAGGAGAACTTGCAATGAAGATCTTGATTTTTATAGGATTCGGCCCTAGGCATGTCAGATAACAGTAAATTTACAGGAGCATCAGGAATAAAAATATGCAGTGTTTTATGTTGTTCCTGCTTTGTATGTGTGTTATTGTCCATATAACATATTAATTTTCTTCCCAGTTTATAATTTTGGCATGTTCAAAAGCTTCTTGGTAAGTGATGATGTGTATTTTGTAGTGTTGTTTGATGGTTTATTTCCTGCCATCCACCTATACATGGAGCAGAGTTTTATTTTTTATTTTTACATTGGATCACTTCTTAGATACCAAATATAGCTGCTCTTGATGCAATTGTAACCCATAAATAAATTTGTAATCTACACAAAATATTTTTGGTAATTAGAATTTTGGATAAGCAGCAAAACTTCACACACAGTATTGAGGTTTCTTTTAGCACACAATCATGTTTAGAACATCTCCAACAAATATTCTGGGCTTTGTTTGCTAGAAAAGCAATATAAATGATATATTTTTGTGCACTTGGAATGTCATGGATACTTCTAGGGTGACACAGCCTCTTTTATTGTGTCCATGTGTGGATAAAGTAACACCTTGTCAGATACTCAAATGTTGGCACTTGCTAACAAATCTACGTTTTGTTCTAATTAGTTCTATCTTGTGATGTTCTCCCAGTGCTGTTGACTCAGCTCACTTGATTCTTAGAGGTTAAAAATAAATGATTTATTTGTTAATTACCTTACTGTATTGACCAGTTCTGGAAAAACACAGCTGTTCTTGTAAAGGTTGACCAGGTCAGTATCTGGTGTTCAGTAAATGGGATTTCTATACAAGAACCAAGTTTAATGGCACTTTAACATTTCTTGAACGTATAATTCCTGATTTAAATCTTTTGGACAACAATGTATCTTGCCTAGAATCCAACTGTAGCAAAAAATTTATAATTTATAAGCATGTGCAAGTACTGCATCAGAATATACCGTATTTGCTCGATTATAAGACAACCCTGATTATAAGACGACCCCCCAAACTTTGGATATTCCTTTAGGAAAAAAACTAAAAGCCTGATTATAAGACTACCCTATAGGAAAAAAGTTAAACTTGTATATATTCACATGTAAATTGCTTTTTTAATAAAATATTATATAAAAAAAATGCATTTCTTGTGTGTTTTTTTCTTTTTATGTGCCAATGCTGCCTCTCTCTTTCCCTTGCCCCCAGCTTTGTCTCACTCCCCACTCCCCCCTCACCTGTCTCTTCCCCCCCACATGTTTCTCTATGCCCCCCTTCCTCTGTCTCTCCCCCCCTTCCTGCTCTGTCCCCCCTGTCTCTCTGCCCCCCTCCCTCACTCCCTCCCCCTGTCTCTCTGCCCCCCTCCCTCACTCCCTCCCCCTGTCTCTCTGCCCCCCTCCCTCCCTCCCCCTGTCTCTCTGCCCCCCCCCCCTTACCTGTACCTCAATCCCTGGTGGCTAGTGGGGGCAGCCGGGGGTTGTCTGCACGATACGTGCAGACATCCTCCATGCTGCCCGACACGGCAGTCTATTATGACGGACAGCTGTCCGTAATAATAGTCTGCCGTGTCGAGCAGCATGGAGGATGTCTGCACGTATCGTGCAGACAACCCCCAGCTGCCCGATTTACCCTGGTGGCTAGTGGGGCAGCAGAGGAAGTCTGCGCGATGAGCGCAGACCTCCCCTGCTGCTGCCCGGCACGCTTGCCGGGACTTCTGTGACGAAAGCGGAAGTACCCGGCTTCTTCACAGAAGCCCCGGCGGTCGTGCCGGGCGGAAGCAGGGGAGTCTGCACTCGTTGCGCAGACATCCCCTGCTGCTAGAGAGGGGGATCCAGGTCCCCTGCAGCTCTGCTGGGGACCTGGATCCATGTCTTATAATCTGACCTCAATTTGAGGTCAGATTATAAGAGACCTCGATTATAAGACGAGGGGGATTTTTCAGATCATTAGCTCTGAAAAAAACCTCGTCTTATAATCGAGCAAATACGGTAGATGTTTTAATGAAAGAAGTATTTTATTAAGTGCCGTTTGCTCTCAAATATCTCTGAATGAAGATCTGACCCAAGATTGTTAACATGTCTGATCCCAGTTATAGCTATTTGGAGCAAAGATGGCACAGTAAGGTACATTATTTGTATTCTCCCATCAAAACATTTCTAAATACAACATCTTCACTTAATGCAATGTTTCAACAAAACGTAAGTAAAGTTTCTGTTACAGTTGTGTTTAAACCCCTTAAGGACTGATCCTCTGAAACTTTTTTGGTCATTCTGGACAATGGCCATTTTAACATATCTGTGCTGTTTGTATTTAGCTGTAAGTTTCTTCTTTATCATTTGCTGTACCCACACAAATTATATATTGTTTCTTTAGATACCATCATTTTGATCATATCCTATAATATATTATAAAAAAAAATAATAAAATATGGTGAAACATAAAAAACACACACATTTTCTGACTTTTATTTGAAAAAACTTTTACTCATCTACTAAAGCTATAAAATAAAACCTGCTAAATAGATTCTACTATTTCTCCTGAGTACAGAGTTAACACCCATGCATAGGTTTGTCGGGCTAAAAGGCCACATTTTTCATGGTCCAGCGAACTCTTTACTTATAAGTTTACTCTATATGACACTTGGTTCAAGAAAGTAGAAAGTTTGTCGTCCCCCTCGGCCGTTGCAGTAGAATAGGGCCCTGAGTGGTGTTGCCCTATGATTGGAATTGGTTCGGACTCCCAGCCCCCGTCGTCTAGCCCTCCTTGCGCGATCGATCCTTTCTCTTTCCTTTCCTTCTCTTTTTCTACTTTTTCTTATGTGATTTATGTGATAAAAGTGCAATTTTATAAAGATAATTATAAGATAATACTGTCTAGAAATTAACAATGACTGGGATCTTCTTACTTAATTCTCCAGATATTGTATTACGTAAGGCTCTGTTCACATCTTATTTATGATACTCTGCATACAAAACGAGCAATGTTGAGGCGTTTTATCTCGGGACATCAAATAACCGCAGAAGTGACTGGTGCGATAGTATGCTCTTGAGAGTACGGGCTTTTCGCGTGGAAAATAGTATACCTCTTGAGAGAATGTCCCTATAGTGTAAATCTGTTTCTAAGATTGGAATATATTTTTTCACAATATTTTTGATTTTAGGGTAGTTGGTGCTGTATGATGTGCAAAAGCATATTTTGCCTTCTTGTGTGGTGTTCAACTTTCGGGGTCCTCTACAAGAGAGACGTTTATTTCTGTCCGGTTTTCTGGCTCTTAGACGGGCCTGATCTATAACTAAATGATGAAATCCTCTACTGAGGAGTCTCTCAGACAGTTCCAAAGCTTTCAAGTCAAAATCAGATTGGTTTGTACAATTTCGTCTGATAAATTCACCTGTGGGAATATTGTTTTTGACATGTGTTGGATGGCAGCTCTTTGCGTGTAAGATGGTATTGGCTGCAGTGGGTTTTCTATATGCATTTGAAGTTATTGCTCCTGTCTGTGTGTCGCCACTTAATTCCAAGTCTAGATACACTATATTCGTTTTGCTCATTTGCATGGTTAATGCTATGTTCATTGAATTGTGATTAAGAGTGTCGTGAAAAAGGGAGAGACTTTCCATGGGGCCTTGCCATATGAAGATTAGGTCATCTATATATCTGCCATAATATGTTATATGTTGTTTAAATTTATTGTCAACCGAATATATGGTGGATTCTTACCAGGCTCCCATAAACAAATTAGCATATGATGGCGCAAAACGCGCCCCCATTGCTGTGCCCCTCACTTGTAAATAGTATGTTTCGTTGAATAGAAAGTAGTTGTGTGTTAGTAGAAAATGAATTGCTTGTAAAAGGAAATCAATGGTATTAGAATCATAATTGCTATGTTTAGTTAGCATTGTTTGGATGGCCCGAAGTCCCATATCATTAGGGATACTTGAATATAGAACAGCTACGTCCATGGTAACCCAGGTGTTATTTGGCGACCATGGTAATTTGGATATTTTGTGTAGGACATCCTTGGTGTCCCTAATAAAGCTTTTTAGTTCTTTAACTATTGGTTGTAAATATACGTCCACCAGCTACGATAGACCCTCTCCCAAAGAATCTATACTCAAGACTATAGGCCTCCCCGGTGGATTGATCAGGCTCTTGTGTATCTTGGGTAAGTGGTAAAAGGTTGGAGTTGTGGGATACTCTTTGAGAATGTATTTGTATTCATCCATATTAATGATGCCCTTTTGAAGGCCCCATTGGAGCAAGTTGTCTAGTTCTATCTGAAAGGCTTTTGTGGGATTTTTAGATAATGGATCCGTAAGTTGTTTTGTTGCCTCTTTCAAATAATTTTTTGTGTCTAGGATGACCACAGCTCCCCCTTTATCCGCACTTTTTATGGTGATATCTGGGTTGCTGAGTAAATCCTTTAAAGTTTTCGGATGACCCGCATTGTTAGGGCATATCCGTTTGTCATTAATATTTTGGATCAGATTAATGAGCTCTCTTTCAATTTGTTTTTTGAAAAATATCAGCCTCAGCACCCCTTATATTCACAGGATAAAAGTGGGATTTGGGTTTCAGATAGGTGTTAATAGATTTAGTACATAAGGGGGCAGGTCCTTCAACATTTAGATCTTCCATAATGTTAAGAAAACAATAATCCTGAAAAGAAAAAGTAGGGGTTAGTAAAGTTCCTGAAATGGAAGAATTTTCTTGTTCTTGATCGTCCAAAGGAATAGGTGCATTTTCAATGCCTGTAGATGTCATATCAGTGGTCAAAAAGTGTTTCTTAACTGTAAGGTCTCTGATGAATTTGTTTATGTCCAGTAAAGTTTCAAATAGATTAAATCTGCAATCAGGCGCATATGAGAGACCTCTGCTCAGAAGGGATATTTTCTTCCTCAGTCAGATGTTTAGAGGATAGATTTACTACGTTAGATAATTCTTCCTGGTGTATCTGCTTAGGCAGGGCCCGGCAACCTGAAAATTTAACCTGGCGCCCGGCTGCCGTTCCCCTTGCCGCTGCCATCCGTTTTTGGCAGCACGAGGGGGGAAGTCTGTGCAGATTGCTAGCTCCGCCCCCTCGCGCAACGTGTGTGTGAGTGCTGGGTGTCGTCACGTAACAACCCAGCACTTAGCCGAAAGAGTAATGAGGATCGGCTGCAGCACGAATGTTCCCCCTCCCCTGCAATGAGGTAAGGCAGCAGGGAGGGGGAACAGTCGTACTGCAGCCGATCTTCATTGCTCTTTCGGCTAAGTGCTGGGTTGTCACGTGACGACACCCACCACTCACAAGTTAAAAAATGGGGGAAAAAAAAACTTGTGTATGTGTGAGGTGTATATGTGAAGTGGGGGGGTGTAAATGTGAAGTGGGGGTGTGTATGTATATGTAAAGTGGGTTGGTGTGTGTGTGTGTGTATGTGACGTGGGTTGGTGTGTGTGTGTGTGTGTGTGTGTGGTGTATATGTGACGTGGGTTGGTGTGTGTGGTGTATATGTGACGTGGGTTGGTGTGTGTGTGTGTGTGTGTGTGGTGTATATGTGACGTGGGTTGGTGTGTGTGTGTGTGTGGTGTATATGTGACGTGGGTTGGTGTGTGTGTGTGTGTGTGTGTGGTGTAAATGTGACGTTGGTTGGTGTGTGTGTGTGTGTGTGTGGTGTATATGTGACGTGGGTTGGTGTGTGTGTGTGTGTGTGTGTGGTGTATATGTGACGTGGGTTGGTGTGTGTGGTGTATATGTGACGTGGGTTGGTGTGTGTGTGGTGTAAATGTGACGTTGGTTGGTGTGTGTGTGTGGTGTATATGTGACGTGGGTTGGTGTGTGTGTGTGTGTGTGTGTGTGTGGTGTATATGTGACGTGGGTTGGTGTGTGTGTGTGTGTGTGTGTGTGTGTGGTGTATATGTGACGTGGGTTGGTGTGTGTGTGGTGTATATGTGACGTGGGTTGGTGTGTGTGTGGTGTATATGTGACGTGAGTTGGTGTGTGTGTGTGTATATGTGACGTGGGTTGGTGTGTGTGGTGTGTATATGTGACGTGGGTTGGTGTGTGTGGTGTGTATATGTGACGGGGGTTGGTGTGTCCATGTGGTGTATATGTGACGTGGGTTGGTGTGTGTGTGTTTATGAATTGCATGTATGTTTGCGTGATTGTCTCGCTCCTAAAAAATTTTGCTGGCTCCTAGAATCAGAAAGTTAGAAAAAGTGTTTTTTTTTTATTTTTTCTTCATATTTTATGTATTTTTTTTTTTGTAGTAAATTATAAGATATGATGAACATAATGGTATCTAATGAAAGCCCTTCTTATGGTGATAAAAACAACATATAATTTGTATGGGTACAATATGTGAGAGAGAAGAAAATTACAGCTAAACACAAACACCCCAGAAACGTAAAAACAACCCTTGTCACCAAGGGAAAGTCATGGTCAAAATGTCTTGTCACTAAAGGGTTAAATATACATTTTAGAATGTATGACGTAAGTAAATAATTATATTTCTATGCTTTCAGGTCAGGGAACCTAAATGTTGCTCTTATACTTTTGGAGAATGGGGCAGATGTTAATGCCCAGAATAGACTGGGAGCCAGTGTCCTCACTGTGGCATCAAGAGGTGGCCATGTTAATGTGATCAAGTTACTTCTGGAGAGTGGGGCGTTTGTGGACAATTATGATCATTTTGATGTAAATATGGTGAGCAACAGTAGCCATAAAGAAGATATGCCAGAAATAACTGCTCTGATGACAGCTTCTCAGCATTCACATGAAGCAGCAGTACGCCTCCTTCTGGACTGGGGGGCTGATGTAAATTATCGCTTAAAAACTGGCTGGAATCCCTTGATGCTGACTGCCCTCCATGGACGAGTGAGTGTAGCACAGCAATTAGTTGATAGGGGAGCTGACCCGGACCATGTTAACACTTTAGGGAAAACGCCTTTCGAAATTGCAATGCACTTCAAGCACAAAGATATGAAGGACTATTTGGATTCCATGACAACAATTAGACCTAAAACAGGTATGGAGGAGTAATTATTATTACTATATTTTATTTGGTTTGACTGCTATTGATTACACAGATTTTAACGGTTGACCACCACTTCTTTTTTACTACATTACCATCAATATGTATAAGTAAGCAAGGCTTTCTCCTGGATCACAAATCTATCCAATCTCTCCTTTTCCAGCTCATTCTCTGATGCAACATCCTCTCAGTGCTGGTGTAGCTCAATACTTTGGTGTAGCTCAATACTCTGTAGGCCTTCTACTTTATTCCCTTTATACAACACCGAGTGCGAAAGTAAAAATACAATATACTATACTCAGTATAAGATATAGTGACACACATCAAAAGGAAATTACAGTCGAGGGGATATTTCCTGTTAAAATCTACAAAAACATTATGTCTTAAATGAAAACTCACATGTAAAACCTGTTAAGAAAACAATAAAATCATACATAAATGAAATTCAAATCTTGCAGTGATTGTAATACTTTGGATGTTTGACTGGATTGTACTCTTTCCAACAACAATTCAGACTCACATGCAAAGTGAGTTGTCATGCAAGGCTTGACAAATTTGATTTAAATCTAGGAGCCAGCTGAAAACATAGCCAGTACCAAATGCTTAGTCACAAAGAAAAATGTTTGGGTCCCAGTCCATAAACATATAAAAATGGCATACACTTATGGATACACACTATTCACACTTAAATGCTGACACACAGTAACACATGATTTCACTTGCGCATGCACAAACACATTAATATACACTTAAATGGTAACACACTAACACAGGTCACACACACTGAGATAAACTAACACATGCTGCCACAAATATATACACACACACACACACACACACTAATATGCTTATCACCTTTTCGACAATGGACGTGTCAGTCGATGATTGCAAAAACCGCTCTGACGGTGCTACTCAATTGCCTCGAAGCATTAGGCAGAACCAACATTTTCAATCTGGGTCACCCATGATCGCTCCACGGAGTGATTGTGGGCATCATATTGGAGAGCAGCATGCATAAAAGGTCCGCACAGGGCGACGGAACACTTAAGGCCGGCCCTGGGTACATTATGTAAGAAAGAAGAAAATTATAGCTAAACACAAACACCCCAGAAATGTCAACAGCCCTTGTCACCAAGGGAGAGACAAGGTCAAAAGGTCACCAGGCATTGGGAGGGAGGGAAGGGGGAAAACAAAAAAGTGACACCGGACATTGGAAGGGGGGAAAGTGACATTAGGTATTGCGAAGGTAGCAGGGGAAAAGAAAAAGTTACACCAGGCATTGGGAGGGAGGGGTAAAAAAAAGTGACACCAGGCATTGGGAGGGAGGGAAGGGAAAAAAAGTGACACCAGCCATTGGGAGGGAAGGAAGGGAGAAAAAAGTGACACAAGGCATTGGGACTGAGGGGGGGGGGGGGGGGGGGAGAGACACCAGGCATTGTGGGAGGGAGAAAAAGAGACACCAGACATGGGATTTGGTTACTGAGAGAGTCACCAAACATGGGAAGGGAGGAGAGAAAGAGATAAACATGGGGAAGAGGTACAAAAGAAGACAAAAGGTAGAAACACACAGATGTATGGCATGGGGGAGAGGAAAAAGAAACAGGAGTGGGAACCACATCTCAGATTCACCGTTTTATGCTTGTACCATTACAGGGGAGACCACTCCGTTAGCATATCAGATTGGTCTCACCACCCATCAGGTCCCACACATAAAGGCAGACCAAATCTGAATTGAATGACAAGCCTCCTCTGCATGAGGCACACTGGCAAAACGTACGTCTGTGCTTGCTAACATAGGCCACATCCGTGTGGTACGGCTTGTGCAAAATTGTTCAGTGCCCAGGCGTGGGTCCCTGGAATGCTTCCCCTAGGCCGTACTACACTGATGACCCATGGGCCAAAACATACATCTGTGGTCGCTTTTTTCCCATATGTAGAGGAGTCATACCATTCATTTCAGATCTGAACTCTGGTGGAACCAATCTTATATACTAATGTAGAGGTCTCCTCTGTAATGGTGAAAAAAAAACTATGTCAGCACTCATTGTCCATCCTTGGCCTGAGATGTGGCTCCATCTCTAATTTATGTGATGTAGTTTGGTAACGTACTGGTTTTATTGTTGGGTGACAAAGACATCACAGCAGGCTAGTAATGGTAGAAGTTATTGGATAGTAACAGATGTGGTGCTGATAAATTATGTGCCTGTTTTTTTTACGTTTTTTTATTGACCTTTATATTTTTTTAAAAACTTGCAGATGAAGAAAAAAGAAGACCAGATGTATTCCATGCTGTGAAAATGGGTAAGCTTTTCTTCCATTTTGTTCAGTGGGAAAATAAGTGATATCCATGTAGGATTAGACTACCTGGAATTGTGGTTCAGTATTATTATTCTTTCTGTGCAGGGTTGTATATTCAGTATGAGTTTATGGTCCTGTGGTTCTGAATAATCAGTGATGCTGCTAATTATAACCTTTTTTAGACATTTTTGAATTTATCTTTCTATTATGATGAGATTAGAAGGTTCACTGGTTATGTAGGGAAGACAAACAGTGGATCTTCTACCATTTGTTTGTCCACTTTAAAGACCATATATTTTAGATAAGTACTGTTTTTATGTGAAATAAAATTTGTTTTTATCAATATTTTCCTCAACACTTTCTATCTCCTAAAAACTACACCTAAAATGTAATTGTTTATTGCTGTTATCATAACAATACATTTCTATTTCCCAAGCCCTCCTTGTGTTGCATCACAGCAGACCTGAACTGGCTGAAACCACACTCCTAACGACAGCACTTTCTGTCCTGCTGGAGAGGAGCCAGCCCACCTCCTGTGTGCTCCTTCTCAAAGATGCTACTGAACTTAGAGGCCCCTGCTAAATTGTATTCAGTGTAATACTTCAGGAGAACTGGCATTTGCTGAAAAATAAAAATAAGTACATTTCACATGTATTAAAAACATATACAACAAACAGAAAGTAAGCTGGCTGTAACTGCCCCTTTTAATGATAGTGATGGGACTTACTACACCTACAACATGCTACTACTAACGTTTTCTTATTTAGTCATGGTTTTGTAATGCAGATATTGAAGTACATTCAGGAGAATGAATGCAGGTCTATTTTTTTTTTTTTTTTTAGGAAATGTACAACTTGTTAAAGAGATTGTGGATGAAGATCCAAATCAAGTCAATGCTGTCAATGCTGATGGTGCATCTCCTCTGATGATAGCTGCTGTTACTGGGAAACTGGAACTGGTACAGCTTCTGGTTGCTAAAAATGCAGACATCAACAAACAGGACAGTGTCCATGCTTGGACAGCTTTAATGCAGGCCACCTACCATGGGTGAGTGAAATGAAATAATAAATGGCCATTGCTGGTTCCTAACTGTTATCACTAGTTATAATAAACTCTATAAGTACGTCTTTTGCCCAAACGGTGAGGAAAATCTGGCCTCTTGTCAATTCTCCAAGTATTTGCCCGCTGTAATTTTCTTGTATTCTTTATTTTCTCACTGATTACCTACATTTACTACTATTCTCCTATACCAGGCATGTCCCACTGTGGCCCTATAACTGTTGGATCTAGATCTCCCTTCCAGCCTCTAAGGCAGGGGTGGGCAATTAATTTTTACCGGGGGCCGCATGAGCAACCCGAGCACTGCTGGAGGGCCACATCGACAATATTTCAATTAAATTTTGCTCAATATCTGTCTCTCCCCGTACCCTCATGTCTGTCTCTCTCTCTCTCCCCATTCCCTCATGTCTGTCTCTCTCTCCACTCATGCTCCATGTCTCTCTCCACTCATGCTCCATGTCTCTCTCCAGTCATGCTCCATGTCTCTCTCTCTTTCCATTCATGCTCCATGTCTGTCTCTCTCTCGCCACTCATACCCTATGTCTGTCTCTCTCTCTCCCCATACCCTCATGTCTGTCTGTCTCTCCCCATACCCTCATGTCTGTCTGTCTCTCCCCGTACCCTCATGTCTGTCTCTCCCCGTACCCTCATGCTCCATGTCTCTCTCTCTTTCCATTCATGCTCCATGTCTGTCTCTCTCTCGCCACTAATACCCCATGTCTGTCTCTCTCTCGCCACTCATACCCCATGTCTGTCTCTCTCGCCACTCATACCCCATGTCTGTCTCTCTCTCGCCACTCATACCCCATGTCTGTCTCTCTCTCGCCACTCATACCCCATGTCTGTCTCTCTCGCCACTCATACCCCATGTCTGTCTCTCTCTCGCCACTCATACCCCATGTCTGTCTCTACCCTCATCCCTTCTATCTTTTTCCATCTCTATCTTTCTGTTCCCCATGCTGGTCTCTTGTACACACAGTCATATATAAACACACACAGTCACACAAACACAGTTACACACTTAGTCACCCTCACAGACATACATTTACACAGACACCCTTATACACACTGTCACACATACATAAATATACACACAGGATACACTTGCACAGACACTCATGTACATACACTTACACAGACAGTAACACACACATAGTTATACACATTGACACACACATACACACTTATACACATTCACACACACTTCCACAGACACTTCCTTTCTTTTTTTATTTTAACCCCCCCCTCCAAACTGTTATTACCTAATCCTCCTTGTTAATCCAAGCACAGCACAACGGGGGAAAGCTCCGCCCCCGTCGCGTTCTGTGATTGGCTGCAGGGAGGAGGACGTTCTCTATGGTGTCTTGGCAGATACCCTAGAGAACCTCCTCCTCCCTGAAGCAGCCAATCACAGAACGCGAAGGGTTGCGGAGCTTACACCCGTCGCGCTGTGCTTGGATTAACAAGGAGGAGGATGGCAGGGAGAGAGCTCCCTGCTACAGCGCCTCTCCTCCCTTGCGCCTGGGCGCGGTGCACCCCATGCACCCGCCCAGAATCGGCCCTGCCTCACGCGGGTCGGACAGGGACGCACAAAGGGCCGGATATGGCCCGTGGGCCGTAAGATGCCCAGGTCTGCTCTAAGGTGACAAAGTATTATGGGAGATATAGGACATCAGCTGCTGGAGGGCCTCAGTTTGGCACCCTTATCCCGTAATGTTCCAACCTGTGCTGATTTGTGCTTTATCAATCAGTCTGTCTTTAGTCATGTACTGCTGCTCATTACTAATCTTCAATTTTGTTTTCAGGATCACTTAATACGTTGTGGATATTATCCTCCAGGGCTTGAATATTGAATGGTTGTGTGATAAATAAAGTATCTTAAATGCATGTACCAGGGAAATTGCCAGGGCTTGACAGCTGGTTGTCAGGTTTCCTTCTCCTTCAGCCAAGGGGAGCACTGTTTAGCTTAGGGCACCTATGTGTTTAGCTCCATCTACTGAAGGGGTATTTCCATGCATTTTCACACACATCCGTCCCTCTGAGATATCATTTGCACAATTTCATGGTATCCAGGGATGTCTCATTCCTGCTCCCATGGGAAAAGGAAGTTTTCCCACAGGTATGGGAATACAAGTAGCCTCCACTTCCTGTCTTTTCCTTTATACATCCAGTAACATGTCTACTTGCTCAGCTCAGCACTCCATTTTTATTGTGCCTGTCTTTTTACATTTTGTTAAACACTGATATATATACCTTCCCCACACGACTATCTATAAACATACTTTTTCAGTAGTTTTTGATTTATTTTTGTTCTTTCTATTTCTTCTTTAAGAAACAAAGATATAGTCATCTACCTGTTAAATGAAGGAGCTGATGTCAACCTGCGTGCCAAAAATGGGTACACTGCATTCGACCTTGTGATGCTGCTAAATGATCCAGGTTTGCATATTTTTTAAATTATTTATTTATTATTATTTGACATCTCTGTGCAAAAATTGGGAGGTAGTCTGAGGCAGAGGCGTCACTAGGGTTGGTGTCACCCCCCTGGATTTCTTCCAGTACCATGCCAAACAGATTCTTTAGTAATTCCAGTCAGATGGCCCATTAAAAATGCCATACAGGAGTCCCATTAATATGCCACACACAAGAGCCCCATTAATATGCCACACACAAGAGCCCCATTAATTACGTCTCACACAGGAGCCATTAATTATGCCACACACAGTAACAGATATCTATACACACAGATCTCTCTCTCTACCAGTCAGATGGCCCATTAAAAATGCCATATAGGAGCCCCATAAATTATGCCACATACAGAAGCCCATTAAATATACTACACACAGAAACCACATTAATTATGCCACACACAGAAGCCGCGTTAATTATGCCACACACAGAAGCCGCATTAATTATGCCTCACACAGAAGCCCCATAACTATGCCACACAGAAGAGCCCCATTAATATGCCGCACACGAGCCCCATTAATTATGCCTCACACGAGCCCCATTAATTATGCCTCACACAGTAACAAATATCTATACACACAGATCTCTCTCTCTCTCCTCTTATAGGTAGGTAGACAATGTAATCGAGCAGCAGGAAATGCTAGTAGAATGCTTGGTTGTATAGGGAGTGGTATTATCAGTAGAAAGAGGGAAGTGCTCATGCCATTGTACAGAGCACTGGTGAGACCTCACTTGGAGTATTGTACATACTACTGGAGATCGTATCTCCAGAAGGAAATTGATACTTTGGAGAAAGTTCAGAGAAGGGCTACTAAACTGGTTCATGGGTTGAAGGATAAAACTTACCAGGAAAGGTTAAAGCATCTTAACATGTATAGTTTGGAGGAAAGACGTAACAGGGGGGATATGATAGAAACATTTAAATACATAAAGGGAATCGACACAGTAAAGGAGGAGAGTACATTTAAAAGAATAAAAACTACCACAACAAGGACATAGCCTTAAATTAGAAGCGCAAAGATTTAAAAGTAAAATCAGGAAGCATTACTTTAATGAGAGTGTAGTGCAAGTATTTAGAAAATTGGGCAGACTAGAAGGGTTGAATGGTTCTTATCTACCGACAAATTCTATGTTTCTATGTAGTTACTAAGACTGAACTGACAAGTGAAAAACAATCAGGCATTAATACACATTGGCGTACCTGTATAGGCACTTTCTCCATCCCTTAACCATTACAGGCCTGGTTAAAATGTGATGAAAAAATGCTGGTAGAAATTCACAATTTCGTTTATAGATTTCAACTGTACCTATCTGCTGGTGTTTCTGATTATGTATGTTCCTTGTGTTAGTAATATTTATATTGTGTATTTTTCTATGCTTGTAGACACTGAGCTTATCCGACTACTGGCTTCTGTATGTTTGGAAGTGGACAAGGAAAAGTCAAAACAGAAAAGTAAACATCCACTGCTCAGTTCCAAGAGCAATCGTTCTTTTAATATCCCAGTGCCACCTGATGACAGGGCAGGGTTAAAGGTACAGTGTAATTTCTAAAGCCATTTAGTGCAAGCATGTGATTCTTATCTTGATAGTTTATGATGGTTTAAATTTGCATGATAATCTATAGTCGGACTGGTTCAGTGTGAGGAGCGGCACTAGGCAGGATTGCCCCCTGGCACACCTACTATATATATGGACCCTGGAACCTTATGCGACCAGGATAAGACAACATGAAAACATAGGGGGATAAGATAATAAAAATAGGAAAAACAGAATATAAACTTTGCCTATACATGGACAACGTAGTATTAACAGTAAAAAGGAGAGAGACAGCGCTACAAAGTAATATAGGATTGCAAATAATTAAATATGAATGTATTTAAATAAACACACAATTGGAAGGTATAAAAAATATATAGATTTAATAAATATGTAATAAAAAATGTATAATAGAACAGACACAAAAACCACCTGAATGGATAGGTGGACACCCATAATGCTGGACGCCAAAGGCTGAAGAAGTTTTCGAAACGCGTCCCTGTTTGGCGTCCCTTTTTCTGCGAAAGACCTGGCCAGGCTTCCTTTTCGCTCCAGATTCATTGCCCTGAGTCTAGCATTGTCTCAAACGGCTCTCCTTTAATGGTGTGTATTATCTATCCATTATTGTTATTACTTTGATTTTGTGTTATTTTTTAGTCTTATTTGTTTCTGTCAGTAACATATTTATATTGGTTATTGTGATTAACTTGTATTGTGTGTGTCCACCTATCCATTCAGGTGGTTTTTGTGTCTGTTCTATTATACATTTTTTATTACATATTTATTAAATCTATATATTTTTTATACCTTCCAATTGTGTGTTTATTTAAATCCATTCATATTTAATTATTTGCAATCCTATATTACTTTGTAGCGCTGTCTCTCTCCTTTTTACATTTGCTTCTCTTGCACAGTGCTAACCCACTGTGTTTTTTATTAGACTGGCGGCTACCTAACTACTTTGTTATCAGTTCTTAATTAGTTAATTTCCTGATATATGCCAGAAGGGATTTTTTGTGGATACCGTCTACCTCCGGTTCAATATTCACCAATTTACTGGTTTGTATGCTTTATTAATTTATTCTCCTAAGTTCACCAATAGGCGCTTAGTTTCTATACTTCCGCTAGGTTGTATTAACACTCTCTTTTGTAGTATTAACAGTGACCGAACCTGAAAATTCCCTAAATAATTTTATATATGAAATTGAGACTTATTCCAAGGTAGCAAATTACAAATTAAACATAATAAAATCCTAATGACAAATATAGATGAAAAAAAGAAATAAAAACCTAACACAGGAATATCCGCTCGATTGGACAATATAGCACCAAACGAAGAGATTACGGCCCCTGAGAATATATAATATTCTGGGCCTTAATGAAAAGTACGTAAAGGCAAAGGCCTGGACAGCCTTAGGAAATTCAATAATAGATAAACAGTGGCATACATCAATTAAGGAAGTTAGAAGAGTGATCTTAATGATATACAAATTATATAAAATCTTAATATCATTGAGCTACACTACAAAATTATTTATAGGTGGCATTTGGTTTCCCTAATAATGAATAAACTGAACAAAAGTATTCCACCTATATGTTGGAGATCCAACTTAGAGATGGGTGATCATAAACATATATGATGATATTGCCCAAGGCTGAAAGGTCTGTAGGTTAACGCCTTCAACAAAATATCTAAGGATCCCATCTACATGTCAATGGAACTCGCCCTCTTTCACTTGACAGATATAGACAAAAAAGTATAAACTGTGTAGAGGGTCACATCGTGCAAGAGCCAGTAAGAAAATATACCTGACAGTGCTTAGGGTGACGTGCAGCACAAACAGCGTCCTCGGCTGTAGACAAATAGTAAGGAGTAAGGAATTCAGCAAGCCAGTATGCGCACCTTTTCAACCCTTTTTCAGTAAGTCCAAAAGAAGTCCAAAAACGGAGTGTTGTATAAAGCCATAAAAAGCAAAGTTTATTGATAGAAGATTAAAATCATAGTTGGAGAGATACAGGGCCGGTGCAAGGATTTTCGTCTACACAGGCGAAGGTGCATTTTGGTGCCCCCCTGCTCTGATCCGCCACGCCTCCCAAACCATTAAGCCTCCTCACATTATATATATATATATATATATATATATATATATATATATATATATAATGTATAGTGTAGAAAATAAATACATCTAAATATTAAACTCGCATGCTCTAAATGTGTCACACATTGAAACCCTTAAACACAAAGACACCCTTGCAGTCACACACAGAGACACACTTACCACTTACACACACACCCTTACACAGACACACTTACACACCCTTACACAGACACAGTGACAAACTTACACATACCCTTACACATACACAGTGAAACAATTACACACACCCTTACACAGACACAGTGACACACTTACACACACACACACACACAAACAAACCCTTACACAGACACAGTGACACACTTACACAGATACAGTGACACACACACCCCCTTACACAGATACAGTGACACACACACATACCCTTACACAGAAAGTGACACACTTAAACACACCCTTACCACTTACACACACACAGTTACACCAATTCACACATAACCTGAGACACACTATTTAGCCACTCAATATGCCAGTATTTTGCCCCTCAATATGCCATTTTATATGCCAGTATTTTACCCTCAATATGCCATTCTTTTGCAATTTAATATGCCAATATTTTACCTCTCAATATGCCAGAATTTTGCCCCTCAATATGCCAGGATTTTGCCCCTCAAATATGCCATTTAATATGCCAGGATTTTGCCCCTCAATATGCCAGGATGTTGCCCCTCAATATGCCATTTAATATTCCATTATCTTGCCCCTCCAATATGCAATTTAATATGCCAGGATTTTGCCCCTCCAATATGCCAGGATTGTGCCACTCAATATCCCAGGATTTTGCCCCTCCAATATGCCAGGATTTTAACCCTCAATATGCCAGGATGTTGCCCCTCAATATGCCATTTAATATTCCATTATCTTGCCCCTCCAATATGCCATTTAATATGCCAGGATTTTGTCCCTCCAATATGCCAGGATTGTGCCACTCAATATCCCAGGATTTTGCCCCTCCAATATGCCAGGATTTTAACCCTCAATATGCCAGGATTTTGCCCCTCCAATAGGCCCGGATTGTGCCACTCAATATCCCAGGATTGTGCCCCTCCAATAGGCCCGGATTGGGCCACTCAATATGCCCGGATTTTGCCCCTCCAATATGCCAGGATTGTGCCACTCAATATGCCCGGATTTTGCCCCTCCAATATGCCAGGACTGTGCCACTCAATATGTCAAGATTGTGCCACTCAATATCCCAGGATTTTAACCCTCAATATGCCAGGATTTTGCCCCTCCAATAGGCCCGGATTGTACCACTCAATATGCCCGGATTTTGCCCCTCCAATATGCCAGGACTGTGCCACTCAGTATCCCAGGATTGTGCCACTCAATATGCTGGGATTTTGCCCCTCCTTTATGCCAGGAGTGTGCCCCTCAATATGCCCGGATTTTGCCCCTCAATATGCCCGGATTTTGCCCCTCAATATGCCCGGATTTTGCCCCTCCAATATGCCAGGATCGTGTTACTCAATATGCTAGGATTTTGCCCCTCCAATATGCCAGGATCGTGCTACTCAATATGCTAGGATTTTGCCCCTCCAATATGCCAGGATTGTGCCCCTCAATATGCTAGGATTTTCCCACCCGCCTCCCCCCTTCCCCAGACCCCAGTACTTACCTCCATGCTGCTGTTCAGGTCCGTGGCTGAGAGGGAAGCGTTGTGCGCTCCCCTCCAGCCGCGCAGATCAATAAAGTGTGTTGAAAAAAAAAGTTTCAACACACTTTATTGATCCGCGCGGCTGGAGGGGAGCGCACAACGCTTCCCTCTTAGCCACGGACCTGAACAGCAGCATGGAGGTAAGTAAACGGGCCTGGGGGAGCGGGCGATTTTCCCGCCCCCCCATTGGGGTGCCCTAAGGCAGCCGCCTGTGCTGCCTTACGGTAGCGCCGGCCCTGGAGATATACAATCTCACGCGTTTCGCCACACGGCTTAGTCATAGACATAGTCTATAGTCATCTCTATTGTGAGATGAAATGCAGATGAAAAGCAGGAAAGCAACCTTTTACAAAGAGACTGTGAAGTCCTGCATTTGTGCAATGCTCCATTCGGGTTTTGAGATTTGCATACCACCTCACTCTATAATTATAGATAAATAATTTTTTGAGAATGTTCTATTCACAACTAAGTTTCCATAACTGCCATAGGTAACATGTACACTGGTCATCCTGTTATTAAAGGTACATCAAATCCAACCTTCATTTTTATTGCTTAGTTCAGTTAGACACCTTGTGAGGTGCTTCATTGCTCAACTGTTTTGTAATCTTTGGTGCCCGTTACCCATAAGGAAAGAGACTCTCCCCCATCTTCCAAAATCAGTCTCTCTTCAGGTCCCCCTTCTGCTCCTCCACTATCCACTTATCAACCAAACCTTATCTCAGACCCTGTTCTCTGTAACTTTTAGCTAATTAAAAGTGAATGGGTGTGTTTGATTTAAATGAGATAATGTCATGATTTATAGCTATAGCTGGATTGTGAGTATAATGTGAGAAAAATATATATGTTGAAATGTATAGAAGTGTTAATATAATTTCAAATTAGAGTAAATATTCTTATCAATACTCTTATTCTTATCATTCCACATTAGATTAAAATACTTTACATATTTATTAGTGAAGGTGTGATATAATTATATATTTTAATGAGTGATTTGAATCAACTAGGTGTGTTTATAATAACCCTTATTAGATTCTTCAAATCTAAGATCCAAATAATCTCACAGTCTGTGTCTTCAGCCCACCATTTCTCTTCTCAGCTGTGTCTGCATACATACCATGAAATGTGGCTAGAGACATAAACCTTCCACTAATAATGACAACCTTATCTGTTCCGGTCTTTACTATGAACATCTCTACCAATCTTTTCAGTAACAGATATGGTCTCAGATAAGTTAGGACCTTCTTTTATCCTCAGAGACACAGAATAAGATGTGAACAGACAGAAGGAGATCCAAAAACTGACACAAAATGGAGGCTGCCAGCATCCATCTTTTTATCCTTGGCTTCTGCTTTATTCATATGTACCAGTCTCGAGATTACTGTTCGATACCTCTGACAATGCCACTGATAATTTGCTCATTAACATGCCACTGATAATTTGCTCATTAATATGCCGCAGATAATTTGATCATTAATAGCCACTGATAATTTGCTTAATAATAGCCACTGATAATTTGCTCATTAACATGCCACTGATAATTTGCTCGTTAATATGCCACTGATAATTTGCTCATTAATATTAAAAAAATCCCTCCCTCCTCCCCAGTACTTACCTGGTTACAGCCACCGGAAATGACTTATCGTCATTTCCAGCAGGCTTTACTAAAAGCCAGGTCCGCATCTGCTGGACTGCCGGTTTCTACCCAATTGTGACTGTATCCATGTGAGGCAGCAGGATCAAAAAAAGGATCCAGCACTAGATAAATTAAAGTGAAGAGATTTATTCAAACGCCCCAGGACCTCGGCACCACTACATATTTGAGTGCGGATTCGGGTCTATTTAACTTATTACATGGGCAGCGGGGGCCCACAGGGCAGCTGCTTTGGGCCCCTACAAATGAAAGGGCCCAGGCCAGCTGCCCTGTTTGCCCACGCTTTTTAAAAAAAAAAAATTACATTTTTTTTAAGGGGTCTCCGGCTTTCACTGGTTCAGTGAACTTGTAACATTTTTGTAATAGGTTTGTGCGAACTGGCTGAATCTCACCACTGCCTGTATGTACCTACTCCACAATGTCGCACATATATAGGCAGTGTTTATATGTAAATAAACACTTACCTTGAAATCTCACACCCGTGCTGTTAAATGTAACATTTTAAAACAAAATATTTGTAAAAGACCATGAACCTTGATTTCTGATTATAACTTTTTTCTTTTCCTTTTTCATTACTTTTCTTTCTCCAGTCATGGTGGAATAGGATGTCAAACCGTTTCCGCAAGCTAAAACTTACTCAGACTCTCAGACATGGATTCTCCTCCAACCGGCTAGTTCCCTTCTCAGAAAATCCCAGTGTATCCCTGGACTCTGCATTGAAATGTTCTCCTCATGTAGAGGCACCCAGTCCAGCCATACCAGAGCCAGTCTCAGCATGGCCCGCCACCAGCAACGACAGTGGTAGGGGCACTCAAAATGCAACTTATGACATTGTGTTTGGATGTGTGTGTGTGTGTGTGTGTGTGTGTGTATATGTGTATACATAATATGTATGTTTATATATATATGTGTCCGTTTATGTGTGGATATATATATATATATATATATATATAAATTAATAATTGTAAATTTCAAATACCAGATACAAAGAGGTCTATATCAACTAAAAATTAACTGCAAAAATCATGCATTAATAGTTGGGAAAAGTTTTAGAATTTTTCCAGTATAGCTATTAATATACCGAATGTCATGGCTGATGGCACAACGGACAAAAGAAACAGCTACCAAATAATTTTTCCACACATGGCTACCCTACATTAACTCACTCCCCGCCCAGACAAACACAAGCAAGCATTTCAACATACAACTTGGTACATGATGGAACTATTAAGACAGGACCCCATCCCACTAACCTAAGTAACCGGCCGCACATCTCCTCCTCCATTCCACACCCACCTGACTGACATCTTTTATAATGCGAAACATGAAACACAGATATACACAGACCCCAGACCTGCTATAAACAACAGCACCTTACTCATTATACTAACGAGACCCTCTCAGGACGGAAAAAGTACAGGTAGAAATTACCGGGTAAGTTGTAAGTTAAATGTAATGTTATTATGTTTTTATACACTTGGATCTCCCTCCGGGTTTAAAATAAATAAAAAAGTAAAAAATAAAATAAAATATAATAATATTTTTGCAGTTTTCTTCTCATTTTACCACTTCACATTTTAGTGAGTACACCAATCAATCTGAATATTATTGACCTTTAATGAAAAAAATTTACGTTGTATATTGTTCACCAAGTATAAGATGTATTGTATATTCTTTCATCAGTCTTCTGTACAGTAACATGATTTGTCTATGTTTCAGGAATAGTCACTACAACTAATGAAAATGCAGATTTCCTGTTGACGACAATGGTAAGCTTTTTATTAACTGGAGAAATGTAAATGCTCCTCTGTATAAAATCTCAGTTATTCAGATTGTGTGTTTTACAGAATGTCCCAAGCATTACTTATCATATCCATTTCCCCCAGTATTTATGTATAAGTCTGAACTGGTACTGGTAAAGGATTGAGTAGGAAACATGCCAGTACAATTGTGCTTGTATTTCTTTTACGCATATCTCCTTGCTTATATTATACATAGGATAAGTGTGTAAATAAGCAACGCAACACCAAAACAATTACAAATATTACTTGGAATGTCTTTCAAATGTTCCTGCTCAAGCCCTCTTTTGTTTACACTGCAAAGTCCAGATGAAGTGTATCCTGGTGACATCATGCACATGTGCAGTGGACAACAACACACATCTCTCTTGGATATCTCTGATTGGCTCTCAATAGAGGCTGGGGTTGCCCATTTGCTGCCAGAGTTGAAAATGTCATTGTTGGTGGGCTAAATCTAGAGCTGAAAGCTTTCAAAAAGCTAAAATTGGAACAAATAATTGTGTGTTTATTTCTAGTGTCAACTTGAATCACTTTCTGACAATGGACGTATCGTTCTGTTGCTGTTGCTAGACTATGTGTATGTGTGTGTGTATATATATATATATATATATATATATAGCAGTCCAACAGAGACAGAAAGAACACGCACTCACGGGACCAAATAAAGGCAATATGATCTTTAGTCGATACTCCAGACAACAGCAGGAACACGTAATCGACGTTTCGGTCCCACTCGGGGACCTTTATCAAGACTCTTGAGTCTTGATAAAGGTCCCCGAGTGGGACCGAAACGTCGATTACGTGTTCCTGCTGTTGTCTGGAGTATCGACTAAAGATCATATTGCCTTTATTTGGTCCCGTGAGTGCGTGTTCTTTCTGTCTCTGTTGGACTGCTGTTTGTTCCTGCTACACAGCACCCGGGCACTTCGATCTTGCTGTCTCCCTAAGCTGAGTGCACCACCCTTGGATTTTCTATATATATATATATATATATATATATATATATATATATATATATATATTTATGTGTGTGTTTTGTGCTAGTCAGACTAAATTCCCCCCCATTGCAGAAGCAGGACTTTGCCCTGTAACCCACAGCACGTGCCCCATCACCCACGTTGCACACACATTACATGCTCCATCACTCTATTAAATGCCGCATTACTCCATCACATGCCTGATCACCCTATTACATGCCCCATCAACCCATTACATACCCTATCACCACATTACATGTCTATTATCCCATTGAATGCCCCATCACCCCATAAAAAACTCATTGTAAGGGAGGAGCGTATATTTAAAAGATGGAAAAACTACCACAAGGAGTTTAAGCACAACGCTATCCTAGGTATAAGATAGGGCCATGGACTACTAAATTATTAAGAAAATTGGGCAGAATAGATGGGCCAAATAGTTCTTATCTCCCGTCACATTCTTTGTTTCTATTACATGCATTCTCACCCCCATTACATGCCCCATCACATACCCCATCACATACCCCATCACGTTAGTAATATGCAATGTGCTATATTCAGTTATTGCCCTAGAACTTGCAAAAATAAATCATTGGTTACAGTAGATTTCCAAACTCAAGACACATATTTTTTTTTACATTTTTATAATTGTTTTTATATTAAATTATATGATATTATCGAAATTATGGTATTTAAAGAAAGCCCTTCCTCTTTTGCCTAAAATAATAATATATGCGTGGGTACAGTAAACGAGAAAGAGGAATATTACAGCTAACCACAAACACTATGGAAGTGTTAAAACAGCTACTGTCATGAAGGATACAAATTTTTATAAACAGTCCAGTCACGAAAGTGATAAGATGCATTTGTTTGGCCAGACTTGAGTGATCCTTTAAATAGGTCTTTGTTTTTAGCTTTTAAAATATCTTATAATCACAGTTCTGCTCTCTAGACATGCAGGAAAAATAAAAAGGAGAATTTTAGTTTGCATACACTGCCAGTTAAAGTAAACTTAAGATGAAGAACCAGTATCTCCCACCAAAAAATTAAAAGTTTTTATTTTTTCTTATTTTGCATTGTTGATTTGAGATGTCTTTTGTTTTGGTTATGGGAGTTTATTTGATAAAATATTTAACTAAACTAGTGTGAATGGTTGCCTCCATTTTGTGAAATAAAGTGTTTTTGGGTGCCACCCCCAGTGACTATACAGCACTAGTATCTCACGTTGGGGCTGGGGACACATAATGCAGTCTATTCGTCTGAATTCTGACCATTGAATGTGAGGGTAATGTAACTTTTACATCACAAGGAGGTGAAGTCATGATCCTGTTTGATCAGGTCAATCTGTACTTTTTGTGTTGGAAGGCAGGTAGAAAAAAAGGTCTACACAGCCACCTAGTCCTGCCACTAGTGATACACAGGAACCAGTAGGAGAGCAGGGGTGTATCTTATGACATCTTCATGCAGTCTATGACCACAGTTGTAAAGTAAGACTTGCTGGAAGATTTTAGAGAAAATTGCATCATGGGTAAAATTCACAAAATGGATGCAGGAGATAGATTCCTAATTTTAGTTTATATGTAATTAATTCAAACAGAAAAAAGCAGTGGCATATATCTTATATATGTGTTTGTTTTAAATGCACAAGTAAGTGGTAGTGTCCCTTTCAACATTTATTCTGAAAGTTTTATTAGAAGGAAATATGATTATTCAGTGTTCTGGAGACAGCTAGCTTATTAAGGAAATGTTTCATGCAGACATAATAATTTTCATCTTTTATTCTCCTAGTTAAAGAATGGTGCTCCCTTTGCCAAACTCCCTAATGAGAAACTGAAAGCTGTTATCCCGCCATTTCTGCCTCCCTCCAATTTTGAGCTGTGGAATTCTGATCGGTCCAGGATCTGCAGGGATGGAAAGATGGTAAATAAAGTAAATAAACTGCACTTTTATATGTAACCCAGATAAATACACATTACATATGTTGTATTAACCTCATATGCATAGATATAAAGCATATGACATATATAATTACACACAACAAATATTTAAGCTTGTGAGAGAGTTAAGTAATACTATTATGGTATAAGTGAAGTTCTGCTGTAACATATTCTTTTTACCTGTTCACAGGTTGTGTTGTTGCTGTGTGAAGACTTAATGTAATCAAAATGAAAGTTTATGCAGCAATAATATGTATGTCTAGTTTGCCCTGTGGATTTGCAGTGTTTTGATTTGGTGTTATCACTGGGTGCTTGTTCTTGTGCAGTTTGGGGGTACACTGTTTTGTGTGTGTGATATAGAAGTTCTTAGGTGTGTAGAGTTTACATTGTTCATTCAATGTTCTCAATTTGAGTTTTATTCCCCCCCCCCCAGTAAAAATGATCTTTTGTCCTAATTTTTGTCAGTCCTCTGTCAGCCGTGTACAAAGAACTGCTAAATTTCCAAGCCTTCCAAGGAGCCCAACTTCACCTTCAAATTCAGGAAGTTTTAACCATTCTCCTCACTCGTCTGGTGGCAGCAACAATGTAACAGGTATGCATCAAAGTCAGATGCTAAGGGTATTTGTCACCCCCACATTGTTTAAATATAGCTGGGATAGACACATAGGGGGTTTTATACATCCCGTCACTTTGCAGTACATTGTTTGGAGGTGATTCTCCGACATAAATCAGGCACTTTACAGTGGCTGATATTTTTTTATACATAGCTTGTGCTAGCACCACATGCGCCACCACAAACAATTCGGCGGAGGCAGCTGAGACTTTCGAAAGAGTCTGCTTTATACAAGGGCACACACGCAGTCAGCTTAAATAATGAATCACAAATCATTACAAGAAGGGGGTTTTGTATATTATACAAATGTGATTGAAAAATGTGCAAAATAAGGAATTTCTTACGATAAACACACAATTAAAAATAAGAGACCATCAATATGAAAGTGCAAATGTATTTTGTAGCGCAGCTGATCCTTAACCACAAGTAAGTACCTATTTCACTTACAGGGCAAATTGGCCCCTCCCATGACACATGTGTGATTTGTTACTGCACACTATATATAAAGTTGCATTTTGATCACATGATTAGCTTGATCCTGTTGAATTGAAATGCATCCACGAGATTAGGAGATGTCTCTATTTTTCAGTTTGTGTCCCCATCCTCCTTTCCTTGTTTTTTTCTATTCATATGCATTATACTGGTTAGTATCCATTAATATACTATATTTTTGGGTAAAGAGGTTTTATATACTTTGACACACCATATTATATACTACAATTATTTTTCTTTTCATTTCAAGCGCTGTGCACTTTTTTTCCTCTTTTTTTTTAGGACTTAGTTATGTCATGGTGATAGCATGTTAAAACATGACCATCATTGGCAAGGATGCAGCTACGTTGATGATGGTACCAAATCCCTTTTTCTTTCTTATTTCTTTCCTAAGCTGGCAGTGCAGATAATGTATTGTCTCAAATAGCAGCCCATAGGAAAAAAGCAGCAAGTTTGTGTGAACAGAAGAAAACTCAGCCACACAGCCCAGGCAACACAGTGTGCGGCTCTATTTCCACCGATCAGCAGAATGCCACCCTCCTAAATCACACCCATTTACCAAAGGTATCAAATCATGTTATACTAAATGAGCACATTGTTTGCAGATGATTTCCACACTGGGTTAATTACACCCAAGTAACATAAAGGGCATGGACAAAGTATTGGAAACACCTAACAATACATTATTAAGGAGCTTTTGGACTAATGTCACCCTTTGCCATCTGTGACCATCTTGAATCCTTTTTTAAATGCTTTTCGTGGTGGGATATTGCACCATTCCTCAACAAGAAGGTCTCCTGTGTTTGACTTCATTCTGATGTTCATGAAAACACCTATTTTTTCCCACCTGAAATGTGTGTTACATAGGGTGCTCCTGACCCTGTATAATGGCCTCCTATCTCTTGGTCATTACATGACTATGCAGAGCCATCATTGTATGTAATAAGTCCTACGAGATGGTTGTCCATACAGTTACAGACCCCCACAATGTTTAACATTTGGCAGCAGACACTGTAGTTTGAAGTCTTCCTTTGGCCCAAACATGAAGCTGTCAAGATGCATGTGATATTGGGACGTTGAAGTCACCAGACCCTTAACGTTTTCCATTACTCAGCAATACAGTAGTTTTAAATAGTAGTTTTATGAATATCAGCCCTGTCATATATGCCAGGTTTTTTTTTTGGGGGGGGGGGGGGCTGTATTTAGCAATTACTATAATGATTAATGTCAGGTTGTTTGATAGCTTTTTTTTTAAATTGTGTCCCTGTGCAGAAAATTGAAGTCTTAAAACGGCCTCCATCTGGGACGTCCTCTACCTCTAAAAGCACATCTCCTACACTGACCCCATCACCCTCACCTACCCCAAGGGTATGTCTTGCAGAGTCAACAGTATCTTCCTCCTCTTCTCAAAAGCAGTCTAAGAGCAGTGGAGGGTCTAGCAGTGGAACTATTACTGATGAAGGTAGGTTACTGCTGTAAAGCTCTATGGTACACTATCACACATTATTCTGATTTTTGTTGCTGTGGTGATCATTGACACTCACGCTTCACATTACTGTGAGTTGCATTGCTGTGTTGGTCTTGGATATGCTAACACACTTCAGTATAGAATAACTTTCCTTTGATGCTCAACAAACATAATGGGAGACATTTGGTTGGCTGGCTGGAAATCATGGTAACTGTAACAGGCAAAGTCTACTGCAAACTAAGGGTCCCATAAGGCTTAGCGCGACAAGCTGCTGACCTGATCCTGGCAATATAGTTGACAGCAAGAGGCTTTAAAACAAAAACAAAAAACTTATGTGAGCCCATCTTCCAGGCTTATTATCACAAATCACTTGCCACAGTCTCATATTGCCTGAAAGTATGTACCACATCACCAGATCCTACCCCCAAACCACTCTCACCAGTTAGAACATAAGGAGGTCATGTGATCAGACTCTGTAGGAACACTGGACAAGTCCTCTAACCGGCCTCTCCTCCATCCTGCAGTGTCAGGCTAGCTCTCGTGCAGGGCTGGGTACAGTGCACCTTTGGCACACACCTAGAGACAGCTCTAGTGACAAGGATCACAACTTATCAGTGGTGTTGCTCTTAACAAGAAATAATTATGGCACCCTCCATGCGGCTTTATGTAAAGATGTTGAAAGAGATAAGGCATGCTGACTATTCAAGTTCCTGTATTCTGTATGTTATATAAACATAATGAATGGCATCTTAGTGATTCTCTTTTTTATAGCTTTATAATGAGACTTTTACGCTCACAATAAACATTGATATGGTGTTTTGTAAAAAATAAAAATATATTTTCTTCATTTTATTTTCTTCATCAAACTCCAAATGACTGTATTATTTGTAACCGCAATACGTTTAATGCAAATGATATTCCATAAATTGCCTAACACTTAGACATATACTATGTCATGAGCAAAGTTGCATGCAAGAAAGAAGGATGGCTGTATTATTCTCAATTGTGTTTTGTACTGTTTGAATTCCTTTTTTAAAATGCAGCTACATATAAACATATTCACATAGATTATACATACACAGACATGTACGTACACACAGACTGACTCTTATCTTGGTTTCCTTGATGATTGCTCCACTTTTAGAGCTTTGAACTAAATTTGCTCTTTATGGATAATCTTTTCTATCGCTCAAATAAAATAATAAAAATGATATATATATATATATATATATATATATATATATATATAAAATATATATGTTTAAATATACAGCTGAGCCCAGTATAGAGTGGGATCCAGGGATTGGGATTGTAATGTCAGTGACTCCATGGGTGCATGATAAGTTAGTAGCACTCTCTGTACTTTAAAGGACATATCTTGGCAAAAAAATAAGTTCTGTTTAATTGAAATATTTGCATCAAGTGTAGGCATTTAAATATAAATGTTTTAATTAAATAATATAAATAAAGTACCTTATTGAGCCTTCTTCGCTTGTATAACTCTGTCATGGGCTATATATATATATATATATATATATATATATTTATATATATATATATATATATATATATATATATTTATTTATCACTGCTACGCAACAACCTGGTGTAGAGAATTGTGTTTGCCAATAGCTAATTAGAGTTTCAGACACTGATTATCTATTTTCAGTATTACTTTTGCTAAAGTAAAACATAAGGATGACTATATATAGACAAACAAACTTGATAACTATTCTTGCAAGCATGCTTCTGATCACCATAGATAATACTGAAAATGAATTTGCCACGAACAAAATAGCATGCAAGCTCTTTTCACGCCAGTATATTGAAAGATGCATGGTCAGTGTGATGCTGTTATGTCATGTTTGTTTTGCACATTTTGTAGATGAGCTGTCTGCTATCCTGAAAAAGTTGTCTTTGGAGAAGTACCAACCCATTTTTGAAGAGCAAGAGGTAATGACCAATCTTGTTGTTCTTTTCTGATTTAAAATATATTGAAATGGTGAGATACTATAAATATGCCATCAATCACTTACATGAATGCTCTTTAAAGAAAAACACATTCCATGTATGTTAGTATATGCATAGGTGAAATGATCTTTCAGCTTTTAATACAATTGACCTGCCCAGTCATTGCATTCTGGACTAAAATTATACAGAAAACAGTATTCAAGATGTTTTTATTTGTGTCTCCAACTGTTTATCTCTTCTCAAATAAATAAAACCTCCTCAGCATGGTAGCCATACAGTAAGAAGCCTGCTCTGGCTGCGAGACAGTGGAATGAGCCATGGAACAGTAAAGATCTGGCTCTGGTGCAGTTAATGTGACATTGTATGGGATGGGGTGCAATCTGCGATTCTTGCCTTGGGTGCAAACTGAGCTAACGCTAAAAACGAAATTACAATAATTGATCTAGGTTTAATGTTAACTTTGTGTAGTGTTTTTAAAATGATTATTGGTAAAAATATTTATTTAATAACACGTCATAAGATTTTAGGAACTGTTGCATTAATTAAGTCTAATATCTTGATTTTTAATGTACTAGGAACTAAAAGAAAGGAAATAAAAGAAACCGCTAAGTGAAGATGTAGGCTGCCACCAGAGTTTTGTTTTTTCAAATATCTATATGAGTTATATGATAAAAAGCGCTCTCCTGTACCATTAAACATTTGTGGTATCATAAAGTTCAATAGTATAGCAGTTACAAGTGTCAGGTGTATTCTTTTGTATGAATTATTTATATCAATTCTTTACACAAATTATATATATTAAAAGAAAATATAAACAAATGAAGAATATCAAGAAGAGCCTGAATCTCTGGTACAAACTTAGAGAAGAAATCTTCATATTTGGCCAGGACTGACTACAAGGCTGACTCATAGAGCATCAAACAGTGTGCATTTTATGTTTGGCATCATTTTTATTATTTAGTTCCAATGAAACTAAGCAAGCATCAGCCTTTGACAACGAGTTAGCCAATCTGAAAAAAGAAGTGTTAGGGAAGTCTCATGTGAAAGTTATGTCGATTGGAGCCAGCTAATACTCTATAAACCACTTATGATTGATAACCTGAAATTATCCAATTTTATTGAGGAATAAATGTAGAAATAATTTGGCTTAATATTCTTTTAATTTTATCAAGCTAACATTTAGTATTTATTAGTTAAAATAAAAAGTACTTTTGATGTGGAAGTGGCCACTGGAAATGTGATAAAGCACCACTCGAGAAACTTACTATAGCAACAAATTTGCACTTGCCATCATCCAATCACAACCTTTGATTTTCTCAGATGAGCAGTCGGCCCACAATGCGTCTGTACACAAAACTTGGAAATGATGCAATATGACTTTTGTGCCCAACAAAACGGGAATAGAGGCTATAAAATGTAAGAATTTCTTTAGTTTTAATAAATATCTAAAAATGATCAGTAGTCAGTAAAGTGATATTTAAAGTGCTGTATAATAGTGTAATGCACTATTAAGGATTTGTAACACATATATACTAGTTATTAGAACCTTGAAACACTACGACAAAGTATGTGCTTTAAATTTAAATATTATGTAAACAACATCCTTTTGGAATGACCGTATGTGCTTAAAAGTTGGCAACAGTGCTTTATCATGGCAGAGACCAACTAGGCATGGGCTTAGCCCAGCACTATGCAGTGGGCATCTTTTTTTTTTTTAAACCTGCCTGCTCCATTTTATTTTTAAGCCTGTCTGCTCTACTTTTCCATGTGTTCATTTTTGGGGACAGAGATGGCATTGGGGATGCGTTCGGGCACAAAGGTGGCACTGGAATGTTTTTGAGCACAAACATGGTACTGGGATGGAGTTTTGGTACAAATGTGGTACTGGGATAGTGTTTTGAACACCAAGGTGGCACTGGGATAGTGTTTTGAACACCAAGGTGGCACTGGGAATGTGTTTTGGGCACATAGATGGTACTGATAAGTTGTTTTGGACACAGAGATGGTACTGAGAAGTTGTTTTGGGCACAGAGATGGTACTGAGAAGTTGTTTTGGGCACATAGTGATACTGGGAATGTCTTTTGGGCACAGGTGGCACTGGGGAAGGTGTTTGGGCACAGAAATGGTAATGGGAAGGTGTTTGGGTACAAACATGGTACTGAAATGATGTATGTATACAAAGGTGGCACTGGGATTGTATTATGGGCACAAAGGTGGCACTCGGATTGTGTTGGGGGACAAAATATGGCACTGGCGAGATGTTTGGGGACAATGATTGTGGATCACAAACAGGAAGAGGTGTGTTAATTTACATGTAACATAGAGTAGACCATAACCTCATGCTTGTGTTTTTATTCTGGACTAATATATTTCATGCTCATTTACCATTTCAACATTGTCCCAGTTGAGTTCAGTTGGGATTATGGATGAATTTGGATCTCCCCAATGTACACCGCAGCTATAAGTTTCTGCTTGGTTAAGCTGAACCCTCAATGAATCTAACAACTTGACAATTTTATTGTTCATTCGTACGTACGTACGTACGTACGTACGTACGTACGTACGTACGTACGTAGGCAATGTTCTGCTGGGAAACCTTGAATGGCTCCTGCCAATCATGTGGATGTTACTGTGACATGTAGCACCTACCCAGGGCCTGTGCAAGACTTTTTGCCGCCCTAGGCGAACATATATTTTGCCACCCCTTGCTGATTCTGCCTTCAGGTATTTATACATACACAGTAACGCAGTATCACATACAAAGGCAGGCACATGTACACACATGTACAAACAAATGCAATGTTAGATGCAGCCACACGTACACACAGTAACACATGCAATGTCACATGCAGCCACACATTCACACACAATCACACATGCAATATGAACCTATCTTTGGTGTCCCCCCTCTCCATGCCGTCAGTCTGTCTCACACTCCCTCTACGCCATCCCTGTCTGTTTCGCTCTCCCTCTATGACACCCATGTCTCTCGCTTTCCCTCTACTCCATCCCTGTCTGTCTCACTCTCCCTCATTCCATCAGTGTCTGCCTCACTGTCCCCCATGAAATTCATCTGTCTGTTTAAACCTTTTGTCTTTCTTCTCTCCCCTTGATCTTCCCTTCTTTTGTATCTCTCCCCCATGTATATCTGTCCCTAATGTGTATCTCTCTCTCTCCTCTCCCCATGTATATCTCTCTCTCCTTTCCCTCCATGTCTCATATTGGACCTGTCCTGTGTGGACAGGTCTATAAATAGTTTATTTGGGGTATAGTTCAAGTACTGTGTCTCAATTGTACCACCTCAACGGTTGAAGGCATAATCCTTTAAATAGGGTATAAATGAGTTTTAAGGAAGATTAATGTCAGAAAAGGTAATTTCAGCATTGGATTGTATCTGTTTTTCTTTTCTTTCCTCTTGATCTTTCTCTGTTCCACCTCAACTACCCTGCTACAGTCTGTCTGCATTCTCTGCCTACTTTGAAGAAGTCATGGTAAGCCTTTTTACTCCTTAGTTTCCGAATGGGGGTGTGTGTGCGCGTGTGTGTATATATTTGTGTATGTATACATGTGTATATGTATGTATATATGTTTGTGTATATATATATATATATATATATATATATATATATATATATATATGTATATAGTACCGTTCAAAAGTTTGGGGTAATAAATGTCTTTATTTTCTATGGAAACATACTTTAAATGAGTTGCAACATGAAATACAGGAAATACATTCAAGACAGGGTTAGAAGTAATGATTTTTAATTTAAATAATAGTTTTGTCTTTCAAAGACCTTTGGCATTTCTTGAGGTAATCTGAAGAGGGTTCACACCATGCTTCCTGAAGCTATTCCCACAAGTTGGATTTGCTTGAACTTCTTACACACCATACAGTCAAACTGCTCCCACAGCAGTTCAATAGGGCTGAGATCCGGTGACTGTGCTGGCCACTCCATTATAGACAGAAAAGACTGCCTCTTCCCAAAATTGTTCTTGCATAGTTTGGAGCAACGTCTGCAGGGTATGGTTTTTTTCTAAATTGAAAGATCTCCTCAGGTAGCTCTGGTTTTCCCAGGGAAAATCCGATCCCAAAAATCCGACCCAATTCGGATCACTTTGGAGATGCAAAATAGCTGAATCCTGTTTCTGACCAAATAACTATCATTTAGCTTGCCCTCCACAGGCTCAGCTGCTGGCCCCATAACTATAAAATATGGCACCCCATAGGGCCAGCGGCAGTCCACATCAGTATAACATATGGGCCAGCAGTTGTTCTCAGCAATAAAATACATAGCCCCCATGAGACCATCCAAAAATAAAAAGTAATCCACCTATTCTAATAAAAAAAAATCCCACTGCCAAAAAAAAAACCGCTGCACCCCTATCTCGAGGCATCAGCAGAGGACAGATACAGAATGAGCTCTCAGCCTGTTATGGTGGGGATATAATTTTGAAAATTAGAATTGGATTTATGGATTACCGGTAGTTTTTATTTTCGGATAGTCTCTTTGCCATGGGCCAAAGATGATGACATCACGGATTGTTGCTGGACATATGTTACAAGTATATTTTTCTTTATAGGACACCCTTTGTGTGCCAGGGGTGTGGACAGTTGATTTTCACTGCCCATCCTCATGACACGCAAAGGGTGGGTCTTTTATTTACAGGTTTCATCTTTTATTTGAATTGTGTCTCCCCTCTTGGGCAAGGTAGAGCTTAAGGGGTTAGGTTAGATAGTTCATAATATTTTACTTTCATTTATTTATGGGGCCACGGGGCTTTTGGGTAGATTAATTTCCCCCCAAATCAATTTAGGTGGATTTCAGGCCTATTTAAGTACAGAGAACACTATGGGTTTCCCAAGCCAATTTCTCCTGAACTGAATTTCTGCCAGATAACACGATATTATTGGGTATACCTTTTGAATGTTTTGAACATTATTAGTGATAAAGTGCGTGTTGTTTTTACCAACAGAAATGTAATAATAGCTTTTAGTAGCATTAGAATGTGTTGCTGTATTTTCTCATTAGAAGACTTCTTTTCCTGGCTGGATGTAATTATTTTCTTTAGCTACTCAAGTTGTCAATTAATCACTAAGCAGTGTACAAGCTTATATGCCTTTGAAGAACTTCTGATTTCCACACATCCTTTGAAGGTGACCAAATTATTATATTGCTTTTGTCTTCCAAGCTTAAATATAACATACATACCATAGCGATTTGAGTCCTTAAATTGACATTATACGTCTACAGTGAAGCCGCACTGTACATACTTCAATAGTATTGACACATCATTACCTTAGATTGCTTTTCTTTGGTATAAACAATATGGAGACTATACATTCTTAGATAAAGATCTTAATGGTGTATTTACATAATTATCAGTGTTTGTTGTTGTTGACAATATTGTCTTGTGTCAGAAGGTAAAATAAGAGTCTCTGCTCTTCACCATGCACATTAGTCAGTTAGCTTCATAATAGGGACAAACATAAACTGCTTATATTTATATACTGACCATATCTATAATGTGACATAATACGTGGAATGTTCGTGTGTATATTATGTTCTCATAGAACTTATTCCACAGGTGGACATGGAAGCCTTCCTCACTCTTACTGATGGTGACTTAAAGGAATTGGGTATAAAGACTGATGGGTCAAGACAACAGATTTTGGCAGCTATTTCGGAACTCAATGCTGGAAAGGTATCTATTGATTTACTATAACAGTACCGTTTAGTATGTTTGGTATGTGTCAGTAGAATGTGTGCACGCTAAATGGTGCTTTGGTTTTTTAAGACCAAAAATGGCAACACATAGTCATATTATTTTGCCAGTATTATTTTGCCATTTAATATGCCCCAGTTAATTTGCCCAAAATAATAGTGGCATATTATTGGGCAAATTGGCTGGGGCATATTAAATGGCAAAATGATACTGGCATATTATTGGGCAAATTGGCTAGAGCATATTAAATGGCAAAATAATACTGGCATATTATTGGGCATTTCATTTTGCCATTTAATATGCCCCAGCCAATTTGCCCAATAATATGCCAGTATTATTTTGGCCAAATTGGCTGGGGCATATTGAATGGTAAAATAATACTGGCATATTATTGGGCAAATTGACTAGGGCTTATTAATGGCAATTTGCCCAATAATATTCCAGTATTATTTTGCCTTTAATATGCCCCAGCCAATTTGCCCAATAATATGCTAGGATTAGTTTCCACGAGACTTAAAAATGTGTTTTACACTTATAATTTGTCTTATACATTCTGTATTTTGCTCCTTTTATTGAAGCACCATTAGTAACGTATTCCAGCCAAGTCCACAATCTTCCAAACACCGTTTTATGCACACAGCATATCATTCTATTCTTTCTAGGGCCGTGAGAGACAGATTCTACAGGAAACCATACACAACTTTCACTCGTCATTCGAGAGCAGTGCTAGCAACACCCAGCCTGCTGGGGCCCAACAGTGTAAGTACAAGAAAACTATGCTTTATCTTTACATGGGACATTGCTAGGTCACCAAAAGATCTGGGGCTAGAGCCCATGACAGAATTGATACCAGTAAAGTATATATATGATGCCAATGAGCAATGGGTGTATATATAATATAAGCAATAAATACATATAAATGGATTTATATGATGATGCCAATGGGGTGAGATGGAGGGCGAGTGGGGCAATAAGCTTCATGGAGGGGGTAAAATGGAGGGAAAGGGTGAGAGGTGCGATATGATAAGGGTGGGTGTCGTGGAGGGTGAGAGGGGTGATATCCTGGAAAGAGAGGGTGATGATAAGCTTTTTTCAAGAGTTGCTGGGCTGAAACGTCGTTATTTTTTGGAGGATTAAACTCCCTTAAATGGTGTGCTGAGACTCCTGTGTTTTCTTTTTGGGTGAGGTGAAGAGGCATGATAAGCTGGAGGGAGAGGGTGAGATGGGGTAATAAGATGAAGAGAGCGGGTGAGCGGGGTAATAAGATGGGGTGAGAGGGATAATAAGATGGAGGGAGAGGCTGGCAGGGGTGATAAGATGGAGGGAGAGAATAGATTTTTACATGTTGCCCTTTACATTACGAAATGTGTTCAGCTATAACCATTTAATCTATACATTTTCTCGGTTAAGTTTCCTGGTGCTATCTCCAACATGGCCACCGCAACTGATGCACTTGTAGATGTAGAGGCAGAATTCACTCAAAGTCCATGCTGTTGGCAAAGACATAAGGCTAAAAAAAAAATTAAATATACTGATAAAATGTCTAATATATTTGCTTAGACATTTGCCTTGCACAATGTATAGAAACAGGTGTATGCGTGAAGGAGACTCCAGCACTGTTGGCCACTTGGCACTCAAGGAGTTAAACTGTATTCTTATATGGCCAGGAGCTGTTGTTTCCTGTTTAGCGATGTCATCATGCATTGTGTTGCATTAGAGATCCTAGTGTTTACAAGAGCATTATAAGTTAGTGCCTTGTCACTTCATAATGTCAGTCATGTCAATTCCATCCCCCCATATAAATACCATCTGGCTGAGAGTGATAGGCAGTGCAGGCCCCCATAAATGTCAGCTGGCTGAGAGTGATAGGCAGTGCAGTCCCCCCTATAAAGGTCAGCTGGCTGAGAGTGATAGGAAGTGCAGTGCCGCCGCCGCGCGCCCCCCCCCCCCACATAAATGCTAGCTGGCTGAGAATGATAGGCAGTGCAGTGCCCCCATAAATGCTGGCTGGCTGAGAGTGATAGGAAGTGCAGTCCCCCATAAATGCCAGCTGGCTGAGAGTGAAGGCAGTGCAGTCCCCCCATAAATGCCAGCTAGCTGAGAGTGATAGGCAGTGTAGTGCCCCCCATAAATAAGTACCACACTCACATCCCATCACTCCACATCACTCCACATAAAATCACTTCACATCACTCACTCACGCAGCAACATTTGTTTTGTTAAATATCCCCTACCTACTGTGAGCAGTGTGTGGCAGACCCTGCCAGCAGCACAGCCGCCTCCTCTTCCTGCTCACAGCTTCAGCCACTCTGCCTGTCAGAAGCATAGGCGATCATGTGACCTAGCTCTCTGACAGACAGAGCCGCACAGGCAGCAGCAGAGGGAGGAGTGTCTGTGCTGACAGCATGCACAGACCCTGCGCTGCTTCTCCTCCTGCTGGGGCTTGGAGAGGCAGGGAAGGGGAGCTCTCTTCTGTCGTGCCTCTCATTCACTCGGGGCTTACCATGTGACAAACATTCAGGGCTTTCACAGGGAGACTCTGGGCTTCAGACTTTTACTTTATGCAAGTTGTTAACACCAAATATGTTCAAGCGTCACTGTGCTTATTCCATATAATATTGCTGGCCATTTATCGTTGATATACTGTGGACACATCACTCTTGAATGATAATTGCCTGCAGACACATCAGTTAGAGGATATATTGAGATAGTGCTAATTACACTAATAATCAATAGAATTTTGCAAAGCAAGACAATTTATCATTTCTAAACTGTGCATATTATATTACAGTCTTAGAATACATAAAGCAGCGCTAACTGGACAAATAATTAATAAATCCGTTCCAAATAAGGGGATTTGCTGTATGTATTACACATTCAGACTCTCTCCTCGCCTTCATGAATATCACCAGCTTGTTATTCATTTATTTTTAGTTTCAATCCTTATTTAAAACACAAATACAAAAATACATTCATGTCTATATCAAAATCTTCTTATAACAATATAAAACATACATGTCATATCCATGAGCTCTATACAAAAAAAAATGTCTGAACAAGAGAGAGCTAGCATAATCATAACTCTGTCAAACTTTCAAATATTATTATTGGACATGACATAACAGTCTACCACATGGATTTAGCCCAACAAAACATACACATGCATCTGGATGGAGGAGAGACCTAAAATTTTCTAACCCTATTTTTTTTCTTATTTAATCTATTTTATGTTTTCAAACTCTTAATACTTTTTTCCCCCATTCTTTGATGATGATACTATTACGTTTGACTTTATCGCTTATCCAATACAATCACTGCTCCATACTGCATTGAAAGGGTATCTGCTCTCTTAATTGGGACCATTGAATCGAACACACCTTACACCAATTGTTGGCAATTAGAAGTTTAGCGACTACAAAAAAATGTTGTGTCAACAAAGACTGATTATTAGATAGGATTGGCCAATTTAAATGTAACAATGCAATCTCTGGTCTTATATTGATTTCAAACTCTCCAATCCCTATCAGTTTTTCAAAAACCATTAACCACATCTGTTTGATCCTCTCACAACTCCATTATATGTGCATACAATCTCCTATCTTTTCCCCACATCGCCAACACATATTGCTATGTGACAGAGAACATTTTTCAATCAACTAGGTACCAAAAATGTATAATTTTAAATTGGTTTTCTAAAATATCTATACATTGTATTGATTCATTATAATATTTAAATGGCTTCTGCCAAACTTCTTGAGTAATTTTCAAACCTAACAACTTTTTCCACCTCTCTCTAGTCTCTTTATTGATATCTTTATATTTCAGACTGATACTTCTGTGGGCCTTTGCCATCACTTTAGACACTTTTTGGCCCCCAAAGTTTTCCTGAAAAAGCCTTTTCTACGTCCTCTGGTCTATTATATAGAGTAGCCTTAACCCTTAAGTATGTAAATATACTCTATATTTTGTAATCCAAAGTCCTGTTTTAGCTGTTTTGAATGATTTCACTTGTTTACCAATCATCAAGTTACCAATTATTTGAATGCCTGCAGGTTTCCCAGCCTGTAAGGTTTAAATCCTGTAGACATGTCCAATGATATTTGCCTGGTAATAATTTTTTATCATAGGAAAACCTAAACCACCTTTCCTAACTGGTAATGTAAGTCACACAATTTTTATAAAATTGAATGAACTATTTCCAAACTACTCTCTCGTGTCTCTAGTAGATGGCGGAAAATATACAGCCACTCTAGTAGTATGTATGCTTTTAAAAAATGTTGTCCCATTCTTTCAATAGGTAGGCAGTCTCCTTTAACAAAGCCAATAAATGTTATTCTCATTATATCTTCTACTTTTGAATCTATTCTTATAAATAGGTATATAGTTTTATTTGTTGGACAATATAAAATTATACTTCTCTCTTATGTTTTGTTCTGTTTCTCTTAGTACTTTTATAGGCATGATCATTGATTGACTTGTTTATTTTATAAGCAGAGATATTAGAATAGTTTCTACCACTTCCATCAAGGCGGGTAATGATGTCAAAGGATCATATAAATGTATATTAAAGGTGACATCCTTGGCATGTCCCGTTACTCAGTCGGAACCAGTCTGCACGTATATTTTGTCCTACTGTTCTAGCCAGGGGAGGGCTGGCAGCCTTAGGCCTGGGGGGCAAATCCAGTCAAGTGGCCCATTGCACCATCGAATCGCCTCCCCATCCACGGCCATCTTTTCCTTGTTTTATAACGAATATTGCCAGGATTTTCCCCCACAATATGCCAGGATTTGCCATTTAATATGCTAGAATTTTCCCTTACAAAATGCCAGGATTATGCCCCTCAGTATGCCAGGATTATGCCCCTCAATATGCCAGGATTTAGACACCCAATATGCCAGGATTTTCTCCTCAATATGCCAAGATGATGCCCCCTCAATATGCCAGGATTTTCCCCTAAATATGCCAGGATTATGCCCCTCAAAATGCCAGGATTATGCCCCTCAATATGCCAGGATTATGCCCCTCAATATGCCAGGATTATGCCCCTCAATATGCCAGGATTTAGACACCCAATATGCCAGGATTTTCCCTTCAATATGCCAAGATGATGCCCCCTCAATATGCCAGGATTTTCCCCTCAATATGCCAGGATTATGCCCCTCAACATGCCAGGATTTAGACACCCAATATCCCAAAATTTGGGCACCCCCCCCTACCCACGTTGCACACCTACGACATGACCCATAACCCACGTTGCACACCAGGACATGCCCCATCACCACATTTACATGCCTCCATCACCCCATTACATACACATTTCCAATATTATTTGCCATTAATATTCCCCAGCCAATTTGTCCCATAATATGCCAGTGTTATTCTGCAATTTAATATAACTCAGTAAATTTGCCCAATAATATTCCAAGGTTATCTGCAATTTAATATGCCCCTGCTAATTTGCCCAATATGCCAGTGTTAATTGCCATTTAATATTCCCCAGCCATTTTGCCCAATAATATGCCAGTGTTATTCTGCCATTTAATATTCCCCAGATGATTTGTCCAATAATATGCCAGTGTTATTCTGCCATTTAATATTCCCCAGCCAATTTGCCCAATAATATGCCAGTCTTATTTGCCATGTAATATTCCCCAGCCAATTTGCCCAATAATATGCCAGTCTTATTTTCCATGTAATATGCCCCAGCCAATTTGCCCAATAATATTCTAGTCTTATTTGCCATGTAATATGCCCCAGCAAATTTGCCCAATAATATGCCAGTCTTATTTGCCATGTAATATGCCCCAGCGAATTTGCCTAATAATATGCCAGTCTTATTTGCCATGTAATATGCCCCAGCCAATTTGCCCAATAATATGCCAGTCTTATTTGCCATGTAATATGCCCCAGACAATTTGCCCAATAATATGCCAGTCTTATTTGCCATGTAATATGCCCCAGCCAATTTGCCCAATAATATGCCAGTCTTATTTGCCATGTAATATGCCCCAGCCAATTTGCCCAATAATATGCCAGTGTTATTTGCCATGTAATATTCCCCAGCCAATTTGCCCAATAATATGCCAGTCTTATTTGCCATGTAATATGCCCCAGCCAATTTGCCCAATAATATGCCAGTCTTATTTGCCATGTAATATGCCCCAGCCAATTTGCCCAATAATATGCCAGTCTTATTTGCCATGTAATATGCCCCAGCCAATTTGCCCAATAATATGCCAGTCTTATTTGCCATGTAATATTCCCCAGCCAATTTGCCCAATAATATGCCAGTGTTATTTGCCATGTTATATTCCCCAGCCAATTTGCCCAATAATATGCCAGTCTTATTTGCCATGTAATATGCCCCAGCCAATTTGCCCAATAATATGCCAGTCTTATTTGCCATGTAATATGCCCCAGCCAATTTGCCCAATAATATGCCAGTCTTATTTGCCATGTAATATGCCCCAGCCAATTTGCCCAATAATATGCGTCTTATTTGCCATGTAATATGCCCCAGCCAATTTGCCCAATAATATGCCAGTGTTATTTGTCATGTAATATTCCCCAGCCAATTTGCCCAATAATATGCCAGTGTTATTTGCCATGTTATATTCCCCAGCCAATTTGCCCAATAATATGCCAGTCTTATTTGCCATGTAATATGCCCCAGCCAATTTGCCCAATAATATGCCAGTCTTATTTGCCATGTAATATGCCCCAGCCAATTTGCCCAATAATATGCCAGTCTTATTTGCCATGTAATATGCCCCAGCCAATTTGCCCAATAATATGCCAGTCTTATTTGCCATGTAATATGCCTCAGCCAATTTGCCCAATAATATGCCAGTCTTATTTGCCATGTAATATTCCCCAGCCAATTTGCCCAATAATATGCCAGTCTTATTTTCCATGTAATATGCCCCAGCCAATTTGCCCAATAATATTCTAGTCTTATTTGCCATGTAATATGCCCCAGCCAATTTGCCCAATAATATGCCAGTCTTATTTGCCATGTAATATGCCCCAGCGAATTTGCCCAATAATATGCCAGTCTTATTTGCCATGTAATATGCCCCAGCCAATTTGCCCAATAATATGCCAGTCTTATTTGCCATGTAATATGCCCCAGCCAATTTGCCCAATAATATGCCAGTGTTATTTGCCATGTAATATTCCCCAGCCAATTTGCCCAATAATATGCCAGTGTTATTTGCCATGTTATATTCCCCAGCCAATTTGCCCAATAATATGCCAGTCTTATTTGCCATGTAATATGCCCCAGCCAATTTGCCCAATAATATGCCAGTCTTATTTGCCATGTAATATGCCCCAGACAATTTGCCCAATAATATGCCAGTCTTATTTGCCATGTAATATGCCCCAGCCAATTTGCCCAATAATATGCCAGTCTTATTTGCCATGTAATATGCCCCAGCCAATTTGCCCAATAATATGCCAGTGTTATTTGCCATGTAATATTCCCCAGCCAATTTGCCCAATAATATGCCAGTGTTATTTGCCATGTTATATTCCCCAGCCAATTTGCCCAATAATATGCCAGTCTTATTTGCCATGTAATATGCCCCAGCCAATTTGCCCAATAATATGCCAGTCTTATTTGCCATGTAATATGCCCCAGCCAATTTGCCCAATAATATGCCAGTGTTATTTGCCATGTAATATTCCCCAGCCAATTTGCCCAATAATATGCCAGTGTTATTTGCCATGTTATATTCCCCAGCCAATTTGCCCAATAATATGCCAGTCTTATTTGCCATGTAATATGCCCCAGCCAATTTGCCCAATAATATGCCAGTCTTATTTGCCATGTAATATGCCCCAGCCAATTTGCCCAATAATATGCCAGTCTTATTTGCCATGTAATATGCCCCAGCCAATTTGCCCAATAATATGCCAGTCTTATTTGCCATATAATATGCCCCAGCCAATTTGCCCAAAAATATTCCAGTGTTTTTTGCCCCCCCCCCCCCCTTACCTTTTTCCCTGGTGGCTAGTGGCAGGACTTCCCTGGTGGCTAGAGGCAGGACTTCCCTGGTGGCCAGTGGCTGGAGGACTTACCTGGTGGCAGGCAGCATGGTCCCTCCATGCTGCCTGTTCGGCCTCCCGGCGGTTGTACCGACAGGTCACGTGATCGGCGCCCGTCTGACGTCAGAGCGCCGATCACGTGACTGTCGGCACTTCCGTGTCGGCACACTGCACGGGGAGCCGAACAGGCAGCACGGAGGTTTCTCTGTGCTGCCTGTTCGGCTCCCCGTGCAGCTTTGCAGGCAGAGCGGAGGTGAGAGGGGATCTTCCGATCCCTTCTCACCTCAGTCTCTGCCTGCAAGCGCGGTTTTTTTTTTTTTTTTAAAACACTGGCCCAGCGGCCGTGTTTTACATAGTTTAGGGCGGCCTGGGGGGCAATTGCCACCCTGCCCCCCGGCCCAGCCCGCCCCTGGTTCTAGCTGATGGTTTACTATATAGTGCTTTTATTGAGTTCAGGAAAAAGCCTTCAAGTCCAAAAATCTTTAATATCTCAAACATAAAAAACCAGTTCACAAGGTCAAAAGATTGATCCACATTTACCGCTAACAATATGACCTACTCATCCTTTCCTGAAGCTGCATCGATAATATCAGTTAACCTTCTTATATTGTTTATAGACTTACGTGTAGGGACAAATCCTATCTGGTCGCTTGATATTACCTCACTAATCACCTCCTTCAGTCTACTAGCCAATACAAATGGAAATATTTTGGCATCTGTGTTGGTTGGTGATATTGGTCTGTAGTTTAATCCCTTACAATGCCAATACTGATTTTACAGCACCTAAAAGACACTAGGACGGCATTGTACGTCCAGCGTTAAACGGCTACCCGCGATGAGCTGTGCTCGGATCCCACCTATTAGATGAGGCCTATTTGAGTGGTCTCAGTCTGACAGAGAAAATGTAGCCGGTGCTCAAAGCGAACACCAGCTACATTTCACTAAATCGTTCGGGCACGCGTCCGTGACATCACACCTGAAGTCTCGCAATCTTTTGGCAGGGACCCACAGGGTCTAATAAGATCGGGTCTCTGCCATAGTGTTCCTGGCTACTGATCACCTTGTGATTGGTGCTTGCGTCATGTGGGGCGCAAACACCATGCATCACGAAGGGGTTAAGACTGAGGTGGAATCTTTATTTGATTTTGGGATTGGAAGGATATTTGCCCTCAAGATTGGGACATGGGGGAATCAGCCAACTTGTTATAAACATCCAAATTACTCTGAAAATCCCACAGTAACCATTCTAATGAAATTGATATTTTTATTGCTATGCCATGTTAAAAAATTCTCTATGTATCGAATGTAATTAATTAGTTGGATGTGTACTGAACCTATAGGCTCTTTGAACTGCCCTGAGTTTCAGTGAGGTGAATAAAACTCACCTATATAATTTAATTTATATTGGCGCACATAATAAATTGGTGTGACTCCACTCTTAGTTGGATGTTATGTGCCACATTAAGCATTTTTTTTTACGTTCTGTTTTGTTTCTTTACAGCAGCTTATTTAGAGGTCTATAAGAAATTTTACAAAATTGATAATTGATCTATCAAATTCTAAAATATACTTAAAAGGTGGAGGATTCCAGGTATTACACGTTTCATAAAAGTGGAAAATGCAAAACGTTAGCTGCAAAATGTTAGCTTTTTTTTTTTTTATCTGATCACAGTTTTTTCAATTCACTTCAATATTTACTGGTTTTTTTTTTGTTTGTTTTCTTCTTTTTTAATATATCCCAAAAAAATAGTTTGTATTACCATATTTGCTCGATTAAAAGATGATCCTGATTATAAGACGACCCCCCAAACTTTGGATATTCCTTTAGGAAAAAACTAAAAGCCTGAATATAGGACTACTCTATAGGAAAAAAAGTTTAACTTGTATATATTCACATGTAAATTGCTTTTTAATATTTAATAAAAATTATGATATTAAAAAAATGCATTTCTTATTTCCTTTTATGTGCCAATGCTGCCTCTCTCTCTCTCTCCCCCCTTTAGTGTTGTCTCTGTCTCTCCCTCCCTCCTTTTCTCTCTACCCCCTCCCTTTCTCTCTCTCCTCTTATCCCCTTGTCTCTCTCTCCCCCCCCCCCCCCTCGTCTCCTTCTCCCTCCCCTTTTCTCTCTCTCCCTGGTGGCTAGTGGGGACAGAAGTGTCAGGCAGCTTGGAGGATGTCTGATATGCACATTCATCCTCCACTGCTGCCCGGCACTTCCGCCGGGACTTTTATGATGAAGCCAGAAGGACTTCATCATAGAATTCCCAACGGACGTGCCGGGTGGCAGCGGAGGATGTCTGCGCAAGGGGGATCCAGGTCCCCTGCAGCTCTGCGGGGGACCTGGATCCCAGTCTTATAGTCTGACCTTGATTTAATGTCAGACTTTAAGACAACCTCGAATATAAGACAAGGGGTCTTTTTCAGAGCATTTGCTCTGAAAAAGACCTCGTCTTATATTCAAGCAAATACGGTACTACCTTTAGGGACTTCATATTTGTTTTGTATGTTATACTTTATGTTACCAGAATTGCAACAAAATATACAAATTTATAAAAATATAGGTTTTAAATGTATCTGAGGTGTCACCTGTTTGACATCACCTTGTGATTTAGATTACACTTTTTCCCACTGAAAAGTAGTTCATGACATCACCTGTGGCTTGATATGGAAATGAACAGGAGACACCTCATTGTGCTTACACAATGTATAGAATTTTTTCATCCGTTTTTATATTCACAGTATAAAACAATATATATATTCGATGTTTAGTTGACAGTCCTTTTTAAGTAAATATGAAAGGTGATTGAGACCAAAATAATTTAAGAGTTGTTTTTTTGATTATCGCAATCGTAGCATATTAATGACAATAAATATAATATTGTAGGGGTATGTAATTAATTTTCAATTTTATGTTATTCAGCTTCTTCGTTCTGTTCAAAACCAAAAGCTCCTATCTCCAACAAAAGGTAGCATCAACCACGCACCATAAATTGAAGTTTTAAAGATTGGACGGCAGAGCTTTATTCCAAATGAAGCACCTAGACACTGAAGTATATTCACATCACAAACGACCATCGCCCAAATACAGATCACCATGACACATTGATGGTACATTTGGACAGAGGAAGCAACAGAACTATTGTTGGCACATTTCGGATCTTTAAGAAGTCATCCTACCTTGGCGACATGCGATAGGATGGCTGGTTCATTATAGCTCGATATGCAAACTTTTCAGATTGTTATTTAAGTGGATTAAATGCAATTATGATATTTAAAGAGCTGGCCTTAAGAAATACACACCTAGTTTTTTCCAACACACATTCTAAAGTATAATTTTACAGTATAATAAAAGGGATTTTTTTTTTTTTTTTTTTTTTTAATATTCTTGTGGTTTTAATTATTGTACAAAATTTGAAGTTGTATTCGTTTTAAAGTTCCTAATTAATATGCATCATCGCTCAGGTCTGCCACATATTACATTTTATCAGCATCATAAACAAAATAAATAAATAAAGCAGAGGGGCATGGCTGGCAGTGATCCCAGCTTGTAGGTGAAGAGGAGTGCCTTGTGGAAACTTCATGCAAAATGTCTCAGAAAACGAATAAACCTCACAAATCAGCTGTATGGCAAGCAGCAACAGTAAAAAATAAAAATGGCTCTAGACATATTTACCCCCAAACTCCCACATCCCTAACATGCTCATCTGAAATGGTGAGGATATTGAAGACAAATAGTTTGTTCTCTTGTTTCAAATGAATTTACAGCCTTGCTTACAGAAGGGATTCATTGACCTTTCTGATTTTGGAGCACAGACAACTGTATTGTAAAAAGAAATTAAATTAAAATAATTGCATTTCACATACATATTAAACACATGTACAATATACAAAAAAAAAAAAACAAGAAATGTAACTTCTCCTATGACATTCATCCATTAGTTCAGGTTTTTATAGATGCAAATATGGCATAGGGGGAGTAAGTTTGGGGATTGATTAGATTAAAGGAATGATTGGCAATAGACAGTTAATTATGTATGTTTATATGCAATTTGTTCAACTTTGTGGGCGATAAAGACTTGCTTTAAAACAAGGAGAATTTGTATAACCTTTAAAATCTAACTGATGGGAGTTTAATATAACAAATTCATAGGGAAGCTAAACATGCTCCCTTGGGTGCATAAGGAAGAGGTGCAAATACATTTAAGTTGCATGTGCCTACCCAGAATCCCTTGCAGGGTGATAGAAATGCCCAAAGTACAGTGCTATGTTAAGACCAGGTCTTCTGAATTGTCTGGTGTTTGCAGATATGTATGTAATATTGCCTCTGCTACCCATAAGGCATGTGACATACTGATCACGTGTGTTAAACTACCTATCAGAAAATATGGATGTCATTTGTTTTAAAAACAACTTACAGTAGTACCAAAACACACAAATATACAAATGAATGAAATGATTCAACACAAGAAGCAGTGGAACATATGTAAAAAGGACAGTGTGATAACATTATGTTCTGTAGTAAGTGTAATACAACATCTTATTTTCTGAAATGTATCTAAATTTGTATGGGGACAAGCTCTATTTGAAATAAAGTAAACACAACACAGATGTTCAAAACATTTTTAACACACCATTACGAAGCTAAAAAAGGTGCTAAATATCAATGGACACAACAATCCCCTTTATCAGTTGGCCTAAATTTTTGTTAATTTCCCAAAATGTACAGTGCTCTACATACAGTACAATTAAAAAAAAATTGTGCTTGCATTAATTTGCCAATTGTCAAAAAACACGCACACAGATTCCTTAACAAAAGTGTTTTTAATTTTATTATGTTATTTTTAATGTTTGCATAAGATGTAATATTTGGTTTATTAAAAAAATCACAGTTTGGTCACAGACATAATCAGATACATAAAACATGCTGCCATGCTCTTATCCCTGATGTTTTGATTTGTTAGATATATATATCTGTGTGTGTGTATATATATATATATATATATATATCATGCCAAAATGTGTATAGTTTACAGTCAAAGCAACCTATTTCATGTAAAGGATGCCAGGCATGTGCTTTTCATAGGGCAAATGAGCAGATATTTAATCAAAGAGGTTTTCCATCAAGTGTGTCTTCCATAGTCTCTTCATGGTCTTTTAAAGATTACATTTCAAAGGTTGTGTCCTGGTGACACAAGAAGTGCATCTCTCAAGAAAACAAGAGCAAAGGCAGTCTGTAGATTGGGTACTTAAAGCACCAAATCAAATAAAAGTGTAGCCCAGTGGAACACAAACATTCAGCTATTTCTGCATAAAACCTACACATGCTGTTAACGGGTACTTGTGTGGTCAACAAGGAGACTTAGCATGGTTTCCAACTCAGACACTCTAAAAAAGAAAAAAAAAAAAAACCACAAAAAAAATGATCCTCTCTATAGATACCGATCTACCCAATGGTATAATCAATCACTGAGTGGAGCATGAAATTCTATGGTGCATAGTAAAACATTTAGAACATTTGTGATCGTTTTATGTATTAATTCTGCCCCCCGCCTCCCATCATCCCACAAGGAGATTCCTCCTCCACCGACCTAGTTGGGCAGGACTTCAAAAGATTATAAAACAATTCCTCCCCCCATTTAGCCCTCAGTGTTATTCTAAAGACTACAGGTACACAAACAAGGTTGCAATGCAGAAAAGTTATTTATTCAACTGGGAGGGCTTTGGTATGCGCCACCAGGGATCTACAGGGAAAAGGATCTCACGGTAAGAACTCTATATATTTGTGCTGCATCTCCCCATTTGGCACTGGATGTATAAAACAGACTGACTATGGCATAACTGTGCTTTTGGTTGTTATGTGGCAGTCTTAGCATGCTGGAAGACCAACACAAATTTAAAGTTGTGCAACTTTCCACTATTCCCGATGACAGGATTTCTATCAGCCACTTCCCAGAACTGATGAGAAAATAATATCTGACCACTTAAAATATAAAAATGGACAAGAACAAGGGGTTATTGGGTATCAAAAAGGTCTTTAAACGTTGTAACCATTCTGAGTGCAAAAGTATAGAGCAGACGTTAAGCATTTACGTAAGTTGACATGATGCAAAATGTGAATTCTAATAAATAACTTAATCAATCAATGAAAGGTATCATCTTAAAAACCAGTACGGAATTCAAAAGGAAATATAAAATGGAAGTTCTGCATTAAAATGTAACTTAATTAAATTACTAACAGTGTGCATTATTAACCCCAGAAATTTTTTTTTTTAAATTATGTTGTTATTCACACTTTCTATAATATACTGTTCCTAGGATATTATAGATTTATTGAAGCCGTTATTGTTGCTTTCAATGTAATCTCAATCTTTATATCTTATCAGTAGAACATATTTTGGAATACAAATGACTATCCTGCTGAATCGGAAGATTGGCAAGCTAAGTGACCAATGGGGAAGCAAAACTGTTGATTGACAGGATCTCTGCAGCAAACATAGTTAGCAATAAATCTAAAATGTAAAATTAATTTCTATGGAATGTTGCATTAACTAAATTTAAAAGCAATTTGTTCATCTTAAAACACATGTTCAATGAAAGTGTTTTTTTTTTTACTTTAATGTCTGTTGAAGACAGTATTCATAACCCATACTAATGGTACAAGCCATTAAACTCAGAATTCGCATTTATAAACGTATGCATGAATGATGACCAATACCACTTCCTAAAATTATAACTTGAGCTACAAATCACCAACATTGTTCAACTTTTATTTTATTACTGGTAATTTTAGATTTTCTACATTTCCAGGTCAGTAAAATATAGTAAGGGGAGGTGATTAACCAACTGTGAAAGGTTTTCATTTTTAACACATAGGTATGGTGTAATGAAGAACTTCCATTTTCTGTTTCATTAAAAGCAGATACCTTTACATATTCTGTAGAAGTTAAAGTGTTTTTGTTAGAATTAAGTTTTATTAGTTAAACTAGAACATGTATAAACTTAGGCATCATGCACAGAACCACTGTGTACAAATTTTCCCTCTTAAAAAATATACTTGAGTCAATTGGAGGTAAAGTTCTAAAAGCGGAAGAGAAATATGCATTTGGTCTCCATGATGACTGCTCCACTTCTACAGCTTTGCTTCACAAATACTCTTTACAAATAACCCCATTAGTTCTAGATTTGGCCAATGAAAGTAAACAAAAAAACAAACATATGTTACATTGTACAGTATTACGTTGAAGCCTGGCACAATAAGACAACATTTTAAATCTAATACTTATCTTGTGAATAAAAATATGGCTAGGTTATATTTCTTAATACAAGGTAAAAAGAAGTTCGTCCTCATATACAATAACAAATTTGCCTAAGATGAACTATATAAAAAAAAATATAGAAGCAGTTGGTACATATGAGTACCATAATCCAGTATATTAAGAAAATGGGGAGATTTGGCAACTCCAGTCTATGCTGGCATTGGTCAACACATCTCAATGTATCATACGACATTGAAGACCATGGAAAGGTATTGTTCATATGACACTTGGATCCAGCCATCTTGATCTGTATCGCATCGCCGGAAAACATCAGTCAGCTTCTGCAAAAATATAAAAATAAAATTGAAAAACCCTGTACAGTTAATGAGGTATTAATAGTTTTCTACACAAAGATAAATGAGATTCCATCAATAACATGGGTATTCTGATGTATGGGCAAGCAGTTATGTCATTTCAAAGTTAACCCTGATGTTCTGGTAATTGTTTTTTTTAATGAACATATAAAAGTAAGTTTCATTATGGACCAGAAGCAGGTTTCTTCTTATGTTAGTAAAAATTACCACCATGGATCTGCAACCCTTTCCTTAGCGGCAAAATGACTTGCTACTCGCAAGGAGGTAGAGTGAGGCATTTACTAAGAAGTGATACATATGAGAAATTGAGCACATTCCTTCTTTGCAAATTCATAATGGCATTACATGCCACAGGAAGTCATCTCACATTAAAAGATAACATTTTTTTTGTTTTGATTTGAAATAAAGAACTATAAATATATACAAGCCAAAAGGGCTTTGCAACAGCAGTCCGTACATTCTCTTCATTAATACTTTGGAGAGAGTTTAGAGAACGGCTACTCAACTGGTGCATTGATTACAGGATAAAACTTACCAGGAAAGGTTAAAAGGATTTTAACAAATATAGCTTGGATGAAACATGAGATAGGGTATATGACAGAAAAATATAAATACATAAAAGGGAATCAACACTGTAATGGAGGAGAGTATATTTAAAAGAAGAAACACTACCACAACAAGAGGACAGACAAATTAGAGGGGCAAGGGTTTAAAAGTAACAGTTAAAGTAAAAGTGGTAGAGGGTAATACAGTGAAAGGAGTATAGGAATAGGCATAAGATTATCCTAGATATAAAACAAGGCCAGGAACTAATGAAATTATTCAGATTTTTTTTATTTTAGGCAGAAATTGAGTAGACTAGATGAGCAAAATGGTTCTTATTGGAACTTATTTGATATGTCTCTCTGTCTGTGTGATTGTAAGGTTTATTATTATACGCTACAGCACTGCTGATGTTCCACTCATCAAACATTAAACCATTTTCCTTCTTTCAAGTGCTGCTTCTGTTGTTTCAACTTGTAAGAAAGTCTTTACTGTTCATGTTCCAATTACCTGCAAGACTATACAGCACTGAATAAAGTCATCAAACGCAACTTGTCCCCTTCTCTGTCGGTCAAATTTCCGGATGAGGATCTCGTAGAACTGATCGGACAAGCGATAGCCTTTAAAAGGAGGAAACAACAAACAAAACAAAGTAATTGAAGTGTCGTCACAAATTTTTCTACGTGAAAACCCACCAGTGTGAGATGGTGACCATAGTGGAAGCAGCAGCATAGTAGGGTTCCTCAAGCCTGATCGCAGTTGTTTGCTTGGGGAACGAGATACAATAATTTGGCAGATGTACATAGCTGGAAAATAAACATTTCTAACTTTGCACTTCTGGGTTATCACATGACACAAATATTATATCTATTGTTCATTATCATTATTATGTAGTATATCGAAGGCCACAAAATGCAATGTAACCTGGACCTGCAGACACTTCACCTACACAGGAAACTTTAATTTCTAGTTTACTTTAATTTCAGTAGCATCCTGTTAAGCACAGGAGACAAAGAGTGGAAAAGAACATATATTTTTTAACCTTAAAGGACAGTTCAATGTTTTTTAAACTCTTGCTTAGAGAAAGCAATTGTTAAAAAAGCGAGTCCTCCTTCTCCCAAGTTTTACACACAAGTTTACTCTCTGCTCTGCCTCAGAGCCGAGACAGAGCTGATCTGGAGGTTGACATGCCAGTGTGCTCACAGCCAGCCGGTTGAGCACACGCTTGCCCCTTTTTTGTCTGATATTTAAGGTGGCTTTATTATAAAAGTCAATGGGAAATAATACTGGATGACATGACACATGAACTGCCATTGCATACAGCACATTAAAATGTGATAGCGGATAGCTAAGCACGCTATCCCTGCAAAGGATACAAAATTTGTAGAGAACGCTACAGATCTGTTTGCAATGCTGGTTCAAAGTGCGACAAGCAGGCAGCACGAACAAAGACAATAAAAATGTGGTTTCAGAGCGAAGCCACTGAGCTGAAAGAGTAAAGATCCCCTCTGATTATATCATGTACAAATGAGGGTCTCTTTCTGCTGTAGCGGAGATAGACAGTCACGGCCAGCTCTGCCTGAGCTAAGAGACAGAGCTGAGATTAAACCCGCATGTATCAGTAAAGATTCAAGTTGCAGATGTCTTAACTTTTCCTTTTATTAGAAAAGCAAAAGTTAAAACAATCATTTAATGCCACTTTAATGTATATCCTATAGATGACTTTCAATGGAACATGAGATCAGGGTGCCACTACCCATGATACAACGTCTGTACCACTAAAAGTATTGAAGCACATTTATCAAACCTCCTCTTTGGGTTTATATAAAGACAAACAAATAGATAAACAAATTACCAAAACCTGTTAGAGCCTGTTTTAGTTCATTTTTGTCGATCATCCCTGAATTGTCTCGGTCATATGTGCGAAAAATATTCTGCCAGTCCGTTATATACTTCCAGACGCCAGAAAACTCATTGAAGTTCACCCCGCCTTTGCTCTCTCTGTCAAACATGGCTGAAATACAGGACAACTTGTGTTCAAGAATCAAATAAAATCACACAGGCATCTATTTCAATTTGACTTTTGCAGATATTTGATAAGATTTAAGTGGAAAAGAAAACATGAAGGGCTAAAAACAGTACAATAATAATGGATTGTTCTACACGGTTACAACACCAACTACCCCAAAACAATATCCCATTATCCTATTGTATTGATATTTTTTAGAAGGTTTTCTTTGGTTAGAAAACATGTATGCTACTATTAAAATACAGCATCACATGCACATTTAATTATTATAATTAGTGAAGCTACCTTATTCATATTTACTGTAGGTATAGTCACAGATCTAGAATTGATCATTGATGGTTCAGCCCATGTCATTAGTAATAACAACTACCTGTTGTAACAGATTCCAAGCAATGCAGCTTATTAAGAGGAAAATGTTCGTGGGATAAGCTTTAATAATTACAATCCTGAAAAAGTGGTGAACCACCTTAACAAACAGCAGTTCTATCTTTTTATAGTATTTGGCTGCACTCCGGAGTTTAGGTACTTCTAAATATGGTTTTTGCTTGATTATTAGGCGACTCCACAAACTTTGGATCTCAACCCCTTCACGCTGGATGGTGCTTTGGTCCATCAGAACCTGTGGGTTCCTGCTGAAAAACTGTGCAAGGACTGAATATAAGATGACCCAATAAAAAAAAAACATCATAATAAGTAAAGGATGTGGGGAATGAGGGGGGAGAACAAAGAAGGATGAAAAAGGAAAACCAAAAATACAAACACTTATTGGTTTCATTAATTTAATTTTTATTACTTTATTTTCAGGGATACAGTATCTTCACTGCATTGTGATGTACTGCATGTGATTGGTGTACACAGTGATCACATCAATTAAATCAAATAATAATGGTTAATCCTGATCTGACTAACTATTTAGGATCAAGCCACCACCATGAATTTGGGGGAAGGTGACCATAGTTTGTGACAAGCCCCTAGGTTCGCAAAATACTCTATGCAATATTGTATGTGATCACTGTGATTGATTAACATTTTGATCACATAAATAAATCAATGTAATAAATAATGGGTTATCTTGGTCTGCTAACTCAAAGCAACCGTGATCAACCAACTCCATTCATCTCTCCAAATTTGGGGGTGGATGGCAGTGAATGGTGCAAAGACCCTGGGCTGGTAAAAATACACGATGCAGTTTCTGAGAGAATGTGCAGCCTAATACTGCTCTTTTTTGGCGTGACGGACAGACCAGTGATGAATATGTCATTTTTCACTCGCACGCACAGTAAAAAAAATAAAATATTTTTTTTCTTCATAAGCTGATGTGCAACACTTTTACTTTGTACACAATTTCAAGTTGAAAAGTCAAACTAAATTAACTAGTTTAGTGGTAAATGACATGAAACCACAGTGTTCTCGATTTCTAAAGAATTCACAATAACATTACAGGATAAATGTAACTTACAGATGATTGATCTGATCGTTGCAGGATTGAAAGGCGTCCATGTGCCTGAAATAAAATGACAGTACTTGCGTTATGTGCATACAATAGAATTCCACAAAAGTGAGTACAAAACAAATAAACTTGTACAAGACATATATTGTAAAATTATAATACGGAAAACCTCTTCCAGCACGACAAGCAAAATGTGCCACTAACAATATGCAAGTGTTGCACTGCATTAGTATAGGTGTAAATGTTTACAGAAATTAATTTCAACAGATATTTGAATTTACATTGGTGGGGGAAATGATTGGTCTTTGCACTTATACTCTTAGACACTTCCTGAGCCCTGTACACTAATCAAGGTGAATATGCAGTAGCAATTTGCTGGCCTCATGTACTTTATAATGTTTTTAAAAACTTGCACATATATTTCTGAATCTTGAAATATTCTTTAACACAGCATACCACTGTCCATCTGGCCTGCGGTCTACCAGAAAATTAAAAGACTATAAATCACTACTTTAAACCAGTGACTGTACCGGCCAGTCATGACTTAAAAGCCTTTGTGACACTTTATACCTTGTTCATATAAAATTATGGTTTATAAAATAGTATAAAAAGAAATCCCTTCTTTCCTGAAATATATACACACACACATACAGAAATTACAGTTAAACACAGATGCCTAAAAGATAAATAACTTCAAAGTATTTCTTTAAGGGGTTAATTTGGCCTGGTTATCCATCCAAACAATATTGGATGTAAAAGTAGAAATGTGTATATAAGAACTAGTTTCTCTCAACACAGGCGCCTCTTTTCAGTCCATGAATAGACTTTTTATATTCAAGGATTTACGTTGTCCACGTGGCTAGTTCCTAATTCTTTCCTTAGCCCTCTTTGCCTCCCCGCCTTAATTCTGAACTCTTTGGCATCTAAGGGTTTTAATCTGGTCACCAAACAAAAAGGTGCTTCTTTCATTTTGTCCACCTCTTGGGTGGTGATGTTTGTACTAATTCCAGAGCCTACTGAACTTGGCAAGAACTAGCAGCTACTTTTGCTTAACTCAGCTTAAAAACAAATTCAGACTAGTCAAAGTCGACTCTGCATACAGTCTTTGTAGAAGTCAATGAACAATGTAGTAATAGTAATAATAAAATGTTTAACAAAGAAGTGTATGTTCCGAAATTCTCTGGTTTTAATGTTAGGAGTTGTTGCAGACAAGTTCTGTTGTGGAGAACGTTTTTGGACCGGAGTGCCCAATTCTCTAACAAAATGCTTTGTGTGTATGTGTATGCATTGTACAGGGGTCTTGCCAGAGCACACAGAGTGCATCCACTGGACTTACCCATAACTTGCACTGTAGCTCGATATCTGTGCACTGCTCCTGGTGCTCTGACTTTCGTAGACAAGCGGGAAACACAATAGACAGCCTGAGAGGAGGTCTGTGCACCTGGCCAGCGCATAGCCATTGAGCTGCCTGCTTGAACTGCCTGGCTGTGTGCCACAGTGGAACTCTGCATATCCACTGTGACACACATGCTACTACTGTCCTATGTTGACAGCTGAACTGGACAACTTATTACAATGACCCTCAGACTACTTTTTTGTTACATTATCCACGATCAGTCTAGAAACAAAGGGAGTTATGTATATATAATCCTACGTATGAAACAGCCAGGTCGTTTCAAAATAAATAAATAAAAAATAAACTACTTCGCAATTCACACATTTCCATGTACATAAGTTGGGATTTCGCTATATACACAAGGCTATCCCCATGTGCCCCTTCATTTACATCCTTACCAAAGTGAGGTTGTCCCATGCTTCCAATAGGCATCACATTAATAAAAAGACAAAATCACATCCCCGGGTAAACTTTTCGGGTTTATTTTTTATTTTGTATTGTTGATTTCAGATATGTGTTCTGTTTTTGTTATGTGACTGTATTTAATAAAATATGTAACTAAACAAGTGTGACTGGGTGCTGCTATTTTGTGAAATATAGTGTTTTTGGGTGCCATAAACTTTGGGGCTGGGGATCATAGACTTGCATTGAATGGGAGGATAATGTAACTATTACATCACAAGGGGGTGGAGTTATGATCATGTTTGATCAGGTTAATTGCCTCTCTTTGTGCAACTTTTTTTTTTTTTTTTTTATTTTTTTTTTTTAACCTGCCTTCCATCACAAAGCCACCTAGTCCTGCCCACCATGATACACAGTAGCCAGAAAAAGAGCAGGGGTGTATCTAATGACATCGTCATGCAGGCTTTGGAAACAGATGTAAATTGAGACTGGCTGGAAGATTTCATGGGAAATATTCACAAAATGAAGCGAGGAGATGAACACAATATCATTTTTTCTTTTATATGCAATTAGTTCAATCATATATATATTATAAAAAAAAAAAAAACAACAATGAAATAAACAGTGGCATATAATTTATAAATGTGTTTGTTTTAAATGACCAGGTTATCTAGTTACATCTTATGTAAGTGGTAGTGTCCCTTTAAAAAAATTAATTAAAATACATTTTTATGAAAGGCATGAGGAAAAAGTGAACAAATGGTAAGGGCTTTTTTTGTGTTTAAGATAGTACAAACACCTCTTTATGTAATAAAATCTCCAGAAATAAAACTGGAGTCATTAGAAAATGTTCTTTCTTTTCCAAATTCAGAAAAGGGAGTAGTTTCCATTTAGGTTTCCATCATTAACCTAGGCATGTAACAAGAGCAGTATGTAACACTAGAAAAATGGTAGGTTACGGACATTAAAAATGTTTGTTTTGTAGGCAACAAATGGAACTAGTTGTGTTGAAGGTCAACTGAACTCGCCTAAACCTGTTTAAACACCAAAAGACTGCATGGAAGAAGTGCTCCAAATGTCCTAGGAATAATAAGTTAGCACAAAATAGACTATTTTTAATGGGTTATTGAGTAAAGACTGTATACTGTCTGACAAACCAGTAAGGGTGTTGTTAAAGTCTTGTATGATCGACCAGTAAGGGGCGAGTATGTTGCCAACAAGCCGCATCACCTTTAATACATTTCAGGAAACAAATCCTGTATATAACCAGTGAACTTTAAAGAAAGGATATTAAACTAGCAGTTTTTGACATGACTTAAATAAATTCTCTCCTCTGCTCACAGTAACTTTAACAATCATTCCACTTTGTACAAAACAAAAACTGCTTTAAAAAGAGATTAACATGAAGATCTCTTATCTCACAATCAAACTTTTCAAACAATATATCAATTTCAGGGGTGGTTTTAGGTTTTTGCAGGTCCTAAGTGGAGGATAGCTTCATAATGATCTCCTTGCATTTAGATGTTATCATTTGCTTATATGGCAGCACCACTCCTGCAACATCCCCAGTACAACTGACCACTGTTTAACCAGCTGGTTGTCTTTGGCTTAGGAGGTTTTAGCTTTTACCAGAGGCCACTTGTGGTTGAAAACTCTGTTCATGTAAACAGTTATTTAGACATTTCCTAATATAGTTAATACAATGACTGGCTGTTTGTTAGACCAGGCTAATACAAAATCACAGAGGGTGGTCTGGCACTTCAAATGTAACTGGCTAAATAAATCACAAAAACTAATAAGCTACTGGTAGACCTTTCATTTACATCATTTTAAATAATGTTTTTACATGTTACCAAATTAATACATGATCACTATTTAACATTATTTAATTTAACATTTAAGCATAATTGGATGCATCATACGTGAAACTAGAAAGAAAATGATAATGAAAAGCAAATGCTCCTTAGTAGAGATTATCTGAAATGCTGCACAGAGGAATAGAAACATACTCTGTCCTCCTGAGAGCTTTGCATTTTTGCATGATGAATTCATCAGGTTACATCAGTCTACTGTGTCTAGCGGCTGTGCCAAATTACCATATAGAATCCTACTAGCTAACATGTAGGTCTACATCAGTCCCCTTAGGCTTGGGGGGGGGGGGGGGGGATGGAGAAAATATGTGATGTGTATGGCTGTGTAAAGAAACATCCCAGTTTGTTGGGAACAAAATAATTTGATTATTCAAACAATGTTTTCACTCTTCACAACGTTCTAATGCATGCAAAGGCCTCTGCTTGGTTTCTAAACCAACAAGACTCCAGTTAGTGGTTGCCTAGAAACACTAACATACAAAAAGGTGTCGGGTGTCAAAGTGAATGCTTTCAAACCAAGGCCAGTTCACTACATGTTTTAACAATGAAATCACTTATAAGCTTCATAATAGCAAGTGACTGCGAGGAGAGCACATCAGTGTGCTGTGCAGCATTTACCTTTGGTCAGATCAGGCCATACTAAAGGTGTCTCCCTCCACCATGTACATAAATATGGGAGGAGACATTTTATCAATTAAAAACAAACAAAAAAACACTTCATTGTATTTAACCATCCATATAGAAATATAATTTACTTTTTGAAAGTAACTATGTAAACCTGAACATTAAATATACTGTGAATGTAGAGAATAACAAGTTATCAATATATGTTGGCACAATTGCAAGCAAATGCTTAAAATAAAATACAAATATGTTTGTTGTCTGGTGTCTCCTACTTATGACATCACTGTGGCTTTTTTTTTTAGGATAAGAAGAGCTATCTGTAGATACCCTTATTTTGATCATATCATTTTCTATAAAAATGAAATTAAATAGAAAAAACACTGTTTCTAACTTTTACGTGAAAATCATTTAAACCGTTGAGGTTAGAAGGATGTTCCACGCGGTCATGCATTTTTTTGATTGAGGACTGGTGACTGTATGGAATGTCCTCCATGATCAGGCAGAGTTGCTCTCATTCATTGATGTAAGCAGCACCTACAATTTGACCCCGGGTGCGCTCTCCGTGGCGACCGCTTGCACCATATCAGAAAGGAAACATGTCTATCCAATATGGCGCCCTACAAATATATATATTACATTTATAACTTACATCACTCTCTAGATGCAGTAAGCAACATTATACTGACAAAAGAAAAAAAAAGGCTAAGATCCATGGTTGGCATCTAGAGTTACTGCTGGACTGTTGGGGGGGGGGGGGGGGGGGGGACTAAATATCACTGTACGAGAAAAAGGTTAGAAAAGAATGTTATTCCCTATAACTTGCAAAAAATAAACCAGAAAAACATAACCATTAGGTATTTCTAAAATCAGGACAAATATTAGAATCTATTTAGCTGTTTTTATTTGTTTTTGTAGATGTGTAAACCATTTTTCATGTAAAACCTAGGGAAAGTGTGTGTTTTTTTCTTTGAATTGTATCATCATATTTTCTTATTTTATATATTAAATTATGTGATGATGAATATAATGGTAAGAAAGCCCTTTTTATGGCGATAGAAAGAGTATACAGGTTGAGTCTCCCTATCCGAACGCTTGGGTTTTTGAATCTTCAGATAAGGGATACTCAACTTGTATGTGTAGTTACAGTAAATAAGAAAACGGAAAATTACAGCTAAACACAAACAGTTGTGTCCTCAAGGGGTTAAACACCTAGAAAAGCTACAAAATATATGAAAAAACCTACTAATTAGATTCTAATATTTGTTCTGAGTTTAGAAATACCCAATGTTTTTCTGCAAGTTATAGGGCAATGACTTAGTTAAAGTAGTGCACTGGCCTTTTTTTTCACAAAATTTCCTTTAAAGACACATTAACTCCAACCCTAGCGCCAAGGCGAACAAAAAAAACAAAACAAAAAAAGTTTGAAACAGGCTGTCTTTCTCGATGGCAAATGTGATCGCTCTGGAAAGCAATCATGCAGTGCCACAGCGGTTGAATCCGGTGCTGCTCGACAGAGGCATTTCAGCAACTCTCAAGTGACGGAAGGAATCACAGATTCTGAAGCTCATTTAGATACAGATATTATAAAATAAGCAAAAAGTACAGTGTATTCAAAATTCAATTCTCTCACCATTTGAAAGGGCTTGTTGCAGTTCTGTGTCAGATATTACTCCACTTCTGTCCCTGTCCACTCTGTGGGTAAAGAAAACTGGTTGTTAATAAGCATCCTAATGTTTTATATACTCAGCATTCAAACGTTGAGCATTTTCATTTGAAGCTCCTTGTGTCTTGTAACAAGAATCAAGAACACCTATAATGAGGCATCTTTATGAGATGGGATTCCCTCTGACCTGCTTTGTAAGCTAAATGACTGAATCATCAGCTAAAGCTAAATATAGTTTAACTCAAGGCTTGACAAATATGGAAAATGCCAGGAAAATGGTACTTCTGCCGATTCTTATATAAAACTAATTTAAAAAAAGTTAGAAGCCAGCATAAACGATTTTAGGAGCCATTGATTGGGTTTGTCAAAGTTTGTTTTAACTATTATATTAACACATTTATCTTATTGTATTCAAGTTTGTGTAGTCTTAGGTTCTCTTTCAGTTCAGAACCTAATTCACCAGTGCAACATGCAAAAAGATGCATAATGTATAAAAAAAAAAACCATATTTATTGACATGCAAATATACCTGCCAGATAAAGTGGTAGATTTTGACACATTGTCAAAGGACAATTTTCTTTCAAAGAGAACAGCGGTCAAAGTAAAAGTTTAGTGTATTGGCAATAGTTTATCATACAGAAAAAACAACTCAAAAACCATTATTCTTCTTAAAAATTTTTTTTAAAGAAAAATGTTTCACAACCACTGAAGTCAAATATTACTTGAAGGGTGCATTATCAACATTTGCTGAAGTATATATTATTTGTAACAAAGGACTACAACAGTTTGGATAATTGAAAAAGAGGGAGAACAGAGGGAAACAATTCACTTTCTAACTTACATACTGTCACTTTGATCATCCTAGTATTTGTGAATAAATGTTAAAAAAAAAAAAAAAAATAGATATTTAACATTTTAAATTGATACTTTTTATTTCCACTATTAAAATAAAAAAGGCAATTATTAAATGTTTGGTAAGGCAAGGGAAAACATGTTTCAAATACAAGGTACTTACAAATACCAAATGTAGGATTTTCAGATATGGAAGTTGTTTTATGTTAAGTGTTTATGTATTAAGTGGTATACGTAATATATCTGAAATGCACTTATTTTAATTTAAAACTATTTACTGTTCCTCCTGTTTACTCCTGTAGTTTTACAAAACAAAAATGTAGGTTTACCGCCTCTAAATTCAGTGAAATCTAGAGATAAGAAGAGCAGGTGCTATGGTAAACAGAAATAAAACGTACTAAACGTATTCAAATGTATTATTTTTAGGAGATAAGATATGTAGTGGGGGGAAAAACAGATTAAAATGTCTTTTTTTTTCCTTATAGCATTCCTTTTTAAAGGGACAGTTGTACCTACAGTGTCCAAAAAATATATTTTTTAGATAAGTAGAGCATCAAGAGTTATTCAATCTTTTTACCCAATTACTTCCTAGAAACAATTTCCCCTTAAAGAGGGGGGAAACCTCAAAAGTTTATTTTAATGAGGCACAAGGCCTCTAATAGCACACCATACAAAAGCAAAGCTCCGTGACAGCAGAGAGATGGTCCGACGACTGTAACGCAGTGCACAGCCAATCAGTGGGGAGTAGATTATCATTTCCTCCCCAGCTGGAGGCGTGTTCAGAATCACAGACATAGTACACCAATCAGCACTGTCAGGTCACTGAGAACCATCTTGATTTAAAACATGTATCTAAATTTTCTATGGAGCATCGATAAGGAGCATTTTTAAATCAATCATACAACACTTTCTGTGTGATTAATACATCACATGGAGAATTTAGTCCCTCTATTAACACACACTACAGACAGTAGAAAAATAAACTCTCAATAAGTACAAGAAGAAAAAAAAAAACCAAGTCTAACTTCTACTGCATCAAGTAAAATCAATACAAACAACTCTTAAAATGTCCTTTTTAATAAAAGTTAGACTTTATGTTTTATGCTTATTGAATCTATTTTCTCCTGTGTGTCCCTAAACAAGAGCAAGAGGTATCCGTGTTGTTTTAGTTTTAAATATTCTAAAATGAGTGGTTTTCTTTAACAGGTATTACTGTGTGCAGTGTGTTACAGAAGCGTCATATGGACCATAAGAAATTGCTGTATGGTTCACTAGACCACTGTTGATCAGAGCGAATACCCTGCAGTCAGCAGAAACTGATACATCTCATTCCATGGGTAGAAAATAGCAGCACTTCTGCAGCAGTGTCCACTTCTAAGGTTGCAAGTGAAATTTAGAGACACTAAAGTTTATAACTTACAGAATCACGCTATATTTTTATTCATAAAGAATTTAAATATATAGCTTCCAAATGCATGCTCTATTAATAAACATTTTAAAACGTAAAAGTTGAATCAGGGCCTGACTGACATCCCAAGATATTTGCAGAGGATCCTTTGGCTGTCTTTATTTCTCTTTTGGCTAGCACTAGGAGACGTGCAGCGTGGTCTCATGTATGGCACCCTGATAGCTTAACAAATACACTCCCAACAATCAGGAGTGCAGGACCAACAAAAAGGGAATGTTGTGATATGAACTCATCTCCCCATCTCAATCTGGCCATCCGAGTAATGATACCAATTCTCGAGCGTACAAGAGTCCAAGGTGCAGATATACACAGGTAACCAGCACATCGCTCTGAGGGAAAAATCAGACAAAGGAAACTTCCCGTAGTGCAAAGTTCTAAAACCCAAGGTGCAATTCAGCCACTGCACTATGTGGGTCATTTAACGGCTTTCAACATTGTTCAAGCCCATATACCTCAAATCGCACTTCCAAATAAATCACATAGCAAACCTACAGCTTTTATTTTTTATATTGTTGCCTAATAATACAACATGGCTGGCTTTCTTGATAATAATCATAAGCCTACGATACGGAGCCCTCCCGTACTAACCGTGTGAGGTGATCCTCTGATTTAAGCACACCCACCATATTTGTTAATTTTCCATAAAGAGTGCTCCAGAGATTGGTAGTGCATGCCGAAGCCTGGTAGCATGGACAGGCTCCTCTCCAAGGATGCATTTTCATGGACATTAGGCTTGATATTAGCAAGTTTCATACCAAAAGTCAAAGCACAGTTTAAGGTTAATTCACAGGCTTTGTATACTGGTAGTTAACACATATGTATCCCTAACTGGCAACCTTATATGACTATTTTAATTATGATTAAGTTACTGGTAATTAACCATCCTTTTTAATGTTCAGTTTATGTTATTTTGTCCAACCTCCTATCTGTACAAAAATTTGCTAGATGTGCTCATGAGTTATATTTTACACTTTTTATTCTTCCTCCCCATGCAAGGAATTCCTTGTAACAATATATATCAATCTGACTAGAAATGATTTACTGCAATCACAAATTCACACTGGGAAAGTACAGCAGTGTTTATTTAAATGAACCCCCAACTTATGTATAGTACAGGAGAGAGGAGACTGACCTGATCAAATAAGATCATAATGCCCCCCTTGTGATGTAATAGTTCCATTACCCTCCAATTCAATGCAAGTCTATTCTGACGTATAGACTGCATTCGGTGTCCCCAGCCCCAAAGTGACAAATCTGTGCTGTAAAGTCACTAGGGGGTGGCACCCAAAAACACTATATTTCACAAAATGGCAGTGCTAGGTCACACTTGTTTAGTTACATATTTTATTAAATACATTCATATATCAAAAACAAAACACATCTGAAATTAACAATACAAAATAAAAAAAAAACAATAGTACACTCTGCGGGCTAATCACCAACAAGTGAACTACACTTATGTCACGAGATAGGTCCCGACAGGAGTCTCTGGCTCACTGCACCTAGAGGGAAACCAGCCATACCACATACATCTGTGGTTGCAGTGTTCCTCATGCGGAGGAGGCTTGACATGCATTTCTATTCTGGACTGATGGGTGGAATTAGTCTGCTATGCTAGGAGAGTGGTCTCCTCTGCAAGGGGGAGTGTGTGCAAAAAAATGGTGATGCCCCTCCGAGTAGGCGCCTATAGGACAGGCTTTTTAATTGGTCATATCTTAAAAATCTAATTGAAATTACCTGTTATCAGGATAGCTGCAAAAAATAAAGATGCCCATCATGTGCATATTGCTACAGATGAGGAGCAACTCTATTATTAGTCTTGGCAGTCTTCAGCTGTATAACAGAGAACAAAAATTGGGGGAGCACACCATATAAAATAGATAAACAAATAAAGGGTATAGTGCCAAAAATATTTTAATAAATATTAGATATGTAATAAATAACAAACAAATTAATGTTTAGACAAGATAAATAGAGAAATAACACACTATAAAACACAGAAAAATAAATAGCAACCAAATACACCAAAGTAAGCACATAAAATGAATTGACAAAAAAGGAAAATAATAAATAAATACCCACACAATATGAAAAAAATGAGGACAAAAATGCAGACAGGAATGGAACAAGGGAAGGGATATTTATTTATTATTTTCCTTTTTTGTCAATTCATTTTATGTGCTTACTTTGGTGTATTTGGTTGCTATTTATTTTTCTGTGTTTTATAGTGTGTTATTTCTCTATTTATCTTGTCTAAACATTAATTTGTTTGTTATTTATTACATATCTAATATTTATTAAAATATTTTTGGCACTATACCCTTTATTTGTTTATCTATTTTATATGGTGTGCTCCCCCAATTTTTGTTCTCTGTTACTCTACCTATTGGGGGCGTATAGTGGACGCCCCTTGGGGTGATGCACCTTGCTGTCTATTTTCTCTTGTTGTTGACAACTCATTTAGGTGTGCTTCTCTGACTATTTGTTTTTTCATGTAAGTCTTCAGCTGTATCCCAGTAGGCAACTTTGTCAGGGTTGCCAAGGGAATAGAACAAGCAACTGAAGTTTGATTGCCAAACAGAAAGAGCTCCTAGTAAGTACTGGAGAAGGGCTTAACAATCATAGTCTGCCAGTACAAATCATGAAGTAAAAAAAAAAAAAAAAAAAAAAAAAAAAATTAATGCATACCTCTCAACTGCCTTGCTATATGTTGGATCGTTCTGACTTCATCTGCGCATGCGATGATAGGTTGCTACTGTGAGTGACAGCTGACACTATATAAAGGTTTTGGTAAAACAGGCGATAATAGTTCCACTATATGCTGGATGTACCAATGTATAATGCTAAAGTTCTATCTGCACTTGTCCTCATGCAGAAATGTGTGTTTTGTGGCAGACAACCTTGCCAAATTATCTTTGGTGGTGGAGCAATTTCACACACACACCTTTATAGAAAAGATATTACTCCTCCCCCACAGGTTTTTTTTTCATTATTATTATTTCTACTAGAAAATTCTAGAATATATTTATAATGTTTGCTTTTTAAAAAAAAAAAAAAAAAAATAAAAAATAAAAAAAAAATGTTCTTTATGAAAAATGGTCCTCTTCCCACATGTCATAACTGAGCAGCTGCAGGTACATAAATTGTGAGTGCGCCATTCAAATCTCAGTATGGCAAGATATAAGCCAGGGATGGGGAACCTGCAGCCCTCCAGGTGCTTATGAACTACATCTCCCATAATGCTCCTTCACCGAAGAGGCTGGCAGAGGAGGATGGGAAATGTAGTCCTGCAACATCTGGAGGGTTCCCCACTACTGATGTAAGCCCTTTAGTCTAAAAGACACTCATGTTGTTGGTAAGGGTAAGTGCTCAATGTTTCCGTTCTAAACAACGCTATATTGAAAACACAAACAATAATGTGCACTGCCTACACATGAGCATTTTAATACTGTGTATGCAGTACCCTGCTCTCAGCCTCCTTCTTAGAGCTCAAATCAAGGAAAAAGACTTGGAAGTCAAGCAGATTATAGTCTAGTTCACTATAAAACTATAGGAATTATTTCTAACAACATTTCATTCATCTTACTCGCTCTGTTAGCCGTCATTGTCATTCAAATGCAATCGCTGTTCAATTATGAGAATTCAATTTTACACATGACCCCATGCTATATAAATTATTTATTTTGAATTTCATAGCTACAGAACTAGGGCAAAATGTATAACTTTCAATGAACAAAAACAAACTGCTATCAATATGGCTGTTATTCTTTTAACCCTTCAAGAACCAACTACTATTACACAATATATTGCTTCAGGCTTCTCAAACATTTGCAACTTGTAAGACGTGGCATTGGCATTAACTATAATAATATGAAATCATATTACATAAATTTTTCCAAACTCCAAAAATGACAACAAAAAAAAAAAAAAGTACTTTTACCTAAATAATGAATTTGAAGAGCACCAGTGTAAGATTTCTGGCAAGCGATGAGGGAAATGCTGTATTCTGTTTATGTTTAAGGTGAGGACACAAACCAAGTAATACAAGTCTGACCAGCAAGGCACCATTCACAAGGACAGAGCAGTGTGTGACTAAGTATGAGCAGACACGTAATCATAAGCTCTGAAGGTGGGAACATTGAGGTAAACCTATGCAAAGTCCACTCCTGTGACCTGGAAAATTGATGGATACATTATCACCAGTTCCAATGCAATGTGCTGAAAGTGATCAGTAATGAGGTACATCGGTGAACAAAACTTGTATTAACAAGAAATAAATATATATTAAAATGGACTGTCCCCCACATTAGGTTAGAACTACTTGATATTTTTACAGTGAATAGTGCTGCATTTCAGGAAAAGAACCTAGATTTGTCATAATTTTATTAATATTTTATTAATTTAAATAGGACTTCTCACCAAAAATTAAGATACACGTCGGGTTTACTTAAATGTGCCAGGACAGGGGGTTAAACAACGTTTAATGTTCCTTTAAGGAGTCAACTACTTCCAATTTTTTCTTTCGATAACAATTACATTTCAAAGGAGAATAGTCTCATTTACACGATACATTGTATTGGCCTTTGAGACACAAATGTGCCTGTGAGCTGAAGGTATAAATATTGAAACATTGTAAAACTTGGTGATCAGGACATTATTGAAACAAAACAATACTTTTTAAAATTTTGTGAGGGGTTAAAGAGCCATCAAAATGTTTTCACTACTACAGAAGCGCAAGTGAAAAAACTATTGGCCCTAGAAGGAGGATAAACTGGCATGTATTTCTTTTAATGTGTATGCAAGTTCATCCTCTGACCTCCAGCCATGATGTTTTCGACAGAACAGACCACTATGTGTAATACAGCTGTGAAGTCATAAGTAATTTATGAAATATAAGATGCTTTCTATACAGTAAAAACTTGCCTCCCAAAAGACAACCAACTCCATAAAGGCAGCTTTGCTTTTACCCAGAGTACACAGTGACTACTGTTAATAATGGTTTTAAAGGAGAGTTTCAGCTAGGCCAACTTTTCCATTACTACAAACTCAACAGCTTGACGCACCTTGTTAGGAAAGGTCAGTGACTCAGTATCTCCTGTTCTTGGATGGATAAGTTAAAATACACACATTTTTTCCAGTAGCAAGAAATTCTTATATTCGAAAACACTTAAAACAATAAACCTTTGGCTTTTACTTGGTACACACTACCAAACATGGTACATGAAATCTCTAAAATAAATTCTACATAATTTATAGTCTTTCGAATTTATGAACTCACCTTAATAGGCAAACCGTTTATCTATTTTTGGGTGGCATATTAAGTAAATGATAAGTAATCTATTAACCTTACAAGGTCCCAAAACAATGTTCCCAATAAATTCCTTCCCTTACCGGAGAACAGATGAACCAACTAGATTTTTTCTTGAGAAAGGCAAAAATAGTCTTACAATTAGCTTGGGTGATGCCAATTACAGGGACACTCCCACCAAAAATGAAAAGGTTTTATTTTGCATTGTTGATTTCAGATGTCTTGTTTTTGTTATGCGAATTTAATAAAATATTTAACTACACAGGTGTGACTGGGTGCTGCCATTTTGTGAAATATAGTGTTTTTGGGTGCCACCCCCTAGTGACTTTACAGCACTAGTATCTCACATTGGGGCTGGGGACACAGAATGCAGTCTACAAGTCTCAATTTGGATTACAGACTTGCATTGAATGGGAGGGTAATGTAACTATTACATAACAAGTGGCATAGTTGTGATCCTGTTATCAGGTCAATCTCCTCTCTCTTTTGGAAGACAGGTTAAAAAAAAAAAAAAAACTTTAATATGCAATTATTTTTTATATGCATATAAAAAAACATTGACATATGTCATATATGAGTTTGTTTTCAATGCACAAGTAATCTAGTTACATCTCATTTAAGTGGCGGTGTCCCTTTAAAGGTCAGGTTCTTAGATCAGTAATGGCTAACCATGGCACTGCAGTTTCAGATGTTTGGGAACTATATCCTATGATGCAATCAGCCTTAGGACTGATTTAGCATCATGGACTATGTAGTTCTCAACTATCTGCAGTGCCAGGGTTAGCCATCACTGGTCTATAGAATTTACTGCAGTTGGGTGCATCTAGATTTTCATACAAATAAAGGAAAGCCACATCTAAAGAGTCCAAAATGTGCTGTAAGATTTTTGCTTTTTGTAGAGCCCTGATGTTACTAGCACTTGTGAATGCAGCAGAGCATCATAAGCATACAGTTGTGCCAGTACACAAACCACTGACCATCCCATATGTGCCAACAGCCAGTACACAAACCACTGACCATCCCATATGTGCCAACAGCCAGTACACAAACCACTGACCATCCCATATGTGCCAACAGCCAGTACACAAACCACTGACCATTCCATATAGTAGTTATCCCTGTCCTGTAGCTAGGATAAATTATATAAAAGTGTTAAAAAGTTGGGCCTGAGGGACACCGGCAGTTATTCATTCAGCTTATTGTGTGACCATTTCGTAATGCTAGTTATTTTGCATCTAGGAAGATTGCCATTGGTTATTGTGTCACACAGAGTAAGACAAAAAGTGGACAAAAGCCAGCATTAATTTCTCTGACAAAACATTTGTGTCATAGTTTGTCAGAGACAAAATGTTTGTTTTAAATATGACTAAATCTATGACCAAAATGTAACTAAAATGTTAGGGCATTTGCCTATTTATACTTCTGGTACTGTCACTGAGTGTTTCCCCTCCCATCTCCCTAGCAAGTTAACTTAATACTCTGTAACAGGCTTCTCAGACCTGTCCCCTCCCTCAGTGCTAGAGATTTAGTGGACTAAAATCTACTGGAGATATAGACTGACTAAAATACGACTAAGCTAAACTGGCATTGTAGTCAAAAGTCTAGGACTAAAACTAAATGAAAATTCGCCTTCAAAATGAATACTGACAAAAACATGGCACATGTTGTCCACATGTATTTCACAGCAAAACAAAACCCCAGAAGCCAGGGCAGAACTGTATTAATGACCCCCTCTCCCATGACTTAGTAATAAAACCAGATTTGTTCCGGAGTTCTAGGGTCCCTACATTCTACAGATAACTTCAAACCCTGGTATAAATCTATACTTAGTGATTTTGTTCTACTGGGTACTGTGTAGACCCCATGAAACTCAAACGGTGTGTCTGAAGTGATATACATAGAAGCAGCTGACACATGCAAAATCACTAGGCTGATCAGACAGCCCCTAGGCAGTATGAACCATTTTGGGTGTTATATAATGTGCAAATATACAGGAATTAGTAAACACATATTATATGAAATTAACCCCTAATGGCTCGCTTGCCTGCACATTTGGTCTTTTTTTTAACCATGGGTAGGGCCCCAGCTCTCCAGGGATGCTGTAATAAGTGAGATGCTGCTAAAGCAGTTTAAGACCATTCAATATTTAAAGAGAAAGAGGCCTGGCTCTCCTGCTGATGTGGACTAAGGTTCCCATGGTGCCGTGCTGACTGAGAAAACAGTAAGTGTATGAGAAATGATGGTCAGAGTGCAGACTGTCCTGTTCTCACCTCTGGAACACATTCCACAGAAAGGACTGGTCCGGCACCGCGTTACCAGGGGGGCGATGCTGTGTCTGCTGCTGCTGCTGCTGCTGCTGTTGCTGGTAATACGCCATATCCACAGTTCACAATACGCAGAGAAGGAAGCGTAAATAACCCCAGCACACGATATTTCAGTTAGGACGAGCTGACTCACTGTGTGATGACACCCGCGCCTTCTCTCCCTGGCTTTACCTTCCTCTTCAATTAGACAGACCTAACCCGACCCGGTTGCAACTGCTCGTATCACCCCGGAAGGTGTCACTGTGCCGCCCACAATAAGCCCCGCCAGCCAGTATCTCACTCAGTGTTCCCCGATTTACTCCTCCCTCTCCCCGTAACATACCTGACACTCCTCATTCCTCCCATTCCGGAGCCGAGTTTCCCCCTATTACTCCATTTCTTTTCCTCCACAGAGTTACTGCTTGGTCGTGTTCTAGCTGATACTTTCTCTCATTGTATTAAGCTTTTTTGTTCCCTCCTTGGTTCTGCTTACACCTCCCTGGACTGGGACTCATCTGGATGCTTACATTTGGTAATCTGCTTTCTTAAAGGAAAACTGTATAGCAAATAGGCTTTTTTTCTGGCGTTTGATCCTTTGTACCAAGTCACCTAGGGAGAAAACATTGCCATTTTATTTAGTTATGGTTATATAAAATGCACACTGACTACATTTGGCTATTAGCCCTTTGAGTAGGCATTTTTTTTAATAAGCCCCTTTAAAAAATGGGTTCCCAAACCTTTCTTAAAGCTACTCTGTCACTAAACTTTGTTTATACTGTGAATGTAGGAAAACAACCAACGTTATCGATACATTACCCTATATCCTGTTTATTAAGTCACAGTCACCTTACGACTTAATGTAAATTTCCCATTGAAAGTTGGTCATTTGCATATGAGGTGACAGATTGTGTCACAAGTATGAGACACCACAGACCCATTTAACCTGTTAACTCCTTAGTGACCGCCTGCTATGCTGCATTTGATGTACCTTGAAGACCAGAATTCCATTATTTTTGTCATATGTTTACTGAACTGTGGATTTCTTTCTTTGGGTTCAGTCCACCCACACAAATTATATATCATTTTTTTAAAGGACGGATAGGGCTTTAATTTGATACTATTATTTTCATCATATGATATAATTTACTATTAAAAAAAATATAAAATATGCCATAAAAAAAACACTTTTTCTTACTTTGACCTGATTTTTTTTTTAAACAATTATAAATGGTAAAAAAAGCCCCCGTCTATATATTTCTAATATTTGTCCTGAGTTTAGAAATACCAATGTTTCCATGTTTGTCTATGTTTTATTTCAACTAATAGGGCAATAAACAGCATTTGACATTTCTAGGGTGTTTGTGTTTAGCTGTAATTTTTTTCTTTCTCACATACAGTACCCACACAAATTATATGTTGTTTTTATCGTCATAAGAAGGGCTTTCATTAGATACCATTATGTTCATCATATCTTATAATTTACTACAAAAAAAATCATAAAATATGATGAAAAATTAAAAAAAAAACACTTTTTCTAACTTTGACCTAAAATTTAATTTACACAAATAAAATCATTAAAAAAGACCCCGTCTAAATAGTTTCTAAATGTTCTCCCGAGTTCAAAAATATGCATGTTTCCATATTTTTCGGTATTTTTTTGCGAGTTATGGGGCAAAAACCAAAAATAGTGTTTTTTGGTTTTTTCCTATATTGATCTTTTGACCCCAACCCCAACCCAAAATTGAACCCTAACACTAAATTTAACCCCAACTCTAATCCTTATTATATCCCTTAATATTTTTTAACTTTAATTTAATTTTAACCCTATCCCTTATGCTAAAAAATATTTAATTTTAACCCTATAGGCTAATATAGCTAAATAACCTGTTTTTAATTAATTAAATATGTATTTTAAATTTTTTCCATTGCAATGCTACTAAACTACTACTAGGGGTAGTCAAGTAGCATATTCTGAGCGACGGAAGTGAAGTTACTTTCACTTCCGAAGCTCAGACCGGCAGAGGGCTTAGCCATATTGACGGAGCAGCATGCTCCGTCAATATGGCTCCCCACGATCGCTCCGTGGGGCGATCGTGGGGGTCCCAAAATAGAAATTTCGGTGCTGGCTATTGCCTCGATGTCGAGGCAATAGACCAGCACTGTTAAAGCGGTTTTCGCGATCGTTGATCGCGAAAACCGCTTCATTGACTGCAGGACGTTTGTCGTTAAGGGAGTTTCTCCCAGGACGTGCCTGGCACGTCCTTTGTCGGCAAGGGGTTAATAGATCAAGGGTTAGCTTTTTCCATTTATTTATTTTATTTATTTATTTTTTATTTCAATATTAATCATAGTAATATTGCTAACTGCCTCCAGGGGCAGTCAAGCAACGGTTTCAGAGGAACGGAAGAGATTTTTTTTTTTTCTCTCTTCCGTCGCTCTCCTCAGGGCATGCTGTATTGGAGGTGCATGCTCCTCCAATACAGCACCCACCCACGATCACCGGGTGATCGCGGTGCCCAAGGGGGCACAGAAGGTGTTGCATGATGCCTCGATCAAGGCATCATTGCAAGACTTCACACACATAGGCAGTGATCAGCTTTCACTGCCTATGTGTGTAAAGCGCATACGATCACATTCACTACATGAAAACTGAGGACTTATATATACGTCCTCGGACCATGCTTTTCATGACGTATATATACGTCCTTATACATTAACGGGTTAATGTGAAAGACAAGTGGCGCCTTTGACATGTTTAAATGTCAATCACAAAGCCAAAGAGCTTTGTCACGGGTGACCTATGATCTCTGTGATTGGTTTTTACAGCAATCTTATGCCCCGGAATAGCCTTGAGTAGGCTCCTGAAAGGCTGCCTCCTTTCAAAGCAAAGTCCTGTTCTGGGAGCCAATGCGAGCATGTATATATCTGATCAGCCCGCAAAGACTGTTTTCTCTTACATTATGCATTTGCTTGAAAATCAGCAAACGCAATGCATAGATCTATTTTGGGTCACTTTATTCTCTACATTAAAAGTATAATAAATGTCTAGGTGACAAAGTAGCTTGAAACATTCAACTGAATATACAGGAGAATACCACTTTCACCCACATAAATAAATGTACATGTAAGCAAGACTATCAGCCAAAATGTATTTTAAATAGTAGTGTGTAAAGACAAATATTGAGTAGATGAGAGTTTACGTAAAGTCAACTCTTTATGTGGGGAAATACAAGTTCCGGCCCTACTCCTTGTAATAAAAAAGTTAATGGTTATACAGTGTATTTTCATTTCAGGGTGGAAATAATCAGTATCAGGGTTCCACACAGACACTGTGCTTGGAAATTTTGACCTACGCATCTAGTCGTGCCAGGGTATGATCTGGGTTTTTGGAGAGAAATGTAAAATATAAACATGAGGATTCATAGGCCCTCTAGCAACTACGGGTAATTAAGTATTTTTTAAGTCCCCTTTTATATGCATGAATTATTTATTTTTCTTCATAGTTGGGGTGAACCGTTTAAGTTCAAGGGAACCATTCAATAAATAAAGTTGAAATTATTGTAATGTTAAACTCTTTTTTTTTTTGTAGATTTATCTCAAGAATAAGAATGGATTAACAAGTCTGTGGAGAAATTCCCTGTTTGTGTATACCACAATGATTTGCAATGCAGTACTTCTTTTCAGATCAGAATTCTTGTTGGTTCCGCACACCAGACCAAGTCCAGAGGACCAATGGCTATGACAGGAAGATACTTAACACAATTATGTACACATTTGCAACAAAGATTTTCGGGATAAAGCTAACAATCTTTCTGTGACACCACAAGAAAACAAAATGAAGGCGCAGGAGACTTTGATGTTTGGGGTTATTCCTCAAAAGGTGTTACTAAAAAAATGGGTTATATTTCCCTTTGCATTCCTTGCAAGAGTTATCCTGGTGCTGTATGGCGTCTACCAAGATCAGACCATGTTGGTGAAGTATACGGATATCGATTACTATGTGTTTACAGATGCTGCCCGATATATCACACAGGTATCAGCTATTAGTTTATATTGAAACGTAGGACCAACTGAAAACAATGACAGGCACAATACCCACAGTACAACTAAACTTAAAAAAATAATTCTTGCTAGTTCAGCGGGAGAAATGCAGGGGTTAATGAACTTGTCCATTAAGTCCTGTGAGTGCAATAGGTGTGTGTGTGGGGGGGGGGGGGGGGGGCAAGTAATGGCAGTGCAATAGGTGAGGGGGGGCAAGTCATGGGAGTGCAATAGGTGCTGGGGGGCAAGTCATGGGAGTGCAATAGGTGCTGGGGGGGAGTCATGGGAGTGCAATAGGTGCTGGGGGGCAAGTCCTGTGAATGCACTACATGTTGGGGGGGCACATCCTGTGAGTGCACTAGGTGCTGGGGGGCAAGTCCTGTGAGTGCACTAGATGCTGGGGGGGGGGGCAAGCCCTGTGAGTGCACTAGGTGCTGGGGGGCAAGTCCTGTGAGTGCACTAGGTGCTGGGGGGCAAGTCCTGTGAGTGCACTAGGTGCTGGGGGGGGCAAGTCCTGTGAGTGCACTAGGTGCTGGGGCGGGCAAGTTCTGTGAGTGCAATAGGTGCTGGGGGGGCAAGTCCTGTGAGTGCAGTAGGTGCTGGGTGGGCAATTCCTGTGAGTGCAATAGGTGCTGGGGGGGGGGTAAGTCCTTTGAGTGCACTCCATGCAAGACCAGTGGGTGCTACAAGTCCTTTGACTGTAACCTGAGTGCTGAAGCAAGTTATATGGGTGCAATCAGGTACAGGCCAAGTGCAATGGCAAGAGATGCCGGTACGTATCCTCTTTTTGTAGTCACCACGATATGGTAACCCTATGTTAGCAGATTTTGTCACCTTAACATTGTTTGTACCGTGAACGTTAAGAACAAACCATCCTCTCTCCATTATGTTAGTAGACTTAAAAAGCAAATTCATATAAGATATTAACGTGTGTCAGATCCAGGGACTCTCTCTTCCTTGCCCAGGTGGTCACTGCTTCTCAGATCTCCTTCAGCCTCCAGTTTTTCCCGTCATGCAGTAGTGCGACCGCGAGGTAGGCCGCATTCCAGGCCTGGCATAACAGGCCAGCCCCGGGGGTTTAACGCGATGGTGCATGGAAGGTCTTGGGGCGTGAATTTACTCAAGCGCTCTTTGTGATTTGTGGAAAATGTAGAGGCTGGGAGAGATGGTGGAAGCTCCACACTCCCCCTCTCTATGCTCAAATAAGAAAGGGAACGGATCCCAGGTGTATAGGGTCTGCTGTGTATGACATCAACTTGTTGCTTGATATGCACTTTCAGTTAGAGTTTCTATTAAAATATATTTTTTGATTTTCATTGTTACATTCACAGTTTAAACATTTTATAGGTGGAGTAAAAAAGAGAAGCTGGACCTAAAAAAGCAGTGACGAAATGTATTCCTAAGTTATTAGTATTAGTTATTAAGGTCTTGAGGGGCTGTCAATGAATTTGTTGTTGACTTCAACAGGGTCAGTGCTGTCGACGGACCATACCCAACGTAGCAACCTTAGACCTATTAAAAACCAATTATCAAGGCATTAATTATTCTAGCGTCATGTATCACATACTGAGTGCTTGGAAACCAAGGCATATGCAACTCTGTAAAAATTTAAATTGATGAACCTTTAGTGCAGATAACAGCAGTTTTTGTTTTTTTTGTTTTTTTAAATTGAAGTGACTAGTTTTACTTTTGAATTAATTTGAAAATGTAATGACTTATATTATTGTGCTTTCAAAGTACTTTAAAATGCATGTTTTACATTTAGCTTTGCTTAAAATATAAAATACTTACAGCTAGATGAAATTGTGAAATTAAAGCAGTTTGCAAAAAGCCAGGACTGCCCACACTAGCTGAGTAAAAGTAATTTCCATTATTTATTTATTTTTTGCTGCAGGAACCAATGAGAATAATTTCATTCAAATGAATGGAATATCCTGTCTCTCTAGTGATGTCCTCATACAGTGTGTTGCACTGTTAAGAGATCCTACTGAGTACAAGAGCAAGGTCACTCAGGGTCCACATAATGTATTCAGTTTGAAGAGCAGAGGAAGTGACTAAATGAAACAAAACTTTAGATCCTCAGTATCAGTGGTGCCATACCTGCAGTAAACATGCAGAGTAATCACTGGGGAGGCCTTGAGTCAAATATTAAAAATGTGCTTTATGCAAAATGCCTGCATCAAATCATACTAGAAAAAAAGCTTGTGTACTATGCAAGCAGTAATCGTCATCTTGCACCAAAGTGAGTTTGGGGACTAGCCTGTCCCTTTAAGCAAGAAATATTATGCAAACCACCATTTGTAAAACACAAAAGATGACCATACTCCTATTCATGTTATTCAAGTAGTGAAGGAGTTACTGTGGAATAATACAACTTTTATGGAAAGCAGCTATGATGATAATGTATTGCTAATTTATTCTAAGTAGTTTACTATAACTATTAACAATATTGTATTTTTTAGGGACTTTCTCCATACCAGAGAGCAACATATCGCTATACTCCACTTCTGGCCTGGATCCTAACCCCAAACATCTACCTCACCGAGCTTTTCGGCAAATTGTTGTTTGTATGCTGTGATCTGATAGCTGCATACCTTATCTGCACCATCCTTGTCCAAAAGGGGCTTAATGCTTCATCTGCTACAATGTATAGTACTTTCTGGCTCTTTAACCCACTACCCATGGCTGTTTCCAGCAGGGGCAATGCAGAGTCTGTTTTAGCAGTGCTTGTACTCTCTGCACTGTATTATGTCGAAAGACGCCATCTTGTGAAGGCTGCTGTGCTTCATGGTCTTTCTGTGCACATGAAAATTTACCCAGTAACTTACCTATTGCCTATTGCACTGTTGCTGCAAACGAAAAAGAATCGTCAGAGCAAGAGTAGCGATACCTCTGTTCTAAAATACCTTAAACAAGCCTGGCAACTGTTCCTTAGACTGCTAAACCGTGAATTTCTGATGTTTGGTACTATTTCTGCCCTGACATTTGCAATATTGAGCTTCACCTTTTATTTCAGGTAAGTGTTTTGAATAAAACGTAGGACATATGTTTTGATTTTATGGTAAATAGGCGTTGGAACAAGTATAAAAAAAATACCAGGTGCAATTACACACCACGGAGTCCTACACACCGAAAGCTACATGGAAAATATGGTAACGCATACTTACAATAACTATTTAATGTATTGGTGCTACATTGTGTGTAAAAAAAATTGGTAAGTGTGATACAAGTATGGACCTTATATGATAGGGCTTGACAAATTTAATTTAGTTTTAGGAACTAGCAAAAAAAAGTTTAGTAGCCAGACAACAAACGTGAATACAGACAGTCACAAGAAAGTCATAAACACATACAGTGTCCTATACACACAGTCATGCACACACAGTAACACACAGACAGTCATGCACACACAGTCACACACAGTGTCATATATATAAATATATATATAAATATACTGTTCAAGGATGGTGGGTGGCATTACCATCTACACAATGTGGACGGCAATACCTGGGCTCTGCCATATACTAATATGTGCTGTAGATGAGTTTCTCATAGAGCCCCTTGACATTAAAATTCACAGCAATGTGCAGTGTGCATGAGTTAAATACATTCACAAGGCCACATGTGCACATACACAGTTACATACATATGCAGTTATACAGTATCAAATACACACACAGTCACATACAGTTAAACATATAGTGGAGCATACAGTGTCACACACTCATTCACATAGCATCACCATCACACATATGGTCTCACACATACATTGTCACTCATGCACACAATCATTCATCGCTATGCTCATGTTTCAATCACATTGCCGGGTGTCTGAGTCAGAGGGGGAAGACTCAAAACTGGCTACAGGCTCTGGTTTGAAGTGTGGATGATCGTCACCTGCTATGCATTAAAACTTTTTAATGTGCAAGCACAGATCCATGCTCCCAAGCGGATACCACTAACAATAGCTGCAGGGACGGCAGTTCACTTTACTTATCAAGGGTGCATATCCCATGTGTTTTTTGTATTTGTGTCAGTGCAATTATTTGGGAATTAGTTTTTTTTATAGGCCACGGAGATATTTATCACGCACAAAAAAAGAGTACATTATCACTGGGGACAAACCTTGTGTAATTAATTAGCTCTTTTGCACATACATTTTCTTGGAAGTCTGCCAGAACCTGTAGAGGAGGAAAAATAATGAAAGTGCCATGTATAATTATTTTGGATTTATTTAAAGTCTATGGAGATATTTACTGAAATTACCATTGGAGACAAACCCTGTATAATTAATTAGATCTCTTACCCATCCAACACCAAAGGCAACAACAATAATAATAATGAAAATCGTGTGAAAGGTAGTTATGATGGCTGCCCTTACCGGCATTTAAATACCATAGCTTGCATAAATCTTGGGATATGACCGTGTCTCTTTAACTCTTAAAGGACAACTAGTCAAAAAACAAGTTGTTTAATTTAAAGATTGCATCCAGTGTAGGTATTTTAAATGGATATTCTTTAATGAAAACATTTAAATAAAGTACCTTATTGAACCCTCTGTGCCGATATAGCTCTATCAGTAAGCTGACATTTTGTTCGGAATCTTGGGTCAGATAAAAGAACATCTGACCCATCAGACCAAAGATGTATTCTTTCATTAAAGAACTTCCATTTAAAAATGTCTACACTTAAAGCAATCTTTCAATTAAATGTAACTTTCTTTTTTGCCAATAGCCATCCTTTAAGTTATATATGTAACATGTTTAGTACCAACCTATTATTACAGTACTGTTTATCTGTTGTTTTTTTCCACATGCAGCTATGGATGGGATTTCCTTGAACACACATATTTGTATCACTTGACCAGGAGAGATATCCGTCATAATTTCTCTCCATACTTCTACATGCTGTACCTAACTGCGGAGAGTGAATGGAGCTTCAGACTTAGCTTGGCTGCTTTCCTACCTCAGCTGTTACTGCTAATAGTTGTATCTACTGCTTACTACAGAGACCTCACTTTCTGCTGTTTCCTTCACACTGCTATTTTTGTAAGCTTCAACAAAGTGTGCACCTCACAGGTGAGCCATTTTTCATGTTTTGTTTTTGAGTTCTAAGTAAAGTTACTTTACTCAGGTTGCATATGAATAAAAAAAAGGCACCCGAAGCACTTAAAATTATACCCTTTTAAGGTTTAGTGTGCTTACAAGATAGTAGAGCAAATCTGAACCGCTGATGTCATCACCATACCATCCAAACGTCCTCCCAAAAATGCAGAGAAATTGTCTATTTGGTAATCATAATAATCACTGCAACTCTTGAGTGGTACATAGATTTATTAAATTATTGGCATAATATATGGGACATCTGTTTGTCATTTCCATCATAACATTATTTAATAAATCTTTGCACCTGTAGTGAATATTATTACCACCTAAACAGACATTATTTGCATTTTTATTTTATATAAGGTTGCATAGGGGCAAAAAGGTTTGCTTACACCCATGGGCGTCCACAAGGGGGGGCACTTGTCCACCCCCCTGGATTTTCGAGAAAATAAAAAAGTGCCCCCTGCCGCTGCCCATATGACTGTCTCACACGGAGACAGTCATGCGGCCAGCAGTCCGTATCCTCTGGATGTGGCTGCTGAAAAAATAAAGTAAAAAAAAAAAAAAACACCGGACATGACGTTACGTCACACCCAGTGGCTGTGTTTCCCTCCTCCGTGCAGGAGGGAAGACTGCACGGAGGAGACGAGTGGGAGACAGAACAGCAAGTAAGGTAAGTGCTGGGAAAGGGGGGGAGGTGGATAACAAGAAAAAATCCTGGCATATTGAGGGGTTAAATCTTGGCATATTGAGGGGTTAAATCTTGGCATATTGAGGGGTTAAATCCTGGCATATTAAATGGCTAAATCCTGCCATATTGAGTGGCTAAATCTTGGCATATTGAGGGGTTAAATCCTGGCATATTGAGGGGTAAAATCCTGGCATATTAAATGGCTAAATCATGACATATTGAGGGGTTAAATCCTGACATATTAAATGGCTAAATCCTGGCATATTAAATGGCTAAATCATGACATATTGAGGGGTTAAATCCTGGCATATTAAATGGCTAAATCCTGGCATATTAAATGGCTAAATCCTGGCAAATTAAATGGCTAAATCCTGGCATATTGATGGGTTAAATCCTGGCATATTAAATGGATAAATCCTGGCATATTGAGGGGTTAAATCCTGGCATATTGAAGGGTTAAATCCTGGCATATTAAATGGCAAATCCTACCATATTAAATGGCTAAATCCTGGAATATTAAATGGCTATATCCTGGCATATTAAGGGGTTAAATCCTGGCATATTGAGGGGTTAAATCCTGGCATTTCAAATGGCTAAATCCTGGCATTTTAAATGGCTAAATCCTGGCAAATTGAGGGGTTAAATCCTGGCATATTAAATGGCTAAATCCTGGCATATTACATTGCTTAATCCTGGGATATTGAGGGGTTAAATCCTGGCATTTTAAATGGCTAAATCCTGGCATTTTAAATGGCTAAATCCTGGCATATTACATTGCTAAATCCTGGGATATTGAGAGGTTAAATCCCCCCCCCCCCCCCCCCCCCGGAAAAATGTCTGCGGATGCCCATGCTTACACCCCACATCTCTGATACCAGCATTGCATCCTGGGTAGGCCTGGGAAGAATGCTCACCTCTCAGCGTTAAAGCTTTGGTGTAAACACACTTTAGAATTGAATGTACGTTGATATTTAATATGCTAAATTTATACCAATATCTTATAGTATGGTAAAACCAAAAAAACACATGTATAGGCACAGTAAAGAAAGACATGTATTGGCTATTATCTATCTTGTTATTATGTAATACCATTTATTTTCTTGTGCACAGTTTTGTTGTGAGAAATGCCATGTTAATAGGCTAATCCCCTACCCTCTGCTGCCAAATGCATTATAGCCTGCTTTCCCATGCCAAAAATTCAGTGGCACAGATGGGCAGTCACAAGGGTTTAGCAGACTCCTGATCAGTGGTGTATCTTGGTTTTGTGCTGCCCTAGGCAGACAAAATTCGGGCACCCCCATTACATGCCCCCATCACCCCCATTACATGCCCCCATCACCCCCATTACATGCCTCATCACCACCATTACATGCCTCATCACCCCTATTACATGCCTCCATCACCCCCATTACATGCCTCCATCACCCCCATTACATTCCTCCATCACCCCCATTGCATGCCTCCATCACCCCCATTACATGTCCCCTCACCCCAGGACTTACCCTGGTGGCTAGTGGCAGGCAGCATTGTGTCCTACCATGCTGCCTGTTCGGCTCCCCGCGGTGAGTGTAGATAGGTCACGCGCGTTTGACGTCAGAGCGCCGGGTAGCGTGACCTGTCATCACTCAGCCCCTTAAGAAAAAATATGCACGGGCAGCCCGATCGTCAAGCTGCTTGTGCTTTTTTTTTCTTAGGATTTTTTTTCAGTGTTGGGCTGTCGCACCTCCGAAATTTGCCGCATTAGGCATCTGCCTAGGATGCCTCGCGGTAAATACCGCACTGCTCCTGATGCAACATCACATGTCCACTGCAATGATCTCTGACCTCTTAACTTGAACTGAAGGACACAGAGGCCAAGGTTAATCTGCCTCACTAATCACAGAAAACAATTGTGGTTTACTACTCCTTTAAATCAGGGTTAGAAACGAATGGGCGATGATTAGGGCTCAGGTGGCACAGAAATGTAGGATGGAAATGGGCACTTTTAATTAAGCCATAGTTACTGGCAAGGATTTTGGTGCGGAGGAATATCACAAAAAGAGGAATAGAAAGAACCCCATAATTTGGAATGGAATCTGAACATGCTTTACAGTTTTAACCTGATACGCCAAGTGTGAGTCGCCAGAAGCATCAGCACAGTTGTATGTTTTGTAACATTAATCTATATGTGATATTGTATGGATAGTTATATCGATAAATAATAATTAAATTGTAATGTTCTGACTTTTCTAAATAAAGATGAAATAAGAGAGGAAAAAAAATCAGAGTTAGAAATACCAATTTCTACCAACGTTTTTTATTAATAATCTGTAAATATAAGTTTATTGAACCAAGAAAAACAAATCAATATATGGAATGTTATTGGCAAATAACAGCACCCAGCTTAACTTAGATCCTGCAGTTGATATGTTCTTGATCTGATTGTGCTTCTGTTTCTTTCCATAGTATTTCATGTGGTATCTCTGCCTACTGCCTCTTGTGATGCCTGGGTTGAAGATGTCATGGTGCCAGGGACTATTTCTCCTTATCTTATGGTTTCTTGGACAGGTAAGCAAACACCAGTAAGGATATTAATACCAATATTATTCATATTTATTTCAACTGGAAGCTTGCAGGTATTTCCTTAGGGTTTGTATTTGATTGGTCAAATGTAGTCTTGTGGTACTGTTTACTTACTGTATCTAGTGCTGTGGGATTTGACTGTCTGTGCTGTATAAATAAATGCTGGTAATAACCGTGTGTAAATTCACAGTTTTTCATATGTGTATTTAAAAGTTAAAACAAACTCAGTATTAAACATGAAGATGCAAAGGACGCAAGCTTACAATTTACAACAATAAGAAAGGATGTCTTTACCTCAATTCTGCTCAATTTAAATAGGTTAAGCACAATCCACCACAAATTAAATATTCCATCTACAAGTTAAATATTGTGACAAATTTCCAACACAATTGGTTTACATTTACAGATTTTTAATAGTGGATCTATAGGTGTATAGAAATCTATAGGTGTGAAGGTAATAATATATAAAACTTCTTGGACTCTGCTTTTATGATGACCTAATTAGATAACTATCCAGACACTTGCAACAGCAAAATATATGTCCAAATTCAGGACACTGAGTACTCTCTGGACTGCCAAATAATCTACATAATTTTTGGTTTGTACCACCAAATGGAATTGTATTTTATGTGTGTATACCATATCTTTATGTACAGTTGCCACATACTATAATTTCTGGTGTATTGTGAACCACAATTTTAGGAATTAAAAAAGAAAATAATTTTTTGCATATCATGGGGTCATGTACTAAACAAGTGCAGTGGGGGAAAAAGTAGGTAAAACATGAGTAAGAAGCCATTTGCAAATATTTGTAAAATTTTGCTTCTTCCCCCCCCCCCCCCTGATTTGCCCCTCTTCCATTTATTTTTATGTAGCGTTCATTTTTCTGGTTACTCTAATATATTGTAATTATATTTATGAATGCTAAAGACTTTTGTGAAAAAGAATTCTTATTTTTTTAAGTGCTAATAAAAAAGGTAGAAAAAATATTCGCAAACTTGCCTGTTTTTATTTGCAATTACACTTGTTTGTTTCACAATTTGCTCATATTTACTAATTTGAGTGTTAACCTGGGATTTGTTGAGCCCTGGTGTATACAATAGTGTGCAAGGGTTTTAGGCAAGTGTGAAAAAATACAGTAAAGTAAGCATGCTTCCTAAAATGGACGTTACTAGTGAACAGAAGTAAAATCAAATATTTGGTGTGACCAGCCTTTGCCTTACTCTTAAACGCATTTTTTTTTTAAAGAACTCAGCAGATAGGTTGTCCCAAACATCTTGGAGAACTAGCCACAGTTTTTCTGGAGATTTAAAAAGCCTTGGTTGCTTCCCTCTCTTCATGTAATCCCAGACAGACTCAATGATGTTTAGATCAGGGCTCTGTGGGGGCCGTCGCTCCCAGGACTCATTCTTCTTGTTTATGCCGATTAACCCCTTGGCGACACAGGACGGACTAGGTCCGTCCTGTGTGCCGAGGCGTTAGTGACACAGGACGGACCTAGTCCATCCTGTGTCAAAACGAGCACTGAAAGCGGAGTTTTTCCGCTTTCAGTGCTCAAGCGGCATTGTAACGATGCTTCCGTGTGGAAGCATCGTACAATGCTAAAAAAAATGCCCGTCGGCATTTCGATCGCTCCGGAGAGCGATCGAAATGCCGGTTTTAAAGGCACAGTGCCTTTAAAACGCGGGCATTTCAAAAATGAGCATAGGAAGCGAATCTTTCGCTTCCTATGCTCAGAAAGTGTTTCTGATTGCCTCGCAAGTCGAGGCAATCAGAAACACAAAAAAAAATTCACGATCTTGGTCACTGAGTGACCAAGATGGCGCTGCCCTTCTAAGGGCAAGAGCACAGGAGGCAGGAAGTACCTGCTTCCTGTGCTCTCTGGCTGTCACACGATTGCCTCTTCACAGAGGCAATCAGTGACTGCCAGGCACACTGACAGGCAGTGGGGATGTTCTGCTGAACATCCCCACTGACTGGTCAGATCAATATTAACCCTATATTGATCTGACCAGTTATGATCTGCCTCCCTCTCCTCACATTTTTTTTTAGTGAGGGAGAGAGACAGATCAAAGTTCTAAAAGTAAGTAAAAGTTAAAAAAAACAATAAATACACAACACACAAATAATAAAACAATAAAAAAATTTTTATTAAAGCAATTCCCTGCGTTTAACCCCTTCCCTGCCACTGATCTTGCATAAGCAGTGATCGTGCACATCAGCGCATTTATTTTTGCTGTTTGTGCATTTTTTAGGGGTTAATTTTTTTTGTACTGTAATTTATTACAGTACTAAAAAGGCTCTTCTAAGAGTTATTAACCCCTTATTTGCCGTCGATCACTGCTTACGCAATGATATTGACGCCAAAGCAATTTTTATCTGTCTGCATATTTTATTTTTTTTTTTATTTTTTTTTTTTTTTTTACACATACCCGCTAGGGGATTACATGTAAAGTAAAAATATTTGAGATTTTTTTTTTTAAGCTGCCTGAGCGCATAGCGATCAGTAACAGCGAATTAGTGGCAAAGGCGGTTTGGTGATTTCTCAATTAAGCTCACCATTCGCCCTGGTCAGATCAAAATTAATCGGATCAATATTCACAAATATTGATCTGCCTCCCTCTCCTCACTTACATTTTTGTGACGGAAAGAGACAGATCAGTATTAGTGATATAAAATAACATTTTATAAAATTGGCAGGTTTTATGAAAGTCTTTCACTGTGTATTAACCCCTTCCCTGCCATTCATCACTGTGTAAGCAGTAATCTTGCACAGCAACAGTATGTTTTGCTGTCTGCACTGTTTTATGGATTAATTTCTTTGTACTGTAATGTATTACAGTACTAGATAGGCTCTTCTAAGAGCTATTAACCCCTTCTTTGCTCAAGATCACTGCTTACGCACTGATTCTGAGGCCGCGGACTCAGGGTTCGATTTTGACCCTATTCAGCTTTCTGATACATCATCTAGCGATGTATCGGTGGCTGCTGAGCCCTTGCCACAAGTAGTGATGGGGGTCTACCGATAAAAAAAATATATGGTTTGGTGGGGGTAAATTACATTGGCTGGCTTCAAAGATATATCCCATAAAGGACACGGACGCAGGTTGACTACATGTCAAAATTCCAAGTTGGAATTTTGAGATGCGCATCTCACAAATGTTGCCTTCTAGCCAAGAACAAACCAACAAACCTATGCATGGGTGCTATCCCTGTACTCGGGAGATGTTGCTGAACACATATTGGGTTGTTGTTTGGCAGTGACATATACCAGAATCTGTGAATTCATGCCAGGGCCGTCTTTAATAGTGATTGGACCCTGGGCAAGCATTTGCTTGGGCCCCCTGGACCCTGCCCCCTCCCCTGCATGCAATCCCGCCATCCATCGCAATGTTACCCCCCCCCCCCCCCCCCCCCCACACACACATATGCCATAATTGTTGTGCCATTCAGATGCCAGTAATATTGTAACTTTCGGATGCCAGTAATGTGCCAGTCAGAGCCCAGTAATATTGTGCCAGTCAGAGCCTAGTAATATTGTGCCAGTCAGATGCCTGCAATATTGTGCCAGTCAGATGCCTGCAATATTGTGCCAGTCAGAGCCCAGTAATAATGTGCCAGTCAGATACCAGTAATATTGTGCCAGTCAGATACCAATAATATTGTGCCAGTCAGATACCAATAATATTGTGCCAGTCAGATACCAGGAATATTGTGCCTGTCAGAGCCCAGGAATATGGTGCCTGTCAGATGCCTGTAATATTATGCCAGTCAGATGCCTGTAATAGTGTGCAGTCAGAGGCCAGGAATATTGTGCCAGTCAGATGCCTGTAATATTGTGCCAGTCAGATGCCTGTAATATTATGCCAGTCAGATGCCTGTAATATTATGCCAGTCAGATGCCTGTAATATTATGCCAGTCAGATGCTTGTAATAGTGTGCCAGTCAGAGCCCAGGAATATTGTGCCTGTCAGAGCCCAGGAATATGGTGCCTGTCAGATGCCTGTAATATTATGCCAGTCAGATGCCTGTAATAGTGTGCAGTCAGAGGCCAAGAATATTGTGCCAGCCAGAGCCCAGGAATATGGTGCCTGTCAGATGCCTGTAATGTTATGCCAGTCAGATGCCTGTAATAGTGTGCAGTCAGAGGCCAAGAATATTGTGCCAGCCAGATGCCCAGTAATATTGTACCAGCCAGATGCCCAGTAATATTGTGCCAGCCAGATGCCCAGTAATATAGTGCCAGCCAGATGCCTGTAATATAATGCCAGTCAGATGCCTGTAATATTATGCCAGTCAGATGCCTGTAATAGTGTGCAGTCAGAGGCCAGGAATATTGTGCCAGTCAGATGCCTGTAATATTGTGCCAGTCAGATGCCTGTAATATTATGCCAGTCAGATGCCTGTAATATTGTGCCAGCCAGAGCCCAGTATTGTGCCAGTCAGAGCCCAGTAATATTGTGCCAGCCAGAGCCCAGTAATATAGTGCCAATCAGATGCCCAGTAATATAGTGCCAATCAGATGCCCAGTAATATAGTGCCAATCAGATGCCCAGTAATATTGTGCCAATCAGATGCCAAGTAATATAGTGCCAGTCAGATACCCAGTAATATAGTGCCAATCAGATGCCCAGTAATATTGTGCCAATCAGATGCCAAGTAATATAGTGCCAGTCAGATACCCAGTAATATAGTGCCAATCAGATACCCAGTAATATAGTGCCAATCAGATGCCCAGTAATATAGTGCCAATCAGATGCCCAGTAATATAGTGCCAATCAGATACCCAGTAATATAGTGCCAATCAGATACCCAGTAATATAGTGCCAATCAGATGCCCAGTAATATAGTGCCAATCAGATGCCAAGTAATATAGTGCCAATCAGATGCCCAGTAATATAGTGCCAATCAGATGCCCAGTAATATAGTGCCAATCAGATGCCCAGTAATATAGTGCCAATCAGATGCCCAGTAATATAGTGCCAATCAGATGCCAAGTAATATAGTGCCAAGCAGATGCCCAGTAATATAGTGCCAATCAGATACCCAGTAATATAGTGCCAATCAGATACCCAGTAATATAGTGCCAATCAGATACCCAGTAATATAGTGCCAGTCAGATACCATGAATATTGTGCCAGCCAGCCCCCCCCCCCCCCGTACTTACATGAAGCTGCTCCATGTCCCCCGCCGGATGTCTCCTCCGTGCAGTCTTCCCTCTTGCACGGAGGAGGGAAACAGAAACCGGATGTGACACGACGTCACATCCGGCGTCATTTTTTTTTTTTTCCGGCAGTCGCATCCATCGGATGCGGCTTGCCGGAAAAAAGCGTTCACAAGCGCAATGCGCTGTGAACGCGGCAGCAGGGGCTGGGGGCCCACGGGACAGCTGCCTTGGGGCCCCCCAGGATTAAATGGGCCCAGGGCAGCTGCCCCGTTTGCCCCGCGTTAAAGACGGCCCTGATTCATGCCTGAAGTACAATGCATGTGGAAAAAAAACTCCCAAAAAAGTACTACCACAAACTTTTACAAAGGCTGGTGGTAGAATTAGTACCTATACAGTATTAAAATACCACCATTTGAAATACCTTAGGATGTCTATTTTCCAAAAATATATGGTTTGATGGGGTAAAATTCATTGGACGGCTTCAAAAATGTTCCAAATGGAACATGGGTGCAGGCTGACTACATGTCAAAATTCCAGGTTGGAATTGCGCACCCCCTAAATGTGGAATTTTAGACCCAATACAAACCAACAAACCTATGCATGGGGGGTATCCCTGTACTCAGGAGATGTTGCTGAACACAAATTGAGGTGTTGGTTGGCAGTGGCAAATACCAGAATCTGAAAATTCCTGCCTGAACTACAATGTGTGTGGGGAAAAAATGACATCCCAACCCTTTGACATAGGTTGGTGGTAGAATTAGTGCATGAAAAGTGTTAAAATACTACCATTTGAAATACCCTAGGGTGTCTAGTTTTCAAAAATATATGGTTTTGTGGGGTAGAATACACTTTTTGGCTTCAAAAATATCCCAAATGGGACATGGGCGCAGGTTTTCTGCACGTCAGAATTCCAAGTTGGAAAACCAAAAAGTGCACCTCTCAAATGTGGCCTTTTAACCCCCAAATAACCTAACCAACCTATACATGGGTGGTATCCCTGTACTCAGGAGATGTTGCTGAACACATATTGAGGTGTTGTTTGGCACTGACATATAACAGGATCTGTGAATTCATGCCCAAAGTACTATGTATGTGAAAAAAAATTACTATCCATAACATTGACATAGGCTGGTAGTATAATTAGTGCATGGAAAGTGGTAAAATACTAGCATTTGAAATACCCTAGGGTGTCTAGTTTTCAAAAATATATGGTTTTGTGGGATAGAATACACTTTTTGGCTTCAAAAATGTCCCAAATGGGACATGGGCGCAGGTTTTCTGCACGTCAGAATTCCTAGTTGGAAAACCAAAAAGCGCACCTCTCAAATGTGGCCTTTTAACCCCCAAATAACCTAACCAATCTATACATGGGGGGTATCCCTGTACTCAGGAGATGTTGCTGAACACATATTGAGGTGTTGTTTGGCACTGACATATAACAGGATCTGTGAATTCATGCCCAAAGTACAATGTATGTGAAAAAAAATTACTACCCAAAACATTGACATAGGCTGGTAGTATAATTAGTGCATGGAAAGTGTTAAAATACTACCATTTGAAATACCCTAGGGTGTCTAGTTTAAAAAAATATATGGTTTTGTGGGGTAGAATACACTTTCTGGCTTCAAAAATTTCCCAAATGGGACATGGGCACAAGTTTTCTGCATGTCAGAATTCCAAGTTGGAAAACCAAAATGCGCACCCCCTAAATGTGGCCTTTTAGCCCCAAAATAAACCAACAAACCTATGCATGGGTGGTATCCCTGTACTCAGGAGATGTTGCTGAACACATATTGAGGTGTTATTTGGAAATACCCCTTCACATTTTAAGGTAATGTTTACCTAAATTGCAATATATGTGAAAAATTTAAAAAAAAGATTTTTTGCTGCAAACTTTGGCATAGATTGGTGGTAAAATGGCTACATGAAATGTTTAAAAATACCCCAAGTTAAATGCCCTGAGTTGTCTAGTTTTCAAAAATATGTACATGTTGGGGGTCATTCATGGATTTAGTACAGAAATCAGTGTTACAATGTCACTATCGCTAATTTTGAAAGAAAGGATTTTAAAATAGCTTTGCACCACTTATAGTTCTGGCCCTGTAACATGAATAAAAAAAAGCATAAAAACATGGGCTATTTCTGAACTCAGGACATATATTAGAAACTTTTTAGCAGTGTTTTTTTGTTGTCTCTTGTACATGAGTATACGATTTTTCAAATAAAAGTCATAAAAAAATAGTTTTTTCAATTTTTTTGCCATATTTTATTATTTTTTTTACATCAAATTATATGCTATTATCAAAATAATGGTATCAAAAGAAAGCCGTTCTTATGACGATAAAAACGATATATAGTTTGTGCGGGTACACTAAATGAGACAGAAATAAATTACAGCAAAACACAAACACCTCAGAAATGTTAAAACAGCCCATGTCACCAAGCGTCGGACAAGCCAAAAAAGTCATGTCACTAAGGGGTTAATGACTTTGGCTGTATGTTTGTGGTTATTGTCATGCCGCACAATAAATGTGGGGCCAATCAAATGCTTCTCTGATGGTATTGCATGGTGGATGAAAATCTACCTGTAGTTCTCAGCATTGAGACCACTAGATCTGATGAAATCCTCAACTCCATTTGCAGAAAGTTAGCCCCAAACTTGCTTCACTGGTGCCTGCAGACACTCAATCCTGTACCTCTCTCCAGCCCTTCATTGAACAAACTACCCTTTGCTACAGTCAAATACTTAACATTTCCTGTTTTTGTTCTTATCTTGACCTTGTTTCCACTTGGGAGGTAAGGTTTTCCACCTGGCTGGTATTTTACCGGCAGGCCGGTAAAAAATTGGCATCTGGCCAATGTTAAGTCTATGGAGACAGTACCAAGGCCGGTATTTTTATGAAGAAAAGGTGGCAACCCTAGTGGGATGTATGGCTTTTTGGCCACGACTTTCATGCAAACCACTTCTGACCAGACTTCTCCGGACAGTAGATGGGTATACCAGGGTCCCACTGTTTTCTACCAATTTCGGAGCTGGTGGCACTGCTGTTGCATTTGATGACAGTGTTTCAACCGATGTATTAAACAATTTCACCTAGCAGGTGCTAATGATCATTAGTTTAACACCTGAGTATATGCCTACAAAAGCTCTGACTATGCAAGTGTACCTAGAAGAACTTATGTTGTTTGAAAGGCAAATGGTGATCACACCAAATAATGATTTGATTTAGAATTTGTTTCTGCTCACTTTGCATCTTGTTTATTGATAAGCATTCTTATTTTACATTTTGCACAGTTCTCTCTCTCTCTCTCAGCCTCACAGGACTGTATCAAAAAGTTGATATTTATCACATAAAATACAGCATATCAAAGTATCTTGATCTTTATGCTGGCTCATGGGGAGCCAAGGCATCAATACTTTGGTGATGTATTTTATGTTATAAATATATTCTTTCCTTTTTTGCTACAGTCCCGTGAGTGCATGATTTGTGTACATACATATACACACAGGTGAAACCCATTCCAACACAATGCACTTATAATGCATCTGCTTCCAATTTAAAGTGAAAGTTATGGGGGCGTGTCCGGACGGCCATGAGGAGAAGTCGCTGAACTTCTGAGCTCCCGCCACCCTGACTTACTACAACACCCTGAACCGCCAATAACGCACAGAAAATGGGGAAAAGTGGCAAGAAGATGCCCCCCACACCTCACAGCGCTAGACGCCCGTCGAAAACGACGGAAAATACACTCACCTCATTCCTGGTCCCGTCTGGGGCCTCGCAGCAGCGGCAAAATAAAATGGCGCCGGCCGAGCGAGATAAGTCCCCATCCTCACGCTCTGACTCCTCAGACTCTGAAAAAGAAGAGGACAACTCACAGGCATGTATCCACTGTGTGTCCAAAGCGGATCTACACACTTTCACTGCACAAATCACAAAGGACTTTGCCAATGCAGTTGAACAAATACGCTCTACAATCAGAGATGAAATATCTGACATAAAGACGGATCTAAAGGAGCACAGCACGAGGATCTCGACGGTAGAAGAAGGCCAGGCTGTGATAAGGTCTTCAGTTTCTTCACTAGCATCCCAGCTCCGTGCACAGAAAGCGATAACGTCGCAACTAACGCACCAGATCCTGGACATGGATAACCGGGGAAGACGAAATAACTTGAGGATCAGGGGAGTACCGGAATGTCAAGAGGAGGAAGACACCCCCACCCTTACTAAAGCTATCTTCACATCCATTTTGAGTGGGGACCCGACAGGGGGACATACAACTCGACAGGGCCCATAGGGCTCTGAGGCCAAAAGACCTGGGAAACCCGGTACCCAGAGACATCATATGCTGTCTCCACTCCTACTCTACCAAGGAGAGCATTCTGAAGGCAACCCGCCAAAACCGACCGACCCGACACAAAGACACAGAGATCCAGATCCTCCCGGACATCGCATGGGGGACCCTCCAACTCCGTAAACTTCTCCAACCACTAACAGCACTCCTGAAAGCAAAGAATCTGCAATTCCGATGGGGATTCCCAATCTGATCTTGCTCTACTGTGTAATCATAAAACCCAACACGCCCTACGAAAATTACGACACACGATGCACCTCACACAAAATAAACCAGGCAAGTATTTAGCCAAAGCCCTGAAACACACACAAGAGAAGTCCTTTATAGCCAAAATCCGGACAAAGACCAATAATCTGGTACACGCAACCCCAGATGTGGCTAACGTGTTTAGGCAATACTATCATGATCTTTACAACCTTGACACAGACCGACCACCCCTGCCCGATATTGCACAACATCAAAGGATTTTGGAATACCTGACCCAGCACATGCACAACACACTCACGGTGGAAGCAGCAACCGCACTGGACATGCCCATAACTATAGAAGAAATACAGAGTGCACTTAAAAATACTCCCGTAGGCAAAAGCCCAGGCCCAGACGGACTTACGACCAATTATTACAAGGTTTTTAAAGACACACTCCTGCCCCATCTCCTCAAGGTATTCAACACCCTTGCAACAGGAGGAGTGCTCCCATCCCAATCCCAAGAAGCCCACATTATTATTATCCCCAAGCCAGGAAAAGACCCAGAGAATTGCAGTAGCTACCGGCCTATTTCTCTTTTAAATGTAGATGTTAAACTCATGGCAAAAGTCCTTAGTACCAGGCTTGGTGAAGTTCTGCCTTCTCTGATCCATAGAGACCAAGTGGGTTTTGTCCCTGGCAGGGAAGCCCGGGATAATACGGTTAAAGTGATCAACCTTATTCACCATGCTAAAATACACTCAACACCCCTGATGCTGTTGTCCACCGACGCACAGAAAGCATTCGACAGGGTGAGCTGGCCCTTCCTGAGAGCGGTCTTGAGACACATAGGCATAGGTGATGCTATGTATAATTGTATAAATGCCCTTTACCATGCTCCATCTGCACGGATCAGAGTAAACGGAATCCTCTCGGACCCGCTCACCCTGTCGAATGGTACGAGACAGGGATGCCCCCTGTCACCACTACTTTTTGTTCTGATACTGGAGCCACTCATCTCCGCAATCCGATCAAACCCCTCTATACATGGTTTAGAAGTCGGCCCCCATACCCACAAGGCGGCAGCATTTGCCGATGATTTATTGCTGACGCTTACCCAACCCGTAATTTCCCTCCCCAATTTGTTGAAAGAATTTGAGACATATAGCACACTCTCATATTTTAAGATAAATATGTCCAAATCGGAGGCACTGAATGTTTCGGTTCCTGATACACAACTGGAGCTCCTTAGGCAGTCCTTCCCATTCAGATGGAGTCACCCCACACTACAATACCTAGGAATTCAGTTAACTCCACAAACACATATGCTATACAAACACAATTTCGCACGATTAATACAGAGTCTTAAATCAGACATAGCCAGATGGGACAAAAAGTTCATCTCCTGGTTTGGGAGAGTGGCCACGGTTAAAATGACTATTCTCCCCAAAATACTATATCTTATTCAGACCCTCCCGATTGCCCTCCCAAAACAATTTTTTCAAGAAATTAAAACTATGGTCACGAAGTTCATATGGAAAGGCAAACCCCCTCGACTCCGATATCAATATCTAACCAGACACAAGACCGAAGGGGGACTGGGGCTACCCGATATAGAACTATATTACAAAGCGACAATGCTGGCCAGAATAGTGGAGTGGACCCGCCCGGCCCCAAAGCTATGGGTGTCTATAGAACATAACTCAATGTCTGTTCCCATACCAATAGCGGCATGGGTCCCAAACAAACAAATGGCGGAAGGGGACTCCACCCACCCGACCATTGCCCCGACGCTAACAATATGGAAAAGGATCGCAATCAACCCTGGGATCCGGAACGATCCATCACCCTTAATGGCTCTCTCACATAACACACTATTCCCCCCGGGCATGACAGGAAGACCCTTCGATAGATTTTTTACAGAATACACACCGTTCCCCAGACTTGGCCATTTTCTTAACGATGACGGATCCCTTAAGACGCTAAAAGATCTAGGCAAACACGACCCTCCAGCAGATCTCAATTGGCTCTACACGCAGATGACCCATTTCTATCACAGTTTACCCCAACCCTCCCCCCTGACAAAGGTAACGCTGACAAAGATAGAAGAATTATGCATGACTAAGATTAGGCCCACAAAATTGATATCAACCATACAAGCCCAACTAGCTGACCTACAAAATGCAAAAAAACCCTACTATATCTCCAGCTGGGAGAGAGATTTCAATATCATATTCACTGACGAACAATGGCATAAAATCATCACTTTCACACACAAATGCTCCCCATCGGTAAAGATACAGGAAAACGCATTCAAAGTTCTGACAAGATGGTACTACGTACCCACAACACTGCACAAAATTTACCCTAGGGTATCAGACAGATGCTGGAGATGCAACAGTGAAAAAGGTACATATCTCCACATATGGTGGTCCTGCCCGATGATCCAAAATTTCTGGCAATGCATCAGAACAGTTATAGACAAACACTCAGACGTACCAATCCCCTTTTCTCCACTCACATACCTCATACACCACAACTCACACCCCATTCATATATATAAAACATCCCTCACGGCAAAATTGCTGAGTGCAGCGAAATCTCTGATACCCATTTTATGGAAACAACCGAGAAGCCCGATGTTTCGAGACTGGCTTGCTGCGGTGGCAGACATCCAAGCTGTGGAAGACCTCCTACACACCAACCTGGGTCACAGCAATGACCAGAGAAGTTGCTGGCTCCCCTGGATAGAATTCTTAACAAGCCAGGAATGCATAGCCCTTGCTACATAGGCATCATTGTATATGTATATTCTTATCTATGTTATCTCACAACTCAACAACCTGTATTTGTCATGTATAATCATATGATACCGCTGCAAATTGTTATTACCCAATTGTGTCATCCTCCACTACCCTACTTATTCTGTTCCGTCCCTCCCCTTTTTTTTTTTTTTTTTTCTTCTTGTGTTTTTACTCCTCTCTAGTTATCTCCCTATCCTCCCTCCCCCACTGTCCTCCCCCCCCCCCCCCCAAAAAACAGTTTACATGTATATTTCAATGAAAAAGCAATAAACAAAGTTTAAACAAAATAAAGTGAAAGTTATGGAATGCTCTGGGTCTAGAGTCACTCCATGATCTTCCTTATATTGCAATCATTTGTTGGAACCTGAGCAATGTCCTATTACAAGTTTTACTAGTGTATATGATCTATATATGTGAACATATAGGTATGTCTACTTGTAGTGTGTATGAATATATGCATATTTATGTAAACGGGACATTTTTCTCACAGATGTGACTCAAAGTCCTTTAACTCACGTTCTTGGTGTTAAATGATAATACATTTTATGACACATTTTGTTAAAGCCAGGTAGCTAATGTACATGATGCTAATGTCACATGAAGTGAAAATGAAAGAAATTATTACAATGTTGTTTATCTAAGCAAGTCTGTTCCTTTATAGCTGTACAAGTTGAATGTAGATACCTCCCAGATACAAAATGTACACCAACTCCTCCATCTGTCCTGACTACTTATTTTTAACAAACAGAAAATTCTGAATGAGCAGCTTAGATTAAAAAAATATATATTAAAGGAATTAAAGAGAGTTTGATTAATTTTCCATTATTTGTGGTTGCACATGTTCATATTTTGTACACAAATCTGTTTTGTGTCTATCAGCTGAAGACTTGGCCATTTCTGGAGAATACAAAGTCTGAGACATTGTTCTCTGTCAGACTGACTATGCAATCTAACCCTTCCTCCTCAATGGTATGATATCATTGTCACATGAGAGTCTGGAAGGATGCATGCAGTGAACTAAGTGACAGTATTTCTTTATCCCAGCACTTTCAAACTGCATGATTTTGGGGTGGGTTTTAATGTGACTCACCCTCAATAGTTAGCACACTGTTAAATAGTGCAGAGTAGGGACTAATGTGTCTATAAAAAAACAGGCAGATAATTGTACTTTTAAATTACCTACTGTCTAATTGTGTAAATACAAAGAATGCATTGTTAAGAATCAGTAATTTGGTGGTTCTAAATGTATTTCACTTTCTTTTCCTTTTTGTTTCTTTCAGGCAGTATGGCTGGCTCCTGCATATTTCCTGGAATTTGAGGGGCAAAATAAATTTTTACTGGTCTGGCTAGCTGGCTTGCTATTTTTAATTATCAATAGCTGTATTCTTGTTCAAATAATCCGCAAATACCAGTTAAATGTTTCAAAAACTAAACAAAATTAGAAATATGATTTGAAATTTCCTTTTATATCTTTCAATTTCATCAATCAAAACTAATTTGAGTTTGGCCAAACACCTTGTGAACACTCTAGGATCCTTGAATTTATCTATATAATGTTTATAGGTCAGATGGTTAGGGGAGAAAACACTGAAATATTACATTTGTAATGGTGGGGAATATGGCTGGGTAAGAATGATAATGTTTTGTACAAATAAACTGATTTAATTTATGACAAAAATGTATGGTTTATTCTTTTCATTTACAGACGCTTTTATGGCCTAGGTTGGAGTAGTCTTGTTGTCATCTTTTAAGACACGGAGAGGCATTACATTAACATTTATTTGTACAGCGCCACCAATTCTCGAAGCGCTTGGTACAGAGCAGAGAAAGGAACTACATACTAATTTAGACAAACTAGTACAGACTGGTACATGAGGTAGAGAACCCTGCTCGTAAGTTTACAATCTAGAGGGAATGGGGTCCATGACACAATTAAGGGATTGAAGAGGTCAGAGGGATTGAAGTTGTAGTAACAGTAGTGTGGATGGGAGGCATTAGGTGGGATAGGTCAAAGAGGGAGTGTGTGTTCCAGCTAGGTTGGGTAGTAAGCCTCTCTAAAGAGATGAGTTTTGAGGGACTTTTTAAAGTTTGAAAACGAGGGAGAGAGCTGGATGCTCCGGGGAAGGGAGTTCCAGAGGTAGGGGGCAGCTCGGGCGAAATCTTGGAGACGCGAGTGAGAAGTGGTGATGAGATTAGAAGAGAGTGTTAACCCCTGTGAGGAGCGCAAAGGTCGTGTAGGGAAGTAGCGGTTAACAAGGGAGGAAATGTACGTAGGAGCAGAGGCGTGGAGGGCTTTGTAGGTTAATGACAGAATTTTAAATTTTATCTTCGAGCAGACGGGAAGCCAGTGGAGGGCGTTGCAGAGAGGAGCCGCCGAGGCACAGTCTGACATGAGTATCAGGGAATTATTAATTAGCCATAAATTAAGAGTTTATGGTACTTATTAGCATTTACTAATTTCCAAGCAACTCTAAATGTTCCAGTCACAACTTGTTTGATTTAACGCTGCTCAGGAACACAATGCAGGAGAGAAAACTGTGGTTGTAATTTTCCTGAAGTTGCATTACCTAGAGCCAGTAGTACTGGTTATTATGAAATGTAATATTTGCTTATTGTAATAAGTGGATCAGTCATAAATTTCACTGCAATAGTTTTAACTTTCATTTGTATATTATTGACTTTCTGAGGTGTTATGCTCTTTTTCTGCCTCCATTGCCCTTCTTATTTCACCTTTTGTTCTCTTTGTAGTCATTCCTTATTCATGAAACATAGAATTACAGGGAACTGATAAGGAATTTTCAAACTTGAGGCCAAAGTATCCAAGTTGTAAAAATATTTCAGCTGAATAGGAGAATTTTTCCAACTCATTTACATTGGCCTTAACGGGACTGTGACAGCATAATAACATCTGCATTTAATGTGCCAATAAGCAGATACTAAAGGGGCTGCCTAGATCCCAAAATGTATCTTCCAAATGTTAATGTGTATTAAATTACTTGCAAATGCAAATTTTAAAATTTTGCATAGCTAAAAGAAAAGAAAACGTTGATGAATTCGTTAAATTACAGCCCAATGGCAGAGTAAAAGTCATTTTCCTATTTTTTTCGAAGTTTGAACCAATCAGAATCATTCCCATTCATTTGAATGGAATTTCCTGTTTTAATGATCTCATATCAGTGTAACATAAAGGCAGGTCCCCACTGTACAAGGCCATGAAGTTAGTTCCCTGATTTTAATCAAATCACATACACATCTTAAATTGATCGGATCATAGATTATATTTTTAATAATATTTTCAAGCACCATTGTGCTTGTGTAGCTGTATTTTGAATCTGCTCTTTTGAAAGTTATCAAAGAAAAATGTTTCAAGAATTTAATACATTTTTTTAGGGCATTTTAAAACTAGTTACAAGTTTTAAAGCAGCGAAGTCTTATTCAGCAGCTCAGTCTCTTTACAGAGGCACAGTCACTATACAGGGAGTAGCAGTCTCTATACTTTTGCAGGTCCCCTCTCTCATTCTCAACGGGTATCTCCTATTCCAGCGAACATAGATTTGCACACTGCTTGGAATAGAGCAAGACCACTGGGGGAGGACTAAAGCTAAAAATGAAAAGCAGTTTTAGAATAGAATGCACACAGGCTTTAAACTTTGTACAGCACACTTTTTTGTGTACCGAGACTATGCTTTTAATCATAGTAATAAATTATCCTAAATTCAATATTCAAATAATGTGACAAAACCAGTGTTCAATATGTTCCACGTTTCAACCCTGTTTGCAGCCATGTCAGTATGGTTGCACAAAGGCAGTGTGCAGGGATATACTCCATTTACTGCCCCATGATACCAGAGTATATTGATGTCAGGTTATTTGACATATTTTGTACTTAGTTCCTTATCTATCACATTTCACAATATGTATCATTAGAAACATGAAGGAGGCACGCAGTATGTAGAACACAGTGGGTTCGCTATTATGTAAGGTTTTACACAGAATTTAACTAAGTCATGGCAGTTTTACTCACTTTCTATCGTATTTCCCTACTTTTAATTATACATTACCATTCTGTACACATAGAATACGGAGTGACACTATGGAGGAATCATCTAAAGTTGCCACCGAATGTTTCACTTTCACATCGTAACTTATCTCTCATAAATAACATAACTCATACCTGTATATTGGACATAAGTTATAATGAACATTCAAAAGTACTAAGTGGAGTTTTATTTCCTCATATATTCGATTGTAATATGTCCGCTCGTCTCTAATTATTAAGTCATATCCGATTGTTCTTAAATTCATTCTAAACTTAATACTTTTTATCAAGTTTATATATTGTCACTTAATTATTTAATTTATTCTATTACACTTGCACAGTATTTTTTTGTATTTAAAAATACTCAATGGAATAAAACACTACCAATTGCCTAAATTTGACTCTGAGACACTCCCATCAATCATTTACCACACTTGCAGAGAACCACTAGGACTAATGGGAGCATCTCACAGCCGATTGGCCATCACAGAGCACATGATACACTTTTTCAATTTGTGGCACCATGTTTAAAAGATGTTAGTTCAGAGTGAGTTATGCTGATGATTAAGCGCTGTAAGCGCGAAACGCGTCAAACTTTTATCTGACTGCCGATTTGTTTTCCACTTCTATTGCTGTGATGAATTTTTGATACTTTGAATCACATTAAATTAATTATTTCTAATCAACCGCCATCCGATTGCCAATCTGCTTTCACCTTTTCCTCTCATCGACTTTTGGTGCTGGCCGAGCACCGGCAGAGGCACCGGAAGCTACGAGTGGGATAATTAACCTCTTCACGCTCACCTGCGATCCCAGATTACCTCCTTTTCGCTTACTGCACAGTGTGCAGGTGACCTCAGATTGTAAACATAGGACCTCCCAACTATTGGCATCAATTCCCCATGCACAGCGCATGTCAGCGCTTGCACTTTTCCCATGACTGCAGAGAGTATCGTATATAATCCATGAACACCACAGATGACATTGTGCGTGCACACTTGTTCCATGAACATCACAGAGGTCACTTCGTTTGTGAGCACTGGCATAACTACAGGATGTGCGCATGTACACAAAAGTCTTGGCATATTTGCTTTGGTTTCTGTTGTGTGACACAACTCCTACCAGAAATGGGTCTAGCTTACCCACTATGCTTTGCGTGATCTGATGGGATGTTCTGTCACTGACCATTACTGAAGGAGTAAAACCAGCTTGAAGAAGACAACCCAGCCATTGTAATATTTTCCTGAAATTTAATCAGATAGGTTGTACAACCATGTGTATTCAAACTTTAGATGACATTCAGTGTGCTACACATGATCTTTAACATTGAAATTGCTGTTTCAGTCTCTTTACACAATGTTGTATTGCAATACAAACTGCAACCTTAGTTTCCATATACAAAGAAGAATAGAATCATACTGTGCCACTGCATTCAAAACAACATACTGAGTTAAGCTAGCATGCTTTATAGCTAGCACAAGAGAAAATAACGTAAGAGAGGCCAGTCAGTCAGTTATACTGAGCTTCATTCAGCCATTTCTTTTAAAGAAAGCGCTTATTTAGAATTGTTCAATTAGACTACTTATATTTTATAAACGTTTTTCCCCAACACATCAGGTCCTGCACATGTCTGCTACCCTAAAATGGTGGACAGTTAAAGCTGTTTTGGTATAGTTCAGGTGTGTACACTTCCTTTGTAGAGTGGAACATTGCATAAAAGGTGAAGTAATCATTTCTGAAAAGAAAATACTATTACTAATTGGAAACAATGAACCAGTTCTTTGTGTTAAGCAACTCAACACAGGAAAAAAAGCTATAATAGTTAAACCACAGTGCCCCAAGACTTTTGATTTGTTTCATTGTGACATTAAATGAACTGACTCCCTTTTCATTACAAAAAGTTATCTTACAAGGCTGAAACATTTAAAAAAAAAATCCTACTTTAAGGATAACTAAAACCCTAAATATCAGTTGGATTAAAGTTCCCTTTAATACAGAATTCAGTGTGTTGTTCATCCACATTTAATACCCAATGTAAGTGAAAGCTGTGATTTCTATTGTAATACCAAATTAATTTAGCAGTACCCTTTACTGTCCATATGAAAGACCATGAAAGGGTTTGGTCACAATGCGTAATAAAATGTGCCAAATACACATCTGTAATAAGGTTTTCTAAGCAGGACTAATCACCATTTGCAGAACAAGAGTTCTAAACATACCAACGTACTCTTGAAGTGAATGAGCTGAACCAACAAAGCTATTTGAGAAGTTTTGGGACACTTATAGACGCAGTACTCGGGACAATGATGTCTTTAAATATTGGCATGTAATTTGGGCCTTGTTGTCTCTGACTTTGCTCCACGGTCTCTATGATCGTTTGTTTCATCTCCCTGCTAGCGTCGCCTCTCACAGCCAGAAGTGCCGCTATGTGGTCATCTCTAGAGATGCAGGAAGAGAAATTAGGTTAGGTTAGATATTTTGTGACAAACATTAAATATTAACAGTGTGGTTTAAATTGTAACCACAGCAGCAGTTAAAAACCTAGCTTGGGGAATGCATCAGTAATCAAATACTGTCCATATTGATTTTCCGAATCCACTAGGATATCACTAAAGCAAATACACATAACTACATTAAAATGTAACAATTTAATTTTTCTACAGATTATACAAGTAATAAAATATGTCAACAGCAATGTGTTTTATGAACAAAATATGTTTTTTTTAAGCACAAACATAATATATATTGCCTATTTCCTAATTACTTTGGTGGAGCGCATTTTCCTGCTCACTATTTTACTACTTTGCTTATTTTCCAAATGAATTCCCATTACAGTTTCTTAAATTCCCTTTTGCTAGTTAGGAAAATAAAACTCATCTCAATTTGTGTACAATGTTATATATATAAAAAAAAGTAAAAAAAAAAAAAAAATATATATATATATATATATATATATATACACACACACACACACACACACACACACACACACACACACACACCTATATCTAAACTGAATAAGTAATATACATGGAAATGTTAGGCCCTACTTCGAGTTCATGAGTACCATAAAACACAAAAGGGCAGCAACAATAAAGCTATTCTACTTTATTTCTAGTTTTTAGAAGATGGGAAGAGTCGAGAAAAAAAAATCTTCACACAGAATTTTATTCTTTACTTCCCTGTGGTGCAGAACTTATGTAAAAAATGTGTTGTTGTTTTTTTAGTGCGGTAGGTGTAACAACAAGTGATAACCATTACCTTAGATCTGGATATCTGCTGACCAGCGTAGAGACTTCTAGATACAGGAGTGAGGGGTCTGTGAGCTTTATTACTTCAGCAATGTCTACAATTGTATTGCAGAGTCCATCTGTCTCCTCACTAAATCCCTATAAAGAGGAACAAAAAATGACACGGATACAACTTCCAATCACCTGTAGTAATGCGGGAGGATCTTCAAAATCGAAACCCAATACAATAATATCAATTATCAAATTGTAATGACTGTCAAGAGAAATTTCAGATCCTTAATGGATTACTTCCTCCCCATCCCACATTCTGGTGTTCTACAGCACAGTGTCGCAACTGCTAAATCATGGGGACTTACAGAGGTTCAACATTCAACAGATGCAAACAGTGTATATGTTAAATATATATATGGACTTTTTTGCAGCAGAGCAGCTGTGTGCTATTAAATAAGACACAAACGATCTGTGAGGACCTTCAATCTGTTAATGAACATCTGTGTGCTTCTTTGAAAGAAGATCACATGTTTTTATAGCGACACAGGACATGACAAACACAATGGGGTTATGTATAAAGGTGTTTCAGAATAGTAGTGCAGTTGTGACACAATTCAATGTCTACATGTATATAAAAAAATGATTACCAGAAAAAAAAAAAAAAACTTGTGTAAATAATGGTGCTTATTTCTGTCTAATCCAAATTCCTTTAGTCAGGTTTTAACTCTTGAGCCAATATGTTATGTATGTATAAACAATTTTAAAAAATCAGAAGGGGCTTTATACATAAGAAAAAGAAGGGACAAAACTGCGTTTTTTTTTTATTTATTATCAGTTTGCGACTTTGTCTATTGCAAATTAAGTGTTTTTGGACGTAAAACGCCTGTCCACTCCCCACCGTTTTCTATGCTTTTGTTATTTTGATTTCCACAATAAATGACAGCGTTCTCATGGATGCTTGATGTGCCAGCTTTTCTTTTTCCAAGTTTACTGTCGATAACGCCAAATTTCGATTGAAGGATGAGGTTATGAAGGGTATGGTGCAATTGATCTACATGTCTGAAAAACACCTGAATACATAACTCCCAGTGCATCAGTTGTGTAAAAAAAATAAAAATAAAAAGGAATCAAAATAATTTAAGAATTTTGCCCCATTTTTAGATCGCTTTATTGCATTATAATGCTTTGCCAATCCTATTCTGGCGTTATCTGCACCGCACAAAATGTCACAAAGTGAGAATAAAGAGTTGCATATTGACAGAGATTAATTAAAGGTTCACCTCTTTTCTGTATGTGTAACACCCATCCAGACAGCTTTATAAATAACGTACAGGTACTAAACACAGAATAAGGCAAGGATTGACAAATCCTTGGAGAAAGGAAGCTATGGCTCCTGAAATCCCTTTGATTCATTTTACATAGAGCTCTATGGAAGCACCATTTCCCTGGTTCCTAAATGGAGCTTTATCTATACATAAACCGCATTGTTCATACTGCAAATCTAACCAGCTTATCAGAGCAAATTCAAAAAGTTACTAAACGTTCCCAAATGTGTACTGCAAGTCCTAATGCAGATTTCACATGCAGCAGACTGCACTACTGAAAGTATTGGGCTTTATTCAGTGACTTACCAGTTAACTCTGGTCCTTCAATAGAGTCTTAATAAATATAGTGACTTAATTCACTTGACTAGGAAGATTTTAGGTCAAAAGGCTTATGAAGTACTAAACATTTAATTGCATGTTTGAAAGTGTTGATGAGTTAAAATGACAATTAATCGGTATGTTTTAAGAAAACTTACAGAGGTGAGGCGTTTAAAGAGGAATTTGAACTGGTCTGCCTCCTTGATCATCCTCTCTGCTCCTTCCTTGCGCTCTTCGGCATTTCTAAAGGCAATCCGCTTCTGCATTATTGCTTTAATGTACTCCTTCACAACCTTTCTGTGGGCTTTTATGGTCATTTCCTATAAACAGTGGAACAGTACCTTCATCACCAGCTGCAGTTCACAAGTTCATTTTTGTTTTCTGCTACCTTAGCTGAAAGCTTGTTAGAGCCGAAATAAAAAAAATAAAATTATATATTATATATATATATTATATATATATAAACCGGACTCTGCATTCATCCACCACCATGTGGATTTATCTTAAGGCCCTATATGCAGCTCCACATTCAATGGAACTATGTTTGTAAGTACTAACAGTTTGTGTGCATAGTACATAGTAATACTACATATTACACGATTAGGTATTCTCCTTTTTTCTACACTGCAGATTATATCAATCTGCAGTTTTTACAGTAAGTGCATTTCATTACAGCACCATAGGTAGCTTCATGTTATTGGGTCTTTTCATTTTGCGCAGGGGTTACTTTGTTTTGTGTCTGTCTATTGAGGTACTTTGTGCTGCACCTTCCCCTATCGCTGCTGCACTATTGTATATTACACCTACTCCTTTGGCCACTCTTTATCCTGTTTTTCAATTTCATCCATATTTATCTGGGTCACTGAATTTCTTATCACACAATTCTTGCAGCTGTAAAAAACAAAATCATAGACTCTTACCTGTTTGTAATGTGTTTTAATTCTGGCAAAGTCATTAAAATAGTCTTCTATAGTGACACAAATGGTATCGACGGAATTAGATCCTCCGAGCCATTTCTTCGTCATCAGGTCATTAAGGTGTTGCTGAGGAAGCAATAAAAAAAAAATGTAAAAAATAATTATTCGACATGAGATTCTTTATCAGGGCTATAGTGGACAAACCATTAGGAGGATTATCAGTTTACTACACGAACCATTTAAATGTGGAACTGTAAATGTAGCTTTCACTTTATATGCTTTCCATGGTGTCACAAATATTAAAAAAATGCAATGTGACAAGAGTCAGTAAATATATAGTGTTTTGTGGAGGCGGTATGGTAGCATACAAAGTGTATTCCCTTGCCCTTAAATTTAAAATATTACAATGATGAATATGGTGCTGTGCAACCAGTGTCCTATACATGTGAAAATAGAGCTCAAAGTCACTATTTTTATTATTACCCACTTATTTGTAAAAGTGGGTTGTGCAAGTACAATGGTACACATGGAAATAATAAAAGGAGTTTAAATGAAGCTAGAATGGGCTCACCTCCAAGTCCATGAAAACTTCATCCAGCAGACTATTGCAGCCATCATTGGCTATGTTGTCTAGGGTTGTATCCATGGCTGAGCAACTGGCCATCATCATATCCTCATCATGACGTAAGTACTTCCTCTTCAGACTTACAATTGACTCCCTATGAACCAAACAGGCTGGGTGATTTTTCCATAGTAGATGCATAATTTAATAAGGACTACAATTAAAAGCAAAGGCTAGTAGTGGCCTTCCCTTGCTTCTTTACAGTTTCTTTTTTACTGTGATCAGTTTCCTTCCAAGTTTATGTCCCTTATTTAGTTCTCTCATAATTTTTATTTTTTGCAATTTTATTATATTACTTATATTCTTTTCATGTATTAATTTAATTACTGTTACTGTTAATGCACACTGGCATTACAAAATGCACGTTTGGGGACTCTTCACTAAAACCAAACTGACAAAGAACAGAGAAGCAATTAGACATTAATAGTGTTCCTTACTTGAAGGTCTGGCAGTTGTTAATGATAGCAATCATGTACTGGACATAGCAAGCGGGAAGCTGGCGATTCCTCAGATGCTCTTCTTTATACAGCTGTGCTTCCTCTCCGTACCTAGTCACACAAACAATATATTGGAGATGAAGCACTTGTAAACATATAACAAATGCAATATAAACTGGATAAATATGAACAAATTTACATGTGTGCAGTGATACTGCCCCTATTTGGCACAACACCACAAAATAAAAGTTTAGCTATTATTTAAGTAATATTGATTTCGGTTTTCAAATTAAAAAAAAATGTGAATCAAATTAAAAAAAAAAGGAAAAACAAAACGGGTATTAACAATAAATCCCACAATAGCAGGGTGCTCAGGGTAAAAAGAATAAATTTGCGATCCCACTTATCTCCTTGTACCCCAAAAATTCTGCGCTGCTAATTTTACTTCTGCTTTAAACCAGAAGGAAAATATAGGGCTCGTCCTGTATGTTGAAGAAGAGAAGCATATTTCCTATACCTGATCCGATATGGTTAATCTTTACATTTTACCAATCTGCTGTCATTTACACTTTTTGGGATTTTGCAGTACGCTTTGTTGTGTCCAACCTCAATATTTAACCTTTTACTCCTCTTTTACCTGCTTGATGGTGTGTACTGTGTAATCTCCATACTAACAGTACAGTTGGTTCTGGATTTTATAATCATAAGGCACAGTACAAGCTCAAAAGGATTCTAAACAAGCAGTTGATGAGTATTTCTATCCGTACCTGTTTAAAAATGTATTCATCTGTTGGAGGAACAAATGCAAAACCTGTTTTTTCAAGTCTTCACTAATCTGTGCAGCTACCTGAAGATTTTGCTCAAACATCTGAAAAACAGGACAGAAAAAAATAAAAATAAAAATGTGTTTTTTTACAAAGAATTAACTGTACATACAGGGCATTAATCTCAGCACTCGTGCATTAAAATACAATGTGCCATTGCATAGAGAAATGCGCCATGCCCCTTAAAAAGCTGTATATGAACTTTCAGTTTAAAAAAAAAAAAAAACTGCCTTTTCAATGGTGCGTTAAGTGAATTATACTTAAAGAAGCTTAGAGGGCCAGGGCAGCAACGCACTTATGTATGGGATTGTCAAGCGTGCTGCACTAAACCAATAGCTGTGAAGGAAATCAGCATCTCATCAACTAGAGGAGACAGCTAGAAGGTTGTCCAGCATTTCACAAACCAAATACCACTGCAGCTCTGTGACAGTCTGTTTTTATACTTCCAAGGAAAGGGGAAAATAATCCTTTCGGCAGTACAAGGAGAAGTGGTTAAAAGGCATTCAAAATCAGGAATAAGTCGTGTTTCTGGCTAATTAAAACATTGGTTGGCGGTTTGGTCCCTCTTTAATCCCTTCCTGCTCTATGAAATTTCCCTTTTGTGGTCTAATATAAGATCTGCAGATGAAATTAAAATCACAGATTGCGTTTATGCAAATGGTCTTGAGAACGTGAGATGCAAGAGGCACGACACATTTAGATGCATTTATTTTACAGTCACGTGACTGACAGAAGCGAGGATGCTGGGATTTAGGTGTATAGGAATACACATACTGTGGTCGGCAGCTACATGGAGACCAGAAGTATCTTCAGCTTTATTGCGGAGTTTTAGGACAGGGTGCGCAAATATGTTGGCATAAAAGCAATAGTGATTTCAGTTTGTCATATTTTAGAATCTGTTCATATTAAATACTGACTACACCTCTGTGGTTTGCAGTATAATTCTTTGTTAATGAATAAGTCAATCCTCAACAGTCATCAGGGAGAATTCCATGACCAACACCTTTGCTTTATAACATACCTGGAAAACAATAGCTGGCAGCGTGGTCTGGTAATACCCATCCTGGTCTGCTTCCGGTTCTGTATTCTTGTCCCAGTCTTTTTTGTCTGTCTCCAAAGCTTTTCTCAACCAGCCTATAATGTTTGACTAAAAAGAGAGTGTAAAATAAATGACCAACGATTGGTTTGTACTAACCCTAGGCTTAAATAAAAAATTGAATACAATAAATAAAAAGAAAACAAATCATTAATATAAAAACTGGCCAGTTATTCGGGTCACAGCAAGCCAGACTGAAGTAACTCCTTGTTGTGGACTTTTTTACATACCTATCGAAGTCTGTATGTGGAGTCTAATTAAATAAGAACATTTTTTGGAATCATTCTGCTCCTAAAGGCTTTTTATTCCGGATGTTTGTGAGTGTGCTCCCTATATATACCACTCAATACACTGTTGTTTTAAACTTTATCGCACTATATGTCTTTTCCATTTTAATTTTATTTTTTGTTCCCTGTGTGACATCCTGTGCCCTCAAACCCTTCCAAATATCTACATGATAATACTGCCAGTGGTCCTTTAGGGATATTTTATTTTAAAAAGAAACTGCTAGTGGGGCTGGTGCTACTGAATGAGACCGTTTTCTCATTAGGTGATTCAAAAAAGGAGAATGTCCCTTTAATCGTCTCCCTTCATAATGTAACAGTGCACGATTTCCTGAAAGGTGACTGCATGCTTGTATGGGTAAATGTGCGCTTGCATGAGTATATTACTGTGTGAATGTATGGGCAAATGACTATGTAATGACTATATGTATGGGCATAGTTTTGATGAAGTAAGCTACAATTCTCATTTGAAAATCTGTTCTGTTTAAGCTCACTACCTACTTGCATTTGTTGAGTGTATGTAAGTATTATTTAGGCCTGTCAATGAAGACATTATTTAAATACAGGTTTGATTAAAAAAAGTTTTTTTTTAACAAGTAGATTGTCATGAGGGACAAATAGATTGGGCTACTGCCTGGACAAGTAGTTTTTATTTTTTTTAATTTCCCCACCCCTGATTGTGCGGATCAGCTCCCTTACTCTGAGTGTTGCCATGTACATGTGGAGAAGCTGGTCCACTACATCCTGGGAAAGAAGTGGCTTTATGGACTTCACATCTACCTCTGGGATCAGTTCCAAGTTTCCCATTAAGTCCACGCTTTAGGAGAAAGGAGTATAATATTAATTGCAAATAAAGGTACTATATTAAAAAGAAAATCAAAATTAAACTGTATCTGACTTACAAAATGAACACTCGTGGGGCTCTTCACACAAATGAACTGCAACTGAACTCCAAAAATCAGACATGAATAGCAGAGATAGAAACATTCTTCAACTTGCCTAGCTTTACAGCTCAGCAAACCTGATTTTTACAGTTCAATTGTCGTATACATTTTGGTAAATAGACACCACTGTACATTGTGTTGTGCTTGATAACAAATATATATGTGAAACATTCTATGTCGAACATTTCTGTTTCTACATGTATTTCATCAGCATACAAACACAAGCTATAATCATATCCATGTATTGAGGCCACAAAATGCCCCACACTAAGCATTTTGAGATCACATGCATGTACCCCAGTGCATAGAGCAAATTTGGGGTATGAATATATTTTAACATCTTGGTGACTGGACTAATTTTCGCCTTGTCTTGCCCTTAGTGACAGAGGCCGATTTAACACTTCTGTGGTGTTTGTGTTTAGCTGTAAATGTCCCTCTCTCATTTAGTGTACCCACACATATTATTTGCTGTTTGTATCAGCATAAGAAGGGCTTTAATATATGACGCGTCCTCTGTCACCAGGGTGTCAAGCTATGTAATAAGTTTAGATCAAATATTAAAAAAGTTTCCTTATAAGCCCACTACAAGGTAAACAATCAGCAGCACTTTCAAAAATATTCCATTTAAGGACAATAACATCCATGTTAAGACCATAATTGTCATTTTTCTTCAATGCATAAAAACACATTGTACCATTGAAATCTAGAGACTCTCCTCACCTTTGATAAGTGTTTAAAACCCAAGTGAGAAGGCTGACAATCTCATTAGCTTCCAGCTCTTCCGATGCCAATTCTTGGATCCGGGAAGACAATGCTTGGTGATACAAATCCAACACCTTGGTGAAAATGTTGTAATGCGGAGGGAAGCACTGGACCATTAGATTTTTTACTATTATAAGATCATCAAGCATATATCGGCGTATGATTTCTAAGTGACGCACCAGCCACATTTTGTCAGATTCCCTAGTGTCTGCTTGTGTTCCTTCAATTCTGGTCACAATGTTTTTCTCGAGAACATCGAACATTTTTTCTTTCCACTTCTTGGGTCTCCCAGTGGAAAGGAAACCAGTCTGCTTTTGTCTGTCCATCATCCGGCGGTCGATCTTTTCCTCTCTCTCTATGATACGTACCACTGATACAAGCAAAGTGGGATCTTTGCGTACAGTAGTTATTGCTCTCTGTATAACCATCCAAAGCTGTTTGCCCAACTCATCCGACAGGTGTTGAACTTCCCCAAAATAGTTTTGGATTAGCTTCATGTCATGAGTGTTCCTGCTGTCCATACGGTACTGTTCGTACATGAGATGATCCCGAGAGCACTCTAGGTCCATCAGTTTTCGATGTGCGTGCAGAAGATTCCCTTGCTCTATCAGATCTTGAGTCTCCTTTACTATTTCTGGCACTGGAAAAGAACAAAATCTTTGAAAACTCGATAGATTGCTGCTCACAACCATGTGTATAAGCAGCATAAAAATCCTGCATAAAATCCCTACAAATTGTATCTACATTGTGGTGTAAATACAATTGTATCTACATTTATTCTTCATTGCAGTAACACACATGCATATCAAGAAAAATGGTGACCAAACTTTCAAAAGAAGACTTACTGTTCTTTTATGATATTTAAGTCTGCATTTGTAGGACAGCTTGACTGGTGAACACGAAGTAGAAATAAAGCTTGGGCCACACGAGGACCCAAGATACTAATTGCTCTAAAGAACACTCATAATATTAATCCAGATTTAGAGATACCCAGTAAGAGATGCTATCTCATTTGGTCAACTATTATAACTAGCAAAATACATATTAAGGAAACTGAGGATGTCATCTTTAAATAGGATTGACATTGTAATGGACAATTAAATGATGTTCTATGGACCTTGACAGAGGTTGCGATGGATACGTCATTGGAAAGACTCCTTCCTATCCTTCCTCCAGTCTGGATCTATCCTTAAAGGCCAACTCCAAGAAAAACATTTTTTTTAATTATAGTTCTAACACATAACTCATTACTATACTGAGCAGGAATGATAGCTACACTATCTCAGCAAAATTACCTGAGAAAATATTCTTAAGATTCTCTACAGCAGCTGCCAGCTGACTGTGCTGAACCACAGCATCTTTGACATCCTTCAGGCTCTCGATGGTATTAATGCTCTGTCTCCAGTCTTTGCTGACGTCTGCTAGAGACTGCTGAATATCTTTCACATCATTCAGTGCGTTATGCAGTTGGTTTAAACCCGTCCTCACGCCATCTAGCTGCGACTGTATAGCTGCCTGTATGCAAAAGATCAATACAACATAAGTCATTACAATACTACAAATGAGCACTCATGAATACATCCAGCTGACTGTGCCTTAACCAGCCCCATATTATATACAGGACCATCTTTAAGAGCCATTAGAAATAGCATGTAATGTAGCGTTGCATGATGCACACCATTGCTAAGTTTGAATTAATATGTGTTAATACAGTGTTTGAGGTTCTGTCACTTATGATTTACCACTTGACATGAGCTAAATGTTGACACTTTCCTCACGGCCTCACCTTCAGTCTGGCCTCCACAGACGCTTTCTTTCGTGCCTCCCTTCTGCGGTACTGCTCCACCTTGTCCAGCTGATCCGGTCGCTGCAGCATCCCAGCCACCCGCTGCACGGCTGTGGCCACAGCTTCCCTGTCTGGTTCCTCCATCCCGAGAGTGGGTTGACCATCACACAACCATTATGAAATTAGTAAAACAAGGAAAAGGATGCGCGATGACAACTTCCGGTGGGAGGAGCCTAGGAGGAGGATGCGCCAGTTATGGGCACCGGTGGAAATGAACGAGAAGCGGTATAAAGAGGACGGAGAGGGAGAGCATACCGGAGCAGAGTAGAGGAGAGGGTCCGCTGACTTGGAAGCTGGATGTGACAAATTATTAGTTATAGGACAACTGGCAGCAAAAAATGGTGTTCTGTCTCTTTGGAAATTGCATCAAGTGTAGGCAGTGTAAATAGGATTGCTTAATGCAAAGAAATAGAGATAAAGTACCTTATTAGTCCCTCTTTGTTTAAATAGCTGTTTTGAATCTTGAGTCAAGATATACACGCCCTGATGGAACTATACAATGAAAGAAGGCTCAATAAGGTACTTTATTTATATTCTTATATCTTATTTATTTATATTCTTTCATTAAAACAATTCCATTTACACTGCCTACACTTGCAATTAAACAGAACTTCATATTTTGTCGACAGTTGTTCTTTAAAGGCACAGCACAGCGATTTATTATTTACCTATTCAACTGGACGCTCAATCTATACTATTGTGTTAAATATAGATGTCAAATTTCAGAACAATGACACTTGAGGAATGTGATTTTTCATTAAAAATATTTTGTGTTTAGAGCTATTTAGTATTCCAAATCTTGTTTGACTACTTGTATGACATAATATTATGATACGATTTCTTTAAGCTTCATGACTGGACTGTTTTTTTAAAAGTTGTGTATTATTTATATAATGCTTGTGGACTACATTTCCTATCACGCTCTTCCAAAAGCTACCTTGGCATCATAGGAAATGTAGTCTATAGTAGGAAGCACAGATTGTTGCTATCCTTGCTACCGTGGGCCCCTATTTATTTTTGGGGGCCATTTCAAAGCACTAGCCCCACTAGCAGTCCTTTTTTTTTTTTTTTTTTTTTATAAATAAAATATCCCTAGAGAACCAAAGACAGACATAACATGTCACTGGTTGTCTACGGAATAACTTATTATTTTTATATAATTTATTTATTTATTTTATTTCATTACTGGGGGGGGGGGGGGGGGGGGGGGGGGCGAAGGTGCTTGGGGGGGACCAGGGGGAAACTTGCAGCACTACATTTAGTCTCTCCCTGCCCCACGATCACTGTGGAGCAGGGAGAGACTATAGCTGTCAAAGCAGGCACCTGCTTTGACAGCTATTAACATTCAGGCACTGTGATTGGCTGTCACAGTGCCTGGATGTTTCCAGGGGGGCTTCAATGGATATGGCTGAAGTGTCTCCGTATATCAGTGGTGTCATATGTCAGGTATATGGTGGCATTACATCATGTAACATTTATTGGTGGTCCATTAATTTCCAAAGTAAAGATGATAACATTGATTAGCAATGCAACATTCATCATTGTGGTAATAAAAGGATACCATTAACTTTGTAATTGAGTGAAATGCTAGAAAACAATGACATACTCAGGATGGATGAGGTTAATTTGACTTTATATCTCTAAGTTATTTTTGTTTGCATTTAGTAATATCAAAAGTTGTTAATAGTTAAGTGATAAGATATGGGATTAAATGTATTCATGAATTTATATATATATATATATATATATATATATATATATATATATATATAACTTGTCTGCTTAGAACTTAGCTTGTTTGTCTATCATGGCGAGGTGCTAGTCCAGTTTTGTCACATCGGATTGCGTACCAGCAACAAGACCATGGACACCATTAACGAGGCAAATGCAGTGAATTGAGGATGATCTCCTGGTGTGTCGGGCAAACCTGCACCACTTTAATCCAGCACACTCAGGAGGATGCTTTCTACTTCCTCCAAGGGGGTACTTGCAAAGTAGGCGATGATTAGTATGTTGAAAGTGTCAAGCGCTAGACCCTGATTGCCCAAGTTCAGTAGCTTATTGGTAGGACGAGACGCATGGCCTAGTGCAGGGTAACCGCACTCCCCCAGAGGCTTGAGGCCCCAGGGTCATGTGGAAGTATATCAAATAGCAGGAAAACCAAAAATGCACTAGAATAGAAAAACAAAGGAACAAAAAGCATGAAACAGGGAAACCCTCTAACAGGGCTCTAGGATTCATGGCAAAGTTATAACAGGGCTCAGATACAGGGATAACACGGGAACAGACAGAAGCCAGCATAAATACCGTATTTGCTTGAATATACGACAAGGTTTTTTTCAGAGCAAATGCTCTGAAAAATCCTCCTCGTCTTACATTCGAGGTCGTCTTATAATCTGACCTCAAATTGAGGTCAGACTATAAGACAGGGATCCAGGTCCCCAGCAGAGCAGACATCCTCTGCTGCCCCACTAGCCACCAGGGGGAATCGGGCAGCTGGGGGATGTCTGCACTATACGTGCAGACATCCTCCATGCTGCCCGACACGGCAGTCTATTATGACGGACCAGCTGTCCGTCATAATAGACTGCCGTGTCGGGCAGCATGGAGGATGTCTGCACGTATCGTGCAGACATCCCCCGGCTGTCCCCACTAGCCACCAGGGAACGAAACCAGGTAAGGGGAGGGGACAGAGGACACAGACAGACGGGGGGGGGGGGGGGGGGGGAGACACAGACAGACAAGGGGAGGGAGGGGGACAGAGAGAGACAAGAGAGAGAAGTTTTGGGGGGAGAGAGAGACAACGCTGGGGGGGAAAGAGACAGCTGGGGGAGCGGGAGAGAGGCCGCATTGGCACATAAAAGCAAATAAAAACAAGAAATGCATTTGTATAATATAATTTTTTTATTAAATATTAAAAAGCAATTTACATATATACAAGTTAAACTTTTTTCCTATAGGGTAGTCTTATAATCAGGCTTTTAGTTTTTTTTCCTAAAGGAATGTACAAATTTGGGGGGGTAGTCTTATAATCAGGGTCGTCTTATAATCGAGCAAATACGGTAATAAACAGGAGATCAAGGCACAAAGGATACTGAAATGACTGGATTAGTCTGCAAACGTGTTGAAGCCTGCCAGAAGATTAATTGATGTGCAACATGCAACTGAACTTATAAATATTGCAGACATTAAATACTTGACATTACTTTGCATTCATTCTAACAATTATATGGTAATTGAGCTAAATAACACCTCCATGGATGTTCTATACTGATGGTGCATCAGTATTAATTGACCCCTCAACCACAAGGACAGTTTCGGTCCCCATGACCTGGATGAGCTCTTCCTTATAGTCATTTAGGTTGGCCACCTCTTGTGGTGCACCGGGCAGGGGCCTTGGACAGTTTCCTCTTGAAATCAGGTGAGACATTCCATTGAAGCAGAAAAGGAGGGGTGCAGCTTCACAGACATACAAATGCTTTTGTGTATGACTACAACTCCCATGACACGAGTGTCCCAGGAATATTATATTCTTATTTGTGCAATAGATTCATCATCATGCTGTGAATAGCGAAATTACTGACACACCTTCACAACTTCTACATTAGTGGCAGCCAATTCAACATGTGAGTCAACAAGCAGCACAACTGATCTATACAGTCCTACCTAGCCCTTACTAATTTACATCAAGTACAGGTGTGGGTTGCCACATCTATTGAATTTCGGTTGTTTGTGGCTATTTTTTCTAATCTCCAAAACTTCCCATAGGATATAATCGGGCGTTTGAGGCTACTACTTCATCTCAGCCCTGTTCGAATGGTTTGCGGTCACTTTCTGGGGCCGATCATACTGTTCTACGTTCGGCTGTGATATCCATTTTTCGGCCATATTCAGAGGCATTGTGGTGATAACTGAATGGCCCGATTGTTGGGATCATTCTGTTCACCCATATGCTCCGAGCATGGCTGAAATTGGTGGCCACAATTTTATGCCGCTACTTGTATAAACGTCTGTCTACATTTTGTTATAGTGATTACAAGATATATGCCCGACGTAATGCACCATATATAATTGCTTCTCTAATCTGTCCGTAAAATGACTTTTGCTGAATTTTCACCTCAGTAAATTGGAAACAAAAGTAATCCTCTCACTGTAACGCACGGAGTCCAGGTGGCATAGGACCCTGAGCACCCGAGATGAGGAGTTATGATGCATGGGTGGAGACAGGGTCCTATGCTTAGTAACTTCACTTATCTGGTAGCTTGGGGCTCCAGTTTTGTGCAGACACATATAGAGGCCCTGTGGAGGCAGCTGCTGTATCCAGTAGATCATTGATAATACTGAGAAACCCTGCAAAACATCCAGGACGCGACAGGAAAGCAGTATGTTGCAGGCTAGGACAGGATAATTTATGAGAGAGACCAAGCAGAGAAAAGCAAAAAAGCAACTGTCTGAGGCAGAACATAACTGAATACAGGGTATAGGGCTAAGGACAGACTAGAGCAGGAGAGAGGAGAAACCAAACTAAGCATAAACAATACAAGGCACAGATATAACTAAGACTACATACAGGGCACAGACAAAGGTCATTGATACAACACACAAAGAGCAGGGCTAAGGAACACAGGGAGACATACACTGGAACAAACAAATACAGGAACTAGCTTAACACTTAAGATTGTAAAAATGGTGGGGGTTTGGTTCACTGATTAGCCAATTAGATGTTAGCTTGCCAACCACATCAAGGTATCCCACAATTAGGCAAGTCCCTAACTAATATTAGCAAATGAATAACATACGATCAAAGCTTTATATTGTACACAAACAGAGAATACCTTTAGACTGACCTGCACTGGACTGAAATAAACTACTCATCTTTTCATAACAAACTAGACTCTAGCCTTTGGGAAAACTTGATCCCAAGAATACAACAGTAAAAAAACAAAATTGTACTGGATTGTAATTTGTATGAAAACAACACAACATCTAAACATCTACAATATTCTAAATCACTAGACATAAATGTCTAGTCCAGGGGCGTCCAACGTGCGGCCTGCGTTATCCCTCCAGTGGTCGCCTCCGACTGCTAGTCCCACAGGAAGGAGCGTCAGAGAACGAAGTTCTCTGCACCTAGCCCCTTATGCGCATGACCCCTCCTTTACCCTGCATGCGAGGTCAGCGCATGGGTCAGAGGGAGGAGAGAAGTGGACCAGCAGCGTGAATATCATGCAATGAAACTAAACGCGAAGGAGCAGTCTGAAGCCCCATTCAAAAAAAGAAAAACTGTGGTTAGCCAGGTAGTGTGTGTGTGGCTGTGTGCAAATGTCAGTGTGACTGTATGCAAGTGTGTGTGTCAGTGTGACCTTATGTAAGTGTGTGTGTCAGTGTGACTGTATGTAAGTGTGACCTTATGTAAGTGTGTGTGTCAGTGTGACTCTGTATGTAAGCGTGTTTGTGTAACTCTTTGTGTCTGTCTGTGACTGTATGTAAGTGTGTGTGTCAGTGTGACTCTGTATGTAAGTGTGTTTGTGTAACTCTTTGTGTGTGACTCGGTGTCTTTGTGTAAATGTGCCTCTGTGTGCGTGTAAATGCAACTCTGTGCGTGTGTAAATGTGACTAGGTGTCTGTGTAAATGTGCCTCTCGGTGCTTGTAAGTGTAACTGTCTGTATTTTTTTATGTGTGTGGATTTGTGTATGTATGTGTGGCTGTGTGTGGATTTGTGTACATGTAACTGTATATTTTGTGGCTGTGTATTTAATGTGGTGTTTTGTTTTTTTACTGTGAGTTTTTACTGCTGTAGAGTCTGTGATACACTCACATGCTGCACATTACTGCATATATATTCTCTGAATGAAAAATTAATGAGGCCCATGCTCACATACATTTTGAAGTGTAAAAAAAGTGAAAAAAACTTCGGTTTTATCCATTATTTACTGAACATTTATTCTGCCTGTTCTTACATTTTGTTCATTCCTGTAAAAAAGTTAAGAACAGGCAAAATAAATAAATAAAGCGATTGGTGAAAACTGATTACAACTACCTTGATTACCTGTTTGACACAGCTTTTTATCTGACCTCCAGTTAATTGGTCACCTTTACCGACATATTGCCTTGATCATTCAGAACAGATCACAGCCCAGTTAATTGGTCACCTTTACTGACTTGATCATTCAGATCAGATCACAGCCTTTTGCCATTGATCTTCGCTGAGATGCTGAGAGTTTGCTATTGGTTTTCTGTACCTCATTACTCTTTACTTGGGCTACGTAGCTACATGGTCAACCCATGTGTTACAGCGATATCTGCCACTGAGAACAGAGGCAAGATTCATACACAATGATAAGTGAAACAGTTGCTTGGGTTGGAATCTCAGAGGCAAAAGGTAGATAGCGAGCTGGGGTTAGCAGAGCATTTTTAAATGACCTTTGGCCATTCTAGAAAGCGATTTTATTTTATGTCAATGGGTAAGATATTTTCCTGAGAATGGAACCAAGCATTACATTATCATGTATTTATATAGCACCAATAATTTATATAACATTTGGTGCAGAGCATTTAAGGGAACTACATACTAAGACAGACAGAGACTGACTGATCCTCGAGTTCTTTTAAAACTCAATGTTTTTATGTAGATTTCATTTTTCTAAATAAAGACTGATCACATTATTGATAGATGACTAGAACATGTCTAACTGTCTTTGTGCTTAATTAAAGTTGTTAATTTAGTTTAAAATAAAACAAAAATACAAATGCATACAACATACCACCAATGAAAAAGGTCCGGAGATACTAAAATCAGGAAAAAAGACAATTTCAAGTGAGACATTACCTCAGAAATAGGAAGGTAATGCTTCCTTGAGAAAGAAAATAATATTTAAACATGTATGTTGTTAATCATTTTATAAGGGATGGGATTTCATTTTGGTACATGGAAGTTCTGGTTTTGAAAGCACATACATATAATTAACTCTTTTTGACAAAGACTACTCCATGTGGATTTTTAAAAATCTTTGTAGACACTTAACATATACCGTATTTGCTCGAATATAAGACGACCCTGATTATAAGACGACCCACCAAACTTTGGATATTCCTTTAGGAAAAAAAACTAAAAGCCTGAATATAAGACTACCCTATAGGAAAAAAGTTTAACTTGTATATATTAACATGTAAATTACTTTTTAATATTCAATAAAAATGATATTAAACAAATGCATTTCTTGTATTTATTGTGCCAATGCTGCCTCTCTCTCCACCCCCCCTGCGTTGTCTCTCTCCCCCCAAACTTTTCTCTCTCTCCCCCCTTGTCTTTCTCTTCCCCTCCCTCCCCTTGCCTTTCTCTGCCCCCCTCATCTTTCTCTGCCCCCCCTCCCCTTGTTTTTATCTGCCCCCCTCCCCTTGTCTTTCTCTGCCCCCCTCCACTTGTCTTTCTCTCCCCCCTTCCCTTGTCTTTCTCTGCAATAAAAAAACCTTGTCTTATATTCTAGCAAATACGGTACATATTATTGTTAATGATTTGTGAGTTTATTGATTTATTTACAACCATTATTCTTCCTTTGCAGTATGAATGTATTGATCTGAAACCAAATTAAATGTCTAATTTGTTTAATAGTGCATTATAAAAGTTTTTATTTAAGTTGTATTTTAATCAATATATTTTCCTCAAAAATGTAAAAATAAGTAAATAAAAATATATGGTCTGCTAAATAAGAAAACTATTAATGTGTATGTATCAAGTGTCCGCCACAGAACATATTAAATTTGTAGATACATTTTAATAGTTATCTGTGCTTATTTTTAAGGTGCCAAATAATTGGAGATAATTAAACTAAAAGTTGATATCTTAATACTGTCTCTCTCTGTAACATTAAGAAAAACATTGCCTCAAAGGCCCCCGGACCAGGAAGAGATTTAATTCTATGAGCGGTTGTCCTAAATATTACAATAACCCTCTACCCAGGCCATTTTGGCCAAGTAATCATCCCTGTCGAACTCTATGAATAGATACGTATTTTATACTGTACTGTAATTATTTATTTATGGATTTTATACTGTACCTAAACAACTTACGGAATTTATATGCATGACTTTTTGATACGTGTTTTGGAATGTTTACGGAATATTTCATTGACAAAATAAAAAAAAAATGTATATATGGAAAAAAAAGAGGTTATACTAAAATTGTCCACCACCATTAGAAAAAATGGAACACCTTCTTCCATCTGCATATTTGATTTTTGCATTTATAGTCTTCAGTATACATCAATTAATTCTAATAATAATTTCCCTGTGAGTAGCCATCTTACTTCTCAGTTAACCATATCTGAGGATATAAAGTGACATTACAATTGTTATTTTCTTGTTTGACGATTTTGTGTTGCTAATACAGAAACATTGTATGTATTTGATAAACCGAATAGCTGCTCAATCTAACAAAGTTTTTGTATTTTTCATTACGTGTTTTAGAAGATTGCAGCATCTGTTGCAGAATGTATACCCCGTGGAAATGTGTGTATATACATCAAAATGAATTCACATTTTATATTGAAGCAAAAGCATTTGTTTTTATTATTAGCGATAACAACTGGGAGACAAAATAATAGCATTTCTTGTCAAAAAAACTCAATCCCAGAAAATCCGGCTCTTTACCAGAAGGCATCTTAAGCGCTGATAACACTTTTACCACAGTGTAAGCTATACATATAAAAGAAGACCTCTTGTTGAAATAGTGCAATATTATTTCATTACCTAGAATGCAAATAAGAAAAATGCTAAAATTATTGAATATATGCAAACTCAGGTGCATTTCGCTGCATTTGACTGGGCAAGAAGCCCATCAGTGTGTTTTTTTGGTATATTGCTTGTACCGCTTCCTGCTCACTCTCAGCCCAGGGAGGAGAATCAAGAGGCTCTCGCTTGATATTCTGAACCAGGCTATGAGCTTTGAACTCGCACTGTAGCTTATAATTGTTGTCACCTTGACTCTTGTCGTCAATTGACGTAGCTGCATAGAACTGGCTGTTTATACAATCTGCACCCTGGAGGCTGAGCATGCTTTCTAAATAGGCACACTTCTGGGGGCAGAATGTGGCTGACTCTTTGTTATACATCCCTTTAAAAGGTTTGTTTACATTAATATGATTAATATGAGTTGCTGGCATAAAGCAATGTCCTCTGTGAGGAGAGTGAATATGATGCTTTGGTTTCAGACAGGAATTTTGCTCATTAAGGTCTGACTCAGTCTTAAGGTGTAATGCTTCAGGAAAATCCAGCCCTGTTTTTTTGAGTACATTACTCTCCCCGAGCCAGCTGTGAGCATGGGGCTCCGAATAAAGGTCCGGCCTACCTTCAGAATCAGAGTCATTTTCGATTTTGATTGGGATATTCAAAGGCATGCCTGAATCATACAGAATCTCTGGAGACACATATGGACTTTCCAGTTTGATATTATCTGCAAGGTAGGTGTCCACAGGATGTTGCTGCTGCAGACTGTAAGGCTGAAAATGTTCTGAGCTGCCATGGTTGGACCTCCCAACCATATGTCCTCCAGAATGGCTTTGGTCTGTGCTGTAAAAAGACCTGCTTGTCCTGTTGGGTAATGAGCCCATTAGGTGATGGTTTGACCGTGAGTTTGTAGGACTTTTTACTGGCCATCCACTGTTTGTATTGCAATGATTTTGTACATTTGAAAAGTGCTTAGAAAAAATGCTGGTCTCTTCTACTGAGTAAGATTCACTATTAGGTGGTTGGAACTTGAGTTTGACATCTTCCTTTCCTTGCCTTCCCCAGGCAAGATGGTGTTTCATGTGTAGTGGAGTTTCATTAGTAATATGACATGAAAAGTCCTCTCTGCCATTCTTCATACCACTCATGGTGTTTTGTTTCTTAATAAACTGCTCATCTTCCCTGAGGGCAACAAGCAGAAAATATAAATGAGCATGACACATACATATATTTGTTAAACCCTAATGCTATAGTTACATTATAACTAATGTTGAGTTCAGCCATGGAATCTGTTTAACCCTGTAGAACATGTCAGCTTAATGTTTTCATGTATTTAAAACAGTTCCTTTAGCTAAAAAAAAAAACAGAATTATATATGTATTATATATATAAGACCATTTCTCACAGTTTTCTATCATTGTTGAATTGCATTTCTATGAACGACCATTCAAAACATGACCAAAAAAAGACTTGAGTGGTCACATTTTGTTAAGCTGCTGTTTTACTAGTGGTGTGTCTATGTCTCAGATATGTAAACTGGGTGCGAGGAAACTATTTAGAAATGCTAAAAAGATCGCTGAGGAGAATGCAAATGTGAACAATTAAGAAGGATGGCGATGAAGTAAAAATTTAATGTAAATATAAACATATACCAATATGCTAATGTGAACAGTTAGGATGAGTAACAGTGATGTCTGTGGGTGGCGGCAGACCCAGAGCCTCAGAAGAGCTACACAAGATATCAGTGTTGGAGTAGAGGAGGGAACACATTCTGAAGATTCATAGGTAAGTTGTTTGTACCAGCACATTGTGTCAAGACAAATGGTAAGTACTAACTACTTTACTAAATACTTTAATTTGGCTAATTTTTCTTTTTCACCTTTACTCTCTCTTTCTTCAAAACCTCAGTAAAGTAGAGTACAACTATCTTTCTCTTCTTGAATATGTGACAATTAAAAAAAAAAATTCATCACATAAAGCACCTCATATAAGCAATATTTTCTAGCATTCCGCATAGCACATTTTTCCCTGCCCTGGAGATACTTGACTACCTACAATGTATAATATATATATATATTGACCAAAGCATAATTAAGCTCTCTTGCCACATCAAGGCACAATCTGAGTCGGGTGAGACCTAAGGGTCTACCCAAGTAGCTCCGATTTTCTCAAACATATTCGGAGCTTCAAGTTTCGGATCACATAAATTACCCAAAAAATTGGGCTATCAATGTGATCCTGAATTGGCACAAAAATCTGCTCCTCTGGAGCTCGGCTGAGCAGAATGGTAGCCACGGTCCTCCCCATAGAAGTCTGTGAGGAAAACCGTGGCTACCATTTCAGGGCCTTTTCAGGAGGACCTCGGCTATTACGGAAATATCAGAAGTCCTCCCAAAATAGGGCAATTTTAAAAAATTCAGTAAAAAAAAGTAAAATAGTGTTTTAAAAAAAGTTGTATGTCAATAAAATTAAGTATTTTTTTTTAATAATTTAAAAATCATTATATTATAATAATAATAACTTATTTAATATAGATTCTTGTAATATATAACATTAATATATGAATCATTTGTATTACTTATTTTCTATTTGTAATAGTTTTATTTTGTTCTTCACTACTTTTACATTGAAATTGCCAGTAATTGTGGTGGCTTTAGTCAAATTCAGGTCAATTTCAAGGATCTGTTGGAGAAGGCCCAATTAAACCTCCTACCAATTAACCTGTGGACTGCAAACTGCAACTAGAGAACAGGAAAAAACGATGTGCAAGCAGGAAAAAGAAAAATGTAATTGCGCTAAACTTCTCTGTACAGTATATTCAAAAAACAAACTGTCCCCATCTAGGTCTCACCCTAGAGTGAGTGTGTGTGTTGGCGTGTCAGGTGAGCTCAGGGGTCAAATCCTGGGAAAAAAAGTGTGGTAACTCACCCAAGATCCACTGCCAACACAACACCCCCCCCCCCCCCCCCAAAATATATATTGCAGAAAATTCAGTGCAATATAAATAAACAAATATATATAGAACAGTTGAAACAAATTAAATTAGCTATGCCAGGATTCTGCCCCTCTATATGCCAGGATTTTGCCCCTCTATGCCAGGATTTTGCCCCTCTATGCCAGGATTCTGCCACTCTATATGCCAGGATTTTGCCCCTCTATGCCAGGATTCTGAAACCCACGCGTTCCTGCAGGACTCAAGCCCTGGGTGAGCTTAACCTCATAATGCCCACTGATTATTTGGTGCTTTTGTCCCCACTCTCTCTAGATTGTAAGCTTGCGAATAGGCTCTCAATCTCATCTATCAGTCTGTCTCTGTCCTCCTAAAATAATATGTTGTTTCCCTCTAGGCTCTATGCCAAGTGCTACATAAATTGGTGACACTATAGAATTAAATGTAAATGTAATGGAAAAGAACCAAAGGGGGTGATTTTGTGTTCCTGACTCTGATCACAGAGTGATCATAGACTCGTGGCATAGACTCAATCTTTACAGACCCAGGAGGTCCCTGCCAAAATATTGCAACACCACGGAACATTGCAGAGGTGTGCCTTAACCTAAATGTTCATGCACTTTACAATTCTAGTAAATGTAACCTGCACTCACGTTGAGAGCCTGTCAGACTGAGGAGGACTGCAGTGAGATCCAGAGCTCATCTAATCACGGGACCGAAATGAGCTGCTGTTCAGAGGACATGCCATGCTGTCCTCATAGTCGTTTGGGTCATGTATGTTAGGATGGCAAGAACATCCTAATGTGCTAACAGGATAATTATACTTTGGCTAATTCATTCAAATTACGTTAACACAATTGTTGCCAACTTCATTAGGGGGATATTGAAGACAGTTTGTTTTTTGGTATCATAATGAAGCGTAAAAAAGATTTTATGCAATATGCCCTAAATGATTTGGTATCATGGAAATCAATTAATACACAGTATCTGCTGCCGGTGTTCTGACAAAAAAACTCGAGTGAATTCTACTGCACAGGTGCAGTAGACTTCACTCATTGCGCACCACAGCGCATGCACACAAAGTTACAGCTGTCAATCAGCCGTAACTTTGTTAGAAGAGCGCATGCGCTGTGGTGCGCAATGAGTGAATTGTACTACGTCTGTGCAGTAGAATTCACTTGACAAATTTGTCAGAACACTGGTCCCAAGCATTTCGGATAAGGGATACTCAACCTGTACTTTAAAAATGTATTCATTATGAAAAGTATTGGCGGCAGGGCATATTGGGTTATTAAAGTGTAAAGAAAAAAATTAAATGCTGGCGAGTTGACTCGTACAATTTCTATAATATTTTCTTTGCTTTAACTTTCTTTAAACTTTAAGGAAATTTAAGGAAAAGAAAATATACTATTCTATAAATATTCTATAAATTGTACAAATCAACTTGCCAGCAAATGCTTAGAATTCGTTTTTTCTATTTATTATTAATTAACCAGAACAGTAAAAATGCATGCACATCCACCTGCCCATTTATAATAATGTGCACTGGCCTATCTTCTAGACATTGTGAGATGTTAACATCATCATGTTGGGGGAAACAGTTGTGTGCGCATGCTGGAGGATGAAAGCCCATAAAGTAGAATACTGTATTGCACAAAGAATCAACATAAATAGATGGACAGCAATATGTATAAACACTGTTACCTTGGAGTTTGTGGTGGGACTACAAAGTAGTCTGAGCATCCATTTCTATACAACCGGGGTGCATTTGCCTCCACCCAAATCCATTGGTCTTCATTAGCGCGGACCTTCAACAAGGATATCCCGTTATCAGCCGTATTCATTACTAAGAAAGTAAAAATGGAGTCAATATATCTTTTGTTAAAATTGGGTATCTGAAACATAACACACACAAATACATGTTAGGAACAAACTGCAGATTAGAACCATTTTTGTACCGGTGTTAGTACCTCAACTTTAATATATAAAGAGGCTGGCACTCCAAGATTCATTGCAAAATAGTGGGGGAAATGTATAATAATAAAGGTAAATCACAGCAATAAGTGTGGAAAGAAGGGTGCACTTGACACGTTTCACATGTTAGCATGCTTAATCATAAGTGTCCCTTATGCCTACTTTGCGACCTTATGATGAGTTAACTGGTCATAAGTACCGTGCTGATTGCGAACTTATTTTGTCATGCAGTAAAACTGCGGTTTTCCGGTCATGTGATAGCTGAAAATTAGATGACAAAGTCAATGTTTTGAAACATTGACATTGCCTCCTATTCACTCCCTGTACTTCACATATGAATTGCAGACAAGTGAAAAACAAAACACAATTTCCTGTAAGAAAAAAAAACATCCGTTGCTGATCTCAGTATGCTACCGTGATCAGTTTCCGTCCTACTTTATGGCAGTCATTTTGTTTATGTCATTATTATTTTCTTTTCCAATTTTAAAGATGAAAAAAATCTATTAATTTTATTATTATGCCTTTTATCATTATGTGATCATCTAATAATTACTAACATACCTTATAGTTTATAAATAGCCACACTTCACTAAACCTTGACTTTCTAACTGAACACATACTGGATTATTTATAAACTGGTCTGTTTTAAGGAAAGAAGACCTGGAAGAAAAACATAATTGCCTTAAGGCTTTTTGGATGACTAAGCTACATTTTGGCGAGTGTAGAAACATATAGATTAAATAAACATATGACAGGAACAGGAACAATTTCTCGGTATGTCAACATTAAATTTGTTTATATTATTTCTGTGTTAACCTTGTATATCCTTTTGGGTGATTTGATCCCGGTGAAATGTGATTTAATTACCGAGCTTGTAACAGAATCCATTGGGGAGAGGAAATCAAAAGTCTGATTACTACAAAGGTTGCTTGTCTTCTAACATCAAGCAAAAGAAAATAAATAGGAAGTATTCTTATACAATAACCATCAGCCTCAATCCTTAATATGGTTTACATTGCATTCTTTTTCCTCACAGCTCTATCTGTAGCTTGATCTATTACAGATGTAAAAAATGTAAGACATCGTTTAGAATCTCTGACACTGTAAATAACCATGCAAGGATTAGACACTGGCTAAAATGTTACTATTATATACGTACAGACATACAAGGCCTAAAGGGACTCAGTCACCTAAATATTGATTATTCTGTGAATGTAGAGAATAATAAAAATGATCTGTACGTTGTGTTTGCAGAATTGTAAGAAAATGCGTAACTTAAAGAGTACAATGCATTTAAATGTGTCTGCTTATGACATCACCTGTGGCTTGATATGCAAATAAACTACTTTCCAATCAAGCTACAAAGTGATGTCGTAAACAGGAAACATATTTTTCTCTTAATTCATGTATTTGCGTACAATTCTGCTAACAAGATGTATACATCATTTTTGATATTTTTTATTCTGCACATTTACAGTATAAACAATATAAGAGTCCCTTTAACTTGTACAACAAAAAGGCAGTCAGTGTATCTGCCTGAAGATATCTACATACACGTCACTGGTCACGCCTAAGAGGCTAACCTAGATTGTACATTCAGGCAGCTGTTATGGTGTCCTTTTGGTCAGTTGGGGCCTGTATTTAAGCACAGTTTAGAACATCTATAGGTGCAAAGTGGTTATTGGTCTATTATAAAATCTCTTTTACCTATCACACACACAGCATCTATCTGGTACTTTCATTTACACTGCAGTCTATAAGAAAAGGAAATCTATTTTTTTATTATAATTATTATTATTTTTTTCTCAGTATGTAGCCTCTAGTTGTCCCTAGGGGACTGCACACCAGTTGCTGGGGTAGGAGGTGGCACCCAAAGCTGTTGCTCTCTGCAACTCTGCTTGCTGTAATACTGGTTTCCCATCCACATTGGTGCAGTTCTCTGCAGCTGTCAGTCATGCTGCATGGAGAGCCAATGACAGGGGTGCCCGGGGATATGAAGTTATAGCCCACCCCTCAGCCCTCCATGTGGCAGCATGACTGACAGAAGAGAGCCTGCAGTGCAACATCATGGAGGAAACAGGGGAAGATACTCAGAGACCATAACTGAGCCTCTGTAACAGGTAGGAAGAGCTTATAATAGCTTTAAGGTACATGGTAGAGTGGGGTAAATCCAAGGAGGTCCCTCCCATTTCCCTGAGGTCTCCATTTGTCCAGTCTGAGCAGCTCCTCTGACCAGGCTCTGCTCACATCAACATGGTGACAAGTGGATGGGGCAGAAAAGATAATGGAGGATAAAATGATGTGATAGATGGAGGCAGATTGCAAACAAAATGGGATGACATGGGGCAGAAAAGATAATAGAGGATGAAAAGAGGTGATTGATTGGAGCAGAATACAGACAAAATGGTGACATGGGGCAGAAAAGATAAAATGTAGGTGAAAAGAGGTCAATGACATGGAGGAATAAAACACACAAAATGATGGGGAAAGAGATGGCAAATATGGAGGAATAAAACATATAAAAAAGGGGGAAAGAGATAAAGAAATGTCATGGATTTAGGAATTTTGGGTGTTTAGGGAATCTGTTGCTTTGTGTTTATATTGTGTGCTATAGTGTTGTGTCTGGTGCTGAGAGGTTATATTGTGTGCTACAGTGTTGTATCTGGTGCTGTGGGGTTATATTGTGTGCTATAGTGTTGTATCTGGTGCTGGTGGGTTATATTGTGTGCTATAGTTTTGTATCTGTTGCTGTGTTTATATTGTGTGCTATAGTGTTGTGTCTGGTGCTGAGAGGTTATATTGTGTGCTATAGTGTTGTGTCTGGTGCTGTGGGGTTATATTGTGTGCTATAGTGTTGTATCTGGTGCTGAGAGGTTATATTGTGTGCTATAGTGTTGTGTCTGGTGCTGTGGGGTTATATTGTGTGCTATAGTGTTGTATCTGGTGTTGTGGGGTTATATTGTGTGCTATAGTGTTGTGTCTGGTGCTGTGGGGTTATATTGTGTGCTATAGTGTTGTATCTGGTGCTGAGAGGTTATATTGTGTGCTATAGTGTTGTGTCTGGTGCTGTGGGGTTATATTGTGTGCTATAGTGTTGTGTCTGGTGCTGAGAGGTTATATTGTGTGCTATAGTGTTGTGTCTGGTGCTGTGGGGTTATATTGTGTGCAATAGTGTTGTATCTGGTGCTGTGGGGTTATATTGTGTGCTATAGTGTTGTATCTGGTGCTGTGGGGTTATATTGTGTGCTATAGTGTTGTATCTGGTGCTGAGAGGTTATATTGTGTGCTATAGTGTTGTATCTGGTGCTGTGGGGTTATATTGTGTGCTATAGTGTATCTCGTGCTGTGAGGTTATATTGTGTGCTATAGTGTATCTGGTGCTGTGAGGTTATATTGTGTGCTATAGTGTTGTATCTGGTGCTGCGGGGTTATATTATGTGCTATAGTGTTGGATCTGGTGCGGTGGGGTTATATTGTGTGCTATAGTGTATCTGGTGCTGTGAGGTTATATTGTGTGCTATAGTGTTGTATCTGGTGCTGTGGGGTTATATTGTGTGCTATAGTGTTGTATCTGGTGCTGTGGGGTTATATTGTGTGTTATAGTGTTGTATCTGGTGCTGTGGAGTTATATTGTGTGCTATAGTGTTGTGTCTGGTGCTGAGAGGTTATATTGTGTGCTATAGTGTTGTGTCTGGTGCTGAGAGGTTATATTGTGTGCTATAGTGTTGTGTCTGGTGCTGAGAGGTTATATTGTGTGCTATAGTGTTGTATCTGGTGCTGTGGGGTTATATTGTGTGCTATAGTGTTGTGTCTGGTGCTGTGGGGTTATATTGTGTGCTATAGTGTTGTGTCTGGTGCTGTGGGGTTATATTGTGTGCTATAGTGTTGTGTCTGGTGCTGAGAGGTTATATTGTGTGCTATAGTGTTGTATCTGGTGCTATGGGGTTATATCTTTGCTATGTTGTTCTATCTGTTGCTGTGGAGTTTCAGTTAGAGCTCTGGATATTTATCTGGTGCTGTGGTTTATATCTTGTGTCATGGGTTTTTAGCTGGTACCGTGGGTTAATATCTGGTGTTGTGGGTCTATATCTGGCACAGTGGATCTATATTTGGTGCAGTGAGGCTATATCTAGTGTGGTTGGTTTATATCTGGTGCAGGGTTTATCAACCCTTTGCATGCCTTCACTGATAATGACAAAGCTCCTCCACTTCATGATAACTTCTCAAAAAGAGGCGCGGCGCAGAAAGGATGACGGTAAAATTATGCCCCCCCCCCCCCCCCCCCGAAAAAATTTCTGCGGATGCCCATGTCTACAGCTACATCGGAATTATTAGCAATGACATTCAATATTAATAGCAAAACATAATGTTTTTGGTTTTATTTTGTTGAACATTTAGTTTTAAACAAGTGCATGTACACTATTTATGTCTTGTTTGTGCAGTATGTAAGCAGGATTTTCAGATTCACTAAGTAGCTACCAATGTACATTAGAAATAAAATAACTCACTTTAGCCAAGATGATGTGTCTGGGCAGACTGAAAAGGAAGATTGTACAAATTCCATATCGTGCAGTGAAAAAGGACAAATGGAGATGTAATGCTGCATACTTACATTTAATCTGACTTTCTGCACTGTGTAGCACATTAGGGAAACATGTCCCTTGATGGCTATTTTTGCCATTGTGCTCAGCTTCACACAAACCAGATATGGATTTTCCTCTGCATAAAAAAAGAAACAAAAAACAAAATTGTAATTGCAGCATCAGTGAGGAGTACACAAAATAAACCACTATATAACCTTTGAATAGCAAGTAGTTTTCCAAGCATTCAAATCATTAAGTTGGTAGTGGTGGTAACACAGTGTGATTTCCGTCCTTGGACACCCCAGCCCCCCCAAAAAAATATTCCCAAATGTTCTGGTTGGAATCTCTTAAAATGCTTAGTGAAGAGTTAGTGACTCTTGAATGGATCCAAAATACCAAGTCCTTGAAATAGCTAATTCAGAAGTTGAAATAGAAGCTTTAATGTGCCATCAAGAGCCATCCAACGTAACTATTTAGTCAGATTTTCTCAGATCTAATCTTTACATGCCTATGTGTAAATACAACTATTGGTTAGGAGAGCAAGTGATACAAGGAGCAGCCAAAAAAGGAATATTTTATCTTATCTTATTTTGCCTTCTGCGGTAATAATTTTATATATGTTTTATCTGCGGCAGATAAGTTGTATATAGCCTGGTCAACGGCAATTGAAAGAACATAGGGATTTAGAGTGACTTGTGACTAAATAGGCATGTGTCAGTAAGTAAATTAGAAATTAATCAGTAAGTAAAATAGGCATGTATCAGTAAGTAAAATAGGCATGTATCAGTAAGTAAAATAGTCATGTATCAGTAAGTAAAATAGGCATGTATCAGTAAGTAAAATAGTCATGTATCAGTAAGTAAAATAGGCATGTATCAGTAAGTAAAATAGGCATGTATCAGTAAGTAAAATAGGCATGTGTCAGTCAGTAAAATAGGCATGTATCCGTAAGTAAATTAGAAATGTATCAGTCAGTAAAATAGGCACGTATTAGTTAGTAAAATAGGCATGTATCAGTAAGTAAAATTGGTACATTTCTAATTTACTTACTGATACATGCCTATTTTACTTACTGATACATGCCTATTTTACTTACTGATACATGCCTATTTTACTTACTGATACATGCCTATTTTACTAACTAATACGTGCCTATTTTACTGACTGATACATTTCTAATTTACTTACTGATACATGCCTATTTTACTGACTGATACATTCCTATTTTACTGACTGGTACATTTCTAATTTACTTACTGATACATGCCTGTCAGTAAAATAGGCATGTATCTGTCAGTAAAATAGGCATGTATCAGTCAGTAAAATAGGCATGTATCAGTAAGTAAATTAGAAATGTACCAGTCAGTAAAATAGGCATGTATCAGTAAGTAAAATAGGCATGTATCAGTAAGTAAAATAGGCATGTATCAGTAAGTAAATTAGAAATGTACCAGTCAGTAAAATAGGCATGTATCAGTCAGTAAAATAGGCATGTATCAGTCAGTAAATTAGAAATGTACCAGTCAGTAAAATAGGCATGTATCAGTAAGTAAAATAGGCATGTATCAGTAAGTAAAATAGGCATGTATCAGTAAGTAAAATAGGCATGTATCAGTAAGTAAATTAGAAATGTACCAGTCAGTAAAATAGGCATGTATCAGTAAGTAAAATAGGCATGTATCAGTAAGTAAAATAGGCATGTATCAGTAAGTAAAATAGGCATGTATCAGTAAGTAAATTAGAAATGTATCAGTAAGTAAAATAGAAATGTATCAGAAATTGCAAATACGGTTACAAGTCAAAGTTTGAAAAAGCATGGTCGCAAACCCAGTGACATACATCATGTTCCCTTGTTGGTCAATTCACAGAATACTCCAGGACGATTCAGGGGATATTGAACTGAGATTTGGGGTCTCAGCCCCCCTAGCCCTCTTCTAGTGACGCCACTGTTTGAATGGATCTTAGCACAAGTTTAACTCCTTATAATTTTACCACATTGCAAAGTCAGCAGACAGAAGGTCATATAACTAAAGAAAATAAAATGACAGGAAACCAGCACATAGCAGAAGCTAACTCAGTAATTTGTCTCAGTTGCACGCCTCACTGAGCTTTAAGTAGTTATCTGTCATCTAATCATCTTCATGATCTTGCTTGTATAAGGTGGACTTGATGTAATTCTATAACTAGAAAGCCTTGTAGCAACACATCAGTCTAAATTCATTCCTTTCTCATCCTGTCTCCGAAGCAGCAGATCTTACTGTAGCAAACTCCTGTACCATTGCATTCTCGTGGATACTTGAATTTACTTATGGGTCTTTAAATATTCTACAATGGCATGTTGTCCAGTATATTAGAATCTCAATGTGTTATTAAAGTGAATCTGTCATGGACCTACAATTACAAATGTGTGTTATCTTAAACACAACAAGCCAATAAAAAATAAGAACAATATTATATAGGAGCCTAAAACATATCAAGTTAAGTTAAGAGATCATCCTAAACTGAGCTAAGACGATCAATACTGAATCCAGAGGACAGTTCACATCACCACAATACTTTCCAATAAAGAGCACACATAGCTAGGCCAGGAATAGTTGAGGCAATAAATTGAATCTGTGTATAAAATCTTCGACCAAAAAGGCAAGCAAACTACTAAATCTAAAACTAAAATCTATAATATTTATATACTCCCCCCCCCATTAATCTCCTGTACCTACACATTCACACATAAAGTAAGTAAGAAACCAAGCTATTAATATGCATTTAAACTGTGTACATATCTGCAAAAAAAGTGTAATCTACATTTCACTGATATAAAGTAGGTCATTTACTACATAGCCAAGGTTAAGGGTGAACATGGTCTACCTATGTAATGAAGCACATGCCTTGTTCTGTTCAACCAAAAGAGAAACAATGCTCCAATAACTCCTTACTATGCTTTCACTAGTGTAGAACCACCAAAGAATCCAACAAAAATGGCTCTTATGGCTTATTGTATACCCTTTGCTAGCTTTGCTGCTAATTAGCTGTTTAAATCTATATTTGTAAATTTATTGCTACGTGCGAGAACATAGCATTTGTTTTTGTAGATTACATGAGCAGGTAGGTATTTGTCAATTCTAAATACACTATATGGACAAAAGTGTAGGGACACACCCATTAATTATTGAATTCAAGTGTTGCAATCAGACTCCTTGTCACAGGTGTATTAAATAAAGAAATAGGTGGTTCTGAATAGGTCAGTGAACTTAAGCATGGTAATGTGATAGGATGGCACCTTTGCAATAAATCATCCTTGATAGATATTCCACAGTGAGCTGTAAGTAGTTTGGCAGCCTGATCGGTGAGTGCCCGAATCCATTGTGTAAACTGTAACGTTTAGTGGAAGAGGGATACTGGTATGGGCTGTGTTTCAGGGGTTGGGCTAGGGAAATCTTTTTGCTTCAGCAAACCAAGACATTTTGGACAAGGCTATGCTTCCATCTTGTGGGAACAGTTTGAGTAAGGCCCTTTTCTACTCCAGCGTGACTGTGCCCAAGTGCCCAAAGCAAGGTCCATAAAGCAATGGTTGGATGACTTTGGTGTGGAAGAACTTGACTAGCCTGCACAGAGCCCTGACTTCAGCCCCATCGAACACCTTTGGGATAAACTGGAACAGAGATTGCAAGCCAGGCCTTCTCATTCAGTATCAGTACCTGACTTCACAAATGCTCTACTGGATGACTGGGCATACATTCCCACAGAAACACTAGAGAATCTTGTGGAGAGCCTTTCCAAAAGAGTGGAAGCTGTTATAGCTGCAAAAGGGGGACAACTACATATTAATATCTATGCATTTAGATGGTCAAGTGTCCCAATACTTTTGTCCATAGAGTGTATATATATTCTGTTAATCTTACTACCAGTCTGCATACAGATTTGTGCAAAGTTTGAGACTGCAAAATCTAATATTTTGTGCATTTTAGTCAATTGAGCCACCCCTGATATTGAATATATATATTTTTTTTATATAAACTGGGTTTTATTTTAGGTTTAAAATATGTTGAACCAAATGAATATTACACATGACAAATGGATGCAATGATTTGCTGAGAATACCTGAATATCTACAAACAAAAAACATAAAAACCACTGATATAAAAATTTATGGCACATGCAAATCTGATGACAATTAGCTACCGAATACCAACTGAAAACAAACTTGCTACAGCAAAAGAAAACTTCTATCTATTCAAGTTACAATACACAGTGGCTATTACCCTTATAAGTGAAAGGAAGGGTGCTTTTGTATCTTACAGTAAGTGGTTGAGCCGGAGGCCCTAGTGGAGGATAATATTTTATACATTTTGTGGACCGCAGAGTTAGTATTATATATTTCCTAGCTTTACTGTCTACCATCAGGCATTACAACTCATCCTTTTTTCTTGCTGCCTTAGTATAACCCTATTTAAAAAATAACTCAACATTACCAAAGAAGGCCATTCCTTAGGCCCATTTTTTTTATCAGCTAACCCTATCAATCTGCCTCCCTGCGCATAGTTATTCTTAAAAGCCTAATGCATCGTAAGAGCTATTATATTTCTATACATCAAAGTCCCCAAAATAATAAATTATACTGTCCTCTTGCACAGAAGGTGCTTTTAAACTATGAATGAAGCACAATGACTTCCTTGGAAACAGTAGCCACATTAATGCTAATGATCCTGTTTGCTTTTGTGACATTCACCTGTGCATGCTATTTTGAAGTTACTTGTTCAACTGGAATTGTTTTATTTGTTTTTGTTTTATTTAAGCATGTATACACTGGGTGAATGTTGCCTTTCTTTGCACAACATTGTTGATTTATATTTTTAGGTTTTACTATAGATTTACTATTTATTTAAGTTGAAATGTGAATTTATTTAATCTCAGTAAATATATGCATTTTAGCTACAAAGTAGATTTTCTGTAAGTACAAAGTGCATAGATATACTAAATGTAAATACCGTATTTATCGGCGTATAACACGCGCCGGCGTATAACACGCACCTCATTTTAAAAAGGAAATTTTAGGAAAAAAAACTTAAATTTCAAATAAAGAACTTTGAAGCCCAATATGCCATTTTAATATGCCAGGATATTGCCCCCAATATGCCATTTTAATATGCCAGATATTGCCCCCAATATGCCATTTTAATATGCCAGATATTGCCCCCAATATGCCATTTAATATGCCATGATATTGCCCCCAATATGCCAATATATTGCCCCTTAGTATGCTCGTTATGCCACCCTCCTCCTCCAGACCCCAGTACTTACCTCGTTCCTGCTCTGTCCCCCGGTGCTCTGAAGCTGCGTGGCTGTGAGGGAAGCGTTGTGAGCTTCCCTCCAGCCGCGCGGTCAAAGTTTGTTTAAAAAAAAAACACACTTTATTGACCGCGCGGCTGGAGGGGAGCTCACAACGCTTCCCTCGCAGCCACGCAGCTTCAGAGCACCGGGGGACAGAGCAGGAACGAGGTAAGTTTTAGGTTTTTTTTTTTTTTTTTTCGGCGTATAACACGCACACACCATTTTCCCCCTATTTTCAGGGAGAAAAAGTGCGTGTTATACGCCGATAAATACGGTATGTGTGTATATACATATATATAAATATATATACTACATTTGCTAGAGGGCTATTTCATTAGTTTGAATATGAGACTTTAAAAAATACCATATTAACACTCCAAAATTCTAAAAATAACATTGAAACATAGAATGTGTCGGCAGATAAGAACCATTCGGCACATCTAGTCTGCCCAAGTATCCAAATACGTTTATAAGTCCCTGGCCCTATCTTGGCCTTGTGCCTATCTCATGAATGCTAGTATGTATAGATATGCACTTATTACTATAAGGCCAATTTATTAGATTTAATGTAAGACTTTATAAGATGGCATCAGTATTTTAACACTCCAAAATTTTAAATATAAAATAAATGTATATAGATATACACTATTTACTATAGAGACAAATTATTAGTTTGAATATGAGACTTTAAAAAATAAAATTAGTACCGTATTTGCTCGATTATAAGACTACCCTGATTATAAGACGACCCCCCAAACTTTGGATATTCCATTAGGAAAAAAACTAAAAGCCTGAATATAAGACTACCCTATAGGAAAAAAGTTCAACTTGTATATATTCACATGTAAATTGCTTTTTTAATAAAAAATTATGATATCAAAAAATGTATTTCTAGTTTTTATTTCTTTTTATGTGCCAATGCTGCCTTTCTCTTTCCCTTGCCCCCATTTTTCTCTCTCTCTCTCCTCCCCTTAGTGTTGGCTCTCTCTCCCCCCACCCCTTGTCTGTCTCTTAACCCCCTCACTCCCCTTGTCTCTGTCTCTTAACCCCTTCCCTCCCCTTGTCTCTGTCTCTTATCCCCCTCACTCCCCTTGTCTCTGTCTCTTAACCCCTTCCCTCCCCTTGTCTCTGTCTCTGCCCCCCTCCCTCCCCTTGTTTCTCTGTCACACCCCCTCCCCTTGTCTCTCGGCCCCCACCCTTCCCCTCACCTTTAACTCGATCCCTGTTGGCTAGTGGGGGCAGCCGGGGATGTCTACACTATACGTGCAGACATCCTCCATGCTGCCCGACACGGCAGTCTATTATGACTCCCCTGCTGCCGCCCGGCACGCTCGCCGGGACTTCTGTGACGAAAGCGGAAGTACCCGGCTTCATCACAGAAGCCCCGGCGATCGTGACGGGTGGAAGCAGGGGAGTCTGCGCTCATCGCGCAGACATCCCCTGCTGTTAGAGAGGGGGATCCAGGTCCCCTGCAGCTCTGCTGGGGACCTGGAACCATGTTTTATAATCTGACCTCAATTTGAGGTCAGATTCTAAGAAGACCTCGATTATAAGACGAGGGGTAGTTTTCAGATTTTTTTTTTCTGAAAAAAACCTTGTCTTATAATCGAGCAAATACGGTATTTTAACTCTCCAGATTTTCTCAGATAATATCTAATATAGTTGGATCTCTTTACTAAACATTAAGCTTGCGAGCAGGGCTCTCTACCACATGTACCAGTCTGTTTAACTTAGTACCGTATTTGCTCGAATATAAGACGACCCTAATTATAAGACGACCCCCCCAAACTTTGGATATTCCTTTAGGAAAAAATCTAAAAGCCTGAATATAAGACTACCTTATAGGAAAAAAGTTTAACTTGTATATATTCACATGTAAATTGCTTTTTAATATTTAATACAAATTATGATATTAAACAAATGTATTTCTTGTTTTTATTTCCTTTTATGTGCTAATGCTGCCTCTCTCTCCCCTAGTGTTATCTCTCTCCCCCTCCCACCAAACCTTTCTCTCTCCCCCTGTCTTTCTCTCCCCCCTCCCCTTGTCTTTCTCTCCCCATGTTTCTCTCCCCCTCCCTCCCCTTGTCTTTCTCTTCCCCTCTCTCTCCCCCGTTGTCTTTCTCTTCCCCTCCCTTCCTTGTCTTTCTCTTCCCCTCTCTCCCCCCTTGTCTCCCCCCCCCCTCCCCTGGTCTTTCTCTTCCCTCTCCCTCCCTCCCTCCCCTTCTCTTTCTCTTCCCCCTCCCTCCCCTTGTCTTTCTCTCCCCTCCCTCCCCCTCACTTTGTTTCTTGCTCCCTGGTGGGGGCAGCCGGGGGATGTCTGCACGATATGTGCAGACATCCTCCATGCTGCCCCATACGTGCAGACATCCTCCATGCTGCCCGACACTCATAATAGATGGCAGTGTCGGGCAGCATGGAGGATGTCTGCACTATCGTGCAGACATCCTCCGGCTGGCCAGATATCCCTGGTGCCCCTGCCGCCCGGCACTTCCTCCGGGACTTTTATGATGGAGCCGGAAGGACCCAGCTTCATCATAGAAGTCCCGGCGGTCGTGCCAGGCGGCAGGGGAGGATGTCTGCACGTATCGTGCAGACATCCTCTGGCTGTTAGCGAGGGGACTCCAGGTCCCCTGCAGCTCTGCGGGGGACCTGTATCCCAGTCTTATAATCTGACCTCGATTTGTGGTCAGATTATAAAACGACCTTGAATATAAGACTAAAGACTTTTTCAGAGCATTTACTCTGAAAAAACCTTGTCTTATATTCGAGCAAATACGGTATGTAGTTCCCTTCTATGGTTTGTACCTAGCGCTAGGTAAATTGTTGGCGCTATATAAATAAATGTTAATGTAATGTAATTAAACTGTGATGACAAGAAAACTCAGGCCCAAACACTTTTCAAGTTACCTATTATGCCATTTAAAAATGTTGGTCTGATGAAATGGAAAACTGCTCAAACAAAATGGAGATGGAGATGGGTGGATGGAAGAGCCCTATTCTTTGCTTTTGCAACCAGTGCACTACCAAATTACAGTTGGGGTTTAGTCCCACTTTAAAAGGGAATGTAGAACATAAAAAAAGATTGAAAGTGAGCTATATATTGTGCTAGCGAAATTGCAAGCTAATGCCTAAATTAGGAGAAAAATATGTTGTAAATGTGTCTGTGGTTTCTCCTGCTTGTGACATCAACTCAGCATGCAAATGAACTGCTTTTCAATGGGAAATGTGTAATTTGCAAATTAAGCCACAAGGTGATGTTAAGACACAGCAGCCACATTTTAAGAACATTTTCCTCCAAACGTAGACATTTCGCTAACACAAGGGTCTACTCAATAAAGAGCTTTCAAACTTTACGCCCATGTAGTAGAGTTAGAAAAATTCTCCAATGTAGCTGAATGGGAGAATTTTTCCCAATAGGCTACTTTGGCCTAAAGTTTTCAATTACATGCAATTCTTGCTTTATTGAGTAGACCATATTGTGTATAGATGATTTTTAAGTCCCAAAACTCACTGTGGTGCAAGATGAAGATTATTGCTTGTATAGTGCACAGGCTTTTTTCCAGGGTGATTTGATGCAGGCATTCTGCATAAATCACATTTTTATTATTTAATGAAGCCTTCCTCCATTGATTAAACTGCATGTTTACTACAGGTATGTTTCATTTAGTCACTTCCTGTGCTGGCTAAATAGACAACAGTGTGTAGTAACCTGCAGGAAGTTCTCTGAACTGCTTCCTGTCTGCCTGTACTTACTGTCTGATCAGCAGCACTGATCCGTCCTCTCCCCCTTCCAACACTGACTTCCAGGTAAGGACACTCAGAGCCATCACCAGGAATTTCAGGGCCCCTTACTGAACGAATTTTCTGGGCCCCCTCCCCCGACAATATCTCCCACTCGCCCCACCTACCCTCACAAGCATGTTATCCCGGTCTAGTGTAATATGGAGGGTGGTCGGGAGCAGTTGGTCAATATGCCAGTAATATTTTGCCACTCAATATGCCAGTAATATTTTGCCACTCAGTATATTTTGCCACTCAGTATATTTAGCCATTCAATATGCCATTCTTTCGCCATTTAATATGCCAGTATTTTGCCCCTCAATATGCCATTCGTTTGCCATTTAATATGCCAGTATTTTGTCATTTAATATGCCAGTATTTTGCCCCTCAATATGCCATTATTTTGCCATTTAATATTCCAGTGTTTAGCCACTCAATATTCCAGTGTTTAGCCACTCAATATGCCAGTATTTTGCCATTCAGTATGCCAGTATTTTGCCATTTAATATGCCAGTATTTTGATCCTCAATATGTCATTCTTTTGCCATTTATTATGCCAGTATTTTGTCACTCAATATTCCAATAACGCTTCCCTCACAGCCGCAGACGAGCTTAACAGAGGGGGATTTTTTTTCTTTCACCTGGCATGACCTGGGCCCGCTGGGCCCTGGATGCCAGTATCGCCTGTCACTCCCTGATGGCAGGCCTGAGGACACTACTGAAATATGGACTGGCAGATAAAGGTAACCAATTCACAGCCAACTATGGGGGTTTATTTTTAAAGGGCAAATACGAATGTAATATAGAGAATAGACTGACAGTTACATAATGCAGAGACACAGATCATGTATAATGCAGTCCAATAATGAAAGCACATAGTAAAACAAAGTAATTAAAGATACATTACACAGACACAAATGGAGCTTAGGCTAGTAGTGTAACATGGGAGAGTTGTTCTGTTATTGCTTTGGGTCTCCAGATGAATAGGTTACAATTAGCAATTGCCCACAGGAAAACAGAGCAGGAGTTCTGTAACAGCATCAGTTCTGCCACCTTTTGTCACCATATTGTCACACCACTTTATATGTTTGCATTTAGTAAAGAGATGGTCTGCTTATAATCCTTAGCCAGTTGGGATTTATATGAGAGACATGAAAGGCTTATCATCCTCAGCCAGCTGGTATACATGAAGGATCGATTGAATGCCTTGATGACATGACTGACATTATAAAGTGACATGGAACTAACTTATAATACTCTTGTAGACACTAGGATCTCTAATAGTTCAACACATTATCTGATGGCATCACTAAGGAAACAGGAAATCCCATTCAAATTCTTGTAAGGTGATGTTGAAAAGAAAAAAAACCTAAGAAGTCCGAAGCAGAGAAACTGAAAGGAGGCTGTTCTAAACCTCTGCAAATGTAAGATTTTCACATTTTATGCAATGCAAAATGTAAAATATGCAATTTTAAAGTACTTATAAGTACTTTAATATGCATTAACATTTGGAGGATACATTCTGGACAACAGACAGCCCCTTTAAGACATTTTTTATTCTCTACATTCACCGTATGTACAATGTTCAGGTGACATAGACCCTTTAAGCCCCTGCATTAAAAGGAAAGAACAGAGATAATAAGTATTATGTAGAAAGGTAATTTACATGTTTTCCGTGCCAGAGGTCGCACCAGGTTTTTTCTGTGTCCTCAGGAGCACGCTCTTCATTTTTATGTCTGTGACAGGGGGAAGAAGAAGTGGCACAGCTATGCAGAACAAAGCCATCTGTGGTGGGTGAATTGTTCCAGATGATGCCTTCTTCTTCTGCCCAAAGAGGAACTTAAGCTTGCCTTCAAACTGCATCGTCTGTGCCACAATGATATAAAAAAAAGTCACGTCAAATAACTGCGTAACTAAATAAAACCACCTTTTCTTTTCCAACATTGGTGTTTTTAGAATTGTTATCCTGGTATATTACTTCTGCTTTAACATTAGTGGCTACCAAAGTAACAGGTTAATTTGTCTAAGTAATATAACAATATTTAGTGTTATTATTATTATTTAATAATCTTTAGGAGCTCAGAAATATTTTCAAATAAAGTCCTGAAGCAATGATGGAGATATACAACATGCAATTCTGGGGCATACTTCTAAAACTAAAGCTATCGCTATGGAAACCAATAAAATGTTTCTGCTGATTCCTCAAGATTAGAACTTTACAGATATGACATCTAAAATAGCTCTCAGTGTTCCTACTCCCAAAAGCAGTATGATCTTTATCAAGAAAATATAGTATCAGTACAGAGTGGGATATTAAATAAAAGGTAAGTTGCGGTGAGATTCAGTTATACATTGTACAGGGAGAAACTTGGTTAGTTCCCCCCGCTAAGTATTCTCAACAGGAATGTCCCTGCACAATGTATAGCTAAATTGGTGAGGTGAATTTTTATCTCACCCCAACTCATCTTTTAGTGAATAGCTCCCAGAATTTTTACGTTCATCATTTTATACACTAATAAAGAACAAAATTAGTTCCTTATTCGTTTTATACATGTTATATTCGAGTTGCTGGTTTTATCTTATTTCTATCACCTCCATGCTTTGCCTAATCCTGCCAGTAGGTGGGGCTGTTGGAATATCACAAATAAGTTTGAATGCAATTTAGCTTGCCATAATGAGGTTTTTGTCCTAAACCTTAACTTTCATTATTATGATTATTTTCCATCTTCATAATCATAATAGTATAACAAATAATGTAATGATGTCATTAGCATGGACAAATAATGCAATGATTCACCCTTCCACTAGATTTTCTAGTTTATTAATATTTATTTTCTTTAGAAAAGTGTAGAAATGTTATAACAAGGGTCTGCTCAATAAAAAGACAACTGTAGGGAATTGAGATGAGAATTTTCAAACTTTAGGCCAAAGTAGTCGAGTTGTAAAAATTCTCCAATGCAGCTGAATAGGAAATTATTTCCAACTCTGCTACTTTGGCCTTAAGTTTTAAATTCGCTCAATTCCCTGCAATTCCCTCTTTATTGAGTAGAGCCTATAGTAGTCCATGAAACACGAGACACCAGGGACTGTGACTTAGGAGGCGTAACGTCAGCATGACTGTGCAAGCGTGATGGCACTGTCACACTAGCAGTGCTACTGCTCATGTACAACCTCTTTATCCACAGCATTTCCCAGTTTTCACTCGAGGATTAAGCTTGGGACCTCAGGAACTTATAATGGGACAGTCCTGATTCGTGACCGCTTCCCTAATAATAATAATAATATTACCCACTAGTGGAGGTTACAGTAAGATTGATATGTAGCATCTTCATATTCCATGATATACAGTTAGTAATATGACTGACTGATCATCATGGGATAAGTAACTTCCCAACATCTTTAGTGCCAAGGTTAGCCATCACTGCACTAGAGGGATCCAGTTAATTTTAGATTACTGCAAAATCAATTAGTGGAGTTTTCATTTTTTCAACCAGAGAAAAAAGAGAGATAGCATAATGTTAGAAAAATGTTTGATATATCATTATGATTACATTTTGAAAAAAATACACAATCAATAAAAGCAGGGGTTCAAACAGTTCATAATGTAACATATAACACATAAACATGTGTAAATTTAACGATGTGGCCTCATGGATACCTAATTTAATTTAAATGTATGTTTTTTGTTTTTTTAAAATATCTACCATTTGGTCACACAGATCATCAGATACAGCTCACAAGCCTTCAAAATTTGCTATTCACCATATGACCAAAATATGTTAATAATTAGACAGTTTATGTTTTAGCAATTAAATTCAAAGTATTTATTTAACAATTCAAAAACACTTTTGTGTCATTATGTACTAAACCCGTTATTCTACATTATGCTTTATTACCTTTCTTATGCCAATAGTTTAGCCAGGGAAAATCTGAGAGTGGTGTAAAATGCTAGTTTGTTTTGAGACCATGGTTATTACAGAAAATAACTTGTTCGTGGAAGCAGCACATGTTGTCAATTTTTTTTTCTGCAAATCTGCTTTCGTTTCAATTGCAATTTCAGAAGGATGCTTATGCATTTGCAGAACATTATCACATTTGGTGTAATCATAATTATGCATAAAGGAAAAGGGTTATTTTATTTACAAAGCTTGCTTTTGTAATATTTTTGTTTCATTTATCTGGATATTATTTCGTCAATTTCTAGTATGAAGCAGCATTAATCACTAGCAAACTGTTCATTTTCCATGTATTTTAATTAAGTTAATTTTGACAAAACTGTTTAGTACTAGTTTTATGACTGTGTGCAAACGTACACTGCCAAACATTTAATTCTGATCCTTGCTATCAATTTCAAAGATGCTTTTAGCTTTGTTATCCTGTAATAAACCTTGCAAATTGATTTGCAAATATAGATGAGTTTGCCATGCTTCATTTACTGCTTGCCTACTGAAGTAGTTTAACATTGTTACTAGAACAGTGTAAACATACATAACACTTCACAAATCGTGCAGTAAAACCATAAATGGCAGGTTATGTTTTGTTTTTTTAAATACTTTTTTCACACTAAATTCTAATTTTTCAAATCTATATTTTATCTAAAAGAAAAATCATCCACAGACAAAAGTATTAAAATCAAACTTATGTATATCAAATATATTTTTCAAAGGTTCCTATGTGTGTTGAAAGTAGATTTGACAAAAATCAATATGTGAGAAGTAATGGAAAACGTAGACTCTGTATAAACATTAGATGATTATGTGCAAACCAAATTTACCTAAATACATCCAGATTACAATCTAACATGTTTTGCTACTACTCACTTGGACTAATATACAAGTCATGTGCAAAAGGGGTCAAAACAAAATCATTGTGTAAATGAAAACCTTTCAGAGCAACCTCCAATTTCATAGATGTCTTGAGAATATATACAGCACTGTGCAAAAGGTTTAGGCAGGCGTGTACCTAGACAAATTGAGGCTGTTGCGAAGGCAAAGGGTGGACACAATAAATATTGATTTGATATGGATGTTTCTTCAGTACACTCGCTATGCTTATTGTTAATTGATAAAAATTAAACTATTAAAATTTCTATTTCTGAAAGCATTCTTGACTGCATTTTTTCCACACCTGTCTAAAACATTTGCACAGAGGGCCGCTTTAAGAACCCAGTGGGCGCTGGGCAAAGTCTTTAGCAGTGGGCCCCCCTCGACCCAATTTTTCTAAAGATGCAGTGCAAAAAACTGGATGTAAATGTAAACTTTTTAATAATATATGCATTTTTTTCATATCACATTCAAGTATATGTATATGTGATAAAAATGTTATTGAAAATTTGCATTCTCCCCCCCCCCCCCAGCTCTTGACTTGCACTTATAGTGCACCCATATGATTTGCCATGCCACAGTGTCAATTTGCCCCACAGAACATACCACAGTGTCACTTTGCTTACAGGACTGGCCCTGCATAACATGCCATAATCTACAATTGATTTTTTTACATATAGCCTTCTCAGACTTCCACAAACATATTTCTCACCAGAAATCCAGAGGTGCTATCCAACAGGCAGCGGACACGGCAGATGAAGCAACGGTTTAAAAATGATGAATATTCTGCAGGATTGGTGTTTGATTCTTGTGTCTTGAACAACTTGTTGAGAAACAGGTCTTCACCTGTATGAAAAAAAAACAAAAAACAAGATTATAGGTTAACAGACTTTTAATTCAGAAAGGGAAGGCAAGAGCCTCTCCATGTCATGCAACCTGCAAGCAACAATGAATATTTCGTCAGGATCCAACCTTGGTCAAAATTGTCCTATGGGATGCTTCATTTGTAATATACAGGGTTTTTTGAGACCATATAGCACTCCATGTAGGAAGCAGCTTCAGGTATCATAGGAAGGTCCATTTTATGTCATGCTTCACATGATGTCTGTAACAATGTTACATAATAAATATGCAATATCCCACCCACTATACTTACATTTTCAGCACACTGCTTACAGAAAGTTCTGGGTTTTGGGATCAGTTACACAGTCATATAATACAAACATAGTTCATAGAAAACCACATGGTCCCAAATTAGATATTCCAGCAGGCAAAATCAAAGGTTGCCTGCTGCAAAGACGTGTTTATGCAACATAAATGTATTTTGTGTATCAGCTCCATGTGTATATAATGGAGAAAATATACCGGGGGAGAAAAGTTTGAGAGATGTTTGGACAGTTGAAACACTTTTTTCATTCTACCGAGTCTTAAAGGCTTCACAAAATAGCATGTGTATCTAATCAGTAAAGCTACATCAATTAATAACAAGATCTTTCTATGAAGTGAGAATTATTACCATAACATTGTTCTAATGAGAAGCCCCCAAACCTACTAATATGTGAAACTGGTAGACATGAGGGTTCCATCTTGGGTTTACAAGTCAATAGCTAAACTCTGGAATCATCAGCAGAATGTGTTAATCCAATAAAGTTGCAGTTTCAATTCCAGGCAGGCTCAGACCTTCAGCCTTCTATGCAATGAGTCCCCATGCATTCCAAGCACTTAGATCCTTATTAAAACGATGTTCTATTTAAAACTTCAAGACTAGTAACTAGTTAGTTTTTAAGTATCAGTGAAGTTCAAATATAAGGAAGTGCCCCATCAACAGAACATCATTAATTATGTAAAAACATTTTTTTATTTAATTTTTTTTGCATTAAAAAAAATCTGGAGCTCCAGTGGTTGATTGAGCAATTTCATTTTGGAATTGAAGAGTGTGCTTATCCTAAATAACAATAGAATGTTATCCTGGTGTTCAACCATGTTCATAACTAGTACATAATTTCTGTTTAGACATAACCCCATCAGCTATCAGTGGTTTTCCATTGTCTGGTATGTTGTGTAGCTGTTACCAGTTCTCACACATTTACTACCCAGTAGTTGAAGTATGAGGACACAAGCACAGTAGCTCAGCCCATTAATATTTCCCACGCAGAAAAACAAGACCACATTGATCATCGATCAGGAAAGTAACATGTATGGAAATGAAACCAATGTGCTTGTAAGCGCGTCCATCCCCAAATATCTTCCAGCTCCTCAGATTAAGGAAATATTAACTTTGGTTTGATGAAATTCATAATTCTTGGAGTGACTCAGAGGAACCTGGTATTGATGAAAAATGAAAAATGGTGGTCTCTGATGCTCTGGGAAAAATGCCCAGAAGTTTTCAGTTTGATTTATTCCTGCATCCTCTCTATTTCACAAGGTCGACCCAAAGCCTTTACTAGACAGTAACGCAAACACTTCACACTGCATGTGTTTTGTTATCGTCAGGTGACTGCATCCAACACGGCTCGTCCTGAACTATACAACTTGCTGTATAAATACCATATTTCATGTTCTGTGCACCTTAATAATAGATATACTCATCAGAGAGTTTTCCCAAGGACTGTTCTGCATAGAAAATACAGAGTATTTGCCAAAACAACTCCTAGTTCTCATTGAAGAAGACCTGTAGTCATGTATTTTCTAACTGCATCTTTACTGTTTCCATTCCCCGTCAGGCATAAGGATACATAAATGCTAAAAAATGCCATACAAAAAATTATCATTGATGGGTACAATAATTCTGTTTAAAGGAACTGTGGTGTGAATGTAGGGCATAACAATATATACACTGCGTAGAGTAATTGCACACTAATACATAGATAAATAGAAAACAAAGTTTTAAATTTGTTTATCCTGTCCCCTGTTTATGACATCCCTTTGTGCCACAAAATGAAAATGACATTTTCTCCACTGTATTAGATAATATTAATACAGTTATAAAGTTCAAAATAAATCCTGGTTTTAACATGGTTGCCTTTAGACAATATTACTGTACTGAGCAGGTAAGGCTCTTTTTCCTGCACTCTCTTTACACCTTTGTTGAACTTGCATCTATTAAAAGCACCTTATTATTATTATATGGACTGTGGCGTGCCCATCATTTGTTTTCCCTATTGAATCTAGGCCAGCAATGTAGCTTGGGATGTGATATGTCCCATGAATATGTTCCCTCCACTACGTTCTAATGAAAGCATTAGCACCAGAAAAGAACCCATTTAATAAATCAAAGGTTAAGAACAACTAAATGTGCAAAATTGTATTGTCTTCCTTACTTACGACCTATAACAATAAGTCAGGTTGCCATGTACATGTATATTAACTCCTGTCTCCTAATTTTTATCTATAATTTACAATTCGGGTCATATTGGGACATACTTTCACAATGCCCGAGGTCCTCCCACTGACTTCTATGGAAGGACTTTGGCTATTTCCAAAATGGTCTGGAAAAAAGCCAAAGTCTTCTCTGTAGAAGTCTATAGAGAGAAATTATGCTACCATTTCAACAGCCCAAGTGTTGGAACTAATTTAAGGGTCATTTGTCATTTGTCATCAATGGGATCTGAAGAGGTTCGAAACTCGGAGCTCCGATTTTCATTACGGGAACAAGTAGAGTTCATATACTAATTGGTGCCAAGTAAAAAATAGCTACCTAAAAATCATATGCTGTTTTATTTTGTAGCAACATAAAGCTCCACTACTGGAAAAAATATGCACTAAGACAGCAGGTTTTCCTTGTTTTACCAGGCACCACTTGGAAATGATCATCTAGTATTTAGTTCAGGAACCTGTATAAACTTCACAGTTGAAGCCAAAGACCAGCGCCATAAAACAGAATTTCCAAATAAGCTATGATCAACCTTTGCGCTCCAGACCGCATTGTAAACAACTCTATGTTGCTGTGGTACTAGCATATTAAACTGTATAGTCAGGCAAAGAACCCCAGGGACAAGTGGATAGCGCCCGCAGCGGGCATCTTAAAGCATAACCTCCTATGGTTTTAAGCATTTCATGTCCATGCCTCCAAATTACCGATTTTGGGAGAAACATAAAAAAAATGTAATCGCTATTCTGTGACATCATTTTTCCAGTTGTCAAAAATTTGCTCTGATGAGTTCAATAACACATTATCTAATAGAGTTTTAAACATTTTCTCTCCAGTTTTATGTTTTGTTTATTTCCTGGCATAAAACAAAGAGCTCAGAAAAAAATCGCTACAATAATCAATTAAATAGTACCACAAACATTGCCAGCATTCTGTTTATCTATCTAATCTTTTCAGTGTGTGGGGTACCAACAATAAAATACTCTGTTGAAAAGTCCTAACTTACCACTAATGGATGTGTAAAAATAATTAAAGTTTAATTTATGTATACAACTAAATATATTTGAAAAGTAATATGTGCATCAAGCAGATATGGAAAAACAGAGAAACTACATTTCATAAGGATTAATGACCTTGCAAGCTATGGGGAAATTTGGTCCAAATGGTATAGGTATTGTGATACCAATATAATAAAAGAATAGTAGAAATACCGGTAATATTCCCCGACGTCTGAAACTGACCGCTTACCCTCAGTGACACAGAATGTATGTTAGTATGGAAGGAGTGGAAGTTTAGTGTGAATGTAATCTTAATGTAACTAATCTATGTACAACCAAGAATTGAGGAATTTTGAAATCTTTGACCCATCTAGTCTGTGATATTGCCCAGAGATATACACATAGATACACTTTAGAAAGAGAGAAATAACGGAAAATTTATACCTCTGTAATTATTAACATATATGTAAAATGGGCACAGATGTTATATCTTTTGTAACTAATATGTATCTTATAATTTATTATGTGACTGGTTCTAATGTCCTTCTGTACTGTATTGTCATTTTGAGACTTTATAAAAAAAAAAAATAATAATATGTGCAGATTGATTTATATGCTGGACTAAGGAAGCCCAGAGAGGCCATGTGTTTTAAATACTTTTCTGAATTGTTATCTTGTGATAACAAGTTGTTATGTCAAGAAAAAAATCTATTATCTCAATAAAACAACATGTTATCCATGGCCTATGTGGGCTTTTGTACTGGAAAGATAATTTACACTTTATTTACATAGCGCCAACAATTTATGCAACAATTAATACAGAAATTGCCACATTAATAACTTTTCAGTACATATAGGATACTATGCACTAAAAATGAGTTTAGGTGAGATGAACATTTCATCTCACCAATTTGGCAATACATTGTGCAGGCACAAACCTGGTGAGTTTGCTTAGCGGGTTTCCTGACAATCCATAGCTAAATTGTTCAGCTCACTTCAGCTTACCTAAAGTCGCTAATCATAGGTCTCATTTTAAAAAGAACTGCTTGCTTGGAGATTTTTCTACTCTCTTACAAAGCAGCTACTCAATAGTTTATTTTCAGTGCTTATTACATAATGAGGCTTATGCAGCCCTTTCTGGTAAAACTGAGTGAGCAATTATACAGTAATTCATATTTCCTATAATAATGCAGTGACATAAACTGCATTTGGCAAAACCACTCATGTGTCATAGATCATGTAAACAATCCATTTACTTGGCAACAAACCAACAATTGCTGAGTAGGCAAGTTACAGGATGGTTATAGGATTAAAATGCTGAATTCTTTGGGTTTAAGGAGGGAGTACTAATTGGGTGTATTCCTTTAAAAATTAAACTGTCTGCCAAGTATTGATAGTTGTGAAAGAATCAATAGCTATAGTGCTAAGTATAAAAACATAATTGTGTCAATATTCCAGACATCAGACATCCTTTTTTTTTTTCAATTTGAAATGTGAACAAGATTCACACAATCTAAAATTTTATATAATCTTGTGCCAAAATGTCAGCAGTTGCACAGACAGTGCCTTTATTAGCACATCAGACTCAGTCCACCTATTGCAAATCTCCTGTGCAAGCAATACAGCCACAACCACATATGTACATATCGGCATTCAGTGTGGAACAGCTGGTCCCTCTAGGTAGGGTTGCCACCTTTTCTTCAGAAAAATACCGGCCTTGTCACTGCCATAGACTTATCATTGGCCTGATGCCACTTTTTTACCGCCCTGCCGGTAAAATACCAGTCAGGTGGCAACCCTACCTCTAGGTGCAGTGAGCTAGGGGCCTATTTCTGGGTGCAAACCAATAAATAAATTAGAAATATTACCACTGAATGTCTATTAGGAACGAGTATTTCAATAGATTCCCTGTGACATATTTTTTAGTACGTCATAGTCTACTCTAATGATGACTTATAAAACCTTGGATTTTGAGTGTTTTACCTCAGAGTTGGAGAGTAATTCACTTGCTGAGAACACAAACTAATTAAGGATGTGAATTCGAAAAGCAGATAAGATACTTTATCTGAACCTGCCTGAAGCATCAAAATTACACAGCAAGTTCTTTGAGATACTACAATCAAAATATATAGTGTATTAAAGGAACGGTGAATATTACATTTATGAATTCATTTTGCTGAACACAGTGAAGACGATCAAAATCTGATCAGTATTTCAGAGACGTGTTTTGCACAGAATGGCTGCCATCTTGTTAACTTACCTTCCTCCCTTATTTGTAAAGATTTTAATGAATGAACATGATGATGATGGGGGCAATGGTAACCCATGCAATGCATTCTCTATGGTGGACTGAACACTTACAACACCCATTCTTTTCTGACCGCATGGCCCTTGTTCAACAAACTATGGTGCATATAGAATAGGAAAAGCTGAAAAAAATCAGCGCTGTTTCTTTAAATATGCAGCTAGAAACACATTTATATAAGTAGTGTATACCAAGCTTGCAATAAACATCAAATACACATACAAAAAAGTCTTCTAGATACAGTATAAACAACTTTTTTATTTTGAAAGTACGTGTAACATGAGCAGCATTAATCTTTTTATTAGAAGGATTCTGCCAGTGTTGGATCATTAAGTTTAATTATCTTCATACTGGCACAAATAATGTACAGACAACTGTTATTGTCTTTTGCCATGAATGATCAAATCAAATGGTTTACAATGCTTGGCAGGCCCATCCATCACTCTGAAGGTTAAAGGCCGAGGCACTGTTATTTCAATAAAAGTCTTAATAGAAGACAGCTTGTTTTACAGCACAGAAACTGACAATTAGGAAGCAACCCTCCCGCCTCTTTTGTTCACCTTTTCTTGCAGATTCGCTTTCCACACAGATTTTATCCAACATTAATCGCCTTCTAAGTTTTCATCCAGTGGGCCTCTTCAAAACAGTACCCCAACAGAAATACTTAGGGGGCTAGTCACTAAATTATGAAGTAGTGTCAAGGTGGCCGAGCTGACTTAGTTTAAAAATCAAATTCTATCTCCCAACTAGACCACCTTGTGACTGATTCAACCATCTTGAGCTATTCACTAAAACAAATTCACCTCCCCCCACCTTGACATAGCTCAACTCAGACTCGCATCTCAAACTCAACCCTCATTGAATGCAATAAAAATTGATATTCACTAAAAAAGTGAAGGCAGTTCGATTTGGGAATAGTAATGGGACTGGTGGCTGGCCAAAGGGCCCCTATCCAACACTTAAATATATGGGTTCAGGGGCTGGCCAAGTGTGCCTTACTCCCTATGTTATCAATGGGGTCATAGAAACTTAGAATGTGTCGGCAGATAAGAACCATTCAGTCCATCTAGTCTGCCCAATTTTCGAAATACTTTTATTAGTCCCCAGTTCCCTATCTTATATCTAGAATAGCCTTGTGCATATCCCACACACGTGTAAACTTCTTCACTGTGTTTACCTCCACCACTTCTGCTGGAAGGCTATTCCATACATCCACTACCCTCTCAGTAAACTAATACTTCCTGATATTACTTTTAAATCTTTCCCCCTATAATTTAAGACTATGTCCTCTTGTTGTAGTAGTTTTTCTTCTTTTAAATATACTCTCTTCATTTACTTTGTTGATTCCCTATGAATTTAAATGTTTCTATCATATCCCCCCTGTTACGTCTTTCCTCCAAGCTATACATGTTAAGATAAGTGTTGAGCGAACCCGAACCGCACTGTTCGGGTTCGTACCGAACATTACGGTTTTTGGACCCCGAACACGGACATTTCACTGTATGTTCGGGTTGGAGTTCGGGGTTCGGCAATTTAATGGGGCGTTTTGAAAGGCTGCAGGGCAGCCAATCAGAAAGCCCATAGCATTACATACATATACATTGTATGTAATGCTATGGGCTTTCTATAAACCGAAAGTCTATAAACCGAATCTCTTTCGGTTTATAGACTTTCGTTTTATAGAATGCATGTAATGCTATGGGCTTTCTATAAACCGAAAGTCTATAAACCGAATGTCTATCGGTTTATAGACTTTCGGTTTATGGAATACATGTAATGCTATTGGCTTTCTATAAACCGAAATAGAGTCCCCATTTATACGAAAAGGTCAATTGACCTATTCGTATGAATGGGGACTCTATTTTGGTTTATAGAATAGCAATAGCATTACATGTATTACATATGAGAGTCAAAAAGAACCGTCAAATACTGTGCTTACAGCACACTTTGAAAAATTCTGATAGTTTTGGGTGGTAAATAGTACATTTGCGCCTTGCGGTGCACTTCACATCTGAGAGTCAAACAGAACCGTCAAATACTGTGCTTACAGCGCAGTTTGAAAAATTCTAATAGTTTTTGGTGGTAAATAGTACATTGGCGTCTTGCAGTGCACTTCACATCTGAGAGTCAAATAGAACTGTCAAATACTGTGCTTACAGCGCACTTTGAAAAATTCTAATAGTTTTGGGTGGTAAATAGTACATTTGCGTCTTGCGGTGCACTTCATATCTGAGAGTCAAATAGAACAGTCCAATACTGTGCTTACAGACCACTTTGAAAAATTCTGGCTACCTCCTCCTCCTCCAGCGCCGCTTCCACCTACACCGCCACGGTCACCGCCTCCTCAACCTATGGGTCACTTAGTATAAACTGAAAGAGAATACCCTGCACTCCAACCCTCTCTCAAATGGATAATTCTGTTGATCCTCCTGGCAGCCATGCTTTAGATTTAGATTTATGTTCTTCCAAAGCTAAAATCAAAGATTCCATCTCGTGCTATTTTATGGCTCAGCTGTATTTGTAATTTGTATGTATTTTATGTTATTTTAAGTTATTTCCCTATCCACATTTGCTTGCAGGGCACTTGTCCTACTCTTACCCACATTTTACTTCATTTTGCAGCCCTCTAGCCCTTTCCAGGACTTTTTTAGAGGCATTTTAGTGGCCAAAAGTTTGTGTCCTCATTGACTTCAATGGGGTTCGGGTCAAATTCGAGCACGGACCCGGACATTTTTTAGAAGTTTGGCCAAACCTGCCGAACCCGAACATCCAGGTGTCCGCTCAACTCTAGTTAAGATGCTTTAACCTTTCCTGGTAAGTTTTATCCTTCAACCCATGAATCAGTTTAGTAGTCCTTTTTCCAAAGTGCCCAGTAGGGTGAAGCTAAAGAGCCTCATCGCTGGATGCCAGGAAGGTGAGTATCCCTTATCCAAATTGACCCACATCCGAATTTGTTTTTCGGATTTTGCTGATATTTTAAGGCTGAAACCCCATATTATTTTCCTTTATTATTTTTTTCCTTTATTATTTTTTTCCTTCATTATTTATTCATATAATTCTTTCACACCACAGATATATATATACACTATTTTTACTCTCCATTATAATTATTCTTTCATTTTTTATCTCTTCATTCCTCTTTTTTATCTATTCAACATCTTTCCTGTCTATCGATCCATTCATTTATTTATTTATTTCCTTTTAATTATTCTTTCTCTTTATTTATTTTTTCCTTTTTTCTTTTTTTTTTTTTTTTTATTTTATTTTATTTCATTTTATTATTATTTTTTCCTTTTAATTCTTTTTTCCCTCTGCATCTTTTTTCCTCTGCATTATTGTCCCCTTTTCCATTTGCCAATTATCACTATTTCTTATCATCATTTTTATTTTATTTTTATTTTTATTTTTATTTTTATATTTATTTTTATTTTTATATTTATATTTATTTTTATTTTTATTTCATTTGTCCTTATTTACATTTTTTTGGTTGATCTCCTTCTTCTTTTCAATATGATTAGGTTCATTGCTCGTTATCTCTAGAGGCAAGGCGTTTGTGTATAGATCTGTCAGGTATTATGTAAGTAAGTCAGTATGTGTTGGACGGGAGGTCACGTGTCCCGGACTATCTATCCAACGCTTCTCGTTGGTTATGGATAGACGCTTGAAGTCACGTCACGGGGAGTCAGCCTACACGCTGAGTGACAGCTATAGACGGGGAGGTTAGTTAGGGAGGTAGGCTCTTTCTCTCCAGTCCGGGTCACGTGATCGCGCATAGTCTGGACGCATAGTGGGGTTTTTTTCCTCCCCCCACTTGCGTCATAGACAAGTGCCCTCTCCTAATTTGTGTGTTTTTTACAGGTGTTATACGTTATTGTATTTTGTGAAGCCTTTTTAAGGCGTTTTCCTAGCTACAGTCTTTCAGCACTTTATTTGCAAGTTTGCACAAAGCATCAATCTCCTGAGGAAGCCGACAGCAGAGCCGGCGAAACGCGTTGAGAAGTGGATCCAGCTGTTTATTTCTTCAAAAGAAAAGAGCCTGAGTGTCTTATCCTGGTGGCAGCAGGAAAGAAGTATTACCTCTCGGGACTTTTTTCACGCAAGTTGCACTTTAAGTGCTTTATATTTTGTACGTGTATCCATTGTTTTTATTGCCTGGTTTGTGTTAGCCACTGCGCAATGGCTTTTTAATGTGTTTTTTAGATGGAAATGATTAAAACCGACTGACTCCATATTCTGATGAGCCTGATTTCAATATCCGTTTGTGAGTGCACCCCTGTAGAGATTTACTATACATCCAATTATATTTAAACTGTGTTGCACTATTGTTGTTTTTTTGTTTCTCTTCCCGGTACATGCGCCCCTACTCCGTCTTGTTTTTCTATTGTCAAGTGCCCGAGGAGCACTTTTACGGGTGCTGCAGTGCCAGAGGAGGAGTATAATTTAATTACCATTTCACTTTATTCACTATTTTGTTCACTGTTTATATTTGGGTTAAGTGTCACACTTTCTTTCTTGAAACCCCACAAAGAATCATTTTTCCCCTCTTTTTAATGCGAGATGCAAAACTCACGCATTAACTATGGTTTTCGTGACTATAGCAGCCACATTAAAAAATAAAGTGGGCCAAAAATGCCATCCTGTGTAAGTTGTGACAGCGAAATTGAGTGATTTATACCCACTTTGAGTTTCAGTACATATTTTATTTTGCGCTCCATATTAGAGCTTGTGGTTTCCCCTCCTGTGCCACAAACAATTTGCAGTGGTTCACAACAAGATGATGCCTAGCCTTAGTTAGCCATACTGATGCTTTCACAACTGGTTGGCCTCTAGCCAGGTATGTTTTGAGACAGAGGTATGTCTGATTTCTTGTTTTTACTCTATTTTATTCGTAATGGAGGTAACCACAAGAAGAAGGAACATTGCAGTGCCATGTGTGCTTACTTCTTTATTTTTTATTTAACAGGCATTTATAGACTAACTATATATACAAAGAATCAAATTAATGAATGAAAGTTAATGGCTGGATCAAACAGAAATTTCTTACACAAGCGTTATTAAATCTCACACATTTTTAATCCAATTTAAGAAGCAGTGCCGACGCCACTAAAATAATAACTCTCATGAATCCAAATAAACAAGATTGCCACTAAATGCTGAGAATATAGAAAATAAACAGTTTGGGCAACTTGTTTTAAATTTTAAACTGATATTGGAAAGGGCAAAAAAATAGATGTTATTTTTCTTAAATAAGTACCAGCTTTTGTGTGTTAAGAACCATTATTATGAACATGCATATGTATAAAAACTCCCATACTGTTGGGAAGACACAAATCACCATTTCTTTTGTATAATGACAACTGCCACTTTTTTCTTTAAATTCCAACACCCTTATGTGCAGTAAATAGCCATTATTCATTCAGTTTTCAGTGCCTAATTTATTTTTACTTAGGTTTACTTAGTGCACCTGAGCAACCATAAGTGTGAACATATAGTGCTATATGTTTCCCAACATCTGGCAAGAGTTAGCGCCACATACTGGCACATGTATCAACAGCGCCAAATAGTTTCCACAGTTTTCTACTTAATTTTCACAGTATGCTGGCCGTCACTTTACATAATCTGTAAGTACTCCTTGCCTAGTTAATATATGCATTGTAAAGAAGAGAATGTTTTTAATATAATACTACATGACCCAGCTTTATGTTATAAACCATGTCAATGCACAAATGTTTTTGTTTTAAAACAACAACGTTTTATTAGTTTCTCTATTTAAATGGTATGATTAATAAAAAAGCATCATTAGTTTAGCAGAAAAAAAATAAGAACCCACACTAAACCCTCTTGCACTACAAACAATCCTTATTATTAGTAATTACTTATTGTTTGTGAAAGGGTAAGGTGTTTCAGTGAGGTTTGTTTTTAAGTAGTGTATTATATATATATATATATAACCACTGACCTTATATAAATAAAATAATGTAACACAATAATTACACCATATATTAGTTAAGTTGATTAGGGATCACTGCACTTATTTCGGCAAAAACACATAAAAAATCCGAAAAACGATTAACGAAAATGCTAAACTAACGAAAGCCGAATGAACGAATGGTTAATAAACGAAAATAATTTGTCCATTCGTGCTATTTGCATTCTATAAACCGAAATAGTGTCAATAGCATTACATACATTCCATAAACCGACATAATGAACGACTTTCGGTTTATCGAATGTATGTAATGCTATTGGGATTCTATAAACCGAAATAGAGTTGAAAAAGGGCAATTCGTATGAATGGGGACTCTATTTCAGTTTATGGAATACCAATAGCATTACATGCATTCCATAAACCGAAAGTCTATAAACCGAAAGAGAGGTTAAAATAGGTCAATTCGTACGAATGAATAAAACTAAACGAAAATAATGAACGAATTTCATCTGAAACGAATGCAGTAATGAACGAAATTCGTTTTGGATGAAATAAATAACATTTTCGTCCGAATGGACAAAAACGAAACGAAAATTTTAGTTTTGCACATGTCTACAAATTATGCCTCTCACCTCTGATGGAGATATTTTTTATTTTTTTTTAAATACCTATACTAATGTTATGCTAAAAATAAAACAGCTGCTATATATCATTTAGGCCTTTCAGGTATAACTGAAAAAGGGCAACATTCTTAGAAAATTGATTTGTCTTAGTTTCTATGACACATCAGTATGTACTGTGATGCCCTGTGCATGGATGATAAATCTTAGTGACAAGCACACCTTCAACCAGGTACAACAGGTATAAAGTGTCACACAAAAAAAAAAAAAATTCTTCTGGGAATCACTTTATTGAAAATAAATAATAAATAAATACAATAGCTATTTTAAAATCTGTAATGCAATGCAATAATAAATACACATGTGTTATGCAAAACGCACACCTAAGTCACCTTTCGGTACTGTGGTGACAGAAGCTTCTTCTGGGGCTGCTAATGCATTATTATTATGTTTTGTGTTATGTGTGTGCTTTACTGATGATCATAGGCCAAGGTATGTTTTTATTAGGTACGTCCGGAAAAACAAAAAGGGGGAGAAAATATAGAGCGCCAATCACATTCTACTGGTTTTCTGATATATGTTGTGCAGGAGGAACCAACCCATTTTTTCCTTTTGAATAGATTTGATAGATAACCACCTTGCAAGTGTTTTGTATTTTCTCATTTGGAATGTGAGCCAAAAAAACCCAACCTGTTTCTGTCTGGGAGTCCTGTGCAAGCAGCATCTGTTGAGGATTCATAGCCCAGTGAAGCTGCCTGCAGAATTCCTCACGGTCGTCCACGTGGATGTAATCATAAACGTTTTGATGCATGACATCAGTCTGAAATATTATGAGAAAAGAAAGTATTAAATCAGCCTAAAAAGGCAACCTGGGAACATGGCAGGGATTCAGTCATATCAAAACCTGAAGAAAAAAACTGCCTTATTTATACCCCAATTCAAATAAAAATCCTATTCTTCACTGAAATTGCCCCTATATATATATTCTGGAAATCATAGACATTGATCTTGTATTACACATTGCACCATTTATGGCATGATATTGGGAACATCTGGGATGAGAGGGCTTATATGTTTACCTGGGAACTAAATGAACTACGCCTATCAGTCTACAAAATATTAACCCTTCAACAGCACATGACCAGTTTTAGAACCAATGTTTGTTTGTTTTTAAATATATTTTTATTGTTTTTGGATTTTTTGTTATGTTCACAGTGGACATAAACAGAAACATAGCTCAAATCAACAGTAATCGTTGTAATGGGAAGTTACACAAGTAGAGAAATACACGTGAGAAAGCAGTGTGATCGTCCTGTATCCACATGTAACATAGTATTTATGCATGAATGAACATCGAAACATGTCATGTTAGACTGAGTAACTATCATGTCCCGTATCGTTAATATACAAAATTTACATGTAGTGAAAGAGACGTATAGAGAACTATCAGTGAAACGCCTGCTGGTTTCGGTCTGATCAGTGCGGCCAAGGACCATAGACTGTACTATAGTAATTACCCTAGAGATAATAATATCACATCTTAAAAATCAGAAAAAACAAATACACTAACATACTGTCATTTCATTTATGAGACATAAATGGGGAATAGTGGGTACCGGCTGCAAAATAACTACTAAACCCAAGGCTGGGAGGTGTGCCTGCCTCGTACGTGTTGCTACTAGGGTTGTGGAGTGAGGGCCACAGCCTCTAGTGGCTTATATCGGTACAAGCCCGATACAAGCCTCTCCTGGGCATAAAAATATCCCTGATCTACCCAGGAGCGAGTAGAAACCTGTAAATAATGTTGGATAGATAAACTGAACATTGGTACAACTACTCATAGTCAAATTCGGCCGAGACCCCATATATGCCTGCCAGGCTCGCAGTACAGAAAAGGGATGTCAATAAAAAAAATAATTCAAAAATAATGAAAAAGGAGGGAAAGCCGAGAAAGAGAAAAAAAAGCTATAGTTCTATAGCTATGTACTTATGTATGTTTGTATATTTTTTTGATACGTAAAAAAAAATATTTGTATAAAAAAACTGCATGTCAACTTGAAAAAAATAAATTTACACACACAATTACTTGTATGCCCACTAATATGCCACTTTTTGCCCATTAATTTGCCACAGACAGTTTTCCCATTAATACGCCACAGTCAGTATGGCCATTTATATGCCACAGTCAGTATGCCCATTAATATGCCACAGCCAGTTTGCCCATTAATATGCCACAGCCAGTGACTAGGTTTGCCACCTTTTCTTCAAAAAATCCCGGCCTTGGCACTGCCTCCATAGACTTAACATTGTGGTCAAGCCAAGTTTTTACTGGGCTGCTGGTAAAATACCGGTCAGGTGGCAACCCTACCAGTGACAGGTGTATCGCCTGATAGTGGCCCTGTACACTAACACATGCATACTGACCATCACACTTACACACACACACACACATTCTGACACTTAGCCATGCATACTCACATACACACACAGTCTGACACAGACATGCATACTCACACGTACACACACACAGTATGACACAGACATGCATACTCACACATACACACACAGACTCACACTCACACATGCATACACACACTTACACATGCATACTCACACTCACACATGCATACATACACAGACAGTCTGACACTTAGACATGCATACTAACACTTACACACACAGACTCACACATACATATTCACAATTACACATGCATTCTCACACATTAATACACACACTCACACATGCATACTCTCACACACACACAGACACTTACACTCACTTTTTCTTACCATCAGAGAGATACATCTTAGTGAGTTAAGATGAACATTTGCCATGGATTATATCTGAGTCTTAGGATACCAGATCTTCCCTATGATCACACTCCTTTCAATAAAGCTAGCGCTAACTTTGAAACATTTGGAAACCATTACTCCAAATCCAGTTCCGACATAGCTGTTACTATCACAGATATACTGTGGAGTTATAGTTTATGGCAAATTTCCACTGCCTGGTATCTGAAATACATCCCCTGCTTTGGATTGGTACTTATTGGTGTGGAAATTGGAATGCAGATATCACCATCTTATATTATACATTATAGAGCTAACATAATGGTATTAGGTGACAACTGAAAGTAGCAGAGCAGTCTATACAAGATGGAAACACATCTGTAAGTGATACAGCACATTTATGTGGTGATGGAAAAACATTGGAAAAGGGAAATATTGCATAAAGCAGAAAAGAATTATACATGTTGCCTGATGTGCAGTATACCAGATTATTCTCAAACTTATAACAAATAAGCCTATTTTAGTGGATTCCAATTATTGTCTGATGTAGTCAGATTGTGAGAAATATATTGTGAAATGACCATCCGTTATAGCATTAACTATAGAACACAAGATATGTTCTATAACAAGAGTGGATGTGTATTTATGTAGACACACATATACATACAAATAATGCATATACATACCTATTTAGGAGGGACAGTCCTGATGTCTCAGAATGTTTGGTGTGTATGAGTGTATCTCAGAGCTCCAGAGCATTAAACTCACAACAGTATGTTTTTAACCCCTTTGCGTTGCTAGGACGTACTATGCTGTCCTGTTTTTCTGGTCCCAAAATACGCTGGGACAGCATAGAACGTCCAAAGTTTAACAACTCCCCGCCATAAGCTGTGCTCAGATCCTGCTGCAGGGACTTGCACTTTGAGTGGCCTAAGTCTGACAAGGATGCTCAAAGCAAGGACCAGTTACATTTTACTGAATCGCGCCATGCCTGAACTTCCGGGTTTGGGCATCCCTCCATGACATCTGGAGGTCTCGCGATTTTTGGGCTGGGACCCACAGGGTTTATTAAGTCCCTAATCGGGTCTCTGCCTTTGTGTCCCTGGCTACCGATGAAATTGTGATTGGTGGCCAGGGACAAAAAAGTGGCATTTTGGTGCTTGCGTCCCAGAAGATGAAGGGGTTAAACTGCAATAAATGTGTTATATACTGGTTTTTGTAAATAAAACATGTTATCTTTATCCTAAATGACTTAGCTAATTGCATACATAGCTAAGAGTTTCCTATAAACGCACTTAAAAACATTCCAGCAATGTCCTGCCACCAGTAAAAGCTTCACCACATCCCCCTCCTCCAAAAGTGTCCCTCGTTGACCATTTGAAATGTTGGGAGCTATACATGTATGATACAAGTACATAATAATGCATTTAGCATAAAGAAAATTACAATATCCATAAACGTTTTCCATTTTTCAGGGATATTTGACACTAATTTTAGGCAAAAGGCAGGGAAGCAATTTTCCTGTGCACTTGCAATTTAGACCACTTCTTGGAGAGGAGGCTGCATCAAGTGAATTAATACACTATAGAAAGAAATCAAATCATGCCTACATTGAAGGGTAACTGTTCTCTACACATGTAAACAAACCACCTCATGGGTTTTACACCGCACTTGCTTTGTAACAGGCCTTTCAATGTCAGAACCAAGACAGGCTTCATTGTTAGGCCTGTGTAGGGTTGCCACCTGGCCGGTATTTTACACCGGCCAGGCTTCAAGCCAATGTTAAGTCTATGGAGAAAGTACCAAGGCAGGTATTTTTCTGAAGAAAAGGTGGCAACCCTAGGCCTGTGACTAAACACTGCCAGGTGTGAAACAACTAAGGCAGTTCATTTCTGGGTCACCCTCTTGTCTTGCTGATTTAGGCTTAGTTAAAATAGAATATGTTTTCCATTGGACCAACACATTTACTACAGGACATTTTCCTGAAAGTTTTTTTGAATGCAATATAATGTTAGAACTTAGAAAGGTTACAACTATGAGGGGCATGTACTAAAAAAATGCAAAAATATTTTATGTGCAAATTGCAAATAAAAACGGGCATAAATGTGATTAAAAACAGGCAATTTTGCTAATATTTTCTCTACCTCTTTTGAAAGCACTTTCTAAAAGCTGGTGTAATTTTCACACACGAAGAAGAATTATTTTTCACAAAATATTCTCAAAACTCTTTAGCATGTGCAAATCTAATCGCAATTTATTAGCGCAAACGGAAAAATGCACGCTAAATAAAAATAAACGCAAATAAGGGAAAACAAGCACAAAATGTTACAAATAGTCGCAAATTGCTCCTTACTCATGTTTTACCTACTTTTTCTCTCCACTGCACTTGCACTTGTTTAGTACATGTGTTGACGACAACAGGTGTGGATGACAGGAATAAGTCATTTAAAAAACGCAAATTTTCGGAGGTCTAGGGCATTAAATGTGACTGTAGGGAATAAACAATGATTGAAAATGATCTGTACATTGTGTTAGAAAAATTGCAAGCAAATGCCTAAATTAGGAGAAATGTGTTTAAATATGTCTGTGGTGTCTCCTATTTTTTATTTTATTTTTGTGGTGTCTCCTATTAATGACATCACCTGTGGCTGAGGTGAGGTCAAAAACAGGAGACTCCACAGACATATTTAAAACAATCTTTTTTTAATTCTCAACATTCACAGTAACAACAATGCCCAGGTGATACAGTCCCTTTAAACATGTCATAGTAAACTGAAAATGATTAAGACATAATATAAAATTAATATAACTTGTGTCTGCTATTGTGAGTAGTCAGGGTTAGAAGAAATATAACAGAGTAAATGTAATAAATATAATAAAAACCATAAATGAACATACAATAAACAATGACATTCACAGATGATAAAAATAGAAATACCTATATCAATATATTTTAATTGTTAATTAAAAGCAGCAGCAATACCAGCAGGATCGTCTGTCCTTACATTTGGCTGTTTAAAACAAGCGACAAAAACACCAGTTAATACTCTATTTTCGGCATAGTGTGTTAATAAGACAATTCTCTCGCTTCTCTAAATAAAAACAGATTAGCCCATTAGCGTCTCACTGGACTAGCGGTCATAACCAGTTACCATAACATTCTCAGCAATAAAAACCTATGCTTTTTTCAGCAAGGTTTTTATTTTATCAAAATATAAAATTACCTCTGAAGAAGTACTAAAGGACGAAACGCGTCAGGTTAATTGATACAAGACAAGAACAAAACAAGACTTGACTTCATCTATTGTTACATTTCTATTTTTATCATCTGTCAATGCCAATGTTTGTTATGCTTGTATTTTATTACATAAATTTTAAGTGCTATATGCTTTAGCTATATGCTTTTTGACTACTCTATTAATAACCAGCTTACACCAGTTATCTTCGTTTTACTTATTTCTACCTTTTTAGGGCAATAGGGGACTTGCTCTCAGGTAGATTGTAGCTGCGGCTGTACACTCTCTACCTATCTTTTTTTACTATCTTTGCTTTTACTGCCATTTCCACGGTGGTCATGACCTATACTAAGATTTTGATTGCTATCTAGATTTCAGACCAAGCAATATATACACATGCTATAGTATTCATAACATTTTTATTTGTTTAACAGTTTGGTCTTTTAGGGTTATCTCTCTCTCTCTCTCTCTCTCTCTCTCTCTCTCTCTCTCTCTCTCTCTCTCTCTCTCTCTCTCTCTCTCTCTCTCTCTCTCTCTCTCTCTCTCTCTCTATATATATATATATATATATATAATAGAGAGAGAGAGAGAGAGAGAGAGATATAGATCTAGATATATATATATAACCCTAAAAGACCAAACTATAAAACAAATAAAAATGTTATGAATACTATAGCATGTGTATAAATTGCCATTACTGCCTCAGCTTAACCCCTTGGCCATGCCATATCCTGTATGACAGAGGTTGTTTTAACACTTCTACTGTGTTTGTGTTTAGCTGTCATTTTCCTCTTTCTCATATAATTTACCCACACATATTATATATTGTTTTTTCAGTATACTTTATGTATTTGCATGCAATCTATTCTCTAAATTCCCAGTAAAAGTCATGTTTAGGTTGACAGAGATCTTTAAGACAGAATATATTATTTTACACACCTTCTTTTGTTCTTCATAACTGGTTGTAGAAAAATACTATGTAAGCTCTCACCTCAGATTTCAAATCCAAGAGCACCTATGCAAACAATTTGCAACTGTAGTTAGATACATAAGTAATTGAGCAAAAACATGTGCCAAGCAGCAAGAGAGGTCCTTTTATTCTCTTCAAATAACGCCTTTATATGATAAGGATTTAAAGGATTTCCTATAACATGACTGCAGTGTTCCTCCCTGCTTTGAACTTGTCAAATATATTTTGCTTAAGAATTCCTTTTTTTTTTATTTTGAGTAATTGTTAGCATGTTAAATGTCACATTTGTATATATTAGCATACGTAGATGATGTCGTCCTACTCTGTTTTGGATTGTGAAGAGTGTGGGGCAGGGCCGTCTTTAATAGTGATTGGACCCTGGGCAAGCATTTGCTTGGGCCCCCTGGATCCTGCCCCCTCCCCTGCATGCAATCCCGCCATCCATCGCGATGTTACCCCCCCCCCCCCCCCCCCTCCCACACACACACACACATATGCCATAATTGTTGTGCCATTCAGATGCCAGTAATATTGTAACTTTCGGATGCCAGTAATATTGTGCCAGTCAGAGCCCAGTAATATTGTGCCAGTCAGAGCCTAGTAATATTGTGCCAGTCAGATGCCTGCAATATTGTGCCAGTCAGATGCCTGCAATATTGTGCCAGTCAGAGCCCAGTAATAATGTGCCAGTCAGATACCAGTAATATTGTGCCAGTCAGATACCAATAATATTGTGCCAGTCAGATACCAATAATATTGTGCCAGTCAGATACCAGGAATATTGTGCCTGTCAGAGCCCAGGAATATTATGCCAGTCAGATGCCTGTAATAGTGTGCAGTCAGAGGACAGGAATATTGTGCCAGTCAGATGCCTGTAATATTGTGCCAGTCAGATGCCTGTAATATTATGCCAGTCAGATGCCTGTAATATTATGCCAGTCAGATGCTTGTAATAGTGTGCCAGTCAGAGCCCAGGAATATAGTGCCAATCAGATGCCCAGTAATATAGTGCCAATCAGATGCCAAGTAATATAGTACCAGTCAGATACCCAGTAATATAGTGCCAATCAGATACCCAGTAATATAGTGCCAATCATATGCCCAGTAATATAGTGCCAATCAGATGCCAAGTAATATAGTGCCAATCAGATGCCCAGTAATATAGTGCCAATCAGATGCCAAGTAATATAGTGCCAGTCAGATACCCAGTAATATAGTGTCAATCAGATGCCCAGTAATATAGTGCCAATCAGATGCCCAGTAATATAGTGCCAATCAGATACCAAGTAATATAGTGCCAATCAGATGCCCAGTAATATAGTGCCAATCAGATACCCAGTAATATAGTGCCAATCAGATGCCAAGTAATATAGTGCCAATCATATGCCCAGTAATATAGTGCCAATCAGATGCCAAGTAATATAGTGCCAATCAGATACCCAGTAATATAGTGCCAATCAGATGCCCAGTAATATTGTGCCAATCAGATACCCAGTAATATAGTGCCAGTCAGATACCAGGAATATTGTGCCAGCCAGCCCCCCCCCCCCCCCCGTACTTACATGAAGCTGCTCCGTGTCCCCCGCCGGATGTCTCCTCCGTGCAGTCTTCCCTCTTGCACGGAGGAGGGAAACAGAAACCGGATGTGACGCAACGTCACATCCGGCGTCAGTTTTTTTTTTTCCGGCCGTCGCATCCATCGGATGCGGCTTGCCAGAAAAAAGCGTTCACAAGCGCAATGCGCTGTGAACGCGGCAGCAGGGGCTGGGGGCCCACGGGACAGCTGCCTTGGGGCCCCCCAGGAGTAAATGGGCCCAGGGCAGCTGTCCCGCGTTAAAGACGGCCCTGGTGTGGGGTGGTTTTGTATCGAGAAGAACTTAGGATGCAGAAAATTCTGGCGCAAACAAAATTACAAAAATCAATTAACTTAGAATCAAATAAAACTATTTTATAGATATATGCAGACAGTAGAAGACTTTTAAGGAGACACCATTATAAACCATTTCCTTTATTTAAGCAATTCTTGTAATATAGTAGTCACAACATCTTTTGTTTTAAAAATTGGTTGCGTGTGTACTCTTTATTTATTTCACTCAGCTTTATACAAGAGAAAGATCTGGGATTATGGTTTATTCAACAGAGTTTTTAAAATGATGTCAACGGATCAGAAAGGTAGTTTGGCTGATTCATTCACTATATATTTTCAGAGATGTTGCCAATGACATTATCTGTCATTATTTGTACACAGCAATGTAGATCATTAAGATTAATTGGCTTACCAGAACAAAAAAGATAAACAGGTCTAAACAAAAGTGAACTAGACATGCTTGAGAGTGTTTCTGTTTATAATTTTTATATGTGACTAATTATTACTCAAAATATTTTACAATAATTAAACCAGTGCATAAATTAAAATAGCACAATAAAATACCATGTTAGGGTGCCTTCAGTTTATATACCTGTATGTATGTTAGGGCCTTGTGTAATGTTTACAAATTTCTAGTTTATTTCATTGCACTAAGAAACATATTTTACAAATGTAGCATTCCTTACCTCCTTAACTTCCAAGTTAAGCAACATTTTTTAGAAATCTTTGTTTACTATGGTAGACAATGTTAAAGATAAGAGAGGCAAATCATAGACACTTAGGGTGTCATGTACTAAACAAGTGCAGTGAGGAAAAAAAGAAATAAAACATGAGTATGGAGAAATTTGTGAGTATTGTAACAATTCTCGCTTTTTTTCTGTTTGTGCCTCTTTTGTTTATTTTTATTTAGTGTGTCTTTGTACGGTTGTGCTAATATATTGAGATTTTATTTGCACATGCTAAAGACTAGAGTTGAGCGAACCCGAACCGCAAAGTTCGGGTTCATACCGAACATTAGGATTCTAGGACCCCAGACCCGAACACAGACATTCCACTGTATGTCCGGGTTGGAGTTCGGTGATTCATATCATATCATACATATCATACCCGCCGGCAATGGGTGGGACATTAGGTCCCCCCCACCCTTATTGTTATAGGGTCCCCACCCGCCGACACTGGGTCGGGACCTGGGGGGGACATTAGGTCCCCCCACCATTATTATTATAGGGTCCCCACCCGCCGGCAATGGGTGGGGACCTGGGGCGGACATTAGGCCCCCCCCCACCCAACATTATTAGGGTTCGGGTGCAAGTTCAAGCCCGAACCCGGACTTTTTTCCGAAGTTCGGCCGAACCCGCCAAACCCGAACATCAAGGTGTCCGCTCAACTCTACTAAAGACGTTTGTGAATATTTTGTGAAAACTAATTCCCATTCTGAGTGTGTAAATTACACCATCCTTTAGCAAGTGCTAAAAATAAAAGGCGGAATTATTTTATTTGCACATATGCCTGTTAGTATTCATAATTTGCTCATATTTACTACAGGTTGAGTATCCCTTTTCCGAAGATCCATTATACGAAATGACCTAAAATCAGAATTTTTTATTGTTTTTGGATAAGGTTCAGTTCAGATAAGGGACGCTCACCTTCATGGAGCTTTGTTCGTCCCTCCCTGGTGCCATACTGTGGAAGCGAGTACTCATGGGAAATATAGTTCCCAGTGTTAAATGTTTAGTACATTGCAAAAGGAGCAGAAAGCAAAAATAGTTTTGCACATAAAATAAATTCATATTTTTTAGTACATGCCCCATAAGTATGGTTGCATCTTTAAGTTAAAATAATCTTAAGTTAAACATTCTAAAGTAACTAGATTTTAATGTAAGAAAAAGTGTTTAAAGACTTTTAAAGCGCATGGGAGAGAATGTTGATGGGTAAACTTTCATATGTTATATATGGATTTAATACTAATCAGGTTAAACATTAATATGCGCTCCCAAAGTCTTTTTACCTACATAGGTAGGTACAGAAACTTTACAACCGTCAAGCATGCAATATATTTATTTTATTTAGAATAATTTTTAGCAGTAAGACAAACCACATTACATTAAGTAGAAAAAAAAAGATAAAACAAAACAACAAATTACACTACGCTTCAAAACATTTGATTGCACAAACAAAACTTTTTTTCTTCCTGATAATGGAACAATTGTGAGTTTAGTCTCCAGCAGTTTGTGAGAGCACTGAAGCGGACTCTAGATCACTAACACGCACAGGCAATCTGTATGAAGTTTTGCAGCTTAGCCAGAATATTCCCTTGTTGCAATTTGTCAGACAAAAAAAATATAAAAAGCAGCGGGATTGCTGCCTTAATACCGTGTTACCCCCCACTGGGCCTCTTCCCACATTTAAGAAGTAGATCTACAATATTGACAGATTCTGCATGGAAAACAACTGTATTATTTATTACTGGCAAAATATAGGAGCTGCAACGTTTCGAGTTAACTAACAGGCTCTTCCGCTTTAGTTTCTTAAAGGGACTCATGGGTAACGTGACAAAGTTCCTTTGGAACATATTCCTCATACATGACAGATTTATACCCTATATGGACAAAATTATTGGGACACACCACTTAATTATTGAGTTCAGGTGTTTCAATCAGACCCATTGCCACAGGTGTATAAAATTAATCATCTAGCCATGCAGTCTGCAGTTACAAACGTTTGTGGAAAAAAAATCGTTGTTCTGAAGAGCTTTTGTGAAATGTCCTTCCTGATAGATATTCAATGGTGAACTGTAAGTGGTATTATTGGAAAGTAAAAGAGTTTAGGAAGAGCAGCAACTCAGCCATAAAACAGAAGATCTCTTAAAGTCACAGAGTGGGATCACCTTGTGCTGACACGCATAAAAGCTGCCAATGCTCTGCTGATTCCATAGCTGAAGAGTGTCAAACTTCAACTGGCATTAATATCAGCACATAAACTGTGTGGCAGGAGCATCGTGGAATGGGTTTCCATGGCCAAGCAGCTGCATGCAAGCCTCACATCTCCAAGTACAGTGTCAAGCATTGGATCAAGTGATGTAAAGCATGCTGCCACTGAACTCTGGAGTAGTGGAAACATGTTCTGTGGAATGACAAAGCATGCTACACTGTTTGGCAGTCTGATCGGAGAATATGGTTTTGATAGATGCCAGGAGAATGTTACCTGCCTGACTGCATTGTGCCTACTGTAAAGTTTGGTGGAGGAGGTTTAATGGTATGTTGCTGTATTGCAGGGGTTTGGCTAGGTCCCTTATTTCCAGCGGACGGAAATCTTAATGCTTCGGCATACCAAGACATTTTGGACAATGCTTCCAACTTTGCAGAAAACAGTTTGGAGAAGGCCCTTTTCTATTCCAGCATGACTGCGTCCCAACGCACATAGTAAGGTCTATAAAGACATGGTTGGATGAGTCTGGTGTGGAGGAACTTGACTGGCCCACATAGAGCCCTGACCTCAATCCTATCAAACACCTTTGGGATGAACTGGAACAAAGTTTGAGATCCAGGCTTTCTTTTCCAACATCAGTGCCTGACCTCACAAATGGTCTACTGGATAGCTGCTTAACCTGGGAATAAAATTCTACCCATGGAGTGCTTAGTTCTTGTCTCATTATTTATATAATTAAAGGACTGTGTGTGCTCCTTCTCATAGACCGTTTGAGATATAGAGTGCGTATCTGATTATTGCATTAAAACTACTGGATGAATGGTCAAAAATTCGGATAGAAAAACTCCAAAATCTTCTGGTTGGTGTAATGGTCAGGAGTCTCAATACATTTCTCCACATAGTGTATTTCCTAGCTTTACATCTAGCAAATGAATAGATTAGGAGGGATATTACAATAAAACTTTTTGGTACTTTTGCAGCTATGGTAAAAATTGAAAGAGAATGGCAGATAGTGCAATCAGTTCCATAATGCTTCATGCACTGATATGCCTGAATTGCATGCTGGGTGCATGTAATTCCATACAGGTTTTGTGTGCTAAAAATCATCTTGATTTGATAAATGCAGTGTGACAAAAACTCGTTAGTGTGACAATATATGTAGTTATTTAGGAACTAATCAGGTCAACAAATATGAGTATGTATAAGGATTGATTGACTACTTTTTTAAACTATGTAACATATTATATACAGTGCATACTTTTTGTATTGATAAAATAAACATTATCTTCGATTTCTTTTAGTAACAAACCAAATTAAGCTTCATATCTGACTTTGATGTTAGTGTGTCTGCCTACCTTTTGAAAACCATAGTCAAATAGTAATCCATCTTCTGGAGGGAAACTAACAGATCGATGTTAGACTCACCATACCACAATGTGTTTTATTAACATGTATAGAACATTTTACCAAATTAAGTCCCGGGCTTACAATTAACACAACGTTTATTTTAGAAATTAGAATTGTGGTAACAGCGCTGAAATTCAGTAACTAATTGCTGTGTCCTCTTATTTGCCTTTAATAGGCTTGGCACATCAGTGAATGAGACATTTTCCATTCCACTGCATGTAAACGTACGGAAAACAACACACTGTTTGTTGCGTGCAATGAACAAAAAGCATTGCTGGCCCAAATCTAAATAGAAAATCCTCAGTTTGGCCCCTGCATTTTTCCAGGCCTAGCCTGTGCTCTCTGTTGTGAATGACAGATGCCTTTTCAAATATTTAACCTCCCAATATTTTCCAGATCTCCGGCACGCAAAGGGGTTGAACACATGCCCTTATAAAACAAATTCAAGAACAAAACACATGGCACAGCCGGCACTATTTAAAACGACTCCGGTTTTACATCACCAGATGTATCGGGTGACACTTGTGTGAAAAACTGCTGTAATCAAAAAAAAAAAAAACAAGAGGGAAAATGCCAAACAGATAAAAAATTATATATATATATATATATATATATATATATATATATATAATATCATTTTTTATATATGTGAATGGATTAATTTCCAAACTCTCATATGAAACAGTTTTCTTTGAGATTATCCATTAGACTTTACAACCATAATACGTTGTTTTATCTTCTTCATCTTCTTGTTCTTTGCAGCACACTAATCTAACACACTGGAGGGAAAAGGTCATTTGTTCTTTTAAGTGCATAATAATTAACTGTGACTGGACACATGGATTCAATAAACAAGTGAATAATTCATTACCGCTTCTAAATAATTGAAGCAGAGGCAGAGCTGGCAGTTTACGTATAGCCAATCAGACCTAGTTAAAGTCCCCTCTCTTGATCGCAAAAAAAAAAATGAAGGTGTCTGTCTGCACTTGCAAAGAGAAACAATTGCCGACCAGACCAAAACTGCCTGCTTCTCAGATTTCTCAAGGTAGCATGGCAGTTTCTGGTCAGACTATTAAAAGTATATGCCATTTTATCCTCATATTAGGGGCACTATGGGCTTTATTCATGAAAGAGGAATAGGGTTACTGCCTTTTCTCAAAAAAAAAAAAATACCTCCACAATGTTGCCTCCATAGACCTACTATTTTCTTACAATTTTTACTGGTCTGATGGTAAATTTGGAAACTTATTTAGAGATTGCTACCAGTAGACACAATCTGCAGTGTGCCGGTGGCGGTACAAGATCCTGGGGGCCCTAATATTTCAGGTCCCCTATTATTACCACTCCTACATCTCTCCACCTGAGTATCATGGGAAATTTAATCCACAAGAGCTGGAGGCAGTGACAGCTAGATGATTATGATGATTGGCCATCTGTAGTAAATTATATTTCTTATAATTCTCAGACACCCAAATGATGTTTATGGAAATATAGTCCACAATAACTACAATATTTAAAACACAGAGGCCTAATCTTTGGCCCTCAGCAGCTGTGAATTATATTTCCTATGATGCTTAGCCAGTCAAACACTGGCTGAGAATCCTAGAAAATATAATCCAAAACAGCTGAAGTGTCAAATATATACCTATAACTGATAATTTGACTCTTGAACTTTCAATGTTGGGGATTACATTTCCCATCATACCATAATAGAAAAATGCTTGCTGAGCATAATGGGCAATACAATCCATAACAGTAGATTTGCCTCCCAACACCTAAGTAGTAGCTAAACTCCCCCCCTTGTCCTATGTGAGAAGCAAGGTTATGGGACACTCTTCCCTGGTGTCTAGTGGAGTTTTAGTCGTGGACAGCCGATAGTTCTGCCCCTCTGATGCCAGGCTCACCATGCATGTAAATGTCAGTGAGTCAGGCACAATATGTTGCAGGAGATTTGGTGTCTTAGGCCTTAGATTTTTTTTCTCCACAGAAAAACAAAAAATGCCCCCTATACAATTTGTAACTCAAGCTAGAACTAAATAATGCCCCAAGTAAAACAAATGCCTCAAGTTACAAATTCTACGGTTATTTCCTTAATCCCCTGTTAGATCAATCTCAAACTTCTCAACTCTTTACAGGGTCTGCATTATTTGTACAGATACAAAAAAATGTAACATTCATTATATTAGATACATAATTACAAAGTATTGCAAATATAAAATAAATAAAACTATCACTCAAGTCCCAACATATCATTAAATGAAGAAATGCTGCTGGAAGACTGTGGCACTTGGCATTGAAATGATGTTTGACTCACTGTATCCCACCATGTGTACATTTATGTTAACTCTGCTCCTCCAGCTTTATAAACAAATGACTCCACTGGAAACAAACAGACAGACGGACTGCGGGGACGAAACTTAATAAAAATGATCTCTTTAGTTTGAATGTTTAGATTTGACTAATTACTAAACCTACTTCATATTTATCATTTGATATGATTAGCACTCACGGAATCTTACATTTCAATGAGAGTATCTTAGATTTCCCCATAACTAAATAGTCAGTTGTGGTGAATTACCAACTGTATTGCAAACCTTAGACCAAAATAGCCGAGCTGGAATAATACTTAATATAAAAGTTGAACTTTTCAAAAATTTTCACATTTCTGCTATTTTTACCTTTGTTTTACTTTGTGATTTCACTAATTAATGAATAAACCACACCGGTCGTAGCCATATAATAACATACTATAACATTTCAAATGAAATTTTAACTTTTCCCTCCAGTTTAGGAAGTTCTGACTGAAATTAGAAACTAACTACAGCCACATTTTAAAAATGTTCACAGAAATTGTACACTGACGAGGGGTCAAAAGTAGTGTTGAGCGAACCCGAACCGCCCTGTTCGGGTTCGTACCGAACATTACGGTTTTTGGACCCCGGACCCGAACACGGACATTTCACTGAATCTCTTTCAGTTTATAGACTTTCGGATTATAGAAAGCCCATAGCATTACATGCATTCTATAAAACGAAAGAATGTTCAATGGCAGTTAATGTTACATTTGGCCAGTAGATGGCACTGTTGTAATATGAATGGTTACATTCGTGTAACCTGAAGGTTTAAATGTATCTTTCAAAGTTACTTAATTATAGACGAAAGTCTTTAAACCGAATCTCTTTCGGTTTATAGACTTTCGGTTTATAGAAAGCCCCTAGCATTACATACATATACATTGTATGTAATGCTATGGGTTTTCTATAAACCGAAAGTGTATAAACCAAATATCTTTCAGTTTATAGACTTTCGTTTTATAGAATGCATGTAATGCTATGGGCTTTCTATAAACCGAAAGTCTATAAACCGAATCTCTTTCGGTTTATAGACTTTCGGTTTATGGAATACATGTAATGCTATTGGTATTCTATAAACCAAAAGTCTATGAAACGAAAGAGATTCGGTTTATAGAAAGCCAATAGCATTACATGTATTCCATAAACCGAAAGTCTATAAACCGAAAGAGAGTCGGTTTATAGACTTTCGGTTTATGGAATACATGTAATGCTATTGGCTTTCTATAAACCGAAATAGAGTCCCCATTCATACGAATAGGTCAATTGACCTATTCGTATGAATGGGGACTCTATTTCGGTTTATAGAATAGCAATAGCATTACATGTATTACATAAACAGAAAGTATATAAACTGACTCTCCTTCGGTTTATAGACTTTCGGTTTATGGAATGCATGTAATGCTATGAACGAATGAACGAATGGTTAATAAACGAAAATAATTCATCCATTCGTGCTATTTGCTTTCTATAAACTGAAATAGAGTCGGTTTATAGAATACCAATAGCATTACATGCATTCCTGCACTTCATATCTGAGAGTCAAATAGAACCGTCAAATACTGTGCTTACAGCGCACTTTGAAAAATTCTAATAGTTTTGGGTGGTAAATAGTACATTTGCGTCTTGCGGTGCACTTCATATCTGAGAGTCAAATAGAACCGTCAAATACTGTGCTTACAGCGCACTTTGAAAAATTCTAATAGTTTTGGGTGGTAAATAGTACATTTGCGTCTTGCGGTGCACTTCATATCTGAGAGTCAAATAGAACAGTCCAATACTGTGCTTACAGAGCACTTTGAAAAATTCTGGCTACCTCCTCCTCCTCCAGCGCCGCTTCCACCTACACCGCCACGGTCACCGCCTCCTCAACCTATGGGTCACTTAGTATTAACTGAAACAGAATGCCCTGCACTCCAACCTTCTCTTAAATGGATAATTCTGTTGATCCTCCTGGCAGCCATGCTTTAGATTTAGATTTATGTTCTTCCAAAGCTAAAATCAAAGATTCCATCTAGTGCTATTTTATGGCTCAGCTGTATTTGTAATTTGAATGTATTTTATGTTATTTTAAGTTATTTCCCTATCTACATTTGCTTGCAGGGCACTTGTCCTACTCTTACCCACATTTTACTTCATTTTGCAGCCCTATAGCCCTTTCCAGGACTTTATTAGAGGCATTTTAGTGGCCAAAAGTTGTGAAATTAAAATGTGGGTAAGAGTGTCCCCATTCATACGAATAGGTCAGTTGACCTATTCGTATGAATGGGGACTCTATTTCGGTTTATAGAAAGCCAATAGCATTACATGTATTCCATAAACCGAAAGTATATAAACCGAAAGACATTCGGTCAATTGACCTATTCGTATGAATGGGGACTCTATTTCGGTTTATAGAAAGCCAATAGCATTACATGTACTACATAAACCCAAAGTCTATAAACCGAAAGAGATTCGGTTTATAGACTTTCGGTTTATAGAAAGCCCATACCATTACATGCATTCTATAAAACGAAAGTCTATAAACCAAAAGAGATTCGGTTTGTAGACTTTCAGTTTATAGAAAGCCCATAGCATTACATACAATGTATATGTATGTAATGCTATGGGCTTTCTGATTGGCTGCCCTGCAGCCTTTCAAAACGCGACATTAAATCGCCGAACCCCGAACTCCAACCCGAACATACAGTGAAATGTCCGTGTTCGGCTCCGGGGTCCAAAAACCTTAAAGTTCGGTACGAACCCGAACAGTGCGGTTCGGGTTTGCTCAACACTAGTCAAAAGTAGTGTTTTGATCATGGGCCAGCCCATGTAATTACCTAAAGGTAAGGAAGTTTATCCAGAATACATTCAATTCAGACAAACCCTCTCACACTCTACTGTAGGTTCTCCAGAGAAAATCTATAGCAATATGTAAAAGACCCAGCCTGACAAGTATTGGAATTCCTTGCTCAAAATGTTTGAAATTGCTTGAACCATTTAGAAAATAAGTTACCATTGTTTTTGATGCTCCATTGATTAAGGGGTGTTCATAAGATTGTAAGCTTACGAGCAGGGTTCTCTACCTCATGTACCAGTCTGTACTAGTTTGTCTAAATTAGTATGTAGTTCCTTTCTTTGCTCTGTACCAAGCGCTTCGAGAATTGGTGGCGCTGTACAAATAAATGTTAATGTAATAAGTGGGCAGGTACATAAAAAAAAAAAAAAATTATTTAAATGCCAGTGGAATCTCTGAATAAACTGTTTTATCCATAACAATGTCACGTTGAAGATGGAAATCCTCCAACTTAAAAATAATTTTGAAAATAAGACTATGACTTACAGAACAAGATGTGGCAATATAGGAAGCCAGGAAAAAGCCTAGGTTCATGTGAAACATATTTCAGAGATTGGCCAGTGCCTCCACCCAAGCTGTAAACTATAAATGCTAGTTAGGCCTCTGGTTCAGTACAATGAAACCCACAATAGATTCGGAGACAGGAAATCAGCATAACCATACTGAAAAGCAATAACAATACCAACTATTTGATTATATTCGATTAGACAGAATGTCTGTACTTTTCCTAAGTAAAATAAAATGCAATTTATTTATATATTTATTTATTTTTACCAGAGAAACACAATGCACAGGTATTGTAACAAACTATCTCAAATACACAACTTGTGTAACCAAAAAAACTAGCTTGAGCCAAATCCCATGTTTAAAATATGATCCGAATTCTTTCAGACCGCCATCATTAAAAATCTTGTTTGTATAGGTTACTAAACTGTTATATTTTAAAGAGCAGTTGGTCCGCTGTTTAAAATGGTGGTAGCCCTAAAAGACAACGATACCTTGTGATTTTAAAATAAATAAATAAAAATTACCCTTTACATTACATTAACATTTATGTGTAAAGTGGCAAAAATTTAGGCAGCAGTTGATACAGATCAAAATGACTAATTTAGACAAATAGAGACATGAGGTATAGAGAGCCCTGCTCACAAGCTTCCAAGTAACACTAAATAAACATATTTAGTTGTTATTTGTTTTAAGTTAAAAATAGACCTGCATTACCATTTCACTCACCAGCAGTGCTATCTGCATGGGAAACGAGTTGTCATTTCCCTCATTCCAATTCAACCATTAGGGAGAGGAGGCCTGTTACTTGACATGTGCCAATAGCTTTTACTAGTAAGGAACTGTCTATGGGGGTGATGTAAAAGCATGGCGCACACACAGATAGCACCAAATACTGGCGCTATCTGTTTGTGCACCTATGTATAAAGCAGACTCCCAAACTTCAGCCCGAGGCGAATCAGGGCACCAGAGGGGGGAGATTGTGCGATCAAGGGTCAGTACTACCATGCATGTGTGATAGTGCTGTCACTCGGACTGTCAGCGACACTGCTCATGCAAATGAATCTGCGCATGTGCAGTGTGCATTCTAGAATGTCTCAGTCACCGAAAAGTGGGACAGAGGTAGAGTTCAGAGGGACAGCCTCCAGAAATTGTGACTGTTCCGCGGATAGAGGGACAGTTGGAAAGCATGAACTCCCGACGTGTTGTCAGTTTGCAGCTCCTCTGCCAGTCACACACTTCCTGGACCATTTAAACTATGCTTCAAATAAGTAGTGAGTTGTCATTATGATACCGCCCTAGGAAACAATGGGCTTTATTCATGATATAAAGAACTGCAATTGAGAAGGGAATTTCAAACATACGTCAAAAGTTGTTGGAACAAAAAGTCTCCCATTCAGCTAAGTGGCCAGGAAGGAGTAGGAGCTGGGTGCCCACCAAACACATGTTACAATTTATTTAACCCCTTAACGACAGATGACGTGCCAGACACGTCACGGCAAATCGAGGACTTGTCGACAGGTGTCGTGCCTGGCACGTCATGCACTAAACTGAGTAAAGAAAGCGACCAGAGGCATTGTGCAACACCCCCCAAATGTGCAGGGGCGCGCTACGATCACTCCACGGAGTGATCGTAGCAGCCATTTAAAAATGGCTGCGCCCGCTGCACACATGTGCTTAGAAAGCGAACGATCGTTCGCTTTCTAAGCATCTCCGGTGTTGTTAAAGTGCCTCGCCAGCGAGGCACTTAACGACACCTTCAGGCTGCCCAGAGCCGATGGTGGTCGCTCTCCTGAGCGACCCCATCGGCTCAGTAGAAGGCAACGCTGCCTGTACAGGCAGCGCTTCCCTTCTAATGGCAAGAGCATCGGAAGTGAAAGTATTTCACTTCCGATGCTCTAGGGGGAGCCAATCGATGCCGGCACAACAGATCTATGTGATCTGTGTGCAGGCATGTATGGTAAGTGCTCTGATGAGCACTTACCATACAGTCAAAGGCAATATTAGCAAATATTGCCTTTGACAAGTATTGATCTGCCTCCCTCACCTTACTAGTTATAGTAAGGGAGAGAGACAGATCAGATAAAGTAATAAAATAAAATAATAAAAAAAATATTTAATAAAACTTTAAACACCAAGGGCTTTTAGAAAAGCCATTTAACCCCTTCCCTGCCATTGATCGCTGTGTACGCAGTGATCATACACAGCAGCACATTTTTTGCTGTCTGTGCATTTTTTAGGGGTTCATTTTTTTTTACTGTAATTCATTACAGTATAAAAAAAAGCTCTTTTAAGAGAGATTAACCACTTTCTTGCTGTAGATCACTGCCTAAGCAGCGATCTGACGCAAATGCAGCAATCTTGCTGCAGAAGCATTTTTAAATTTTTTTTAACTTTTTTATTACACCCGTCACGTGTTAATTATACCCGCTAGGGGACTACGTTTAACGTAAAAAATTTTTTTTAGCTGTCTGACCGCATGTATAGCGATCAGTAACAGCTGATAAGTGACAAAGGCGGGTTGGCGTTTGCTTAGATGAGAATCACCATTCGTCTGGTTAGATCAATATTTGTAAATATTTGATCTGACCCGTGTAGATCTGCCTCCCTCTCACTTGAGTTTTAGTGAGGGAGGGAGACAGAGCTGTATAATGTAAGTTTTTAATTATAATATATTTAATAGAATTGAGACCCAAAGGCTTTTATAAAAGCCGTTTCCAGTATTTAACCCCTTCCCTGCAATTGATCGCTGTGTACGCAGTGATCTTACACAGCAGCACATTTTTTGCTGTCTGTGCATTTTTTTAGGGGTTATTTTTTTTTTACTTTGATTTATTACAGTATATCAAAGGCTCTTTTAAGAGCTATTAACCCCTTCCTTGCCGTATATCACTTCCTAAGCAGCACATATGGTCACTGCCTAAGCAGTGCATATGGTCACTGCCTAAGCAGCGCATATGGAGCAATCTAGTCGCAGAAGGATTTTTTTTTGCTATCAGCATTTTTTTTTGTCAGACTCGCTAGGGGTTAGTTATACCCACTAGGGGATTACGTGTATTCCTTTTGAAGCTGTCTGAACGCGTGTATAGCGATCAGCAACAGCCGATCAGTGGCAAAGGTGGTTTGGTGATTTCTCAGATGAGCATCACCATTCGTCTGGTTCGTAAATATTGTTCTGACCCATATGGATCTGCCTCCCTCTCCTCACTTGAGTTTTAGTGAGGGAAAGAGACAGATCTGTATAACATAATTTTTTAATTGTAATAAATTAAATAAAATGTTAAAAAATTGTGAGTCCCAAGGCCTTTTATAAAAGCCATACCCTTTGTATAGTGTAGTGTATTAACCCCTTCCCTGCCACTGATCACTGCACAGCAGAACATTTTTTCTTGTCTGTGCATTTTTAGGAGTTAATTTTTTTGTACAGTACTACAAAGGCTCTTATAAGAGCTATTAACCCCTTCCTTGCTCTACATGTTCAAATTCCAAGTTTGAAAATCAAAAAGCGCATCCTCTCAAATGTAGCCTTTCAACACCCAACAAAGCTGACAAAGCTATGCATGGGTGGTATCCCTGTGCTCGGGAGATGTTGCTGAACATATATTGTGGTATTGTTTGTCAGTGACACATACCGAAATATGTGAATTTGTGTCTAAAGTACAATGTATGTGGGAAAAAATACACAATAAAATGACTACCACAAACTTTGACAAAGGCTGGTGGTAGAATTGGTGCATGGAAAGTGTTAAAATAACACCATTTAAAATAGCCTAGGGTGTCTACTTTTACAAAATATATACTTTTTGGGGTAAAATACACTGTCCTACTTTAAAAAAAAGTCCCAAATGAAAGATGGGCTCAGGCTGGCTACACGTCAATATTCCAAGTTGAAAATACGCACCTTCACAATGTGGCCCTTTTAGCCCCCAAACAACCCAACAAACCTATGCATGGGTGGTATCCCTGTACTCAGGAGATGTTGTTGAACACATATTGGCTTATTGTTTGGCAGTGACACATACCAAAATCTGTGAATTTATGTCTAAAATACAATATTTGTGAAAAAAAACCACACAAAAATTACTACCACAAACTTTGACAAAGGCTGGTGGTAGAATTAGTGCATGGAAAGTGTTAAAATACCACCATTTGAAATAGCGTAGGGTGTCTACTTTTAAAAAATATATGGGTTGATGGGGTAAAATACACTGGCTGGTTTCAAATATGTCCCAAATGGGACATGGGTGCAGGCGGTCTGCATGTCAAAATTTCAATTTGGAAAACCAAAAACTGCACCTACCAAATTTGGCCTTTTACCCCCCAAACAACCGAACAAACCTATGCATGGGTGGTATCCCTGTACTCAAGAGATGTTGCTGAACACTTATTGGGGTGTTATTTGGCAGTGACACATACCAAAATCTGTGAATTCATGTCTGAAGTACAAGGTTTGTGAAAAAAAAACACAAAAAAATTACTACCACAAACTTTGACAAAGGCTGGTGGTAGAATTAGTGCATGGAAAGTGTAAAAATACCACCATTTGAGATAGCCTAGGGTGTCTACTTTTAAAAAATATATGGGTTGATGTGGTAAAATACACTGGCTGGTTTCAAATAAGTCCCAAATGGGACATGGGTGCAGGCGGTCTGCATGTCAAAATTTCAATTTGGAAAACCAAAAACTGCACCTACCAAATTTGGCCTTTTATCCCCCAAACAACCCAACAAACCTATGCATGGGTGGTATCCCTGTACTCAAGAGATGTTGCTGAACACTTATTGGGGTGTTATTTGGCAGTGACACATACCAAAATCTGTGAATTCATGTCTGAAGTACAAGGTTTGTGAAAAAAAAACACAAAAAAATTACTACCACAAACTTTGACAAAGGCTGGTGGTAGAATTAGTGCATGGAAAGTGTAAAAATACCACCATTTGAGATAGCCTAGGGTGTCTACTTTTAAAAAATATATGGGTTGATGTGGTAAAATACACTGGCTGGTTTCAAATATGTCCCAAATGGGACATGGGTGCAGGCTGTCTGCATGTCAAAATTTCAAATTGGAAAACTAAAAACTTCACCTCCCAAATTTGGCCTTTTACCCCCCAAACAATCCAACAAACCTATGCATGGGGGGTATCCCTGTACTCAAGAGATGTTGCTGAACACTTATTGGGGTGTTATTTGGCAGTGACACATACCAAAATCTGTAAATTCATGTCTGAAGTACAAGGTTTGTGAAAAAAAAACACAAAAAAATTACTACCACAAACTTTGACAAAGGCTGGTGGTAGAATTAGTGCATGGAAAGTGTTAAAATACCACCATTTGAGATAGCCTAGGGTGTCTACTTTTAAAAAATATATGGGTTGATGGGGTAAAATACACTGGCTGGTTTCAAATATGTCCCAAATGGGACATGGGTGCAGGCTGTCTGCATGTAAAAATTTCAAGTTGGAAAACAAAAAACTGCACCTCACAAATTTGGCATTTTAGCCCCCAAACAACCCAACAAACCTATGCATGGGTGGTATCCCTGTACTCAGGAGAAATAGTAGAATCTATTTAGCATGTTTTTTCGTTCGCTATTGTCGATGAGGAGAAGTTGTTTCAAATAAAAATCAGGAAATTTGTGTATTTTTTTTTTTTTTACCATATTTTTTTTTTTTTTTTTTTTTTTAATAATATGATAAGATATGATCAAAAATATGGCATCCATAGAAAGCCCTTTTTGTCCCGATAAAAACAATATATAATATGTGTGGGTACAGCAAATGACGAAGAAGAAAATTACTGCTAAACACAAACAGCACAGAAATGTTAAAATAGCCATTGTCCAGAAAGGACAAAAATATTTCAAAGGCTCTGTCCTTAACCCCTTAGTGACATGACTTTTTTGGCTTGTCCGACGCTTGGTGACATGGGCTGTTTTAACATTTCTGAGCAGTTTGTGTTTTGCTGTAATTTATTTCTGTCTCATTTAGTGTACCCGCACAAACTATATATTGTTTTTATCGTTATAAGAAGGGCTTTCTTTTGATACCATTATTTTGATAATAGCATATCATTTGATGTAAAAAAAATAATAAAATATGGCAAAAAAATTGAAAAAATACTTTTTTTATGACTTTTATTTGAAAAATCGTATACTCATGTACAAGAGACAACAAAAAAACACTGCTAAAAAGTTTCTAATATATGTCCTGAGTTCAGAAATAGCCCATGTTTTTATGTTTTTGTGCTTTTTTATTCATGTTACAGGGCCAGAACTATAAGTGGTGCAAAGCTATTTTAAAATCCTTTCTTTCAAAATTAGCGATAGTGACATTGTAACACTGATTTCTGTACTAAATCCATGAATGACCCCCAACATGTACATATTTTTGAAAACTAGACAACTCAGGGCATTTAACTTGGGGTATTTTGACACATTTCATGTAGCCATTTTACCACCAATCTATGCCAAAGTTTGCAGCAAAAAATCTTTTTTTTTAATTTTTCACATATATTGCAATTTAGGTAAACATTACCTTAAAATGTGAAGGGATATTTCCAAATAACACCTCAATATGTGTTCAGCAACATCTCCTGAGTACAGGGATACCACCCATGCATAGGTTTGTTGGTTTGTTTTGGGGCTAAAAGGCCACATTTAGGGGGTGCTCATTTTGGTTTTCCAACTTGGAATTCTGACATGCAGAAAACTTGTGCCCATGTCCCATTTGGGACATTTTTGAAGCCAGAAAGTGTATTCTACCCCACAAAACCATATATATTTTTAAACTAGACACCCTAGGGTATTTCAAATGGTAGTATTTTAACACTTTCCATGCACTAATTATACTACCAGCCTATGTCAATGTTTTGGGTAGTAATTTTTTTTCACATACATTGTACTTTGTGCATGAATTCACAGATCCTGTTATATGTCAGTGCCAAACAACACCTCAATATGTGTTCAGCAACATCTCCTGAGTACAGGGATACCCCACATGTATAGGTTGATTAGGTTATTTGGGGGTTAAAAGGCCACATTTGAGAGGTGCACTTTTTGGTTTTCCAACTTGGAATTCTGACGTGCAGAAAACCTGCTACCATGTCCCATTTGGGACATTTTTGAAGCCAAAAAGTGTATTCTATCCCACAAAACCATATATTTTTGAAAACTAGACACCCTAGGGTATTTCAAATGGTAGTATTTTAACACTTTCCATGCACTAATTATACTACCAGCCTATGTCAATGTTATGGATAGTAATTTTTTTTCACATACATAGTACTTTGGGCATGAATTCACAGATCCTGTTATATGTCAGTGCCAAACAACACCTCAATATGTGTTTAGCAACATCTCCTGAGTACAGGGATACCACCCATGTATAGGTTGGTTAGGTTATTTGGGGGTTAAAAGGCCACATTTGAGAGGTGCACTTTTTGGTTTTCCAACTTGGAATTCTGACGTGCAGAAAACCTGCGCCGATGTCCCATTTGGGACATTTTTGAAGCCAAAAAGTGTATTCTATCCCACAAAACCATATATTTTTGAAAACTAGACACCCTAGGGTATTTCAAATGGTAGTATTTTAACACTTTCCATGCACTAATTCTACCACCAGCCTATGTCAATGTTATGGATAGTAATTTGTTTTTCACATTCATTGTACATCGGGCATGAATTCATAGATCCTATTATGTGTCAGTGCCACAAAACACATTAATATGTGTTCAGCAACATATCCTGAGTACAGGGATACCACCCATGTGTAGGTTAGCTAGATTATTTGGGGGCTAAAAGGCCATGTTTAGGGGGGGTGCATTTCCAACTTGGAATTTTGACATGTAGTCAGCCTGCGCCCATGTTCCATTTGGGACACTTTTGAAGCCTGTCAAAGTATTTTACCCCATAAAACCATATATTTTGGAAAACTAGACATCCTAGGGTTTTTAAAATTGTGGTATTTTAACACTTTCCAAGTGCTAATTCTACCACCAACCTATGTCAAAGGGTTGGGATGTCATTTTTTCCCCACACACATTGTAGTTCAGGCAGGAATTTTCAGATTCTGGTATTTGCCACTGCCAACCAACACCTCAATATGTGTTCAGCAACATCTCCTGAGTACAGGGATACCCCCCATGCATAGGTTTGTTGGTTTGTATTGGGTCTAAAATTCCACATTTAGGGGGTGCGCAATTCCAACCTGGAATTTTGACATGTAGTCAGCCTGCGCCCATGTTCCATTTGGAACATTTTTGAAGCCGTCCAATGAATTTTACCCCATCAAACCATATATTTTTGGAAAATAGACATCCTAAGGTATTTCAAATGGTGGTATTTTAATACTGTATAGGTACTAATTCTACCACCAGCCTTTGTAAAAGTTTGTGGTAGTACTTTTTTGGGAGGTTTTTTTCCACATGCATTGTACTTCAGGCATGAATTCACAGATTCTGGTATATGTCACTGCCAAACAACAACCCAATATGTGTTCAGCAACATCTCCCGAGTACAGGGATAGCACCCATGCATAGGTTTGTTGGTTTGTTTTTGGCTAGAAGGCAACATTTGTGAGATGCGCATCTCAAAATTCCAACTTGGAATTTTGACATGTAGTCAACCTGCATACGTGTCCTTTATGGGATATATCTTTGAAGCCAGCCAATGTAATTTACCCCCACCAAACCATATATTTTTTTATCGGTAGACCCCCATCACTACTTGTGGCAAGGGCTCAGCAGCCACCGATACATCGCTAGATGATGTATCAGAAAGCTGAATAGGGTCAAAATCGAACCCTGAGTCCGCGGCCTCAGAATCAGTGCGTAAGCAGTGATCTGGAGCAAAGAAGGGGTTAATAGCTCTTAGAAGAGCCTATCTAGTACTGTAATACATTACAGTACAAAGAAATTAATCCATAAAACAGTGCAGACAGAAAAACATACTGTTGCTGTGCAAGATTACTGCTTACACAGTGATGAATGGCAGGGAAGGGGTTAATACACAGTGAAAGACTTTCATAAAACCTGACAATTTTATAAAATGTTATTTTATATCACTAATACTGATCTGTCTCTTTCCGTCACAAAAATGTAAGTGAGGAGAGGGAGGCAGATCAATATTTGTGAATATTGATCCGACCAATTTTGATCTGACCAGGGCGAATGGTGAGCTTAATTGAGAAATCACCAAACCGCCTTTGCCACTAATTCGCTGTTACTGATCGCTATGCGCTCAGGCAGCTTAAAAAAAAAAAACTCAAATATTTTTACTTTACATGTAATCCCCTAGCGGGTATGTGTAAAAAAAATAAAATAAAAATATGCAGACAGATAAAAATTGCTTTGGCGTCAATATCATTGCGTAAGCAGTGATCGACGGCAAAGAAGGGGTTAATAACTCTTAGAAGAGCCTTTTTAGTACTGTAATAAATTACAGTACAAAAAAAAATTAACCCCTAAAAAATGCACAAACGGCAAAAATAAATGCGCTGATGTGCACGATCACTGCTTGTGCAAGATGAGTGGCAGGGAAGGGGTTAAACGCAGGGAATTGCTTTAATAAGTTTTTTTTTATTGTTTTAATATTTGTGTGTTGTGTGTTTATTGGTTTTTTTTACTTTTAGAACTTTGATCTGTCTCTCTCCCTCACTAAAAAAAATGTGAGGAGAGGGAGGCAGATCATAACTGGTCAGATCAATATAGGGTTAATATTGATCTGACCAGTCAGTGGGGATGTTCAGCAGAACATCCCCACTGCCTGTCAGTGTGCCTGGCAGTCACTGATTGCCTCTGTGAAGAGGCAATCGTGTGACAGCCAGAGAGCACAGGAAGCAGGTACTTCCTGCCTCCTGTGCTCTTGCCCTTAGAAGGGCAGCGCCATCTTGGTCACTCAGTGACCAAGATCGTGCATTTTTTTTTTGTGTTCCTGATTGCCTCGACTTGCGAGGCAATCAGGAACACTTTCTGAGCATAGGAAGCGAAAAATTCATTTTTTTTAGTATTGTACGATGCTTCCACACGGAAGCATCGTTACAATACCCTTAGAGCACTGAAAGCGGAAAAACTCCGCTTTCAGTGCTCGTTTTGACACAGGACGGACTAGGTCCGTCCTGTGTCACTAACGCTTCGCCACACAGGACGGACCTAGTCCGTCCTGTGTCGCGAAGGGGTTAAGGGGTTAATGGATAAACATGAAAATAACTGAGTGTATCTGTTCCTTATTTACAATATTGAGAATATATATTATATTCCCTTTCACGCACATAATGTGGAAACAAAATTGAAGTACCAAGTACTTGGTAAATGGTGTCCTAATTAAAACATGTTCCAAATAGATGACACTTAAAATATTTCAGATGTGGAAAAGGTTCAGTTAACAAGCAGGCTTGCCTTCTACATGAATATTATTTGATGAACTGGAGAAGCATATAGAACATAAACGCAATGAGTATCCAAAACAAAGAGGAAAAAATAGTGGAAAGTTCCAGTTATACGAAAAAAACCCCAGCTAAACTAGTGGAAATGTCTGAATAATTATATAATGCCCCAATAAAGATGCCTTTTGAACTGAGAAGAACAATGCACGCTGACATGCACGACAATGCAGTAAATTTGTGGATGTGTGGATGGGTAAGAGGAAGAGTCTGTGTGTAGAGTAAAGAGGAAGGAAGTTGTGCTGAAATATTAATATCAAAGCAACTTGTTAGAAGGCATGAAAGAACAGGAAAAAAAGCATATTAGCCTTTTGTCCCTTGTCTTGAAAAGAACACGGTTTCTTTAATAATCATCTAGAGATGTATAAATATTTAGTAATTTAACAATGAAAAGGAAGTATTTCACAAGCAACAAAAATGAGTCAAATCTTGACATTTCTAAAGACTTTCTAGCCCACTTATAGAGAGGCGTCACTAGGGATGGTGTCAACCGGTGTGGTAACTAATGGTGTCACCACCCTGGATTTCCTCCAATACCATGTCAAACGGATTCCTTAGTAATGCCAGTCAGATGGCCTATTAAATATGCCATACAGGAGCCCCACAAAATATTCCACATACAGGAACCCCACAAATTATGCCACACACAGGAGCCCATTAACTATACCACACACAAGAGTCCCAAACATTATGCCACACCAGAGCCCCATAAATTATGCCACACCAGAGCCCCATTAATTATGCCTCACCTCAGAGCCCAATTAATTAATTATGCCACACACAAGCACCCCATAGTTATGCCACACACAAGCACACCATAGTTATGCCACACACAAGTGACCTATAGTTATGCCACACACAAGCGACCCATAGTTATGCCACACACAAGCACCCCATAATTATGCCATACAAAAGAGCCCCTTAATTATGCCACACATGGGGGCCCATTAAATATGCCACACATGGGACCAGCATTAATAATGCCACACAGGGCAGCCCTGTGAGGTGACAACTGTACAATTCTAAAGCAATAAATATCTATGCACACAGATATGTCTCTCTATCTCTCTCTATAACTAGTTGCATGTATACTTATTTGAACGTTTTAATATTATATTTAACTATTTTCATATGTAATAAAAATGTTATTGAAAAATTGCATTCCTTGCTTTTATTCCCTTCCTCTGCACCCACATTGCAACTAAAGGACTTAACACAGCACCATACAGTACCCATAGCACTTGGCTTGCACTCATATTGCAACTTCACGATTTGGCATGCCACAGTGTCAATGCCCCACAGAACATACCAGTGTCAATTTGCCCCACAGAACTAGCCAATGTCACTTTCCCCATAGTACATATTATTTTTCCCCACAGCATTACTTTGCCAATTAGATAAAACCAGTTTTCCCATTAATATGCCAGTGTTAGTTTGCTCATATATATGCCACAGCCAATTTGCCCAATAATACGGCAGTATTATTTTGCCATTAATATGCCACAGCTAATTTGCCCAATAATATGCCAGTATTATTTTTCCATTAATATGCCACAAACAATTTGCCCAGTAATATGCCAGTATTATTTTGCCATTAATATTCCACAAACAATTTGCCCAATAATATGCCAGTACTATTTTGCCATTAATATGCCACAATCAATTTGCCTAATAATTTGCCAGTATTATTTTGCCATTTAATATGCCACCGCCAATTCGCCAAATTATATGCAAGTATTATTTTGCCATTTAATACGCCACAGCCAATTTTCCTAATAATATGCCAGCATTATTTTGCCATTAATATGCCACAGCCAATTTACCCCTATAATATGCCAGTATTTTGTCATTAATAAGCCACAGCCAATTTGCCCAATAATATGCCAGTATTTTGCCATTAAATATGCCAGTATTTTGCCATTTAATATATGCCAGTATTTTGCCATTCAGTATGCCAGTATTTTGCCCTTGAACATGCCAGCATTTAGCCATTTAACCCCTTAGTGACAAGACATTTTGACCTTGACTTTCCTTGGTGACAAGGACTGTTTTTACATTTCTGGGGTGATTGTGTTTAGCTGTCATTTTCTTCTCTCTCGCATACTGTACCCACACAAATTATATGATGTTTTTATCACCATAAGAAGGGCTTTCATTAGATACCATTATGTTCATCATATCTTATAATTTACTACAAAAACATCATAAAATATGATAAAAAAAATTAAAAAAATAACTTTTTCTTACTTTGACCTAAAATATAATTTACACAAATACAATGATTAAAAAAGACCCCATCTAAATAGTTTCTAAATGTTGTCCCGTGTTCAGAAATATTCTTGTTTCCACGTTTTTCTACAGTTTTGTGCAAGTTATGGTGCAAAAAACAAAAATAGTGTTTTTTGTTTTTTTCCTATATTGACCTTTTGACCCTAACCCAAACCCTAAATTTACCCCTAACCCTAAATGTACCCCAACTCTAACCCTTATGCTAACCCTTAATATATTTAAATTTAATTTTAACCCTATCCCTTATGCTAACCCTAATTAAATTTTAACCCTAACAGCTATTTTAACCCGAATTCTAGATTTAAACTAATTAAGTCTTTTTTTTTTTCATTGCAATGTTGCAACATATTCAGAGCGACAGAAGTGCATTTTTTTTCACTTGCGAAGCTCTGACCACAAGAGGGCACAGCCATATTGCAAAAGCATCCTCCTGATCGTGGGAACCCCAGAGCCCAAATTTCGGTGTTGGCTATTGCCTCGACATCGAGGCAATAGACCAGCACCGTCAGAGCGGTTTTCGCCATCGTTGATCGTGAAAAAACGATTGTTTCATGGCAGGACGTGTCAGGCACGTCCATTGTCGGAAACAGAGTTCCCAGCTGAACGTGCCTGACACATCCATTGTCGCTAAGGGGTTAATATGACAGTATTTTGCCATTCAATATGCCAGTATTTTTCCATTTAATATGCCAGTATTTTTCCATTTAATATGCCAGTATTTTGCCATTCAATGTGCCAGTATTTTGCCATTTAATATATGCCACTATTTTGCCATTCAGTATACCAATATTTTGCCATTTAACATGCCAGCATTTAGCCATTTAATATGCCAGTATTTTGCCATTTAATATATGTCAGTATTTTGCCATTTAATATATGTCAGTATTTTGCCATGCAATATACCAGTATTTTGCCATTCAATATGCCAGTATTTAGCCATTTAATATGCCAGTATTTTGCCATTCAATATGCCACAATTTAGCCATTTAATATATGCCAGTATTTTGCCATTAGTATACCAGTGTTATTGTGCTTATTATATTAAAAAACATAGGGGGGCGGAGCGATGATCCCATTTGATCAGTTCAATCTCCTCTCTTTGTGTTGGAAGACAGGTAAGAAAAAGTTGTACACAGCCACCTAGTACTGCCCACTAGTGATACACAGGAGCCAGTAAGAGGGCAGGGGTGTATCTTATGACATCATCATGCAGGCTCTGATCACAGTTGTGAAGTGAGACTTGCTGGAAGATTTTGGAGAATGTTGCATCATGGGTAAAATTCTCAAAATGGATGCTGGAGATAGACACCTCATTTTATTTTACTTTTATATGCAATTAATTCAAACAAAGACATTTGTGGCATATGTCTTATATATGTGTTTGTTTTAAATGAATTGGTAATCTAGTTACATCTTATGTAAGTGGTAGTGTCCCTTTAATCCTAATCCAATTATTTTGGTATTCTACAGTTCTAAATCTGAATTAACCATATTTTACACTGTTCACCATTATGGAGATATCCACATTTGTTTCTGCTAATTTAGGTGGTGGTCTCCCTTGACTTGGCGCTGGAGCTGAAATTTCTTTCAGAAGAACTATGATAATTTCATACATTACAAACTGACTCACATGTCTCAAGTTGTTTCAGCTAAAAAAAAAATAAGAACGAAAACCTAAAGCAAAGAAAACAAAGTATAGATGACTTGTACTGCTAAACAAATTTGATTGCAAATAATTTTGATAGTCATGGTAATAATGGTAGGCCAAAGATTATATCTCAAATTACACATGCTATCATAAGTCATTAAAGAAAGCCTAGAGAACTTAATCAAAACATTTCAGTGGCTTAACTGTTGGGGCTATCTGCATCCTCAACAAACTACCATACCTACACAAAGATTTCTTCACCCATCCTATGTCTGCCTGAAGTTAAACCGATATGTCATCAGTTTATAATGTTAACATATTAAAATAACCCACAATCTTTAATTCAACTGATAACAATGATCTTGTTTGACCATTTACATTTATATTTTTATCAGTTGAATTAAAGTTTGTGGGTTATTTTAATATTATATATTATATATATATGCTCATGTATCTTATACCCAGTATATAAGACAATATTTGATAGATAGATAGAGATATCAGGTCAGGAATTGAATTTCGGCATTTATGGATTGGTGGGTTCTATGAGAGTTTGCAGCACATTGAGAATATCACCTACTCACCCCAAACTCAGGTCTATTCACTAAAATTTGACTTTGGAGATTGATTTTCAAATTCGGCAGATGAGTTTGACTTAGAAAAAAAAAACACAGGTTTGAATTTTCCCCATTGAAAATGGGAGGCAAAATGATTGAAGCTATTTTTGAGACTAAGTCAAATTCGGCACCTCGGAGTGTCTCCAAAGTTGAATTTTAGTGAATAGGCCCATCTTTTATAAAAAACAACACTTGAATTTACTGAACTCATGCCTTTAGCAAGCAATACGCTGCTCCACCCTACATCTCAAGGGAACTGGACGATTATTAATAATTTCGTTTCAAACAGTAATTAATGTATTCCACAATTTTTGTAAAATAAGAAGTTTGAACTTCATGTAACACTCCATTTAAAACTTAACATAAAGAATATTCATGTTAAAAAGCAGATGGTTAAATACATCCAGTTAGATTTTCCATTTTGATGGGTAAAATTTCATATTAAATATCTAGACATTAACACACACAGAAACTTTTGACCAACAAAGAAGGAAATTACACTGTACAGATGAAATATGTAATTATGGTATAGATTTCATACTTATGTAAAACTGATGGATGGGCGATATTACAAATACCACAACTTTCCCCCAGATTTCACTCTATGGCCAAATTTCTTTGACTTCCAATTTGTGGGTCCTTGGTTTTAGAATGTGGAATATTTTGTTTGTCAATATAAATAAAACATTTAACTGAGCAAGGTTTATGTGGGTTAATGTAATACACATTTTTGTGAGAGTGCCTTTAAAGAAAGTACAGTGTGGTACCATAATCTGTGAGGAGAAATGCATAGGGGTAAAGATGTCCTCCCTTTGTTTTACATGCCATCAATAAGGGGACATGTCAAGCCCTCACTTCTGCTTTTCTGATCTTGATACTTGGTGCGGTTTTTACCTGGACTATTAGAACCTGCTTTTACCTGGCTATTAGACCCTTCTGTTACCTGTATCGGTATCCTGGCCAGTAGTGTATCTTCCACAAGGCAAACAAGGCACTTGCCTAGGGCGGCACTTTGCCAGAGGACGGCACTTTGCCAGAGGGGGTTAAAACACACTTCTGGTGCTTCAAACATTTTTGCTCCCTCCCCCACCATTCAGCAAGCTTTAGCTCCTTCCAATTAATCGGGGTGATGGGGGCATGTAATGGATGTGGTGGGGGTATATAATGAAGGTGATGGTGGCATGTAATGGGAGTGATAGGGCATTTAGTGTGTATGCAATGTGGGTGATGAGGGCATGTAATGGGGTGATGAATTTTGTCTGCTTAGGGTAGCACCAAACCAAGATACACCACTGATCCTGGCACCTACCATACTGTCATCATTGACACTCGTGCCTGCTATCATTACTGAAACATGCTCACATTGTGTGGCTCTTCAGTATTTGTGGTCTGGCAAGTGTTGTCTCCTTCTGCAATTGGGGTTCACACCTGAATCATGGTACGTTACCCTCCAATTATTACACAGACTCTTTATTGATTAAGCTACACATTTTACATTTCTGAAAGTGGGATTGCTGTAATATCATGTAAAATGTATGATAACACATTTCCAGCTCCCATGTAACTTGGCTTTATGTAGGTTTTGAGACAAAAAAAGACAAATAACATCAAGTATTCCAAGAAATTCATCTCTGTTTTGATCCAAATAAAAAACATTCAATGTAATCTCTTCCATAATAGTTTTAAGTGTTCTACTCCTGCGTGGGCTGCAAGTTGGAAAAATGTGTCTAGATACAATACTTAACATTTAGCTGGCCAAAAATGAAGCAGCTTTTTCAGATTGCCAGGAACCTTTCATCACTGTGGCAAGACAGACCTTTCAATCGGCTGGACTGTCAGCTAAGCATGTTCTTTTCTGCTGATGATAACCATTTTGTTTGCTTGTTTTTTTTCTCCCACCCTATTGTGCTTATTTTACTCATTTATTATAGTTAAACATTTTTTATTTTAATAACAAACTGAATTATTAGGTCTAATATTATTTTAATTGGATTTTAACATTCAAGGACACAATTTGAAATGGCACGCAGGCATGTATTTTTTTGTTACATTTTTTTGAGAGGGGGTAAAATGGCATGTCTGCTGGGTGCCAAGGAGCACACAGGGAGGTTGTCAACACTTTTTGAAGTAAAGCTTTGCTGGCCATGCAGGAGTTTACACACTGAGAGGCACATTTTTGCTGGACGGATGACTATGCCCAAGTAGAAGCTGTTATCACCTTGTCTCACACTAATAAAAATGTCTAAACTGTCATTAGTGTCCTCATGAGGCTTTGCGTCTGCCTAAGAAATCCCCAGTCATGCCAGGTGATGTAGATGAATGAATAAATTATGGCCAAGCTTGGCAACCTGAAGTCCACTGACTATGGTGGAGCGCCAATCAGCGGCTGCTAAGGATGATTGGTATCTATAGTTACAAAAAGGTTGGCGGAACATAGTTCCAAGTATATTTGTAACATTTCCTTATGTAACAGACAACACTGTAATACAATCTAATATTGTTCTACAAAAATTATTTGCCTTGCTATAGATAACAAATATCAAATATAATACAATTCAGTAGGAGTTTAATTTTAGAGTGATGTGATCTACATGTAATGGGTAGTAAGAAAAATATGTGACTTCCACTACAAGAATTGAAAGAATGATATGAGCATTACATGAGTAAAAAAAAGTTATAATAGACCTACTAGTAAAATATAAGATTAAGGATGATGCTGAATGAAAACAGTAAAATCCTTAACATAAAATAACTGTAAGAAACTGGAGGACACAAAGTACTGGTCAACCTAACCTGCTGGTAACTAAACCTTAAATATATTTTACTTATTTGTAAACTTACAAGGACTTTAATGAGGAATGAATGCACAATCTTTTTCACTACTATTAAAAAAAATTACAATTGGGTCTCACCAGGCGCGGATGCTCCATATGTGCTAGGTGTGCGCTGTGATGTGTATTTCTGGGGTTTGTGTGTTCCAAACAAAGAGCGCACAAAGCCCGGAAGTACATACGGGAAAAAGACGGCAGCTGTGAATTCGTCAACAGTCACTCACTCTGCTGCCAATTCGACCAGCATGAAAAGTATACGAAAATTCCTGAGTTGGTGGCTCTATTGCCGAATTCGCAGCTGCCGTCGGCCCCTCGGATATATCTTGTATATTTCCGGGGGGTTTGTGTGCTGGCTGTTTACATCGTGCCACTGAGTGACAGGTATATTCTGGACTGGCAGCATGCCTGTCGCTCAGAGGCACTATACGCCCCTGGTTTTCACTGAAATCTCTCCCTTTCATATGCCATACAATACTGGCTACTAATATGATTTCTATCCTGTATAACCTACAGAAAACTAATATTAACCCTTTAAGGACCAGGGATTTTCCTGGGCCAAGGACCAGAGCGTTTTTCAATTTTTAATACGCGGTTTTTGAAACATAATTTTCCTCTCTCTCATTTAACGTACACATACAAGTTATATGTTGTTTTTTAAAGGACAGTTAGAGCTTTCTTTTGATACCATATACATAAAAATGATTTACATTTTAGTATTAAAAAATACATATAAAAGAGGAAATTTTTGAGGAAAAAAAAGTTTTTCCCCATTATTTTCCCAATAATAAGCTACATAACTAGTGCAACACTAACCCACTTATCCCCCCTAATTAACTAACTAATAAAAAAAAATATATATTGGTTCCCAAACCCCCCATAACAAAAAAGACAGAAAAAAACTCTGAAGAGTGCGATGTCAGATCAGTAAAAATCATGCAACAGGCATGCAGGGGTTACATTTTATTAAATTAATATATTAAAATTACCTTTATTTATTAAAAAAAACTTTATAAATTGTAAAAATAAAAAAATTTGTTAAAAAAATAAATAAATGAGGGCCATAAAGTGGAAGGAAACTGATCACAGTTAAAAACTGTGATCAGCAATGAAAGGGTTAATTTTTTTTACATTTTTTTTTTTAACCTCTGTATTTAATTAATTTATTTTTACTTACAGGTCACTCTCTGTGCTTCACTATAAGAATGTGAAGCACAGAGAGTGAATTAGAGTGTGAACACACTGACTTTGCCATCTAATTTGCATGTTATCGCGGTGATCACTCAATCACCGCGATCACATGCCCGGAAATGCACCGATCGGGTCCAGGAGCTTTGCCTCGGGTGCGAGGCTTAGCCCTGGACCCGTTGCAGACTGGCTGGCGGTGCCCACGGAGCGCACCACCGGCTAGACTGCATGACGAGTTAACTCGTCATAAAGTCGCTAATGGTGCGGCTCTTATGACGAGTTAACTCGTCATAAGGTCGGGAAGGGGTTAAGAACAATGCTTCCTAAAACAGTTTTGCTCCATGACTACTCTGGTAAAATATCATTGATTTCTCCTGATAATGTCAGCACGTGTAAGGCAGAACATGATTGTATTATCCTATGCAATCTCTTTTCTGTTCCATTTATGATAAATAGGCTGCAGGTTATTTCCTCAGGCGTTCAATAGCCCTCTTTTCCGGACATACACCTTACACCTTTATGGACAATCTATATTGTACAATAATATTACTATTTGTCTATGTTGTTTGGTTTCAATATCTAGATTGTAAGCTTACGAGCAGGGTTCTCTACCTCATGTACCAGTCTGTACTAGTTTGTCTAAATTAGTATGTAGTTCCTTTCTTTGCTCTGTACCAAGCGCTTCGAGAATTGGTGACGCTGTACAAATAAATGTTAATGTAATGTAGCAGTATTTAGGACACAATAACAGAGCATCGGGTAGATTAGGACCAACAGCAGAGACGACCAATGTGCAGCCCATCAGAAAAGTGCAGCCCGACTCACTAATATGTTGTTTTCTTGAATGCATTTTTCTTTTTGCACTGCTTTTGTATTACTGCTAAATAACCAAACATTTTTCTATAATAGTAATAATAATATTTTGGTACACTTAAGAAAAACCTTGGACACCCTTGACCTACCTTAGTACAATTCTGACTATTGCTACTGCGGATTTCTGGGAATTCATTGTAACATAGTAATTTAGGTTGAAAAAAGACACAAGTCCATCAAGTTCAACCCATCTACCTATCATTCCAGTGTTTTGATCCAAAAGAAGGCAAAACCCCCTAAGGAAGCTATAGTTCTGAGTTCCCATTATGCTAATAACAACTTGTTGTCCTTTTTTCTATTGTCGCATATTGGTATAGTTTTATGTTTCCCCACCCCCATCGAGTTATTTCACTGACGTCATTTTCTCTTTTTTGAAATCGGAGTCTAATTGAATGTATGAATTTTATTTTATATAAACAATGTACATTTTTCATATTAACACAATATTTTAGTCCCATTAGTTTATTTCAGTATTGAATGACATAATCTCATTAAGGATTATAGTTCCCTATCTGCTTGTCTTCCTAGCCCTCATATAAGGTACAATCATTGATAACAGGGCCAAGCAGTTCGATGTACTCTCCCTTTTTACTGACCAGTCTTATTCTGTTTTTTTCTACTGCCTTAAGTGGCTCTGCTCAGTTCTAACCAATGGCCTTAGAAAATTACACTTATACAGCTTCATCCCAAGAGAAAAATTGATGCTGCTCCCCAAAGGTATTAGAACTATGCTACGTTAACACTCCATATACATTTTTACTAATTATTATTTTGCTGTTATTGTTATTTAATCTACATGTTTGTTTCATGTTGTATCAGAGAGGACACATGTTTGCTTTACAGTAGTGAGAAGCACAGGAATCAGATCCAATAACAGCAGCATAAATCAGCTTATACTCTGGCTAGCTGCCTTGTTTCCCTGTGGTAGTGCATAGGGATAACATCTAGACCAAAACCATCTGCTTGCTTCACAGAAAAGCATGGCAGATACTAGTCAGAGGACTGGTTGGCATGTGCAGTAAACAGAGAGACCCACATTTCTACATGTGTTCAACAGAGGGGACTTAATTAGCACATGCAAGCCTCATGAACAGCTCTGCCTCAGCTCAGAGACAGAGCTGACCATAAAATCATTGGGTTGCTGCTACAGAAGGGACACTACTTTTTTAAGTCTTGCGTCTTATCTGAATGTCCCCTTAAATCCAAAAGAGTTTATAAAGTGCTAGAAAGAAATTTATTTGTGTCAGTGCCACTAAGATGGTGAATACTTTTCACACTCCCTCCTCCAATGCAGTTTGTAATATAACAAAGCATTGTAGGATTGCCGGTCTGAGGTGTCCCGCAATGTGTTTTTGGCTAACACACTTGGATAGATTCAAGGCTGGTCGGCAAAAGCAAAAGTTTTACTACTGCACGTTATTCCTAAAGGAATAGCATGCAATTCAATGCCAATGTGGAAAACATAAATATAGTGCATTGAAGCACTTGTATTGCGGTAAGTGCATAACTATAACCCTGATAATGTTATGCTGGGGGACTGTGGGTGTAATAGCCAGCCTCAGACCCCTAACATTTCTCCTCCCGTCCAAAATACTATGAATGCCCCCCTTGGGCATTAGCTGGCCCCATTACCAGAGGCGTCGCTAGGGGGGGGCTACTGGGGCTGAAGCCCCGGATCTCCTCTCCATAGCCCCGAATGGAGACTCTGGCCACGCCCCCTCGTACTCGGCCCCGCCTCCTCGCCCTCGGCCACGCCTCCTCCATGCTGCACTCTGGGTGCTGAGCAGCCCCAGACTCCGCCCCCTCGTGCTCGGCCCCGCCCCTCGCGCTTAACTCCGCCCCTCGATCGTGAGTGTCTGGCAGAGTGTAAGTGAGAATGGCAGTGTTATGAATGTGCATGTGTATGTATGTGAGTGGAAGAGTTATGAATGTGCATGTGTATGTATGTGAGTGGCAGAGTGTAAGTGGGTGTGAGTGGCAAAGCTATGAGTATGTGTGTGTGTGGCAGAATGTAAGTGGGTGTGAGTGGCAGAGTGTAAGTGGGTGTGAGTGGCAGAGTGTAAGTGGGTGTGAGTGGCAGAGTGTAAGTGGGTGTGAGTGGAAGAGTATAAGTAAGTGTAAGTGTGTGAGTGAGTGTTTTGAAGAGCGTAAGTGAGTGTAAGCGTGAGTGTCAGAGTTATGAGTGTGTATGTGTGTGTGGCAGAATGTAAATGTGTGTAAGTGGTCGAGTGTGAGTGTGTATGTCAGTGGCAGAGTGTGAGTGGTAGTGTAAGTGTGTGAGGCAGAGTGTGAGTGTTTGGAAGAGTGTATGCATGTGTGAGTGAGTGTGAGTGTCAGAGTTATGAGTGTGTATGTGTGTGAGTGGCAGAGTGTGTAAGAGTATAAATGTGAGCAGCAGAGTTATGAGTGTGTGTGTGAGTGAGTGTAAGCATGAGTGGCAGAGTTGTGTGTATGTGTGTTAGTGGCAGAGTGTGTGAGAGTATAAGTGTGAGCAGCAGAGTTATAAGTGTGTGTGTGAGTGAGTGTAAGCATGAGTATAAGTGTGCTTGTGTATGTGTGTGAGTGGCAGAGTGTGTGAGAATGTAAGCGTGAGCAGCAGAGTTATGAGTGTGAGTGGCAGTGTGTAAGTGTGCGAAAAGGAAACCGTGAGTGGCAGAGTTATGAGTGTGAATTCCAGTGAGATGACTAGGAGAAAATGTGACTAATGACTATTATTCATATTGAATGTGATAATCAAGTGTGAAACAATGTTATCATCTCATATTATTTTTTTTTCACACCTGATTATCACATTCAATATGAATAACAGAATTAATCTTTATATTTAGTCTTTATATTGATGGCAATAAAAGTCCATACACATGGCATTAAACATCCCATGTACCTGGTTACAGTATTAAACCCATACATTATGAGTGAATGTGCTGCTCATTATATTATGGGCTTTACTCATGAAAGGGAGAAGTGCAGGGAAGTGAGATGAGAATTTCAAAATGAAGGCTAAAGTAGCAGAGTTGGAAAAATTCTCCCATTCAGTTGAATTCCCCTCTCAATTCCCTGCACTTCTCTCTTTTATGAGGTTGGTATAAGGAGCATACCTTTATACCTCAGCCTATTCTCCCCAGGTTTTGACCCCTTTTTATTAAAAAATAAAATCTTTATGATGTGCGTGTGAGAGTTGCAGGTTTACACACGTGTCTGCGTGGCAGAATATCTGTGTGGGAAAGGCCATCTGTGTGTATAAGGTTGTCTGTGTGTAAGGTTGTCTGGATGCGTGTGTGTGTAAGAGCGTGTGTGAGTGTAAGGTTGTCTATGTGGGGGTGTAAGGGTGGGTGTCTGTGTGTGTGTGTGTGATATCCCCTATATTATGACATATTATGAGACTGTTGGTCAACTTTTTTCTCAAAGTCTGGTAAATGGTGTATGCAACGTATTCAATGATCAGTTATTTTGAAATCATGGCAATTTGCTCACATACAAGTGTGTGTGTGTGTGTAAGTGGGATTGTGTGTCTGTGTGTAAGTGTGAGTATATGTGGCTGTATGTGTGTATTTGTGGCTGTGTATTTATGCGTATAAGTGTAACTTCGAGTTTTTTGTGTGCTGTGAGTTCTATTGTGTATTGTGGTAGAGTAATGTGCAGCATGAGTGTGTGATACACTCACACACTGCACATTACCGTGAGTTGTATTGCTGTTGAGACTGATACACTCACACACTGAGTGTTGGTCACAGACAGACATACAGTCAGTCACACACACAGTCAGTCACAGACAGACACACACACACACACACACATGTAGTCAGTAACAGACAGACACACACATACAGTCAGTCACATACGGACACACACATACAATCAGTCACAGTCAGACATGCAGTCAGTCACACACTCATACAGTGGGTCACAGGCAGACATACAGTCAGTCACATAAACACACAGTCAGTCACACATGCAGTCAGTCATATACGCATACACACACACTGTCAGTCACATACACTTACGCACAAGTCAATTTTGTTGTTGTTTACAATATAAAAAGTGCATCTATCAATATGTCCCCCTCCTGGCTGCTATACCTCATTCTAGCCTGGTCTGTGCCCTGCTGTTGTTTCTAGACCCGCTGAGCAAACTAAGCGCTCAGGCACTATAGTGCGGTGCATGTGGTGATGGAGCAGGAGGACTGTGCAGCCAGTGCACACAATGCTCCCTCGCGCTCCGCTGGATAAATAAATAAATAAAATGATCCCAGCGGTGGGGGCACCAGGCAGGGACAACAATAACCATGCACCAGGTATAATTTCCTGGTACACAGGATTTGTTGAGCCCTGATATATACCCACATATACCTATTGCTCTTTGGCACCAAATATATCAGTCTGTACGCCGCCTAAGCATGTGAGCTTATTTACTCCACTTCTATCAAAACTGTCATGGGCTCCAGCCCCGGGTCTTTTGGAGACCTAGCAACGCCCCTGCCCATTACATATAATAAAAGCCCACTGGGAAGTCTGGGCGTACACTGGCAAGTAAAAGGAAATTAAAAACAATAAATGCATTTTTTCAAAAACAATTTTTTATTAAATATGAAAAAAACTGTTTTCATGTGGAAGAATATTTATTAGTAAAACTTATTTCCTATAGGGACGTCTCAGGCTTTTTCTTTTCCCCCTAAATTATTACCCAAAGTTTTTGGGGGGGGGGGGGAGTTTGTCTTATATTCAAGCAAATACAGTATAAAACAACCTGTCGAGAGTAGGGTTTTTATGCATTAGCGTTCCATAATTTTGCTTTATAAAAAAAAAAACACAACTTACCTGATGAAAGCCCAAATAGTCCAGTATTGTTGCTGAAGCGTAGAATATCATGCCTTCTGTGCTCACAACCAAAGCAAACCCATTCAGAGACTACGGAACAAAGAAACCAAACACAAGTGGGTTAATTACAATTAATAGCAAAGGAAGAAAAGTGTTATTTCCTCACTTTTAATTGACAACATGCAAGTTGGTAATGGTTATTTTAGTTTTGGAATTTATTGCTTTTAGAAGATCAAGAAAAGGCTCTTTTAAGTAGGGTAGCTTGAACTGACAAAACAGAGTTTTAATAAGCCCCATCTGGAAAACATTCAATTGCAAAGAATACAGACAAGTGGGAAAAGTATATTCATAGTCATATAATGAAATCTTTGAACAAACAGCAGTGTTTTGTGAATTAAAAGGGACCCCTCATACAGAGACATATCGTGACCCTGAATGACAGGCGTGCTGCCAGTCCGGAGTACACTCGGAGGCACAATGTATGAACAGCCAGCACACAAACCCCTGGAAATACACGAGTTACATCCGAGGGGCCGACGGCAGCTACAAATTCGAGTCACTCACTCACAAATTTTCGTATACTTTTTGTGCTGGTCAAATTGGCAATAGAGTGAGTGACTCTGGAGCCGAATTCACAGCTGACGTCGGTCTCCCGGATGTATTCCCGGGGTTTGTGTGCTCTCTGTTCGGAGCACACAAACCCCAGAAATACACAGCGCGGCTGCTCTGTGCTAGGTGTGCGGTGCACACTGGCTTCTCCAAATTACATATGCCTGAACAGCTGCCATGTTTGTGGAATGATAATGTATATCTATAACAAATAACAGAAAGCACAGGGCTTGCAACAAAATAAAAAAAAATCGATATACATTGTGTCAAGAAAACACCCCTTCGCCACAAATAATCATAATTTTGTGGATGGACATCATGATACCTGGGCTGAGATTGAACATCATTCCCTTGGATTTTGTATTTATAGATAGATAGCTATATATCTTTATGTGTTTGTGTGTGTATATGTATTTTCTGCAGTACAGATGCACATTACACATACTAGCTAGAGTAACTAACCCTCTTTGCTCAATACAAAGACATTACAGATTTACAGAGCTGTATTTTTTTATTCCATATTTCTACATTGATTTACTATCCATTTGTATAACAAAGTACCTGCTGCTAAAATATCAAATCATAGTCAATTTCCTGTAGCTAGTCATAGTATTTATTTGAATATATGTTAAAAGCAGTAAACTCTGGTTAAATGACTCTGATGTGTCCTTATCATTAAATCTTAATTCATAAAACAGATCTTATTGTAAAGATCATGTGGGAGAAATTTCATAAGTAGTAAAACCAACTTGTGAATCATTGAACCACAATATAGTTTACTTTAATGCTTGTTATAAAGGCAATATAATATTATACCAAAACCAATTTAACTTGTTTATTTTCATTTAATAATGTAGATTTTAATACTGACATTATTTGTACGTTATGTCATGTCCAAGACAAATGGGGAAATTTGAGTACAATTAAGCTTAACATACTGTCAGAGCACTATACCACCTTATAAGTCACACTGGCATTTAAATTCTTGACATTCATCATGAATCACAGTCAACATCACCTATATCTGAATTAATCTCTGCATCAAACGTAAAAACCCCTGTTAATCTAATTTCGGAACTGAATACATCAGTTTTCTTTGCCACAAATCACATCACTTTTTTGAGAATTGATTAACCTGAAGTATTTAAACACATATGCTCTTGGATGCCTCATTTTTTTTTACTCTAAATATTACACACTGCTAGTAAAGGAAGTAAAATAATCAGGAGATATTTATAAATCCCTACTGAGAAATACATACAACGCATAACAATATAGAATAATCCTTTCTTATGAACATCTTATCTACCACCCCAATGCTGAAAGTAATGGAGATACAGTGCAGTTGGAATCGTGTTGTTTTGATATATAGATATATGCCAGTTACTGATTTTGATGCTGCACCTCACTGTCAATAATGATCTTCAAGCTTGTATAGAGAAAGCCCAAAAACAGTGTTGGCCAAGCCATTACCTTTCCTAAATAAATAGGAAATACAGTGAAGACGTGGACAAGGTTAGAAATAATGATTTTTATTTTGATAATAATTATGTCCTTTGCTTTCATTGATGAATCCTCCATTTGTAGCAGTAACAGTTGCAGATCTTTGCATTCCAGTTGTCAATTTGTTGAGGTAATCTGGAGAGATTTCACCCCATGCTTCCTGAATCACCTCATACAAGCTGAATTGGGTTGATGGGCACTTCTTACGTACCATATGGTAAAACTAATTAGTATGGTTGAGATCCGGTGACTATGCTAGCCACTTCATTATAGACTGTATACCAGCTGGCTACTTCTTCCCTAAATAGTTATTGCATAGTTTGGGTCTTTGGAAACTGGCTCCAATTAAGCATCCACAGGGTGCATGACATTACAAAATGGAGTTATAGCCTTCCTTCCTCAAGATCCCTTTTACCCTGTACAAATCTCCCACTTTGCCGCCGCCAAAGCACCCCCAGACCATCACATTGACTCTACCATGCTTACTAGTCAAGCACACCTCCAAATGTTTATATTTGGTTTGCATCACACAAATGTTCTTCTTTGTGTTCTGAACACCTGTCCATAACACTTTTTACCCATCTTCCTCTGCCCAGTGTCTGTGTTGTTTTGCATATCTTAATCTTTTCTTTTTATTGGCCAGTCTGAGATTTGGATTTTTCTTTGCAACTCTGCCTAAAAGGCCAGCATCCCGGAGTCACCTCCTCACTGTGTCTGCTGGTTACTATTTACTGGAGCTGCCAGTTGAGGACCTATGTGTTGTCTCTTTCTCAAACTAGATGCTCAGCTGTGCACTGGGGACTCCCACTCCTATTTCTGTATTGGCATCTTTATAGTTATGCAGATATTCCATTAAACATCACCCATATCCAGTTAGCTGTGCATGTAAATACAGGAGGCAATGAGGTTAAAAGAAGTTAAGCAGCAGAGATAAATAATTTCATAGGAAATTAGAACCAAAGCTCCTGAAGAGTTGCTTTTAACAACCAGCTACCCTTCTGTAAATACTCTAAATATGTTGGGTTTGTGTTTAACACTGTTTCTTATATTCAGAATATTTATATTAAGCATGTCATTTTCTCCCTGTGCTCTGTTTTTCCAATATACATTGTTACATTGTTAGCCCAAAGCTTAAATGATTTTTATTTTGTCTTCATCTGGATTAATACAAAAATACTGTTTTTGTTCATATTATATATTCTTCAGCCTCACTGAGTGTGTAATAATATATTTCATTATGGGAACTAATTTCCATATGTTGATAATTCTTATATTGTCATGTAACAGCAAGGATACAAATTGCACAGGTAGAAATGCACAGATGACACATCCAAACCTGGTTTTATTGGCTACAATTCATAGAGGGCCCACAAACTACCACACAACTTGGCCACACTTAAAAATGTATAGCTAGATGAACCTAAGAATACTGGGACCACCGATCCTCTTCCCATCCGACCTGAACCTCCCTTCGATTCTGCTCACCCCGACCCCATACCATTTATAGCCCCTACTGCTACCAAAGTTATCATACTATCTAGCTCCACAACTCTATGAAGATCTTCATAATTTCTAAGGGTTTTACCAAATATCTTTCAATTGATGGCTTTTGTAATATCTTGCTGCAAAATACCAACGGTCAAGTCATGAAGAAAGATCAAAAATTCAAAATAAGGTTAGTAAACGTTTTTTTAATGGTTGACATATTTCCAAAGTTTTTCACAAATAAATCCTGAAAGTTATTAATCAGTAGTGTAAGTGTGTAGTAATACAGTTCAGGGCCGTCTTTAACGTGGGGCAAACGGGGCAGCTGCCCTGGGCCCAGTTACTCCTGGGGGGCCAAAAGCAGCTGCCCCGTGGGCCCGAATGCGTTGAACAATCCTTGTGTTCAACTCCAGTTGTTAATTGTACTATGCGAGTGGCACGGGGTAGTCCAATATGCGGCTCACCTGACATCTAGGTGCGGCCCGAATGCGTTGAACAACGCTAACTAAAACGCGGGAGCTCAGTATTGATTAGCCCCACCTCCTAGTGTTTAGAGCCTTAAATCAGAGCCCCGCATGTGTCATCGCGGCGCTCTAACTCACATAGCTGGTGGACTGCAGCAGGCAATGGTCTTTGCTGCTCCATGCCTGTAAAAGAGCATGGAGGAGGACACATGGTAAAATATTTTTTTTCCTTAAAAGTAAAAGCTGTCACTGTAAGTGTGTGTAACACTATATGTGTGTGTGTGTGACACTGTGATTGTGTGTGTGTGTCACTGTGTGTATGTGTGACTCTGTGATTGTGTGTGTAACACTATGTATGTTACACTGTGTGTGTAAAACTATTAGTGTGTGTGTGTGTGAGACACTGTGTGTAACACTATGTGTGTGATTGTGTGTGTGACATTGGGTGTGTGTGACACTGTGTGATTGTGTGTGGCTGACACTAAGATTGTGTGTAACACACACTGACACTGTGTGTGTGATACAGTCACTAATTGCGTGTGCGACACTGGTTATGTGTAACACAGAAACATTGTGACGGTGTATGACGCTGTGATATATATATATATATATATATATATATATACCTACATACATGAGAGAGAGATAAATATATATATATAGATATATATATGCTAATGTTCTGCCCACATGCACATTTAGATGCAACTATCGGAGTGCCAAGTGTCATGTGACATTCCGCCACTCCACACTGTGGTCTGCACTTACAGAGAATGCACAGACCACACTGAGCTACCCTGGACCATCCCCCTCCCTGCCAGTCAAATCAAGGTAAAGAAACAGGGAGGGGGACATAAATAAAAAAAAATCTCTTTGTAAGAATAAAGAAAACTAACTGTGTAATATAGGTATGGAGTACTTTTATTGCAGTGTTGCATAATAAGATGGTATATATTTTGCAGCCATATATACATTTTATACACTGCAATTATACCCTTATTATAAGCTTTTTATACACTGCAATAAAAGTACTCAGCACCAATATTACAAATGTATACCTGGATATTAGAGAGCACATACATATTCTAGGCATCATTTGTGTGTGTTTGTTTTGGGCGGGGTGGGTGATTGCGTGCCAGGGGGTGGCAGGGTCAAGGGGCCCAAGCAAATGTTTGCCCAAGGTCCAATCAATATTAAAGACGGCCCTGATACAGTTACACCAGGGCTTGACAAATTTAATTTGATTTTAGGAGCCAGAAATTTTTTTTAGGAGCCAGACAATCACGCAAACATAAACACAATTCATAAACACACACGCCTACTTCACATATATACAAACACACCTACTTTACATGTACACATATATCCAAACACCTCACACACATACTTTACATATACACAAATATACAAACACCTCACACACACCTACTTTACATATACACATATATCCAAACACCTCACACACACCTACTTATATATACACATATATCCAAACACCTCACACACACCTACTTTACATATACACATATATCCAAACACCTCACACACACCTACTTTACATATACCCATATATACACACACACATACTTTACATATACCCATATATACACACACACCTACTTTACATATACCCATATATACACACACACCTACTTTACATATACACATATATCCAAACACCTCACACACACCCAGGGCCGTCTTTAATAGTGATTGGACCCTGGGCAAGCATTTGCTTGGGCCCCCTGGACCCTGCCCCCTCCCCTGCATGCAATCCCGCCATCCATCGCAATGTTACCCCCCCCCCCCCCTTCCACACACACACATATGCCATAATTGTTGTGCCATTCAGATGCCATTAATATTGTAACTTTCGGATGCCAGTAATGTGCCAGTCAGAGCCCAGTAATATTGTGCCAGTCAGAGCCTAGTAATATTGTGCCAGTCAGATGCCTGCAATATTGTGCCAGTCAGATGCCTGCAATATTGTGCCAGTCAGAGCCCAGTAATAATGTGCCAGTCAGATACCAGTAATATTGTGCCAGTCAGATACCAATAATATTGTGCCAGTCAGATACCAATAATATTGTGCCAGTCAGATACCAGGAATATTGTGCCTGTCAGAGCCCAGGAATATGGTGCCTGTCAGATGCCTGTAATATTATGCCAGTCAGATGCCTGTAATAGTGTGCAGTCAGAGGCCAGGAATATTGTGCCAGTCAGATGCCTGTAATATTGTGCCAGTCAGATGCCTGTAATATTATGCCAGTCAGATGCCTGTAATATTATGCCAGTTAGATGCCTGTAATATTATGCCAGTCAGATGCTTGTAATAGTGTGCCAGTCAGAGCCCAGGAATATTGTGCCTGTCAGAGCCCAGGAATATGGTGCCTGTCACATGCCTGTAATATTATGCCAGTCAGATGCCTGTAATAGTGTGCAGTCAGAGGCCAAGAATATTGTGCCAGCCAGAGCCCAGGAATATGGTGCCTGTCAGATGCCTGTAATGTTATGCCAGTCAGATGCCTGTAATAGTGTGCAGTCAGAGGCCAAGAATATTGTGCCAGCCAGATGCCCAGTAATATTGTACCAGCCAGATGCCCAGTAATATTGTGCCAGCCAGATGCCCAGTAATATAGTGCCAGCCAGATGCCTGTAATATAATGCCAGTCAGATGCCTGTAATATTATGCCAGTCAGATGCCTGTAATAGTGTGCAGTCAGAGGCCAGGAATATTGTGCCAGTCAGATGCCTGTAATATTGTGCCAGTCAGATGCCTGTAATATTATGCCAGTCAGATGCCTGTAATATTGTGCCAGCCAGAGCCCAGTATTGTGCCAGTCAGAGCCCAGTAATATTGTGCCAGCCAGAGCCCAGTAATATAGTGCCAATCAGATGCCCAGTAATATAGTGCCAATCAGATGCCCAGTAATATAGTGCCAATCAGATGCCCAGTAATATTGTGCCAATCAGATGCCAAGTAATATAGTGCCAGTCAGATACCCAGTAATATTGTGCCAATCAGATGCCCAGTAATATTGTGCCAATCAGGTGCCCAGTAATATAGTGCCAATCAGATGCCCAGTAATATAGTGCCAATCAGATACCCAGTAATATAGTGCCAATCAGATGCCCAGTAATATAGTGCCAATCAGATGCCAAGTAATATAGTGCCAATCAGATGCCCAGTAATATAGTGCCAATCAGATGCCCAGTAATATAGTGCCAGTCAGATGCCCAGTAATATAGTGCCAATCAGATGCCCAGTAATATTGTGCCAATCAGATGCCCAGTAATATAGTGCCAATCAGATGCCAAGTAATATAGTGCCAATCAGATGCCAAGTAATATAGTGCCAATCAGATGCCAAGTAATATAGTGCCAATCAGATACCCAGTAATATTGTGCCAATCAGATGCCCAGTAATATAGTGCCAATCAGATACCCAGTAATATAGTGCCAATCATATACCCAGTAATATAGTGCCAATCAGATACCCAGTAATATAGTGCCAGTCAGATACCAGGAATATTGTGCCAGCCAGCCCCACCCCCCCCGTACTTACATGAAGCTGCTCCATGTCCCCCGCCGGATGTCTCCTCCGTGCAGTCTTCCCTCTTGCACGGAGGAGGGAAACAGAAACCGGATGTGACGCGACGTCACATCCGGCGTCAGTTTTTTTTTTTTTTTTCCGGCAGTCGCATCCATCGGATGCGGCTTGCTGGAAAAAAGCGTTCACAAGCGCAATGCGCTGTGAACGCGGCAGCAGGGGCTGGGGGCCCACGGGACAGCTGCCTTGGGGCCCCCCAGGAGTAAATGGGCCCAGGGCAGCTGCCCCGTTTGCCCCGCGTTAAAGACGGCCCTGCACACACCTACTTTACATATACACATATACACAAACACCTCACACACACCTACTTTACATATACCCATATATACACACACACCTCACACACACCTACTTTACATATACCCATATATACACACACACCTACTTTACATATACCCATATATACACACACACACCTACTTTACACACACCCATATATACAAACACCTCACACACACCTACTTTACATATACACATATATTCAAACACCTCACACACACACCCATATATACAAACACCTCACACACACCTACTTTACATATGCACAAATAGCTAAACACCTCACACACACCTACTGTACTACAATACATACAAACACACACCCACCTCACACAGTCTTTCCTTGGGGGTTTCTTCTTGATGCTGTAGCTGATCTCCGTTGGTCGGCGTGCTGAGTGCCAGGATGTCACGTGACGACACCCGGCACTCAGACACGCGTTGCGCGAGGGGGCGGAGCTTGCAGTCTGTGCCATCGGCCATCGGCACAGACTTTACCCCCTCGCGCTGCGGAAAAATCGGATGGCAGCGGCAAGGGGACCATGAGGCTGACAGCACCCAGGCGCCAGGTCTAATTTCCAGGTCGCCATGGCGACCTGGCGCCTGGGGTTTGTCGAGCCCTGAGTTACACGTTTTGTGAACGCCCATCAATCTCAAGACCACTAAATCTAGATATTTAGAACCTGCCTTTCAGCAATATTTTTAGCTTTTCTTCATTTTACCTTATTATTTGTCTCCTTCCTGTAATGCTGCACTGAAGATTTTTATATTTTTAAATTGTTTAGTAGACTTCAACACTTTTTCTGACATTGACCCCTTTGTGCCAGCTTTTCAAATAGTCATATGGTGTATATGACTATTTGAAAAGCTGGCACAAAGGGGTCAATGTCAGGAAAATTCACATATCACCATTACCAATGTGAATTGCCACATACTATTTAAAAGCTTAGGCAGTTGGGCTGGGTGGTATCATGACTTATTTAGGCAGAAGGAGGTTCGTACAAAAGACCTTAAACCCCCAGAGACCACCAGCTGGACAACAATGGTCCATGGATACCAATAAGCTGCTGTTGAAAGTTTTAAAAATTAAACTCAAATCTCATTGCTGTCTGGGACCATAACATTGCTTCAAACAGCAATAGAAAACATAGAAAAACAACTTTTGAGTGTATTTTCAAATATCTTTCATGCTCTGAAGTAAGCAAGGGTGTCATTGTAGCACAGCTTAGATTGGGTTTATGTGTTTGCATTGAATGATTCAGGAGCAAGCTCCATCGTTTTCCTCAGAGTGGTACAAAACATGCAAGTATTGAGGACATAACAGATTTAAAGTAAATCTTATCGAGTCATAAAAAAAAATTACTTGCCACATTTAAACATACATATCATTTTTGAAAGACAATAAATTTATGCTGCGTTGTCAATCCGCAAAACTTCCAGCACTATTCCTGCAGACACAACACAATACATGAAGGATGGGAATGGAATGTCAGTAATGTTTCCATTAGGGATGCTACATGACAAAATGAGTAATGTAAAGAAATATCAAATGGATTATATCAACTGCACTACAGAAGACAGAGTTTTAACCCTGCACAGAACTAAACACGTAATATCCTAGATATATATACAATATAATAGATAATATAATAGATCCAAAAATGTCCGCACTTTTGCAATGAACTACAACTGATAATTAAAGGAAATAATTATGTGAATAATTAACTTGTGGGTTATCATAGTGAATAAAATATGATGCAATTACTGGTGGCATGAAGCATATAATGCCATTTGGCACCTGCTACCAATAAAACTGATCTGCTGTCTTTAAGTTAAAAAAAATAAAATTGGGAGGTGGGGGGTGGATAACAACAATCTACACTTTGCTTCTCAAGCCATCTTGTTGGGATGGGATACCTGCTGGATTAACTCCACTTCTGTTGATTCTTTATTTTGAGCCCAGTCTCAGGCTATTCATTTCATACAGTCATTATTGTACTTTCTGGAATATAACACTCTCCATTTTTTGGAGAACAAAACAAAGCAAACAAACAAAATAAATGCTTTTGTCTTGTATTCCAAGTTCCCCACATTTCCTTTCTTTCTCAGAAAAAAATAAAAGTTTTAAAAACATTTTAAAAATGTAGTGGCTCTTAAACATGTGACTCTCCCTCTTTTTGTAAGTGCCTTGTAAATGGATTAGATTTTTACCATCATGACTTCCATTTTTTGGTAGCTAAAAACTTCATGTCTATATTGTATATTGTAAATTATATTCTATCAACGTTATTTATTTTTTACTTTTTTTTTTTTTTTCAAAGACAATACCTCATTGATCAAAAGTGTCTCAAGAGTACGTCTGGGTATCGATTTCATAGTTTCAAATGAAAGAATCCTGAAAATAGCTGAAATTCAGACTTAAGTATTCCTGAACAGCTGAAGAATATAATTAAAGATAATAAAAAAGAATAAGATTTAAATAACAGTCTCCCCAAATTTAGTTTTTCAAGTGATTATTCCATCATATTTAATTTATTTCTATAGTCAACATCGAATAAAAATAATTTAAAAAGCAGCGTATCCCTTAATTCTATGTGGTAAATCACTTTGATCAAATAAGAGACATGTCCATGATGACATGTAATCCGAGGAACTCTCTGAAGACAGTACTTGAAATCTGATGAGGGAGAATTAGTTAACTATGCACCAAACGTTTGTTTGTTGACTTTTCTTTGAAATTCTACATATAGCTCTTACAGGTTGTGTTAAAACATCCCCACTTTTTTCTTCTAATTTTGCAAATGGAAAAAAAGACTTGGCTTGTAAATCTTGGATTACATTCTTGTTTAATATGTATATCCAATTATGTAAAGTCACGAAAGCTGCACCTGCTACTTACACTCCACACAATTAAGCCCACATTGCAAAAGCTTGTACAGTATGTCCCTTGGTGCCTATTGTGCTTTTTATACTTAACTACCTCAGTAGTCATACTGTACTAATGACCAAATAAGGAACATTCTTGAACCTGGACAGGGTTAAAGGAATTCCCATTGATAAAAAGGCCTAAAATACTGATCTATCAGCATCAATTAACTTATCTTCCATCATAAAATAATAGATTGCAAACAAACCAAATATTATAATTCCCAATTAAGAAAATTTTCATTGAAAACTAATATGTGTGAATATGTTTTCTATATATATTCTTAACAAATATTTGTGGTAATGGCTAATGTGTAGTAGACTGAAGAGGACAATGAAGATAGATCTTACTGAAGAATATGGTTTCAGGTGCTCCAAAAGTACCAGGTAAGCCTAGTACGGGGCCTGCCATGAGTAACGGAAAGAGAAACAGGATACATTCTCAATGAAAGAGAAATTTAGAAAAAGTTGGTTCTGTCATGGGTGGGAACTGTTGAAACACCCAGCAACAAGATAATGAGCTATGGGGGTAATTGAGAGGTATAGCTGGGGCCCCTCCTACAAATGTGTTCTAATTATTCTTAATAGTTTTAAAGTACCAACATATTTCACATCAAGATGTATTTACTAATCCATGAATTGACAACAGAGCTGCCAACCTTAGACCAAAATAGCTGAGTTGAAGAGCAAGTTGCAATATTTAAGTATAAACACATTTCTGCTTGTTCTAGCTGCTCTCTTGTACTCTGAACACACGTATCAAAATCAAGACATATACTAACACGTTTAATAAAGGGGAACACATGCAAGGTAGGCCTCTACTTGCTCATGGGTAATTGATACAGGATCGATACCACAACAATGTCAAATGGGGATTGGGGCAAGTTGGTACACGTGATTAACCTGGTGTCTAATAGAACATGTTATAATATTCTTGAATAGTAGTATGATATAGCAGTAGTTAAGAGCTTAGAGTTGATAAAGTAGATGTAGATCATTGTTTTTATTTCGCTGATACAGCTCTGGAGGATAATTTTGTGATGTGATGAGTTACTCAAAGCTGATCATAAACAATAACACATCTGGTAGAAGTACTTGAAAATGGCTAATGATAACAAGTAAGAAGCTGACATTTGAGCTCACAGAAATGTATGGGAAGGTATTTGAAAAGGAGAAGGATTACAGACAGTTTCAATATTAGCTTTAAATGGTGGGATTGGAATTAAATTCAGGGGAATTCAGGTGACAGCTGGAAGAAGAACTACAAACATTAAAAGTATGAAAGTCTGATAAAGCATAACATGAGCAAATCCTTAAGTTATACTAGACTTTTGCTAGGATTCCCAAAGCTGTGACTCCAGTAGCATGGATTGTGCACTGGGTAGATAAGACAGTTAAATTCTTTAATAAACAATGAGCACATCCAAATCATTTCTTCTAGCTTTCTTCTGGTGCTTGAATTCGTATAAAACGTCGTAGCTGTGAATATTTGTATAACAAAGAACAGTGATCACATCAAGTGAACACAGATATGCTGGGTGTGGTGTAAACACTAAAATGCCATCCACTGAAAGCATTTTGAAGTGCGCTAATGCACAGGACTTGAAAAGCAAATCTTACCTTTTAATAAAATGATGTTTTAAGAATGTATCAATAAACTTACAGAAAAAGACAAAATAAATTCTATTTCTTTTAAGAGTAAAAGAGTACAGAAAAAGGTTAAAGAACTAGAATACTCTCCATATATTGAAGACAGTTTCTCTCTCTCTCTTACATATAGTTAAGGTTGTTGGCTCGTCATTTGTCTGGTTGCAGCTTGCTGTCAACAGATTAATTGGAAAGAGGTTTAATTGCACCCCTTCCAACACATTAAAAATGTAGCAATATAATGTGCCCACTAGATAGGAGGTGAGAGTAGGTTCTCACCCTATTAAGAGTGTGCCCTGATGTGGCGGGTGAGCTTAATTATACTTTGGTCAATTCATATGACCAATACCTCTAATTTATATTATGTTTATATATTTGTTGCCACCTCTATTAACCCCTTTGTGACGTTAGAACGTACTATGCCATCCTGATTTTAAGTGCATAAAAGTCATTAGGACGGCATAGTATGTCCTGTGTTAAACAGCTCATCGCGGCTCCCCGGCTGCAGGGGCTTGCAGCGGGATTCCACCTCAGTCTGACAGGGGAAATTTAGCCATTGCTCAAAACGAGCACGGCTACATTTCTCTAAATCTTGCTGTGCCCAAACTTCTGGGTTCGGCCCGCCTCTGTGACGTCCAGTGGTCTCACGATTTTTTGCCAGGGACTCACAGGGTCTATTAAGACCCCGATCGGGTCTCTGCCATAGTGTTCGTGGCTACCAGGAACAAATCGTGACCAGGGCCGGTGCAAGGATTTTTGCCGCCCTAGGCAAAATAAAAATTGCCGCCCCCCCCACATTATCAGCCACTAGAGGTGCTTCCGTGATTCTCACTGTGAACATTACAGTGGGAGGACGCGGAACATCCAAAAAAAACAAAAAATCAGTCGCAGCTGAGAGGAGGATCGGGGAGGAAAGTTCCCAGCTTTGGCGCTGGAGAAAGGTAAATGGCTGAAGGGGTTTTAACCCCTTCAGCCCAGTGGGAGGGGGACACGAGGGTGCCCCACTCCTAAGGACTATATAGTGCCAGGAAAATGAATTTGTTTTCCTGGCACTATAGTGCTCCTTTAACACCTGTAATGCACAGTGTCTTTTCTCTGCAGCGACAGGCTATAGACACCAGTACCACTACATTAAACTGTAGTGGTTCTGGGACTATAGTGTCCTTTAAATGTGAGGTAAATTAGTTTCCAATGTAGTATTAATAACTAAACAACTAAATAATAAACATATTGAATTGTCTACTTACTACCAGGACATTAAGATGATCTGGTCTCTGGCTGCAGTCTGGCTCTTGGTCTGGCTCTGGGGACTAGAGACAAACACCAATGGATTTTGCCCCCCAATATGCCAGGACTTAGCCTCTCAATATCCCAGGATTATGCCCCTCAATATCCCAGGATTATGCCCCTCAATATGCCAGGATTATGCCCCTCAATATGCCAGGATTATGCCCCTCAATATCCCAGGATTATGCCCCTCAACATGCCAGGATTATGCCCCTCAATATGCCAGGATTATGCCCCACAATATGCCAGGATTATGCCTCTCAATATCCCAGGATTATACCCCTCAATATCCCAGGATTATGCCTCTCAATATCCCAGGATTATGCCTCTCAATATCCCAGGATTATGTCCCTCAATATGCCAGGATTATGCCCCACAATATGCCAGGATTATGCCTCTCAATATGCCAGGATTATGCCCCACTATATGCCAGGATTTTCCCCCACAATATGCCAGCCAACATTTAGCCACCCAATATGCCAGCATTTTCCCCCACAATATGCCAGGATTTTCCCCCACAATATGCCAGCCAGGATTTAGCCACCCAATATGGCCGGATTTTCCCCCACAATATGCCAGCCAGGACTTAGCCACCCAATATGCCAGGATTTAACCCCACAATATGCCAGCCAGGACTTAGCCACCCAATATGCCAGGATCCTCCCCCCACAGTATGCCAGCCAGGAGTTAGCCACCCAATATGCCAGGATTTTCCCCCACAGTATGCCAGCCAGGACTTATCCACCCAATATGCCAGGATTTCCCCCCACAATATGCCAGCCAGGACTTTGCCACCCAATATGCCATGGTTTCCCCCCACAGTATGCCAGCCAGGACTTAGCCACCCAATATGCCAGGATTTCCCCCCACAGTATGCCAGCCAGGACTTAGCCACCCAATATGCCAGGATTTCCACCCACAATATGCCAGCCAGGAGTTAGCCACCCAATATGCCAGGATTTCCCCCCACAAAATGCCAGCCAGGAGTTAGCCACCCAATATGCCAGGATCCTCCCCCCACAATATGGCAGCCAGGAGTTAGCCACCCAATATGCCAAGATCCTCCCCCCCCCCACAGTATGCCAGCCAGAAGTTAGCCACACAATATGCCAGGATCCTCCCCCCTTCCCTACCTCGTCGCTGCTGCTCTCCCGGTGCTCTCATCTGCCTGTCCGTGGCTGTGAGGGAAGCGTTGTGCGCTCCCCTCCAGCCAATGCGCATTCAGTAAAGGTTTTTTTTTTTTTTTTAACAAACTTTATTGAATGCGCATTGGCTGGAGGGGAGCACACAACGCTTCTCTCACAGCCACGGACCTCCACCGGAGACAGAGCAGCAGCGACGAGGTAAGTAAGGGGAGGGATTTTTTTTTTTTTACACAGGGTTCCGGCGCCCCCAGCTATGATGCGCCCTAGGCAGCTGCCTAAGGCGCCTTACCGGTGGCGCCGGCCCTGATCGTGACGTTTTGGTGCTTGTGTCGTTTGGGACGCAAGTACCATGCGTCACGAAGGGGTTAAGGTGAAAAGCACAGACAGTTTATGTTATTTGTATTTTTTTATATATAAATTGCTGCATGGTACTATCAGTATGATGTAAACTTCTCCTCACAGAACAACATGTAAGATATAAAGAATATAAGATGTTTCCCTACTCAAACTATGGCTTGGAAAGGTATGGAGATAAGCTGCCAGCACCCCCACAATGCTCTGTCACCATCTCTCATGTATATGGGTTACTGTTTGTACACTGTGGACTATAAATGAATAAATCCTTAAGTTAGTGCTGGTTGGAGAGGCCGGCGGAGTCTTAATCCTTTATCTATTTAGAAAGCGCATCATGCCTAAACTGTGACACAATTCTTGGCTAAACTGTTTTAGCCGAGAACTTTTATTTTCGAATAAAGTGTTTTCCAAAATATATGCAAATATGTTATCTACCATATAGCATTAACTTCTGAAAGCAAGCTGTTATTGTGTATGGTACATGCTCTGCAGGTACATAAGTCCAGACATGAAGAATCAAGATATAATTCTGTGTGATACTGATTTAAAATGTAATAGTCCCAATGTAGTAATACTGCATTATATCAACTGAAAGAAAAACAGTTCAATGTATTCTTTCTGATAAAACACTTAAAGGACAAATGTTGGCATAAAATAAGTTATGATTTATTGAATGATTGCATCAAATGTAGGCATTATTAATATATAAATACATGCTTGAATGAAAAAAATACAATTAACTTATTTAGCCCTAGCTGGGTCTTGGCATCTTGGGTCAGATAAAGGAACCTGACACATCTCACCCCAAATTCTAAGTAACATATCATCCCCCTGATAGTGTTATATGGAGCAATCATTTGTATTCTTTCAATGAAGCTTTTGGCCTTCAATTTTTGCAATCAGGCACATCAACTTGTAGAGTTATCCTGAAATCAACAAACAACAAAGGTTTGTGTCTCAAAACTCATTTTAACTAATAGAAATAAAGTAATATACTGAGTAGTTACACTGATCACGGCTAATATTCACTGGAATTTCATTGAAATGCTGCACATTTGTAGAAAAATAACGGTTTTCAACCAATCTACCTATTTTTGTGTATCCATTGTACTAATTTAATACAATCAAAGGAAAAATGCAGATACTTGGCAAATAGGACATCGTCCCTTAGGAATATACACTAAGCTGAGAGTAAAGCAGAAATGTCCAACATGTATCCTAATTATCCATAATTGCTGGGTTGTTTGCAGATTTCCAATGATTCAATGATAAATAGTTGTCCGTTATTGTGTTTTTTGTATCAACTTTGTAAAGTTTATTTTTTAAACATGAAGTAAAAATTATACAGCTATAATATGGTTAAGGTAAAAAAAATTAAACTATATATATAAAAATATATATATATAAACAAAGCCGCAAATCAAGTTTTGTAATCAGGTTTGATTGCAGTTAAGCTTACAAATGTGGCATTGATCATTAATTCAGCGATGACTACTTGTGACTCCGCAGTTAGTGAATAATCCCTTTAGTTAAAGTGAACTTGTTTCCCATTTGACATTTTTACTAGAATTTAAAAAAATTTATTTAATTAACCTCGAAAATAAACTATTCAATATCTATAACTGTTTATTTACAGTTGTAGATTTCAATCTTTTCTGCAACTGTGAGGTGTAGGCCTTATAAAACCAATGATTTGTTGCAGAAAATATGACATTATATCATGCTAATCAGTCACATTACATCCAACCTCACAGAGCAAAAATGGAACTTATCTGTATTGTCACAGGTTAAATCTGCTTTTATCTTAAGGGACACTTAGCCTCAGGAGGCCTTATTATACAAATGCTTTCAAAAGGCACGCATTTAACCAACCTGCTCTTTTCTGATTTCTGAACCAGTTATAAACCAAGACTAAATATTAGGGACATGCAAGTAAAAATATATCTATCCGAGTGGAAAAAACTAATATTTTTGGTGATATTTGGCTTACAGTCTGACTATTGTAAAGCTTGCTGGCTTATAAACATATTAATATTTTTCTGCAATCAGTTCCAGCATACAACACTGTATTGTATGCAATGCACTTTTAGAACTATAAGATATTTATAATACTATTTCCTAAACAACTTCACTGATGAATAATTATTCTACTGTAAAATATATCATTTTTTTTTTTACCAGCCCACATTAAGCAACTATCAGTAATTGCACTAGAAATGTAAGTCACGTAATTATCATCATCTTAGTAACTATGATATTTCTCATGAATCTCATATTTGATGTAACCCCTTCCTGACACATGACGTGCCAGACACATCACGCAAAAATATGCAATTTGTGACAATTGCTTACATTCTTTGCTGTTTTCCCTATGACTTGCATAGGAAGCAGGAAGCCGTCTGGTCGGTGACTGACTCTCTGGCGGGCTTAACTTGGTGCGCTAGCAGTGGGAGACCCTCGTATTCAGCAGTCAGGGCAGGACAAGCCACCGCTCTGATTGGCTGTGCGCACGCTGACAACCAGAAACTGCTGTGTCTCAGCTGGGAGACACAGCAGAGAGTAAACCCAAGTGTATCTATTAAGATACACGTCGGGTTTACTCCAAACTCTCGGGACATGGTTTTTAACCTTTTCTTAGTGTGCCTTTAGCAGTGTTTTCTCCGTTGAGCATTTCTTTGGTTTATTATTTTTCTAGACTGTGAAATGTGTAGCTACCACTCATATCAATGAGGACTCTTACTAAAAATATAATTATATAATAATTATTTAATAATCCCTGCGCTATGTATAGTTTTATGCATTACCCATGTTCAGTCATGCTTAATTCCAGGGCTTTTCTTTATACAAAGTAGCAGATAATCAACCTCTGGACAATACGTTTATGTGGACTGCAATTCCCATGAAGCGCAGTCATCGGTCAGTAGTTTATAGCAGAAGCTGACAGTGTTTGATAAAGGATTCCTATAACCCTTGCTAATGTCGTTTCTCTAAAACTCTAAGGATTTTTGAATCCCAAATGAGTTTCATGATAAACGCTCTTTAAAAAGCATTTTGGGCAGGAAAAACATAATCTAAACTGCCTTCCCTAAATCATAGGTCATCAGAAAAAAAGAGATGCCAAAATTCCTCAGAAATATCCAGCCACTCCACCAAATCTGGCAGCTCATAAATCTTTTTATGAGACACTCTCCAGTTATCTGGTACGATAGTAATCAAATCCATCCTCTCTTTTCAGAGCTTAAGCTTTTTTTTTTAGGTCTCAAGTGGTAAAAAGTACTGTACACCTCCCTTGGCACACCTTCGATCTCAGGATGTGGTATATAAAACACAAATGCTTTTTGACTTTTTTTTTTTTGGTATGATCTGATATAACACTTATTTGTCCCAGATGGACAAAAAAAAATATCTGCAACTGGCCGATTTGGTAATAATTACTTTAGTGTCTATATGATACGTGAAGTAAATATGATACAGCTATGATATGGTTAAGCTAAAAAAAAAAAAAGATAACTAAGAAGCAAAGCAAGTTTTGTAATCAGGTCTGATTGCCGCTAAGCTTACAATATGGTAATGTGACAATGATAATGCACAGCACACAGTTTATTTTAAAATCCCTTTTCCTATGTTTGTCTGGGAATTTTTTTTAAATGTTGTACCATTTACTAATAACTTGGTTTGCTAAACCTTTTCAGTTTCTCCAAGGATTCAAGGTTAGCAAGACTTGATCTCTCCTATAATAATAAAACAAAATGTATAACCAGTTGACTTTTCCGATGGAATGTTACTGTGATGGGAGGTCACGTCTAGAACATGTTCACTGCATGTCAGTATTATTATAATCAATACTACCATGTACTCTGCAATTTTATAAGCATCTTCATAAAATGGAAATCTAATTTCTTTATTATAGGTGTCAAGAATTGTATCTAATCCTTTAAATTTAAAACAAATTATATCCGAGGTGACGATTCAGTTTTAGATAGCCACAATTGACATTTTGTTCTCACATTCTATTTCAGGATGTCTAAATTATCCATTCTAAAGACAAGTTTTCCACTTGGCTGGTAATTTACTGACAGGCCAGTAAAAAATAGGCTTGACCCCAATGTTAAGTCTATGGAGGTAGTAGCATGGCCCGTATTTGTCTGAAAAAAAAAGGGACAAACCTATCTACAGAGCAGGATTCCCGGTAAGACTTTTAGGTTTCATATGCTTTCAATTCTGTTCTGACGAAGGCCGTTAAAAATAAGTGTTTACGAAAACATATTTATCTAAAAATCATATTATCTAAGGTTTTCCACACCCTTATTCAGTGTAGTATAAAATGTCCAGTCATGTAAGTGCCAATTTGCATAACGTTTGCAATCCCCAAATAAAAATGTTCAGGAACTTTATAAATAAATAATTCTTATTTATCTAAAAATATGGAATATTGGGATATATAGATTAATCTGTGAAGATAGTTAATTAAAAATTGAGATGGAAAACCTAAGTGAGAGTAAGCAGGCTGGAATATTTTGTAACTTGGTTGTCAGTTCCCCATAATTCAATGTTTAGTGGATAAACAACCATGTATAACATTTTGTCTTATCGTGATAACCAGGTGAATCTGTGTTCCTTAAGAACTGGAATTCAGAAACCAACCATTGCCTTATGCTACTATACATAGTAAATAAAACAAAGCAAAGCTTGCAAGTGCCTGGTCATAGAGAACTACTTTCCCTCCATTTTATAATAATTGAGATAACTCCACTTGTAATTTTCTAACTTGCCTCTTTTTTTCAGCACCTGAAACTTTGTCATGCTGACATCTCTATTAAACGTAATGTTTTATTAGGTTTCGTGTGGATTTCCAAGCAGTCGCTTTTACTGTTTGTGTCATTCTTGCATGCAGACTTTCTAATGGCAATGCCATTTTCAGATCTTTTGTTCTCTTCCTTTCCACCTCTGAAGTACAACAACAAGCTCAGTGTTGGGAAACATTGCATGTCTTATCTTCCTAAACAGCAACAGTCGTACACTTTCAGTGGCACGAGCGATTTGCTAAGCGAAGTGTAATAACAGTTCAAATCTACTGTACACAAAGAGAAAGCTTTGAATTATTAATAGCCAGTCGTTAAGGAAATGATAGCATTTTATCACTTACTTCTAGTAGGAGCTCTCCTTCTGGCATGGCAGTCCCACCGGACAAGTTGTCTTCTTTTATTGCGTGACTGACCGGCTGGCATGGTTGCTTCTTGGAGTGCTGTTCCTCAATTGCTGTTAAACAAGGTGAGCGAAAAAAAAAAAGAAAAATGAGTAACAGAACTGATCGGCATGATAGGTTCAGTGAAGTGTTACACTTCGGGGTCAGGGAGAGAGCAGCATACAATTTTCATATCCTACCGCCTGAAGCGCCACTTTGTGTTCTTATTTTTTCATCATTTGACAAGTCCTTAAGCACCTAGCTAAGCATTTTTAAATGATCTCCCAGAAACATTTTCAACTGTCTTTCCATTTTCCTTTTATTACAATAAAAAAATCATAATTATTATTATTAAATACCATTTGTGTAATTTATTTATATTTCCTTATTTAAATGTGCTTTATAATCACCCGTAATGAAAGTCCTGCTGTATGATAAGTTAAAATAAATAATAAATAAATATAAATATAAGTATGTTTCCCACCTCTTTCCCTCCACAGTAGCACAATTTGCATTGTAAGGAAACTGCTATTACCCCTATCCTTATAGTTTGTACCTGTGTTCAATGAATATTTTTATTTAATAAACAGTAAAAGTGTGGCCAATTTTGGATATATATATACTGAGCTACTACCAGAAAACACCCCTGAGGTTCCTCTATGCACTCTCAAGTGTTTAGACCAGGGGTGGCAAACTCAAATTCATCGGGTGCCGCATCAGAAGTATGGTTACCCTCAAAGGGCCGGTTGTATAGGATTATGCATCTACTCTTTATTATCATGAATAATTGCCTCTGCATTCAGTTGCTACTGGTTTTAATGATAATTTAAGTAATAACTAGCCTTGAAAACAGAAGCCTAGGAAGAATAATAGCAAGCATGGGTCAGGACTGCACTAAGTACACAGTGCATGGGTCAGGACTGCGCTAAGTACACAGTGCATGGGTCAGGACTGCGCTAAGTACACAGTGCATGGGTCAGGATTGCGCTACGTATACAGTGCAGCGGTCAGGATTGCGTTAAGTACACAGTGCATGGGTCAGGATTGCGCTACGTATACAGTAGAGCGGTCAGGATTGCGCTAATTACACAGTGCATGGGTCAGTAATAGTGTGCCAGCCAGAGCCCAGTAATAGTGTGCGAGTCAGTGCCCAGTAATATAGTGCCAGTCAGAACCCAGTAATATAGTGCCAGCCAGATGCCCAGTAATATAGTGCCAGCCAGAGCCCAGTTATATAGTGCCAGCCAGATGCCCAGTAATATAGTGCCAGCCAGATGCCCAGTAATATAGTGCCAGCCAGATGCCCAGTAATATAGTGCCAGCCAGATGCCCAGTAATATAGTGCCAGCCAGAGCCCAGTAATATAGTGCCAGTCAGAGCCCAGTAATATAGTGCCAGCCAGAGCCCAGTAATATAGTGCCAGCCAGATGCCCAGTAATATAGTGCCAGCCAGATGCCCAGTAAAATAGTGCCAGCCAGATGCCCAGTAATATAGTGCCAGCCAGAGCCCAGTAATATAGTGCCAGCCAGAACCCAGTAATATTGTGCCAGCCAGATGCCCAGTAATATTGTGCTACTCCTCCCCCCCTTCCCCATCACTTACTGAATCGCTGCTTCTCCCGTCTTCCCTCCTGCACGGAGGAGGGAAACACAGTCGCCGGATGTGACGTATCGTCACATCCGGTAGCTGTGATTTTTTTTTTTTCACCCGGCGGCCGCATCCAGAGGATTCGGCCGCCTGAAAAAAATAGAAAAGGTAAGCAGTGCGGGGGGTGCCGTCTGCACCGGTGGCACCCCCCTAGTCAGTGGCACCCGGGGTGGGCCGTCCCCACCGCAGTACGCCACTGCTGTGCGGGCCACATTACAAGGTCCGGCGGGCCGGATTCGGCCCGCGGGCCTTGTGTTTGCCACCCCTGGTTTAGACTGTAACTCTTATAAACCATGTCAAATAAATCATTAGAAATGAACTGTATAATTATCATTTGAATTTGATAAGATTTGTGAATTCTAAACTCCTCAGAGCGCTCCCACCGCTGCTTTTATTTTTAATTATTTTTGGAATCAGATGCTCCTTCATCTAAACCAACATGAATGAAGTTCAGACCCAAAATTCTGAACAATATGTCTGTCCCTGTTAGACATGCTTAACTGGTGTCTGCCAAAAGTGGCCTAAGACATCCGGAGCAAAGAGTACTAAGACATAAGCGGCAAAGAGGACTCAATAAGGCCTCTTGAATTAGGTCTCCCTCTTTTTTTTGAAAATGCTTTCTTCTGTTTTATTTAGAGAGCCATTCATTGATTCGTACTATTGCTTCTAATATAGAAACACATTTTCTTCTAATATAGAAGCACAATTATAAAGCACAGTATGAAAATAAAGTGTCATGTATTTTTAAGATACGTCATTTGATCCTCTGAGTGGTAGTTTCCATGTTTCATTCTGAGGCATGCTCCGTATGATCCAGTCACCTACAGTCAATTACTCAATTTTTATATATAATTAATAGAGTGTACTCTAACTGGGTCCCTGCAAGTTTATTATGCAAACTAGAAAAGATACAATTTCTGGGGAAATTGTGTGAAGTGTTCTTGCCTCCACCAGTAGTCTACAACTGGAGTGGGTGGAGTAACAGGGTGGAGTGGCTTGAGTAACTGTTGTGTGGTTGGAGTGGCTGGAGTAACTGTGCAAAGGTTGGAATGCGGTTGCCATCTTCAAACGGTCGTATTTTAAAAACTATAAATCCTATAGCGAAGAAATTTATATTGTGAGAATCACAAGACCCAGACCTACATTGACGCACAGTATGTCTCTGAAATATTAAAAATGAAAGCACAGTCGCAGTTTAGATATTGCCCTTCAAATTTGAGGTGGCTAGAGTGGAGTTTCAATGATTGTCAATGGACGGCGTGAGTTGCAAACAAATGGTCATAGTGTGAAAACTATCAGGACTATGGCTTAGCCGTGGACATGTTTAGTGGCAGCAGGGATAGCTGAACGTTTTGATATAAGATTTGTGTATGTGGGCCTGAAAATGAGGGAGTGGTGGCAGTTTAGAAATCATGTCCTGATTTTTCAGCTCCCACTCTAGCTCTTGTCAGCTCCCACTCTAGTTTTGAACATTCCGACATTCATTCCTGTGGGACCAATTTCGCCACAAAAATGACAATATATCGTGAACCATTCGTCGAAACGTTCCACAAAGTAATAGCACACCAATCGGGAACAATCCACACGTTTTGGTATATTACTGTCTATGTAGTGTAAAAACTGTGGGAGGAGTTAGGTTGGTAAATTTGGCTATAATAAGAATATATATGTGAGATAATATTAACTGTTTTTGCTATGCAAGAACACTTAATTATAAACCTACTGATATAAATATAGTTCCATCACTGATACTTGACTTGGAATTGTAGAAATCGCAACACTTCATGGATGTTTAAAAGATACCAATCTGTTTTGATTTCTTTTAAGCATGTTCCTAAGATCAAACACTATGCTTTTTTTAAATAAGAATATTGCTGTATTCAAAAGATGAATACATTGCAAAAAGGGGTTAAATGTTCCATGGGTTTAGCAGATGCCAATGTGTGTATAATGAATAATTTTTCACATTCCTGAATATTCATCCAATGGGTCTTGTGGTCAAAGAAGAAGGCTTCTGCCCGCATCCAGCAAAGGGTAAATGATAATGAGTGCTTTGAGAGCTGGACCTCAGCACAATGACATATAGGAGAAGTGGTACTGCAAGTCAGCGGAGATGCCATTCCATTCTATGAATACAACACATCTTGTTCTACAGAAGCAAGAAAAGCAGAAAGCCTTCATTTGGTTTAGCAAGAGGAGCTCTGGGATGGAGTCATCTCTGGATGGTTGTTGTTGGTACAGACATGGTACATGGGCACTATGAGCCAGATTATGAAAAAGACAAGGGCTTGTATTGTTTCCTGCCCATAGCCGTTCCCTTGTCACATACCCTAGAGATGGCTTTAGACTAGCTATTTGGACAATGCTTCTATGCAACCTTTCTATCAATCACTTTCTCAAAAAAATCTTAATTCACTGGAGTGAAAATGTCATAAAAGGCGACCTTTGAACTACAGAAGGTATAAGAGACTGCCACCTCAAACTGCACTAGATCAGTACAGAAATAGATCTCTATATGGGTTGAAGTTCAAGGTTCCAGTCTCTAAGGAGTAGTGTATGTAAGAAATAATTCACATTCTAAAACAATGAATTCAAGTAATAATATAAAATCAAAAACATAGAAGCATAAACTGCGCAGAAATCTGAAGTAGGTAAGTACTGCACTCACAAACAGAAGTATAGATGGAGCTTTCAGAAATGGCTGGGTATAAAACTGGTTTCATCAGTAAAAATGTCCATACTGACACTATTAGTGTTTTTTGCATTTATATTTTAAGGTCCAACAGGGGTCCCTCCCCTGGTTTTATCTGTTTATTCTAGCACTTGGGAGAGTGCAATAGGGGTCTGCGTTCAAAGAGTTTAGCAAGTATCATTGTATTCTCTGCACGTTTTGTTCACACACACTGTTGTGTGGAAAATGTGTGGATTTATCTCTTCTACTAAAATGGATTAAGTACATCCCTGAAAGTAATACAAAATATTTTAAAATGTATTTTTGTCACTGACCTTATTTGTGCCATTTATTACTTGCGATAATAATTAACAGACAGAACGACAGTCTGGTAAATTTATGGTTGCTGATGGCAAGAAATAAGAAAAGCTATTTCAAGTGAAATTTGTTCCACATATAATGATGTTTTCACATTCTTAACTGAATCCAAAGAAAGGTTTATATTAACCTGTAGTAATCTGTAGTATCACTGTGTATATTGTTAACATTTGTTATACAATGGTTCAGAAGCAAAAAAAATCTCCTTTGCTATGAGCACTTTTGGCACACACCAGTTAAGGTTTAAATGTATATAAAATGAGCAACCAAACAGGAAGAAGATGCCAGGTGCATGCTGGGAATTTGCTTTAAGCAGAATATTTAAGTAATGCATACATGCCAACATTCTTGTGGAGTCTCCATGGATGTGAAGGATCAGAGTCAAATTAACCTGATCATGTGATGCGGTGTGATGTCACGTGCCCTCAAGAGTTTGAACTACAGACTTCATGGTACATATACCAAATGTCTGGAGCTCATTTCGTCATATTTAGGCTGTGTATGTATGTTCAGGCCTGTGCAGAGTGCAATAAACTGTGTAGAGGCAGTAGTAATATTGAGACAGAATGAATTTGACTGGGCAAGACCCCAAAACTAGACAAAATTAGTCTGTCCTGGCAAACTTGGGACTGTTGCTAGATATGGTAAAGTAATGGCTAGTTACTAAAAACATCTTAAAACTGCTGAATATAATTTACAGTTATATTTTGTTATCTTGGAAAATGGCCTAGCGAAACTGACCTTGGGGGAAGTACCTTTCATTTTATTTCTATTATTTCTTCATTGAGTGATGAGTGCATAAAAGAGTTGATATGACAAATGGATATTATTTGCTAAAACAATACACAAAAAATAGATATATCCACTCCTATTATTTGCATATCCTGAAATGTAGTTTTCATTTCGAGGGAGTGAATATGACTGTAAGGGAAGAGCCTATGCTTCAAGTAAAAAAGTCATGAGGGTCAAATAAGGCTCCCTTTTCTAAAGCAGACATAAGAAGTGAAATTGCAGTATGTTTGTAAGTATAGAGGAAGTGGTTGTCATTACTTGCTAAATGTAGAAAAGGGTGACCCAGCACAAGCAATAGCTGGGAACCAAAGAGGATCTTAAAGAATAGTAGTGGGAAACGGTGACACCATTATGAGACATAATTCGTATTGCCTTGTATTACATTTACTGTCATGGCTGCTGGCAAGCCAAGAAAGTGGATTTTCAGGGGTATGGTGCCCAAAGCGCTAGATGGTAAGGTGCAGCAACAAATGTACTGTGAACACTCTACTAATCACAAAAATGTACAGAAATAGAAAAAGTGGTATTAGTGCATTCAGAAATACAATAATACAAAGATTATTGTCCCCACCACTATGTGTGATACAAACAAAATGAAATATTACATAGCTTTTAGACTGCTACATAATTATATGTTCCACTTATATTCCGGTAACATATGAAAGAAAAAACACAAACAAAATATAATTATAATTATAAGACATAATTCACTATTATGGTTTTGTATGCTCTTCCTTTTATATACTGAAACCTATATGAAGAACGTTTTTGATCTGAGGCCTCTAGGGGCAGTCAAGAAACAGTTTCAGAGCGACAGAAGATATTTTATTTTATCACTTCCATTGCTCTCTGCTGGACACAGGGCACACCGTATTGGAGGAGCATGCTCCTTTTCAATATGGCACCCGGGTCCGAAGCAGCCTTTGAGAATAACTGCCGGCAGGTAGCGTTGTGCTAAGGAGCGCAAAGCAATTCCCATACCAATTTTTCTGATTTTAGCTGGAGAATTGAATAGAAAAGTGAACTTGTAGAAGAATTAAAGTAAACATATATTAAACACCAAAATATTGATATACAATACAATTATGTTTTATATTATAATAGTGTATTTACATTGATATAAGCAATTTTTAATTCACATGGAGGTATATAATGTGGTTAATGTAAGTTGGAGAAGATAAGATTTGAGGATAAAAGACTAAGATAAAATAAAATAAATTTTCATTTAGTTAGTATCTTGCAACCCGTGAATAAAGAATCGGATATTGAGAAGCTTAGTGTTGCTGAATATCTGCCTAACACTGTAAAGTGACAGGATGAATAAAGGAGGGGGAATTGCACTTTTGTTTCACTTCCTGACACTTTACAATGTGGGACGTTTTATACATAACCCCCAACATGTTTTGCAAAATTGCAAGCAAATACATAAAATAAGACAAAACTGTGTTTTGAATGTGTCTGTGGTGTCTTCTGCTTATGATGTCACCATGTGGCTTGTTATGCAAATTATACCTTGCAATTATACCTACTATTACAGTGTATAGATCATTCTTCATCATTTCCTATTCTCCACAACCATAGTATAAGCAATGCTGAGGTTGACAGAGTCCCTTTAAATGTCACCTGTGGAAGCGTTACATCCAACAGATTTACTACAGAAAGGCAAAATAACTCTTAGCAACATTTGGCAATAGTGCCAAAGAAAATAGTTATTATTAATCTATTTATTTTAATACGCTTTAGACAAATTCTAAATGTATTGCTTGATTTTTGTATCTTTTTGTCACGGATAATAGGGTTTTACATCCACAATCTTAAAATAAATGGGCAAGATTCTTCAAGATACTTCAATATCTTATTTTATATTCTTATAAAAATAAAACCATCTAAACCAACATGACACTGCTCCCAGAAACTCGTCTCAGCTCCAAAAGCTTTCTAAGTATAATACCTGAAAAATGACATCATATCAAAATGAAAGAACTGCTTAATTTCCTTTTATTAATGTGCTACAGCACTTGTACAGCTATTTTTATCTGAGACAGTGCACCTTTTGGAAATTTGTAGTGTCAACAAATTATAGGTTACAAAAGGAAAAATAAATAAAATTATTTTCCACATACATAATGTATGTGACAGGATACTTCAGTGACTGCAACATGATATGCAACAGTGACTTATGAGTGCTTAAAGGAAAGCATACCACAGTATGAAAACAAACTTGGTAAACATTTTCTAAAGTAAAAAAGGCCTTATATCATTTCACACTAGTGGAGAAAATAGGATACATCATAATACTTTTTGACATTCTTAAAGAGTATAATTCATATTGTTTTTCTTAATATCTGCCTTCTATCTGGAAGTGAATAAATTGAAATAGAGCTTGAGTAATATCTTCATCCTGCCAATAATTCTTATTTTTTTTGGGGGAAAAATCATGCAATATTGGAAAAACGTTGTCATTATTGGGAAAGGGATGTTACTGACAGATACCTATGCCTAGACAGAGAGGCTATGGATGTGGATTCCCTGAACCCTGGGTAAATACCTCACCAATCCAATAGTAAATTAGCTATAAATAAATAAAAATAAATGGCACCTTAATAATATGAGATCTTTGAATATTCCATACATTATTCCAATATGTATAAAATATAAACATAATATACAGAAATAACTAACAAACGTCAGCACGCGCACAGCCAATCAGAGCAGGGGCTCTGGCAGCTGAATGCAACGGTCTCTCGCTGCTAGTACACCGAGAGACCCTAGTTTTTGCATGGGATCTGCAGGGGGGAGCTAGTTAAGGTCCGCCCTGCTTATCTCATGCAAAAAAATAGGGTCTCTCTCTCTGCGCTAGCAGAGACAGCCAGTCGCCGACCAGACGGCTGCCTGCATCCTATGGAAGCATGGCAGCCGTCGGTCAGAGGATAAGCTGGCGTGTACTATCAAACAACACTCCAGTTCATCCTCATACTAGGGACAAGTAACTTTTCACTTTTGCTTCTATATTAGAAGCACATGTGAAAAAAAAGGTTTAGTGTCCCTTTAAGCACCTAATTTTCCCTATACATTGGCTGCGCCAGCACAGTGGACACTGGCATGACCAGGAAGTCGTTTTCTGGTGGCACAGACTCCCGAAATTTGTCGTGTGTTTTTGTTATTCAATTTGTGCCTCTATCTGCTTGCTCAGGTCAATAATGGGGTTAATTCACTGAAGCTGCTCATCCAGTAATGACTGTATGTATATCATAAATACGGTTCCCAATGCTTTTTAAGATCCCTACTGTTGTCTGCTAACCTTTTTGATTGTTTTACATTGCACTCTATGCAAGAACCATTTACCTGGCTCCTAAATTTTCCTGTTGTGCTTCTAAAGTGCACAAATATTTATCAAGCCCTGATATGTATTACACCTATGTATGTAATCTCATCCGCTCCATACTGTGGTCACCCTAGTCCTTTTTGCCTTTCATCTTTTTCGCCATTCATAGAGCAGCGGACATCATACACCAGGCCCAATGTTTAATTCATTATGCTTGCAGAAAATGACTACCTAATCTCCAGAGTAAGCACTTTAGCGCTCAAATCCGTGTGTGTTTTAGAGAAAATACATGCAACTGGATTCATAAAATGCCAGTGCTGGTGGGCGATTGAGGACAGATCAATGCATTAATATTTTAAAATATAAGTAATTTGTTAAGTACAGTGCACACTATAGCACCATAAGGGTTAATATAGTGTGGTAGGTTCATCTGACATAAAAAGGGTTAAAGAAAGAAGCCTGGGACTTTATAACTTGTGAGTTTCCCATATATAACTGAACAACGCTGTTTTGCCAGTTTATTCAAATAAACACTCTGTTGCATTTATCCATGAGGCAATTTACAGTATTTCTTCCTTCCCTCTCTCAGTCTCTCTCTCCCCCTCCTCCTTTTTCCCTCCCATTCCCTCCTCCTCCCTGACATTTTTGCGTGATCAGAATACAGCTATCTTCTCTACATGTGGGCGTGAGCTGGCATCCAGCCAAGTGAGCAGTGCTAAAAATCCAACCCTGTTTCTTTCTTTTTTTTTTTCCTTTTCTTTTTTTTTTACACAGTGCCCCTCTTTTCGAACAGTGGAATCCCATTTACAGAGAAACACCAGAGGGAGAACAGACCGCTGGCTGACCAAACCCTCGCTGTCACGCAAACCCAGCCCTCTGTCAATCTCTTCTTCTGCCTGACAGAGCCCTGGCACCGGTTCAAACCATTGCGTGCAAGCAATGAAGCCACATTACCCGACGAGGAATTTCATAATAACAACAGCTGTTAAATATTGATGACTCCTGGCAAGCTCTGAATGCACTTGGTGAAGGTTAAGTCCGCGTGTAATGGAATCTAATTCCTCATTATATATTGTATCAGCTATCCGGAACTTGCTTTTTTTAGTCATCAGAGTTCAAAAGTAAAAATCAAAAGAGATGCTTTTTAAAAATATATATATATAATAATTTAAATAGGAAATGAGGTTAAAAAAAGGTTAAGGGTGTGGAAGGAGAAAGATAAATATGGCTGGGGGGAGAATGAAAGAATATTTTATGTTATAAACTTTTATTTGAAAGAAAAAGAAAGCTGAAAGAAAAGACAATAAAAATAACCAGTTTGCCCACATTCCACTTTTCTAACGTCTAAGTTTAACAAGCCAAGCTTCCTAGTATTTTTTCAGCTGCTTGGTGCTTTGATGAGGTTTTTGCGTATTTATTATTTACCGCTGATTAGATCAGTACAATATGCAATGGGGCCACTGTTCTAGAGCTTGGGTTTTAAACCTGGTGTCAAAACCTGGAATTCTGGGATTTCGCTAACTAACATTTAATCAGATAATCTATCAATTCATGGGTGTAGATTAACTAAACATGGTAGTTGTTCTGTGCAGATTGATATATATGCATATTAATTAAAGATGATCTAAGAATCAGGCATAAAAGTTAACTCATCCATGTATGCAGATGATTATAAACCACTATAGATATGGCCTCCATTTTAGAAAAACATAACATAATCATTTCATTACACATTTAACGATTGTAACATTTCTGTTTGTCTCACAAAAAATAAAACAGTGAAAAGGTTAAAAAAAAGTGGATATTACATAAAAAAAAAACAGCATCTCATTTAACAGGCATAGGAGCAAAATCATGGTGAGGAGATGGAAAATATAAATATAAAATTGCCTTTATATAGATTATTTGAAGTCATTAAAGTTATGACAAAGCAAGGGGAAAAGGCTCATTGATAAAATAGAAATGTAGGCAAAAAGGCTCTATGGGTCTGTAGATTTTGGTTCTGTTAGAAGTCCAACGTTTGAGGAACTTTATACAGAATAGCCAAAGCAGATGCCAAGTTTTACAACCTACCACTAGTGACTGCCAATGTAATTTGACAACATTTTAATGACAGATCTACTGAAAGGCTTGCTGACAATATTGTTAAAAATCAAATAATGGCAAGTGGCATCTTAAAGTATGCTCCCCCCTCTGGATTGTAGATTTGTGGCCATGGCAACCAAATCCTACTGTGCTTATTTATCTCTTTCACAAAACTATCATAACACCCTTTACTTACTATAAACAGGGAGTTGTGAAATGTGCTGTCTGTACACTAATAAAGCGTGCAATTTGTTGGTTTTCTTTTCTCATTATGTGGCCATTATTTCATATAAACACATTGCAGTTACGCATTTACAGGGTTCACTCTCCTGCTATCCTTATCTCGCCGGAATCACAAAGGAACTAATTCCTCCTAAAGAAGTATTAAAATGGAGATCTGGTTACTTTACATAACATTCTAAATTGTTTAGATTTAATGCAACAGCACAACTTAGAATTTATTATCTAGCATTTCTTTAAACAATGTGGTGAACATCCTCTGTTTTATTTCTCAGATAAATACATTCCCTATGTTCTCTGCTCCTGTATGCTATTGACGTTTGGTTACCATCAGTATTATGGCCTGATAACACATGGTAACTGTCACGCAACAGTCATTAATCTCATTTTGCTTTTACACAAAGATTACCTAGTAATGATAATGGAAAAGCTGTAGTAAAACTGAGGAGAATTATATAGCAACAATATGAATCCTCAGCACCCTCATTGTCAGAGGTATGATTATCATTTTTTAATAAAAAGTTTACTGTTTCCAGCACTGTTCAGATTGAAAATCCTGTTGTACTGAGAACGCCGAACATTTGGAAAATAAGAATAGTGAATTCATTAGTGCTCTATATAGTTTGGATATTATAAATAGAAATTATGTGTGGATAATATTAAAAGTAAACTGGAGATAAAAAAAATGAAATAGATTTATTATCTGTTATACCTCCTGGTTGTGACAACCATAGATATCAAGGCTTGGTAGCAGCATGACTAAAAGTATTTCGTTTAGAAGCTGCTTTTATTAGACAGCTTGTCTGGTAGCTTCACACTGTATGGAAATAAAACTGTAACTTTGAGTGGCCTGAATCCATTTCTGAAGAGACAGGAAGTATAAGTCCCAGGTAATCTGGAGCGGGACTTGCCCAAAACTGGCAGGATTTGGTAAATAAGCATTCCATATAAATTTAGCCTGGGTCATTTAAAAGTAGCAGAGAGGCTGGTTGTCTAATCTGGCATTTCTGGTCATGACAAGTCTCTGGTGTATAAGTTAAGAAAGGCCCCGTCTCAGCAGTGTACAAAGTCCCTTGCATGCTCATATGATACCTTCCAAAATATAATCACAATGCCGGAGTCCTAAAAGTGGGTCAAACTACGGTAATAGGCACATGCATACATACACCTCACTACTGTCACTGCGGCACTATCCAGCTGTGCTTGACCAAGGATGACAACCAACCCACTAAGGTTTTATGTGCTTGCAAAATATATGTGACAATCACTGAGAAATAAAACAAATCTAGCCCCAAACACATCTTCTCAATCTTCATTTACATTTTTTTAAATTCTTAATAGAAATATGTCCATTACATAATGTAACATTAAATCAGAAAAATATAATTTTCTGGCACAAGAATTCATTATGAAATAATAAAACTTTAATTCTGACAGATATGGTTTTGATAAGAGTAAGCTGCTAGCATATGTTTCCAAAATATTTAGCAAGCGCCAAAAATATTTTTTATTTATTATTTGTTATGAAGTAATGTCATTGGTATGAGGCATTTGGATGAAGCAATGGTTAGAAGATTTAGAAAGTGACTTAATAAAATAAATTAATATTTGTTTAATTTTAAAAACAGCAACAAAAATGTATTTCTGCAGTGCTCAAATGTAAAAATAAAATGCTAGCTAATGTTAAGTTACAATGAACAAAAATGATAACAAACTAAGGATACTGAAAATGTTTTACAAAGTCAAGTTCAGCAAATTATATCAATAAAGCAGCATTAAAAAACATTTTAACAGGTGACTTGCCAGTCAACCCTAACAGGAGAGACGAGCAATGAGGCCATTAATAATATCACAACCTTGATTTATAATCCTTTTAAATGTGCTACCATGAGTATAATATCCAATATAGAGACGGGACCATTTAAGTTCAGATCTATTTTGTCTACATATTATAAAGTAGTACATAGTTATCATAAGGATATGTTTATTTAACAATGCCGTCAGCTTGTCCAGCTCACCAGATGGCAGTATATTCAAAATAAATGATAAAGTAGATTTAACTACTTAAAAAGTACCTGTCATGCAAAAACTGCATGTTATCATTTTTTAGGAAAAGTATGGCTTACTCACAAATGGTGATGCCATTGGTGATGGATGCTGTTGTGGGATGATGTAGGTTGAACGCATCCATTTCCTTTGCTATCTTTTAATTGTTGTGGCAAAAAGGAGAAGGCAGAAGCAGGCTGTTGGTAATTTGTACTTGTTTGCAGATCCCATGTTGTGTATTCCTATATTTCAAGACTACTTTACCTGATCTTACCACAGTATGACATTGTCTTCCAGTAGTGCTGTGCACTTTAATAGCTTATTTTAGACCACAGTTGTGTTATAACATCAGATTCAGTAAGATTTGCAAGTTCCATCAAGGCATAGATAAGAAAGGCAAACAGGTATATACCAGTAAGTGACAAACCATTAGGTGTAACACATTGCATTCATGAGAAAACATATATAGAGTTATCTTATTTCAAAAGAACCATTTTATAGTTCCTAAAAAAATATATACAAAGGCTTCCATACAGAACCAAGATATTTTAAAATGTAATGCAGTACAGGGCCTAGTCGGCACATTCATGTAGTGGAAAATCAAATTTGTGTATTCATCCTTTTATCTATCAACAGTGTATTTTTTAAATGCACTTTATAAATGAAGTTTGCTATTCTGAATAAAAAAATAATGATGTTATGCTTTGGGCTGGCATAATGATGATTTAATGTACAATGAGGATTTTTCCTTAAAATCCCAACTAACAGCAAGTGCTGTGCATGCACAGACTCTCCTTTAAACTCTGGTATTTCAGAGAATCTGTGACTCTGGAGCATGGAAGAAGTACAGCAGACATCAGTACCAAACCTTGACTGTACTGTGCTTAGCAGGAACGTTGGAAGGCACGTAATATGAACTACTCAAATGATGAAGGTTATGAAAATGTTTACTGCTGTTTGCAAACGTTTCAAGGCTATTCCATCCATCCGCTACCCTAGTAAATTAATACTTCCTTGTATTACTTTTAAATCTTTGCCTAATTCATTTGCTCTAACTTAAGACTATGTCCTATAGTTGTGCTAGTTTTTCTTCTTTTAAATGTAGTCTCCTCCTTTACTGTGTTGATGCTTTTAAGGGACACTAAATGTTTGTTTTTTTTCACTTGTGCTTCTAATATAGAAGCACAAGTGCTGACGTTTGTCAACACGCGACAACCAGGAACTGCTGTGTCTCGCATGTGAGACACAGCAGTTAGTAAACCCGCTTATCTATTAAGATACATGTCGGGTTTACTTCATTCTACCGGGACATGTATTGTTTAACCCTTGCTTCCTGCATTGTTTAATGTTCCTTAAGTATTTCCTGGTAAGTTTTATCTTTCAACCCATGAACCAGTTTATTAGTCCTTTTCTGAACTTTCTACAAAGTATCAATATCCTTCTGGAGATACGGTCTCCAGTACTGCGTACAATACGCCAAGTAAGGTCTCACCAGTGCTCTGTACAATGTCATGAGCACTTCCCTCTTCCTACTGCTAATACCTCTCCCTATGCAACCAAGCATTCTGCTAGCATTTCCTGCTGCTCTATAACATTGTCTACCTCCTTTTACACACTCTAAAATTATTACTCCTAAATTCTTTCCTCACATGTTGAGTTTAGGACTCAAATATTCTATATTTTGCTTTTGGGTTGTTATGCCCAAGGTGCATAATCGTCCTATGTACTCCATTGATGGAATCATGTGCAACTCCTCTGAGGCTCTGGCTCCAAGCCAACCATCTCACACTCAGTCTCTCTGTCACACACATGCCATCTCTCTCTCACACACACAGACAACACTGACACACACATATACTTACGCAAACACCCTGAAAACCACACTTGAGACGCCCACACACAGTCAAACTTACAAGCAGACACATTTCTACTGTTTATTTATTTTTTAACAAAAAAATAAAACAAAACACTTATACTGTTGGTCCCCCTCCCTGCTTAGTTACCTTTATTTGCAGGGAAGAGGACATTTCTTGCTGTGTCTCCACAGCCATCCCGTTTCTTCTGCTGGATGTCACTTGCCATCCGGCTCGCAGATAATCTCACAGCGTGACAGGGGCGCAGGTTGCACCCGTTGCACTGTCAGTCTCGCCTGGAGGTGTAATCACCGCAGGCACTCGCCTGTGGACCGCACCTCAAGGAGGAGCTGCTAGGGAAAGAGCTCCCTATAGCAGCCTCTCCTCCAGATCGACACTCACCCCCGAGTTTAACCCTCCAATTTTCGGACCATGTCCCAGTAGGAGGAATGCTCAGTGGAGATTTTTTTTTTTTTTTTACATCAATAGCCCTGGAGTTTCCATTTGGGGCTATGGACCGGGGATTCGGGGCTATAGCCCCAGTAGCTCCCCCCCCCCCCCCCCTCCATGATGCCAATGCTATGGGGCAAAGTGACACTGTGGCCTGTTCTGCAGGGCCAGTCCTGTGAGGGAAAGTGACACTGTGGTATGTTCTGTGTGGCAAATTGACACTGTGGCATGCCAAATTGTGTGGGTGCAATATGAGTGCAAGCCAAGTGGTGTGGTTGCAAAATAAGTGCATAGCTGTGGGTACTGTATGGTGCTGTGTTAATTCCTTTAGGTGCAATGTGGGTGCAGAAAAAGGAAATAAAAAAAAAAAAAATGTAATTTTTCAAAAACATGTTTATTACATATACAAATAGTTGAATGTGATATAAAAATAGTTGCAAATAGTATTAAAAAGTTTACATTTATATAAAGTTTTTTACTTTGCGACTTTAGAAAAATTGGGTCGGGGGGGCCCACTGCTAAAGACTTTGTCCAGGGCCCACTAGGGTCTTAAGGCAGCCCTGTCCGTATAGACTGAATCTGGTTCTCATCCCAGTCCATTAGCTATATAAATGATACTGTGATATGTCTTGGGTGGGTTTGCACCTCAGGTAAATGTTGGCCATTGCTGCTCTGTGGTTACTGTAAATGACACTGGGGTTTAGTCAGATTTGGACATGTATTGAAGGTCACTGGATTAAGAAATGCACAGCTGCAAATAACTTTATCTAACTAAAATTATTATTAAATGCACTATTTTTGATTTAATGTAATGAGCTCCCCTATACATATCTGTCATGCCCCTCTGGCCCTTACCTGCAGTTCCAGTAGTTCCAGGCATCCAGCAAGTCCCTTAAGTAATCCGCGATCGCGGAGTAGGCCGAAGCCGGGGCCTGTAGTACAATCTTCTATCCGCGATCGCGATCGCGGTAGCGCGGTAGGCCGAAACCAGGGCCTAGAGTTTCTACAAGCCCAGGATGCATCCTCCAGACTTCACCCCAATAAAGGGGAACCTATTTCCAGCTGTAGGAGGGAGGTAAACTCTGCCAAATCTCCTATTAACTCCAAGCACAGAGATAGAGGGGTATGTGCTAGAAAAGCACACCCCTCTAACATCCAATCAAGTGAGGAGCTTGTCCCACTGAGGGGAGGAGTGGAGATCCACAGCACTATAAAAACCCCTCAAACTGTTTCTTCATTGCTCCAGTGTTCCAGAGCTTTGGTTCCTGTTTGTCCTTGGACTTCAGTCTCCAGTTTCCCCTTTGTTGCTGTGCTACAGTATATCTATTGGATTTCCCGTTACCTGACCTTTGGCTTGTCTTCTGGATTACCCTGTTTGCCTGAACCCTGACCCCTGCTTGGATTACTACTCTTTGACCGCTGCCTGCCCTGATCTATTGAACTGTTTCCTGACTTCGCTTTTTGGATTATCCTTTTGTGGCACTCTCGTGCTCCTATCCTTACCAGGGTGCTCTGCCTATATATACTTGTGGACCACCTGGTAAGGGTTACCAGCAAGAGATAGCATCCCCTGCTCTATGCTCCGAAAACCTCAATCTTGACAATATCATTTCCAAATATATCCTCACAGATTCTGTCGTTTTCATATCTGGCCTTCGTCTCACCCATTCCCTCCTTGGCCATGGAATTCACTGCCTTATTTTCCTCATTACTCCCGTACTGTCGGTGCACTGACATTGCAGCGTTTTTGTGTGGTTATTTCAGATGCAAAGTGTCTTTCCAGTGTGTTTCCCTGTGGACTATATGATGTTATCAGCAAGACACCATATTATTTTACATACAATGCCATTTCGTGACCTCGGATGTTATGGAAAGTAAAATTACATACATTAAAATAATTAACATATCAATGTAAATATGCTATTATAATATATAATACTAATATATCATAATTCTATATAAAAAAATGTATGTTTACAATAGGTTTACTTTAATTCTAAAAATCTGAATAATTGAACTGCCCAAAATTCATCAATTTCCACCAATTTTGGGCCAACTTCAGAGGGGGTTCAGTCCTTTTGGATTTCCATAGGAAACCTTCCCCAAACCAAAAGTGGTCGAAAGCCAGCCCAAGATCGGAAACTGGGTAGCCGGACTGAGGATTTCCCCTCAGTTTGGATTTAAGCCCCGAACCGGCTCGAGTTCAGGTCAGATCAGATCATATTGAGCAGACCCTATGATCTAACAACTCATACATTGTATGGTTTACTAAGTACAGTTACTTCAGCAGTTGTAGCTCATAAGCAGTTACATCAGGTGTTTTCATTATACCTTCATTACAAACAGGAGGCAGTGTAATAAAATAGACAAAGACATGTCCCCTGTGTGGAGCAATCTACTAATCCATTAGAAAGCATGGATGTCAGGATCCCCTACACAATGGGTGCATCACTCATCACTCACTAAATTTTGCTGGCTCAGTGCACAGTCAAATAACCTCTCAATGAGTGCTCAGGTGGACTAGAGGAAAACCCCAGCTTCTTACATACACAACTAACAATTTCAGTGTCTGCACTCCAAATACAAATGAGGCAGATAATGGAATTAATGAACAATGGATGCCAGTAGTGACATTGCTGGCTGAATTGTAAATAAGAATATAGAATTTGGCAAAAGAAAAAAAAAAAAAAACTGATAAGAGAAAAAGAAGTGTATAAAAATAAAAAAGAAGATTTCAAACAAATTCTATCTCTGAGCAATTATCTAATAATACATTTTATTAATCTTGAATGCCCAAATTCCCATTCATGGTAAATATCCACTGCTGTAAAAAACGTATTTTTCACTCTGTCTGAATCCTTTCCATTTGTAGGTGACACTGTCTCCTTAATCCCTTTTCATAACAAAGTATAAAATAGAAAATAAAAAAAAGTTTAATTAATGTCTATCACATTTGAGACCAATAGAGTAAGACTGTAGCATAAATGCAGTACACATCTGAAGCACAGTCCTGACATCACTTGGTTAGGTATTCGAAAAGAATGTTGTCTCTCCAACAGAACATTCTTGGATGGTTCCCAATCACATAAAGAAGTGCATGTGTTCTCTAGTAATATAGTAGCATGCCAAACCTGACAGTTAATAAGCTAGCACGCCTTATATGTGTTTAATGGGAACCCATTAAATATCAGGGAAATGTGTAAGAAACCAAACACAGCATCCAGATCCCGGCTGACCAAAGCCATTGAACAGATATAAAACAAAATTGTAGAAGACAGACGGCTGGACAATTCGTGAGTCTGGCAGACAACAAATAGTTTCTCATTCCACTGAACAGATTCTGTAAATCCTATGCTGTTCCTCTCAGTGTGTTGGCTCTTGTCTTCTGCTCTAACATCATAGGAATAAAAATGTACCTTGTATGAGTCATTAAATAGAAATAAAATTGTTTGTTTTCATATATTGTTCTTTATTATAGAAGTCAGTGTTGTAAATTAATTACAGTGTTAAAAAATACAGATCAAGACTATTATTATAAATAGATGGGGAGCCCATTTTGTCCTCACTGACATGTGGAACATGCTAGCTTGTTATGTACCCTACAGAAAATATCACAAGAAAGACCTGGCATTATTTATTCAGTCAACACAAAAATACAAAATCCAGATTAGTCTATTCTAGGCATAGATCAATCTTATGTCACCAGCTCTGTACTCCTACTATTTCCAAATATTTGCCAAGAATCACTGGAGTTGTATTTTCAACAGGGTTCACTCAATATAGAGAGAATTACAGGGAATTGAGATTGGAATTTCAAACTTAAGTTGAGTTTGAAAAATTCCCCCTATTCAGCTGCATTGGAGAAATTTTCCAACTCGGCTACATTGGCCTAAAGTTTTTGTAATGGGGGGGCATTAAACAAACTCAGCACCAAATACTGGCGCAATCGGTGTGTGCCGATTATACATTGTGCATTGTGCACATTTATTTTACCCCACTAAGCAAACTCACCAAGATTGTCCCTGCACAATGTATAGTGAAATTGGTGAGATTAAATGTTCATCTCACTTCAACTCACCTCATCTTTTAGTGAATAGACCCTTTGTAATTTTTGCTGGACAGGTGCACTTTTCTACATTACATTACCATTTATTTATATAGCACCAACAATTTATGAAGAACTCTTTTACAAAAATAGGGAAATCAAATCAAATCAATGAAACCTTTTTTCTGAAGAATTGTCATGTCTGATTCACAGTTTCAGATTTGATGACTTTTATAACCTGGGCTCAAAAGATATGCCACAGAAAATACAATTAAAAGAAAAAAAAATAATTCTTTCCACTGATTAATATATAGATACTGTTTTAAATGTAAATTGCCGTTGATTAGTTTAGCCATGTTTTGCTATGTTTTTTCTCAGGGCTAAATAAATCAAGGGCCCCCTTCCAGGCCCCACTCACGTTCCACATACAATTTGCCAATTATTGTGCCAGTATTATTTTTCTATTGATATGCCAGTATTACTTTTGCCATTAATATGCCAGTATTACTTTTGCTATTAATATGCCAGTGTTATTTTGCCATTAATAAGTCACAGCCAATTTGCCCAATAATATGCCAGTATCATTTTGCCATTAATAAGCCACACCCAATTTACTTTTTCTAGAAGTGCATACTTCTAAATAAATTGATATCTCTTGACTTTTTATAAGACTGGTACACTGGCTGTTTTTGCACAGCAAAGGGATTACACCACACACTACAGACTTCTGCTGTAAATATACAGAATATAGTGAAAGTACCATTCCCCAGTACAGTTGGCTGGCTGAGCATGTTTGGAAATTTACTCTATAACAGCTGGGGTGTCAAATGTTAGCCAGAACTGGTATATTGAGCTATAAATTGGGTTATTTTATCTGTGCTAAATAACTTCTCTCCATTGTCACAAATATCACATTTCGAACTGCCAATAGTGCAATAACTCTGTTTACAACTGAACCACCAGACTTATGTGCATTGGAAGCAAGAACCCTCAGTTTATTACATGTGTAATATTACTGTTGCCATAACCACAGAGCTGCATATGAGCATAGAGTCTCCTTAGTTAAAGGGACTCTTTCACTTAAACAAAGTTTGTAGAGAAAATTTAAAGCATATCAATGATTTATGGATTGTGTTAGAACAACTGTATGGAAATACATAGTGTGTAAACACACCTGCTGCTATCATTTATTTAAGACTAACTTGTATAGCCATTATCAAATGTATGCAATGTATGCTAAATTTGCAGATATTCAACACCTGAAAATTAGATAGAATGGGTGCTAATAAGCATTGGTTCATAAGGGGACGGTCTTACAAGCCTCTAACCCCTATGGTTGATTACTAATGGTCTTCACTACTGCTTTAGTGTAAACAATATGATAGAGAAAAAAGGAAGTTACGGTGGCACACATCTAGACAGTGATATACGGTAGTTACATTCAACACCTGAAGCCTGAGGATACCAAATTAGTCTTTGGTCAGTGCTACAAACCCAAAATCCAATCACTGTTGGGCTTGACAAGTGGGAGCGCAGCACAGGACCAGGCGTCCACCAGGATGCTCTAGGCGTCACAACACAACAGGGAAAGGCAATAGCGAAGTCAACATTGAGTAAGGACAGGCAGAGAAGGTTCGTAAGAAGCCAAGACCAGGTTAGGAGAAAGCAGCAAAGTCAAAGAGGAATATCAGAGGGTCAAAGCCGGTTAATCAAGTAGTAGCAAAATGCTGGAAACAATGAGAATAAACAAGCATAGAACGACAGATGAGCAGGGTTTAAATAAGGAGTCAGGACAGGACCATAACCCCTCTTACCAGCACCAGGTACCTCCCTCCACTGTAGCACTCAATGGGAGGTATGCGTAGAAAGCACTGCCTACCTCCCTATTTCATACAGAAAATAAGATAGGTGGACCTGCCCCATAAACAAAACACTTTATAAGCTAATACATTTTGGGGGCTATCCCGCCGAGCTTTGCCTTTGTCCCGCTTTTCAGGGACAGAGATAGTGTTCAGTGGGACAGCGAGATTAAAAACCACATCACCACATTCTTGAGCTGAAACTCCAGTGTCTGGGACATGGTAGAAGGAGTACTGTGTAATGTGTAATGCTGTCAGGTAGAGTGACAGCGATACCATGCATCTGCCGTAGCAGTAGAACACGACCTCCATAGCTCTGCCCCCCAGCAACCTGATGTGCCGGGGGGAAATGTTGAGAGGTATGTATATGAATGTCAAGGGAGCCACTACTATGTACATTGCACATTTTCATAAAAAGGCCAGGTAATACTTTTTCCCTCCGTTCTCACCACAGTTGGGTGGAATAAAATGAGATGACTCAGAGATCAAACCACTTTGGCTTCATATATAACATGTTTACTGTACAGTGGCTTCGTTTCTAATATACTGGTGAAACCTCAAATGTTCATCAATGAGTAATACACAGAAAATATAGCAACAATTAGTTACATTTTAAATCTGTGCAGGTAACTGACTGCAAGTGCACACAGATGTTAAAAGCACGTGTATCATCTCAAAAGGTCTTTGAAAAATAGGTATCATCGCAAAATATCATCTGAGATATTTATTTTTTTGCAGACAGACCTGTACCTTGTCACATCTTAGTACATACTCCTACCTGTGTCTTAAAAAAAAATAAAAAATTCGGTTTTGTAACATGACAAGTTAATTTAAACATTTAACACAAATTGTATAAGTAAGTATTATATGACTAAAACAAAGCTTCAGCCTTGGTGTTACACATGAGACTAAGATGTGTAGGTCACCATTGTCACATACTCGTATTTGGTGTATAAAATGGCAAAATGTTTCATGATAAAATTAACATTTAGGAATACCCAGAGACCCCTCTGTTTCACACATGCTAAAGACCATAAACACATAGCAAGGCTATGCAATATACATCAACATTTGCACCCAGGCCTGGAGACCCATAGTGACCAGTGGCTGCAATTTCCAGCATAGGCTGGGACCACAGAAAGATGACCAGAATTCCACTTTCAGTAGGGTGGTAACCTTGATTTTTGTGCAGTCCTGTAGTATGCCTTTCTGAATTCACTTCACCCATTAAAAATGACATGTAACCTAGAGTACATTGCCCTGGTAATATAAGTACATTACTTTGACAAGAAACCAAGGGCCCTTGGATTATAAATTCCAGTTCTCCAGTAGCCTGCATACCCCTGATGGTTTCCATGATTGGCAGTGTGTGTTTCTGTATCACTGTTGTTTTAAGCAGTTACATTGAAAAGAACAAAGGGAAGGCATCCAACCATATTTTACAGTTCACTTCCTGCCTAGATTGTGCAGCTGAAGCTCTTTCCCTTTATTCTGATTCAGCTAAAAGCCTTTTAGGTAAAGCAGGCTGTCCAATGTTCATGCAATGTTTCAGTTAGATTCCCTGCTTCCTTCAGTCCAGTCTGCTCTTGACATTTTGCATTAATTGACATAAATTAAACCCAGAACCAACTCAAAAGTTAAAACATCACTATTAATTTACAACTTCCTTTAATAGCAAAACAGAAATGTCAAAATAAAGTCCAAACATACATGTTAATAGACAGAACAAAACTAAAGATTATAGAGCTACTGAAACAATGTTAAAAGCTGCCAAATCTTACATAACAAACACCACAAAACCAAGATCATATATTCACTCTATATATGTAAATATTTAACAGGAACCATCAACATACTCATATGTAGTTTTCTTTACTTTTCAATGGAGTTGTGGGAAACAGTTTTGGCTCAGACAATGATAGTTTTAAAACAATGATCAAAGCTATTTTTGAGACTAAGTCAATCTCTGGTGCCAAATTTGACTAAGTCTGAAAAACAGCTTTGATCATTTCACCTCCCATTACTTTCAATGGGGAAGATTTGAACCTGGGTCTTTTTTCTAAGTCAGACTTAGGTGCCAAATTTGACTTGAATTTGAAAGTCAACCTCCAAAGTCGAATTTTAGTGAATAGACCCATCAGAGAATCCATGTTCAAACATATTTATCATTGTGAGTGTGGGTAACCAGTCCTGCAATGTGGGAACTCACATGACTCCAGTTCAAATTAATATCAGTGTATTAGTATAGAAACCTTTGTGGAGTTCTCGTTACACATAATTAACATGAGGTGGTTAAACTCTTTGCTCTTATAATAAACAAAATATTCTGGTGATGGAATTTAAAATTATAATTTTAATTCCGCACCAGTTAGCCTAACGACCGTCATGACCAAACAAGGCCAAGGGGTCGGACTAGCCCCCTCCGTCCTCAGTCTTGGAAATGTGCAAATCTATACTCTCTCATCAGCGCACAAGCCATCCAAGGGAACTGCTTAATAAAACAGTCTTGATATCCACGAAGGAGACCTGAAGGAAAGTATCAAAGAGAATATGTGTCTCCTTGTATATCTGTGTTCCAGGAGACAGAGATCTATTTGCAGTTCAGTTTTTAGTGTACAATGTTAAAATAGGTAATAGAATATATAACAAAAGATTGTATTTTTAATAACTGATGTTAATGACCAGGATTGTATTCTTACCATGAAATGGATGCACTTCAGTCACATGTTTTTTATAATAAAGATAAAAGAAAAAAAAAACTGCAGATTTTCATTAAAACTTAACATCAGTGATAAATTGGAACTATGGGTTTTTTCAGCACCTTCTAAAAATAGGTATCTGACAAAAGGCCAACTTTATTTGTCAAGAGCCCACAATCAAAAGGCCTACCACAGTCAGAGTCCCACTCTAAGACAAAATGTGTTTGGCTTGGACGTGCAAGTGATGTTCACTACTGATATTGCTGGCTTAGTTAGGTGAGGCACCGTTTTCTAAGTGGGAGGAAGTGCCTCTCCTCTGGATGCAAGAGAACCATTTGTACAGTATTGAAGCAAAAGTTTTTCCATTGTTTAAACAATTATGAGGCTGCTCTTTGACTGCTGACCTTGTTCACAAATTACTGGAAATGACTGTTACTACTACAAGATTGCAGAAAATACACATAATATGTATTCTATTTAAGAAATACTGAAATGTGGTGATCTGAGTTGCAAAACGTAGACCAAAGTAGCCGAGTAGGGAATTTATCTTGTCCTAACTTTGATGCAGGGTCACCACAGTTCACAATATAGTTACCCATATCTATAAACACATAAATAAACGGTACTGTTCATACAGAACTATAGATATATACTATACAGGAATAGAACAGTAAAAAATTCCAAAGTATGTTCTAGTTTACTTTTTATTGTGAAATGATACTAAAATGGTACTACTGCTTGTTAATATGCCATAATTAAAAGATTATTAATGATGTTGTCTCTGCTAAAGAAATTCAGTTCTTGCCGATACAAGTAGCCAGATGTTTATGCTGAACACAGTGACTCAGGGTTTACAAGAAGTCTCCAGAGGAATTGAATTTCACATCACACTCAATGTGTATTTCCACCAAATGCAATAGTATAAATATGCAATGGGTGTTTTGGTAAACTATAGACAACAATGATCTAGATCACATATTAGTTCATGCTTTGATGTACACAAAGAATAAGTGCTGGATATTATTTTGATATAGCTTCAGCATATTCATGTGAATATTGGTGGGGAAAGTATTTTCACACCTGCAATTTCCCCCTGGGGACAGCTTTCCGTCTGTGCAGGTCTTCCCCAGGGTCTACTCTGGTTTACTAACAGCAAGGTTTTTGTTGTTGGTTCTTTATAAGCTGCAGTTTCAGATATTAACACTGAGGACATAAGAGATATGTCAAGATGATGATCTGTATTTCCCACTACAGCAAAACGTCCATCATCTAATATCATTGCAGAAGATGGCTGTGTGTGCAAAATGCATTTTTAGGGTGCCATATAATTGGGCCTTAAATGCAAATGAATGTGCTTTTAATACTTTTAAATGCACGTTTTACATTTTGCACTGCCTAAAATATTTTAAAAAATGAACCATTAGATGAAATTGTGAAATTACAGAAGTTTGCAATAAACCAGAGCTGCCCACACAAGCTGAGTAAAAGTAAATTTCCTTTTTTTTTTTTTTTTGCTGCAGCAGCCAATGAGAATAATTTAATAAAAATTAATGGAATATCCTGTTTCTCTAGTGATGTCATATATTCCAGAAACACAGGAAGTGACTAAATGAAACCAAACTTTATATGCTCAGTGTTTATATAATCAGTGCTGCCACTCCTGTAGTATACAGGTGAATCACTGGGGGAGGGCTTGAGTACACTATTAAAAATGTGATTTATGCAGAATGCCCGCATCAAATCACACTGGAAAAAAAAGCCTGTGCACTATGCAAGCTATAGTCTTCAACATGCACCAAAGTAAATTTGGGGACTAGACTGTCCCTTTAAGTTTGGACTTTGAACCCATGCTGCAATTTACCAGACTGATTTTTAAGGAGGGGATCCAATAATTTTACTATGGTGGCCTTGCATGTGAAAGGTACTTACTGCATTATAGAATAAAACATGATCTATGCATCATGTTAGTGGCTTAATATCCAAATTACATATTCTCCATCAATACAGTACATTTACATATCAAACCAAAACCATTATAAGTATACAAGCTTATATCTTTTGAAATACTTTTTTTTTTTTTCAATTCTGCTAACATAATGTACAGATTGTTTTTTTAAAAACAATGTATAGGTGGCAAATAGCTTTAAATTCTAGAACTTCTGTAATGACATACAAATAATACACTGCAACTTATCATACGTAAGCACACTATCCTCAATATAGTGACACTGAATTTAAAGATCTAATATTCAATATGCCTGCCATTACAGACAATAAGCTAATGCACCTCAATGTGTGATAGAGCACCACTTTTTCTATATAACAGTGCCATATCTGTTATGTAGGTGCCAATTCTTCAAGATTAGAGAAATATTAGATAAATTAGTAAATATATCTGAAAATGAAAACAGGAATGCAGTGATAGATATAAAAATTGCTTAAATTGACGTTATCACCTAAACATTGTTGTGAATATAATAAAAAAGATATATACACTGTGTTGGCAAAATTGCAAACAAATGCCTAAATTACGAGAACAATGTTTTTTAAATGTGTCTGTGGAGTCTCCTGTTTATGACATCACCTGTGGCTTAATGTGCAAATTACACATTTCCTGTTGAAATTCAGCTGATTTGCATATCAGGCCACAGGTGATGTCATAAACAGGAGACACCACAGACACATTTAAAACACGTTTTTTCTCCTAACATAGTAATTTGATTGCAGTATTGCTAACACAATTTATACACCATTTTCAGTCATGTTTTATCCTCTACATGCACAGTAAAAACAATGTTTAGGTGATACAGTTCCTTATGGATACTATTATTATAGCTGTCATTTCAAGGGCCCATCTGATGTGATGTTGCTGTGATATTTTGATACCAGAATGTTCCTTTAGATTAAATTATTTCATCCCAGTGAAAAATATTCCTAGTGACAGGAAAAGGTTACAGGCTATATTAGGAGGCAGTATGCTTATATAACGCTAAAGAGAGTGAGCTTATGATATTTCACTTTGCCCTTTAAATGGTGTGTGTTTCTGATTCCCATCATAGGGCTGCTTGCAGAATCAGCTCTTTCTAAACAAGCTGAATACTATGGGGAGTTGGCCCATTAATGGGTTTTCTACTTAACCAATCAGACGGGATGATGCAGCTCTGATCAAGAGATCGTTTTCATAACTATTCTTCTCCAGTCTCCCAGCTGAGCTTTTACAGTCACGCAATCCTTTGCTTACAGGTTTTACTGAGTTACTATAAGAGGGTAATTTAAATGCTCTTAAAGAAACAGTGCTTCCACATCGTAACAAAACCTTAAATAAAACATTCCACTTTTTTTCACTTGTTGAACAAAACACTAGCCTCTGGCAAAAAAAAAAAAGGTTTAAGTAATTTCCAGTAATGGATGTTTTCTTTGCTGATATTTGACGTAAGGTCAAAGCTTTATTCTATGTTACAAAAACAAAAGCATTGTGGATTGTTTTATTATAATTCTGAATCTGATTTCAACAATATGTAGAATGATGCTTTGTGGATTTTAAAAATTGCATTACTGACAAAAAAATGCTTAATGCATATTAAAGCCGATTTTTTTTACACACATTTTTATTAACTATTTGGGAAATGCTTACATGTTAATGTCAGGGTTTTTCTGTGTATCTGCTGTGACAGGATCATCCCCTGGGGGTTCTCCCTATCTGTGATTCCAAAACTTCTTTTTCTTTTCCATTCATATCAGGAAGAATGGTGACTTCCAATGCACATGCATTTGCCCTTGATGCACAGTCATGGAGATGCCCGGCACATATGTGTGATATATATAGCATAACACTCAGAATGTTGTACATATACACTGCATCTTAAAAAGTTTTTCTTTATTTATGAATTACAGTTTTCAAATTCATTAGTAAAATACTTATTTAAATTATTAAATGAAACAAAATAGATTTTACCAAGAGGCTTATTTTTTACTTTTTATTACTGAATGCCAATACATTTTGTTTTTTCATGCTTGTCTTATACATTTCCATGGGCATTTTTGAGACTAACCCTGTGAACCATGCTCATTGCCCGTCTTTGGAAAGAGGTATATTACAAACAGTTTTATTAACTTGCACTAATTGATACATTATTCCTATAACTGTTGGAGTGATCATGATTGGTAGTGTTTTGTCTAGGATTATGGGTAAAATAAATTCTATAAAGAAAGCAGTGGTTGGCAACCACAGATTGTGACAGGAAGATCTACATGTGCTAAATTAACATTGTACATCATAATCATTAAGTGTCTATTTGCCGGAGGGGACCAGCTCCACTATGCTGATGTAAATGTCAAGCCTTCATTGACATGACCTATTTTTGGAAAAGTGGTTGTAACTCCACCCAATGTCTAATCAGATTTTGTTACCTTACTCTGTCCACTCCCTTCCCATCCCAATACAGTCCTACTCTATGTGTTACTATCCCACATGATAATTGAATATTATCTATTATCTTAACTATATACTAAACTATGTGTATAATACTTAGGTGTCTATTGGCATCAATAGAAGTGTAATGATGTCTAGAAACATAGAATGTGTCGGCAGATAGGAACCATTCAGTCCATCTAGTCTTCCCATTTTTCTAAATACTTTTATTATTCCCCGTTCCCTATCTTATATCTATGATAGCCTTGTGCCTATCCAACATATGCTTAAACTCCTTCACTGTGCTTACCTTTACCACTTCCGCTGGAAGGCTATTCCATACATCCACTACCCTTTCAGTAATGTAATACTTCCTGTTATTACTTTTAAATTGTTGCCCCTCTAATTTTAGACTATGTCCTCTAGTTGTGGTAGTTTTTCTTATTTTAATTATACTCTCTTCCTTTACTGTGTTGATTCCCTTTATGTATTTAAATGTTTCTATCATATCCCCCCTGTATCCTCCCACTTTTGGGTGACTTGACTTATGATTTGTTTGGGCGGCAGAGTGTGATTGACCAATTTTGATTACAGCACAGATGAAATAGAAGTTATACAGTTAATGAAAATTAGGCAGAAACTGTAGTTATTAAAGGGGGGCTGGTATAATGTTAGTGAGTTGGTCCTGCCTTTTCTAAAGAATGTTTTGGGTTCAGTTATGTATAAAGATGGCGCACACAAAGTTAGTGCCAAATAGTGGATCTATCGGCATGTGTGCCTATATAGAAAACAGATTCCTGACAAATTTCGTGAGTATGCGCCGCGTGCGCCACAAACACACTTCCGGGTTGTATCTGTGCTCGGTGCGTCGTCACAGCCAATGTAAAAAGAATCAAACAACGACACTGAGTAGTTGGTTGTGTTTGAATTACTAACATAAAAAGCTTGTGGAAATCATAGTAAAATCATAATGCACATTAAAGTCTGGGAATTGCGATTCTATAAGTCCCGGAAACAGATTATTCAGGGATAACTGGGACCCATCTCTGTTGTGAGACAAATATAGGCAGGAAGGCCACTAATCTCTAATTATTTGCACATACAAACAAAGTCCATATTAGATATATAGTAAGTCCATTACAAGCTATTCCGGTGAGGTGAGGTGCAGATGAGTTGAGGTCTGATGAACATTTCTTCATTATTTAAATATATAACTATACATTAGGCAGGGCCAACTGCATAATGTCCCTGTTTAATGTATAGTTAAGTCAGTTACCTCAGCTCACCTGCAGGCAAGTTTTAATGAATAATCTTCCTGGTTGTCCTTACCTGTTTTGGCCATTTGGTTCTTAAGCAATCGCAGGCCAGTTTGTCTGATTAATATTGACAGATTAAAACAAATATAGTAAAACAGAGGTTCAAAACGTCAAGTCAAATACACAGTTTATGTTCTCTTTATCATTATTTGCAACAAAAACTAAAATTACAATCTAAAAATGAAAATAGAGCAAAAAAAAAAAAAGCAAAATAATAATCCATAACACTAATATTCCTAAACAAAAAAAAAAAACTGGGTATGGTTTGCTAAACCAAAGGCTATCTACTTGTCTTGAAGGGGTTAATAGTGCAGTTTGGTTGCATACCCCAATCAACCAATAGAAAACTATTTAGAACCACTTCATGGTCCTGTAGACACCTACTTAGCAACAATAAAAACATATCCGCCTGTCCTGGTCTGGAACTAATACTCTGAAACATATTTTGTTACATACCCACTTCATAACAGTTTACAGCAGGATAATACTGCTCATCTGTAGATGTTTACAAAAGAAAGCTGTGATTAATATGGCTTATTTATCATTTTCTTGCATGACTTATGGGCCTAACCATTGTATATACAACAAATACAAAAATAGATTGTGTACCAATATAGAGAGTACAAATGATCAAACATTATCTATATAGAGTGTTAACATAATGACAAGCAAATACATACATTAAAAAAATATATGTTTTATCCATGTCTGAGGTGTCTCCTGTTTGTGACATCTTCATTGGCTTGATATTTTTTATCGGTGAAAGTAGTTAATTTTCACATCAAGACAAGGGTGATGACACAAGATTCAACACAAACACATTTTTTCTTTTTTTCATGGCTTTACTTGGATTCCTTCTACCATAATGTGTATATTACTTTTCATCATTTTTATTCACATTTACAGTATAAACAATGTGCAGATGACAGAGTCCATTTACGATTATTTCTGAAGAAAAAAAGGCTTATTTTGGTGGGAAGAAAATTTAAGGTTACTCACCAATTAGTAATAAAAGACCCTGTTTTGACATTTTAGCCCCCAATTCCACACAGTTCTAAGTCAACCACATTACTAGGCACTAATTTACACACACCAGACAAGCCAGAATACTTGCTGTTCACACATAAACCCTAAACTTGCATTGTTATCACTACTGCAAGGGATTCTGGGTAGGCATATGTAAATAAGGTTAACAATGATCACATTGTTTCCTCTATATCCACTTTTTTACATGAACCCTTTGGTGTAAATGCCCACTGTACAAGACAGCCATTAAACATACAGAGGTGCAGAGACAGATAACCACTCATGGACTGCTGCTTCGTCCTTAATAGAATCTCATCAGGCTGGTTACTGGTTTTACTGCTTGAGGCTTGGAGTTGTACAAGAAGCACACACAACATAAGTTATGGTGGGCTAAAAGTGATGGAAAAATCCCCCCACTTAAAACCAAGGGGGTAACAGAGGTCTTATTAACCCCTTCGTGACGTTAGGACGTTCTATGCCGTCCTGACTTTAAGTGCCTTAAAGTCGTTAGGACGACATAGAACGTCCTATGTTAAACAGCTCATCGCGGCTCCCCGCGATGAGCTGTTTTCGGATCCCGCTGCAGGCACTTGCAGCGGGATCCCACCTGTCAGATTAGGCCACTTTGAGTGGCCTCAGTCTGACAGGGAAAATGTAGCCGGTGCTCAAAGCGAGCACCGGCTACATTTCTCCAAATCGTGCCGTGCCCGAACTTCCGGGTTCGGGCACGCCTCCGTGACGTCACACGTGACGTCCGGAGGTCTCGCGATCTTTTGGCAGGGACCCACAGGGTCTATTAAGACCCTGATCGGGTCTCTGCCAGAGTGTTCCTGGCCACCGATCACCTTGGATATGCTATGCAATCTACATGGTCTTTCGCCCCATGAACTCGAGGACTGCATAGAACGTACTTCTATGCGTACTGATTGCCCACAAACATGGTAATATTTTTGTAAGAAATTATATATCTTTCTTTGATTCTCATCTAAGTGGTATAAGAAGGTAATGCAATTTGTCAGCTGACCTTATTAAATCACTTTAAGCTATTCTTCATTCTAGAATCTACACCACAAGTGGGAAAAAAAATCTTTATATGACAAAGATAATATGAAGAGCTTATTCAATTTGCATAATATTAAATAACATTTCCTGGGTACGAAATTAGTGTCTCCATTGAGGCTACGCTATAAAAAAAAAATTAAAAAAAATAGAACATCTCTTAACAATAAAATCAAAGATTTTCAAAGATCAAAACTGAATGAGTCATTGAATGAAGGCACAGAACATGCTAAGAATAAAGGTTATAAAGGAAGCAAGCATTTCTTCTCTTTCTTTTCCACTAAACAGGCCACAAAAGCCCGCTCCCTCCCAAACACACTGACACATGTAAATTATTATGGCTTTCTAACTGGAGCTGTTTACAAAGACATATTTTTGTGGTTCCTCAGGATGTGATGTTTCTATATTTAGAAACTGCTATGGAATGACTTAAAATGTAGTGTTTTCCCTGACACACCTCTCATTCAAATTTGTATTAATTCATATCTTTGATATTTTAATATATTTAATTAGCTCGCAGAAATCTATTGGTCAAACGTTAAAAAAAAAAATAGATTCTTAAAAAGTTGACAAAAGAATAAAAATAAGTGTCATAAAAATTTCAACAAAAATTGCTTAAGAGCACAGTTATGGACGGGGGGCAAATACTGGTACCCATCTGATTTTTGGGTTACGCCACCAAAAATCTAAAACCACCCCCATGCATGCATGCACATGTATGTCTATGCAAGATTTCTGAAGTAGTTTGAAATGCGTGTGCATCCAACTATTTAATTCAGTTTCCTGGAGGAATTTAATAGGATTACATGCACTTTTCTGCCTAGATTATAGTAATTGCTCTTCTTATATGAAGGGCATATTCACAAGCCAAAAAAAAGTCTTTGTAAACTCAATTACAATACATCCTCATATTAACCTCAAAGTATCAGTGTAAAAGAATGCATTGTCTGCTTAGGATGTACAGACTAAACTATCAGGCTGACACATGTAACCCATTCCCTTTATGATAAAAGCCAGCAGCACAACATACAATAGTTAATTTGCATTATGAAAAGCAGAGCACAGATGTGGCACACATAATACAATAACCATTTGACACAACTGTAGGAAGCTTGATATTGTTAAATCTTTTGCTCTTAAATCTTACATCTGAACCTAGATTTTTTTTTCATATTTTACAGAAATCAATAATTATTTCACACCAAGTTTCAGCCAAACTATACTCACCACATATTTGTACGTCCCCTCAATTATATTGAAATAGCTGACCTGGAAAAAATCCCCAACTCACTTTGATTATACATTTTTCATTAATTTGCCTGACTTTTGTAAGTTGGTTGTCAGTTCACCATAGATTCTCCTTACATGGGGTAACGTTATATCTTTTGCATGTTGTGTCCTATGATGAGGTTGTAAGTTACTCTTTATTTTGATAGTACATATATTTACGTTCAATAAACTTTATTTCATTTTACCACTTGACAGTTGAGTTACTTAATCATAACTGAATGAGCTTAAGTTTAATTGAAAGGGTGTTGTGCAACAAGACAATGATCTTAAATACACACGCAGATGTACTAAAAAATGACTGCAAAAACGAATTAATGGGGGTTATGTATAAAATTTCCCACAGATAAAAGTATTGGGAAACATGCTCTGGTTTTTATACATGGGCTGCAGCAGAATATCCTCAAAGAGCAAGATCGGTGCACAACATTTGTCGGGAGTTAGCATCATACATTGGGTTATCACCGTGTAGGCCCCATTTATAATCCTCCCATATTCTGAAGTCATTTAGTCAAAGTCTGCACCTAATTAATCTTTAAAATGTTGCAGCAGGACCTGAAGAAAGATGTTTATGGTCCTCACGGAGTTTAAGCAGCACGGATGAAGCTGATGAAAGACTAACCAACTCTTACAGGAAATTATTATGGTTGGTGCCATACTATTTCACATACAGATATTGAATGTTCAGTGAGTATTATATAAAGAAACACCAGTAAAGTAGGTTGTGTGCCATTAAGTTAATGTGGTTATATGTTTCTCTCATTACAGTCTGATAACTTTGTATGTGTGAGATATGTGACAGTCACAAAGGGAACATAACCTTTCTAACCACTGTTTTATATGTCTATAGATGGATAGATGATCAGATAGAGTATAAGTATTATATCCCTGCTGTACTTCTACGTGAAGAAACAGAACTTAGTTACGAGCAAGAGTTTACAGTCTGCTGCTTGGTGGAATCACTAGTGATGTCAGTTATTCTCAATTTATACCCCTCCCGTTTTGTTATTTTCAATAAAGTTATTTCTAGTTGTGTAACCTGGTATTTTGTGACTGATTCAGCATGGAGGACTATGGTCTTTTCTTCATGTAGGGGTAAAATGCCCAGGAGAATTCCAGAAGGCATCTTCCAATATATATTTATACACCACTGATGTCGACAATACCAAGTATTGTTTTACACAACTAAGTTTTTGAATTTCTCAATAGATGTACTAAAAAAATTATGTGTGCTTCTCTTCTATCTACCTACTATTCCTGTGAAAGATATATTCTAGATTCACTTATTCCAAGCTAGCCACATATCCTATCTGTTTGCAGAGCTGTATTCAAGGAATATGTGACCAAAGACAGAAGATTTAAAGCAGTCATTACCCTTAACCTCGCTAACATTAATAACACAATGTTTACACTGTTTGTGCCTTGTAAATGCATCCCGTATGTGTCCTCAGAGCAAAATAATTCATCCTCGTCTCACCTGCTGCTAAACTTGATGTCATCAAACATGATTAGGTGTCACTGTGATCTTCCACATACATTCCCCGCGCTCTACAGCGTTTTTTGGCACACTGGAAATGCATCTGTTGTCTGTCGCTATAGAAATACCTAACACGCATGAATGAAAGGTACAGAGTGGATAATAGGTCCCCGTGGAAGACAGAATAATCACTTGAATACGGCGCAGTTCTTGGAGAGCAGCGGTCTGCTGCCTTGTCTCATGCACACGTCAATAAACATCCATGCTACAGTCTCCAGGAACATTCACACAAACGCCTAATTTTACTTTTCATTTTCCCTCCTGCTCTAAAGTACTGCCACGCACTTAAAACCAAAGCAAGAGAGGATCTTTCTGATCACACAAAACGATACTATGACTTTTTTTTGCTAGTTATTTCATAATATTAGACCAGTGATACTCTACACAATGTCCAAATAGCCTAAGATTCGAACAGATGAGACTGCTGGGAAATAATAAAATAGAACATGTGAGATATTAAATTCCATGTAATATAAATCAGCATTACTACCAGTACTCTAGATATATACCTTTTGTGCTTCTGCAATAGAAGCACAAATGAAAAGGACAGTGGGCCTAATATGAGGGGAAAAAAATCACATGTATTTATTAAGATCCACGCCATTTTAACTGCTGACCAGCAGCCTCCATGTTAACTGCTAACGCACAGAGAAACTCTTGTTTCTTCCAGTAAAGAAGATATGCAGCACTGAGCATACTCCAAACACAGAAAATGTGTAGCGCTGAGCATATTCCAGATACAGGAATAAGACTCCTTTTGCGGGGGGCAGTACACGTGGGAGGGTCTGTTAACACGCTACATAATGCTTGTGAATAGCTACATGGAGGCCCACAGAATGAGAAACACTTATTTTGTAATGTACATTATTTTTATTTATTTATTTTTCTTTGCAATGTACATTTTTAAGATTCCTGCACCAAAGAGAAAATGTTATTAGAATATGTAAACAATATTCAAATTACTTATTGTTGTTTCTTAACCCCTTGGCGACACAGGACGGACTAGGTCCGTCCTGTGTGCCGAGGCGTTAGTGACACAGGACGGACCTAGTCCGTCCTGTGTCAAAACGAGCACTGAAAGCGGAGTTTTTCCGCTTTCAGTGCTCTAAGGGCATTGTAACGATGCTTCCGTGTGGAAGCATCGTACAATGCTAAAAAAAATGCCCGTCGGCATTTCGATTGCTCCGGAGAGGGCATTTCAAAAACGAGCATAGGAAGCGAATCTTTCGCTTCCTATGCTCAGAAAGTGTTTCTGATTGCCTCGCAAGTCGAGGCAATAAGAAACACAAAAAAAAAAAGCACGATCTTGGTCACTGGGTGACCAAGATGGCGCTGCCCTTCTAAGGGCAAGAGCACAGGAGGCAGGAAGTACCTGCTTCCTGTGCTCTCTGGCTGTCACACGATTGCCTCTTCACAGAGGCAATCAGTGACTGCCAGGCACACTGACAGGCAGTGGGGATGCTCTCCTGAACATCCCCACTGACTGGTCAGATCAATATTAACTCTATATTGATCTGACCAGTTATGATCTGCCTCCCTCTCCTCACATTTTTTTTAGTGAGGGAGAGAGACAGATCAAAGTTATAAAAGTAAGTAAAAGTTAAAAAAAAAACAATTAATACACAACACACAAATAATAAAACAATAAAAAAAAATGTATTAAAGCAATTCCCTGCGTTTAACCCCTTCCCTGCCACTGATCTTGCATAAGCAGTGATCGTGCACATCAGCGCATTTATTTTTGCTGTTTGCAAATGTGCATTTTTTAGGGGTAAATTTTTTTTTGTACTGTAATTTATAACAGTACTAAAAAGGCTCTTCTAAGAGTTATTAACCCCTTATTTGCCGTCGATCACTGCTTACGCAATGATATTGACGCCAAAGCAATTTTTATCTGTCTGCATATTTTTATTTTTTTTTTTTTTTTTACACATACCCGCTAGGGGATTACATGTAAAGTAAAAATATTTGAGATTTTTTTTTTTAAGCTGCCTGAGCGCATAGCGATCAGTAACAGCGAATTAGTGGCAAAGGCGGTTTGGTGATTTCTCAATTAAGCTCACCATTCGCCCTGGTCAGATCAAAATTAATCGGATCAATATTCACAAATATTGATCTGCCTCCCTCTCCTCACTTACATTTTTGTGACGGAAAGAGACAGATCAGTATTAGTGATATAAAATAACATTTTATAAAATTGGCAGGTTTTATGAAAGTCTTTCACTGTGTATTAACCCCTTCCCTGCCATTCATCACTGTGTAAGCAGTAATCTTGCACAGCAACAGTATGTTTTGCTGTCTGCACTGTTTTATGGATTAATTTATTTGTACTGTAATGTATTACAGTACTAGATAGGCTCTTCTAAGAGCTATTAACCACTTCTTTGCTCGAGATCACTGCTTACGCACTGATTCTGAGGCCGCGGACTCAGGGTTCGATTTTGACCCTATTCAGCTTTCTGATACATCATCTAGCGATGTATCGGTGGCTGCTGAGCCCTTGCCACAAGTAGTGATGGGGGTCTACCGATAAAAAAATATATGGTTTGGTGGGGGTAAATTACATTGGCTGGCTTCAAAGATATATCCCATAAAGGACACGGACGCAGGTTGACTACATGTCAAAATTCCAAGTTGGAATTTTGAGATGCGCATCTCACAAATGTTGCCTTCTAGCCAAAAACAAACCAACAAACCTATGCATGGGTGCTATCCCTGTACTCGGGAGATGTTGCTGAACACATATGGGGTTGTTGTTTGGCAGTGACATATACCAGAATCTGTGAATTCATGCCTGAAGTACAATGCATGTGGAAAACAAAACTCCCAAAAAAGTACTACCACAAACTTTTACAAAGGCTGGTGGTAGAATTAGTACCTATACAGTATTAAAATACCACCATTTGAAATACCTTAGGATGTCTATTTTCCAAAAATATATGGTTTGATGGGGTAAAATTCATTGGACGGCTTAAAAAATGTTCCAAATGGAACATGGGCGCAGGCTGACTACATGTCAAAATTCCAGTTTGGAATTGCGCACCCCCTAAATGTGGAATTTTAGACCCAATACAAACCAACAAACCTATGCATGGGGGGTATCCCTGTACTCAGGAGATGTTGCTGAACACATATTGAGGTGTTGGTTGGCAGTGGCAAATACCAGAATCTGAAAATTCCTGCCTGAACTACAATGTGTGTGGGGAAAAAATGACATCCCAACCATTTGACATAGGTTGGTGGTAGAATTAGCACTTGGAAAGTGTTAAAATACCACAATTTTAAATACCCTAGGATGTCTAGTTTTCCAAAATATATGGTTTTATGGGGTAAAATACTTTGACAGGCTTCAAAAGTGTCCCAAATGGAACATGGGCGCAGGCTGACTACATGTCAAAATTCCAAGTTGGAAATGCACCCCCCTAAACGTGGCCTTTTAGCCCCCAAATAATCTAACTAACCTACACATGGGTGGTATCCTTGTACTCAGGAGATGTTGCTGAACACATATTAAGGTGTTGTTTGGCACTGACACATAATAGGATCTGTGAATTCATGCCCGATGTACAATGAATGTGAAAAACAAATTACTATCCATAACATTGACATAGGCTGGTGGTAGAATTAGTGCATGAAAAGTGTTAACATACTACCATTTGAAATACCCTAGGGTGTCTAGTTTTCAAAAATATATGGTTTTGTGGGGTAGAATACACTTTTTGGCTTCAAAAATGTCCTAAATGGGACATGGGCGCAGGTTTTCTGCACGTCAGAATTCCAAGTTGGAAAACCAAAAAGTGCACCTCTCAAATGTGGCCTTTTAACCCCCAAATAACCTAACCAACCTATACATGGGTGGTATCCCTGTACTCAGGAGATGTTGCTGAACACATATTGAGGAGGTGTTGTTTGGCACTGACATATAACAGGATCTGTGAATTCATGCCCAAAATACTATGTATGTGAAAAAAAAATTACTATCCATAACATTGACATAGGCTGGTAGTATAATTAGTGCATGGAAAGTGTTAAAATACTACCATTTGAAATACCCTAGGGTGTCTAGTTTTCAAAAATATATGGTTTTGTGGGATAGAATACACTTTTTGGCTTCAAAAAATGTCCCAAATGGGACATGGGCGCAGGTTTTCTGCACGTCAGAATTCCAAGTTGGAAAACCAAAAAGCGCACCTCTCAAATGTGGCCTTTTAACCCCCAAATAACCTAACCAACCAATACATGGGGGGTATCCCTGTACTCAGGAGATGTTGCTGAACACATATTGAGGTGTTGTTTGGCACTGACATATAACAGGATCTGTGAATTCATGCCCAAAATACTATGTATGTGAAAAAAAAATTACTACCCAAAACATTGACATAGGCTGGTAGTATAATTAGTGCATGGAAAGTGTTAAAATACTACCATTTGAAATACCCTAGGGTGTCTAGTTTAAAAAAATATATGGTTTTGTGGGGTAGAATACACTTTCTGGCTTCAAAAATTTCCCAAATGGGACATGGGCACAAGTTTTCTGCATGTCAGAATTCCAAGTTGGAAAACCAAAATGCGCACCCCCGAAATGTGGCCTTTTAGCCCCAAAACAAACCAACAAACCTATGCATGGGTGGTATCCCTGTACTCAGGAGATGTTGTTGAACACATATTGAGGTGTTATTTGGAAATACTCCTTCACATTTTAAGGTAATGTTTACCTAAATTGCAATATATGTGAAAAATAAAAAAAAAAGATTTTTTTCTGCAAACTTTGGCATAGATTGGTGGTAAAATGGCTACATGAAATGTGTCAAAATACCCCAAGTTAAATGCCCTGAGTTGTCTAGTTTTCAAAAATATGTACATGTTGGGGGTCATTCATGGATTTAGTACAGAAATCAGTGTTACAATGTCACTATCGCTAATTTTGAAAGAAAGGATTTTAAAATAGCTTTGCACCACTTATAGTTCTGGCCCTGTAACATGAATAAAAAAGCACAAAAACATAAAAACATGGGCTATTTCTGAACTCAGGACATATATTAGAAACTTTTTAGCAGTGTTTTTTTGTTGTCTCTTGTACATGAGTATACGATTTTTCAAATAAAAGTCATAAAAAAAAAAAAAAATTCAATTTTTTTGCCATATTTTATTATTTTTTTTACATCAAATTATATGCTATTATCAAAATAATGGTATCAACAGAAAGCCCTTCTTATAACGATAAAAACAATATATAGTTTGTGCGGGTACACTAAATGAGACAGAAATAAATTACAGAAAAACACAAACACCTCAGAAATGTTAAAACAGCCCATGTCACCAAGCGTCGGACAAGCCAAAAAAGTCATGTCACTAAGGGGTTAAACACGAGTTGCTCTGTAACTCCTTGGGTTTGGAGAGTCTGGCAAAGATCTAAATTTGGAGACTGCTTTTCCCCCTCCAGGGGTCTTAAGGGGAGCTTGGAACATTCACATGTGACATCTAAAGTACACTCATGATTCATTACGCTAATTATCTACTAGTAAATTGCTCGATAATTCCAGGCATTACTAAAATCCCATGCATTTTGATTGGTTATTATCAGAATTGTGCACCACATTTTCTGTACGTTTAGTAGGAGATCAGACACGTTCTTATGTTTATCAAATGTCTGCAGTAAATTTAAATTAATTTAACTGCTTGTGGATTTGAATAAAGTGGTTAGAAGAAAACCATACATATATCAGGTAGCTATTAATCTAAACCGTACTACTGTATGTTTTGTGGTAAAGTATATTGCATTTTTTTTTCTGTACAAAGCTACAGAGTACATTTGACACGGATCACCGTTTATATATAAAAAAAAATGTTATCCAGCACCGAAACTCCTGAGGTTAAATATAAAAATGTATGTACTAGTTTGGAGTAATATCAAAAGATACATACAAACTGATTTTGATGTTTAAAGATTTTTGCAGAACCCCTGGCTAGTACTACTCAACACCGCACAGTCAGAAAAGAAGAATACATTGGTGCTGGGTTGTTTTCTCCCCACATAGCATATTAGGTATTAATTAAACCCAAATAAGTATTAGTATTTTAGTAGTTAGTATTTTAAGACATGTACAAATCAATTCCAAAATATTTAATTCAAATTTAACAGGACAATAAATTATATTGAATAATAAGCTTATAATGGCCATTTTGTCATTGGAATATAAAAGATGCAGATATATTTTCCCTTGTGAAATTTTAAAGTAGAACAAATCGTTTGAATGGTCAGTGGTATTTTAATTAATATTTGGTTCCGCATGCTGCAATAATCATGGCATTTTTGCATGTTCAATTATGCATAATGGACATGCAAAAAAAAATGGTTGTGTACACTTACAAATGCATATGCATAGCATTCATGATGGTGCATACCTGACAAGCTTGTGGCCTTGTGAGCTGGAGCTGACAAGAGTTGAAGTCATACAAAGGTGCATGAGCCCATGAGAGCGAGATCCAGTTTCCCTGGGACTGTACAGGGTGTCAGGAGCTCACTTGTTTAAGCTATGTATGTCTGATAACCAGAGGAAGGCTGACAACTTTTGGCCCAGGGAAGCAAAATCAATTTAGTGGTTCATGGTACAACTTCATCAACCCCCCATTATCATCAGGCAAGAGAGATATGTTGACAGATAACATACAAAGTTTAAAAGACAGACAAGACAGTAGGATAGACACATAGAAAGTGCTATGCACTGTGGTATCTAGAAGTGAAAAGTGGTGCAGCCCAGAGGACAATTGATCCTTTCTCTGCTTGCTAACATTACCCTGCTGAAAGCCATACATAGTTTAAAGAAAATGCCACCTTGTACTGGGCACAAGTATTAGCAATGCCGAAACAGACACACATTTTATGGATCTACAGTCTAGAAAACAGCACTGTTCATCATTCCATCAAATCTGGGACTGATGGCAACTATGGATGGTGAGGTAGAGATGCATGGGGATGCACAGTGATATTTACCCAACACCCAGGGGAGGGCTGGTAAGGGACAAACCAAGAGAATTGCCCCCATGCTACTACCCATCCTGACTCAATGGACTGGGCCTGCACCACCACTTTTCATTTCTTAATGCACCACCGAGCACTCTCTGTTATTCTGTCCATTTGTTTTGTCCGTCTATCAATCTCTGTACCTTTCCTGTCTATTTGTGTCGATCTTTAATGATTAGTGGCCCATGGTTGCAAAAATATTAGTCTACGCAACAGTTTTAACCACCAGGGTCAAAAATTGAAAGTCTTCCTCTAGCAACATTTAATGTGTGTATTGACAATGTTTATGCTGGAGATTCCCAAGCATGTCTATAGGAGCTTTCATATTCTCATTCCCAAGAAATGTTATGTCTATTTCCTGCTGAAAGCTTACAAAAATGTAATCTTTAAAAGTAAGTACTTCAAAAAACATTTCCATTTAAACCAGTGAAGATTGTTGGTGAACACTCTTTGAGTGTTTTAAAAGTCTCAGACTCCCCTAGACAGAGAGCGTACAGGATTTCATTTAAAATAGATGCATTCCTACATACTTGACAACTTCTCTTGCAGGCCCCTGGGATGCAAAAGGTGTGGAGCTAAAAGGGACTGTCTATGCAATGTCACCCGAACCAGAAGATTAAACTCCAGCCTCCTCAGTACATTTTATGGGTATCTGGAGCTCAATGCATCTCGTTTAGGCTTTTTATGTAACTTATACATACAGATTTTAAATATAATGCTGCCAATGCATACATTTTGCATTGCTTAAAATATAAAATACTTATAGCTAGATGAAATTGTGAAATTACAGCAGTTTACAAGAAACCAGGACTGCCCACACTGATGATTAAAAGTCATTTCCTTTTTTTTTTTTTTTACTGCAGGAACCAACAAAAATAATTTCATTCAAATGAATGGAATTTCCTGTCTTTCTAGTGATCACATAATGTGTTGCACTGTTAAGAGATCTTAGTGTGTTGAGCAACACAATGATTTCAGTTTCAGGGGCACCGGAAGTGACTAAATGAAACAAAACTTTGTATCCTCAGTGTCTATATAATCAGTTCTGCCGCACCTGCAGTAAACATACAGCGTAATCACTAGGGAGGGCATGAGTGAAATATTAAAAATGGGATATATGCAGAATGCCTGCATCAAATCACACTAGGAAAAGCCTGTGCACTATACAAGCAGTAATCTTCATCTTGCACCAAAGTGAGTTTGGGGACTAGACTGTCCCTTTAGTGCTGAGACAGACCCATATTTTACATGACAGAACCCAAAGCACTGGGGAAGTCCGGGCAGTTTCGCGATAGGTTGCCAACTATGACCATGCAATATAATGAGTGGATCTTTAGAAAAACTGGGCAGGGCTGAAATGAAAGTAGCACAAGCTTATTTACAGTGGATGGAAATTTCCCCTGGGTGTAATGATACAGGCTAAAACTTAGCACTGCCAGGATTTCTGAGAAGATAGCTGAGAACTGAGGAAGATACTTGAACATTTTGACCATTTTTTACGATCATGCCATAAGTTTTTTGGTTTCTAGACTTTCTTGGCGGGAGAGGCTAAGCACGTGACATATGTCACAATTAACGTTTTTGGAGATGGAGGGGGCCAAAATAGTTTTGCCTTGTGTTTGACCCTTTTCCTGCATTCTTTCCGGCATTAGCTTTCAAATTGTAATAAAAACAATTACTCTTTCACCCTATTAAACAAACACAAACAAATTATTACGTAACAAGAGGCACTGAAGTTCACAGCTGTTTACCGCCCTTTTATGTAGGTAAAGATTTTCTGCTTGAGATTTTGCTTGGCAAAAAATCAAGCCTGTCAATGTTTATAAAGTTCCACTTGATGTAGTCAGTACATATCACATTCATTCAAGGAATGGAATCTCCGAGTACTGCTGTGCATTAGGATTTAGCCAGGTTGACCCTGTGAATTCAAGGATGGAATGTTTTTCATTGCTATTACTTAATATTGCTATTTATGATAATAAACATGTGGCTGCGATGGAATTTATCTTCCTTTCTTCTGCATTACAAATTATGCCCCGAGGGTTTTTCCCCCCCTAAATTAGACTTTTAAACAAAGAGTCACGCAAGCCAGCTTTTGCAATGGCTTTTATTGTGGTATTTATAAATATTTTTTTCTGCCCTTCCTATAATTCTGTAACCCAATTATTCCCTTATGCTCATTAACCCATTAACTTCAGGGTAAGCCCTGCACACTAAATCTGGGCTTGCAGTTTCCTGTTATGTTATGTTATGCATTAGCTACAAACTGTTGTCTATGCAGTTTATGGATTTTATTTTTACATTGCAGTTAAAACAAAAGCATATTTACAGGAAAGCTATTCATATTGAACAATGATGCTTTGTAACTTTTACAAGTTAGCCTTTAAAAGTTTTGTAAAGGTCTTCTATTGCATGACCTGTACACTATCAGAGTGATGTTCACTAATAGGTGAGTTGAGGTCAGTTAAGGTGAGATTAACATTTTATCTCACCTATTTAGCTATACATTGGGCAGGGACAAACCTGGTGAAGTTCATTAAATTTGTCCCTGCACAATGTATAAGTAAACTGGTAAGATGACATGTTCATCTCACGACAACTCACCTGGAACTCACCTTTTAGTGAATAAATACCTCAATAAAAAGTCTAATTTTACTATATTTGTGAATGGGATATGTTTTCAATTACATGGGGAAATACCATGTATGTGGTCTATTGACTAATAATTGAACTGTATTAAATTGACAAATGATTTGGACATATCAGGCCAAAATAGAAAAGATGGAAAATTCTCGAATTCCCCAATTTAATTTTTGGCCAGATTTTGGCAGCTCACTTGTCACTTTACCACAGTTCACTGTTTGGTGACTAGAACACATATATATATATATGTGTGGGAAAGAGGCCTAGTTAAAATATCAGACATGTATACATGGTAACTCTTTCCTAAAGAGTGCACATTATTATTTTGTGTAGAAAGCAAACTTTTTTGGCTGTGAACTCTTGTATCAACATTTATAAACTAGGTATAGTAGGATAATTATAGTTTTGGTTCCAGTTAGAGAAGCCACAGTTTATGAATCTGTTTGCTGGGAAGAGACTACACAGTCTAGGATTACTGAGAATGGCCTACATGCAGGGCCGGACTGGCCCACCGGGATACCGGGAAAAATCCAGGTGGGCCGCCTGCCCCGGGGCCGCCTTGGCCACTTAAAGTGAATCGGCGGCGGCCGCCACTTTAAGAGTTCGGCTGCTGCAACAACCGGCGGCAGCAGGCGAATTTCTTAAAGCGGCGACGGCCGCCGAATTGCTTAAAGTGGCACCGCCACTTTAAGCAATTCGGCGGCCGTCGCCGCTTTAAGAAGTTCGCCTGCTGCCACCGGATGCTGCAGCAGCAGTTCCGGCGGCGGGATGGGAAGCAGAGAAAGCAAGGTGAGTGAGACATACAGGGGGGAGGGGGGGTGAAAGACACTACAGGGGGAGGGGTGAAAGACACTACAGGGGGGGGTGAAAGACAGTACAGGGGGGGTGAAAGACAGTACAGGGGGGGTGAAAGACACTACAGGGGGGGTGAAAGACAGTACAGGGGGGGTGAAAGACACTACAGGGGGGGTGAAAGACACTACAGGGGGGGTGAAAGACAGTACAGGGGGGGTGGTGAAAGACACTACAGGGAGAAAGGGGGTGAAATACTCTACAGGGGGAGAGGAGGGTGTGAAAGACTACAGGGAGAAGGGGTGAAAGACTACAGGGGGAAAGGGGTGAAAGACACTACAGGGGGAGGGGAGGGGGTGAAAGACACTAAGGGGGAAGGGGGGAAGAGAGATGCCACAGAAAGGACAGAGAGAGACGCCACAGAAAGGACAGAGAGAGACGCCACAGAAAGGACACAGAGAGAGAGAGAGAGAGAGACGCCACACAGAGAGAGAGAGAGAGAGAGACGCCACAGAAAGGACAGAGAGAGAGAGACGCCACAGAAAGGACAGAGAGAGAGAGACGCCACAGAAAGGACAGAGAGAGAGACGCCACAGAAAGGACAGAGAGAAAGAGACGCCACAGAAAGGACAGAGAGAGAGAGAGACGCCACAGAAAGGACAGAGAGAGAGAGAGACGCCACAGAAAGGACAGAGAGAGACGCCACAGGAAGGACAGAGAGAGACGCCACAGGAAGGACAGAGAGAGAGAGACGCCACAGGAAGGACAGAGAGAGAGAGACGCCACACGAAGGACAGAGAGAGAGAGACGCCACAGAAAGGACAGAGAGAGAGAGAGACGCCACAGAAAGGACAGAGAGAGAGAGAGAGAGAGAGAGACGCCACAGAAAGGACAGAGAGAGAGAGAGAGAGACGCCACAGAAAGGACAGAGAGAGAGAGAGACGCCACAGAGAGAGACGCCACAGAAAGGACAGAGAGAGAGAGAGACGCCACAGAATGGACAGAGAGAGAGAGAGACGCCACAGAAAGGAGAGAGAGAGACGCCACAGAAAGGACAGAGAGAGAGAGAGAAAGGACACAGAGAGAGAGAGACGCCACAGAAAGGACACAGAGAGAGAGAGACGCCACAGAAAGGACACAGAGAGAGAGAGACGCCACAGAAAGGACACAGAGAGAGAGAGACGCCACAGAAAGGACACAGAGAGAGAGACGCCACATAAAGGACAGAGAGAGAGAGACGCCACAGAAAGGACAGAGAGAGAGAGACGCCACAGAAAGGACAGAGAGAGAGAGAGAGACGCCACAGAAAGGACAGAGAGAGAGAGACGCCACAGAAAGGACAGAGAGAGAGAGAGACGCCACAGAAAGGACAGAGAGAGAGAGAGAGAGAGAGAGACGCCACAGAAAGGACTGAGAGAGAGAGAGAGAGACGCCACAGAAAGGACAGAGAGAGAGAGACTCCACAGAAAGGACAGAGAGAGAGAGAGACGCCACAGAAAGGACACAGAGAGACGCCACAGAAAGGACACAGAGAGACGCCACAGAGAGAGACGCCACAGAAAGGACAGAGAGAGAGACGCCACAGAAAGGACAGAGAGAGAGACGCCACAGAAAGGACAGAGAGAGAGACGCCACAGAAAAGACAGAGAGAGAGACGCCACAGAAAAGACAGAGAGAGAGAGAGACGCCACAGAAAGGACAGAGAGAGAGAGAGAGAGACTACAGGGAGAAGGGGTGAAAGACTACAGGGGGAAAGGGGTGAAAGACACTACAGGGGGAGGGGAGGGGGTGAAAGACACTAAGGGGGAAGGGGGGAAGAGAGATGCCACAGAAAGGACACAGAGAGAGAGAGAGAGACGCCACACAGAGAGAGAGAGAGACGCCACAGAAAGGACAGAGAGAGAGAGACGCCACAGAAAGGACAGAGAGAGAGACGCCACAGAAAGGACAGAGAGAAAGAGACGCCACAGAAAGGACAGAGAGAGAGAGAGACGCCACAGAAAGGACAGAGAGAGAGAGAGACGCCACAGAAAGGACAGAGAGAGACGCCACAGGAAGGACAGAGAGAGACGCCACAGGAAGGACAGAGAGAGAGAGACGCCACAGGAAGGACAGAGAGAGAGAGACGCCACAGAAAGGACAGAGAGAGAGAGAGACGCCACAGAAAGGACAGAGAGAGAGAGAGAGAGAGACGCCACAGAAAGGACAGAGAGAGAGAGAGAGAGACGCCACAGAAAGGACAGAGAGAGAGAGAGACGCCACAGAAAGGACAGAGAGAGAGAGACGCCACAGAAAGGACAGAGAGAGAGACGCCACAGAAAGGACAGAGAGAGAGACGCCACAGAAAGGACAGAGAGAGAGACGCCACAGAAAGGACAGAGAGAGAGACGCCACAGAAAAGACAGAGAGAGAGACACCACAGAAAGGACAGAGAGAGAGACGCCACAGAAAGGACAGAGAGAGAGAGACGCCACAGAAAGGACAGAGAGAGAGAGACGCCACAGAAAGGACAGAGAGAGAGAGACGCCACAGAAAGGACAGAGAGAGAGAGACGCCACAGAAAGGACAGAGAGAGAGAGACGCCACAGAAAGGACAGAGAGAGAGACGCCACAGAAAGGACAGAGAGAGAGACGCCACAGAAAGGACAGAGAGAGACAGGCTACAGATATGCGAGAGACAGGATATGTCTCACACACTGCCCTGATATATACCTCTGCACAGGGCAATTCATATAACTCTGTGTACATACTGGAGGTATATATATTGCCCTAGACAGGCTTATATATCAGTCTTATCTATAAATAATACACTGTTCAGATGTGCTTTTTAAAATGCATGATTTTCCCTTCTATGAACAAAAAAATGATATTATGCTATGGGCTGGTTTAAAAATCTTATGCGATGGGGCTGGTATAGAATTTTTTTCCAGGGCTGGTTTTTGTTCCCAGTCCGGCCCTGTCTACATGTTACTTGGCAATGTAGCAAACTACTGCACTGTTGGCTTATCCAATAGGAGGAAATTACAGTATTTTTGTTATTATACAGCAAGTTAGCACATGCATAATAATTGTTAAATGGGATACAGCTGAGTCTGCATAGAAATATGGTCCTTGTGAACTGAACATTGTAAACCATTCATAGCGGAGTATTTAAAGTAAAATCAAAGGGGTCTTTTTAATAAGGTTGGAGTGGCGCCAAGTTATAACTATCTACTTCAGTAGCTAAAACTCAAAGCTTAGTTAACTGACCACATAAAACGTCATGATTTGAGAAAAGGGCTCAAGTTAACAACTGAACAGAACAAACAAAGCTACTGGACAGGAAGTGCTATGAAATTAGGTAGTTTTGTATGTCTCTCTTGATTGGCTGCTTCTAAGCAGTTCATATGACTATTAGGCCATGTGTTTTTGTGTATAATAGTTATTTTAAGAATCATGTCATAAATTCAACAGTTTTGACTCCGAATCTCTACGTTTCAGAGGCCATTGCAATGTTTTAGGTGCAGAGCAGAGGTCCCTTCACTAATATGAATCAAATACAGGGTGTAGGTATTTGTATCTCAGTATCTCATTAAATATATGTAATGAGAAACAGGACGCTAACTGTCTTCACACGTATGCAGAATTAAAAAAAACAGAAAACATTTCTTTGAGAGTAAAATGGAATCTGGCTTTATCACATTATTCTGGTAGCGTTTCTATTTTAAAGAGACTCTATCATCAGCACATTGTTTAAACTGTAAGTGCAGAGAATAGAATGCATCCATTCACAGAAGAAGATGCTTTACATGTGTCTGTTGTGTCATCTGTTTATAACATCACCTTGTCTCTTGATATGCAAATTTCACATTTTTATTGAAAAAAGAATCTGCATATGAAGCCACAGATTTCCTTAACAAGAGACACTACAGATACATTGAAAACAAAATGTTATCTTAATTTATGCATTTGCTTGCAATTTTGCTAACACAATGTAAATATCATTTTTGCTACGTTTGTATTATCCTCCTTCACAGTTCAAACAAATTATAGTTTTAAGTAAAGGGGAATATACATTGGTATAGATATATATATGAATGGGGGCTAGTCATTAAAACCAGAGTTTGGCTGTCGAGTTGTCAGGTTGAGATTGGCTTAGTCAAAACTGAACTTCAATTTTAATTTGACCTCCTAACTTGACCACTTTGAACTATTGACTAAATAAAACTGAACCTCAGCTTGACTCCGCTCACTAAAGTCCAACTTGTCCTTCCATCGCGACCCTGACCTTCATCGGATTCATAAAAATTGCTATTCACTAAAAGTGAAGGGAGGTTGATTCACACTTAGTCGCAAAAATCACTCCGTTCAGCTCTTCTGAGGGTAGTGAGTCCAATTATTTGCAATGGGAGGAGAAAAAAAACATTAGTTTTTTCATTTCTGAGACTCAATTTTGGACTTAGTCTCAAAAACATCTCCTGCTATTATTTCTATGGCAATGAGTAAGTTTGAGTCTAAGTCTCAACTCAACCTCCTTGGCACAACTTGCTTGACCACCATCTCGTCTGCCTTCGCCACATCTCTACAAAGAAAATATGCTTAGACATGGGGCATGCAGGAGAGTTTGAATCTGTCCGAGTTTGGAGTTTGAGGTAAGCACTCTTCTCAAAATCCCCCCAAAAAGCCCCTATTTTGTTATGATCTTGTCCCTGTTGTTAGCAGTAATGGGTAATTATTTTGCCAAAAAATGGCATAACAGGTTCACTTCAGTTTTTAATCTATCCGATCATATAAAAATAAGTTATTCGAGTAACATTTTATAGCAAGTAGCATAACTACACTGTTAGACCTATAATAGAACTAAATTAATACAATTATATCCAGGCAGTATCTATAACCAGTTTTACTTAATTAAGCCTCATTTTAAAGTCATGTTTTCTGGTATAATTAATTAGCACTTCGGAAGAGAGTGCTAGATGAAGATAAACATGCATCTACTGAAAGAACACTGAAGGACATCTGTATACTGCTGTTAGTTTGGATATAGTTCTAATATTAGTTTGTATTTTGTAATATTACACGCAAAGAAATACCTTACACACTTCACTATTAACACTATAGATTTAGCATATACTATTCCAAAACTGTCCCTCAGTGTGACAAGATTTGTAATCTGTACATTGAAGTACATCAACGTAGATGATTGTATTTACACTCCACTTTTCAGGCCGTTGTTTAAGAGGCCAGTAAACGAAAAAAATAAATAAATAAAAAAATAAAAATAAAAAACAGGCCAGTAAACAATCCCTTAGATTGCAAATTTGGGGTAAATTTAAATGCAAAACATGGTACATGAGTAGGGCTAGTATTTCAAGAACTTTTATACAGATATAAAAGATCTTTAACCTTCTGAACATAGGAGAAGTTGGACACAACAACTGTTTAAAAGAACATAAATAATTTCCTGCCTAATTGAAATGTTCATTCAACCTACACTTGAAGTCACTGCTAATTACCCTACTGTCCCAACAAAAAAGAATGGGTTAGCTTCTCAAATAATATGTGTTTTCCTCTTTTACATAAAGGCTTGTTTCTGAGCCCCCAACCTAATATCTGTCAACATATAACAGATGACGACGATATGTTGCTGTCAGTTCGTTTGCTCGTTATATTACAATTCATTTTTGGAATGTCCTTACGAATCCAGATGGATCATAACAGCATATGTGTCAAATCTCACTACATGAAAGTCAAGACTTTAAATATAATCATCTGGAGAATTCATAAACTTCAGTGTGGACTTGAAACTCAGGCAATGTCATTCAAGGCAGGAGATTGGCACGTTGGACAATATCTGGAAACACCTGCTATCCACTAAAAAAAATACCCTTATTAGTTTTTTTTTATAAACAATGTAAATGTTAAGATCCTATGGTAAATGAACATGAGCACTTCCTATATACATTATAGGTAAAGCCACAGACTGGAGCCTCGCTACACTGATGCCGGAGTCACAAGGCTTCCCCGAGGCTCAGGCGAAACGGTCTCAAACAGTAGTACAGAAAAAAGCCGAGCAGCTCAGAACACAGAATTAAAAATCTGTATGCTGTTTTATTTAGGATAATAAATAAAAATATACCATAGAGATCCAAAGTTTAAATCCAAAATAGGAACACAAAAACCACTTGATGTGTTTCATGTCATACTGGCAGATAGTTTTATCAGTGGTGTATCTTGGTTTTGTGCTGCCTAGGCATACAAAATTGGGGCACCCCCCTACCTACACTTCACACGCACGACATGTGCCGCCCCCCAACAGTGAAAAAAAAAACTAATAAAAAAAATGCATTAAATACCGAACTGAGTTTTAGGTACAACTTTATATACATTATACTCGTGATTATTTCATCGAGAACATAAAGAAGAATATCTAGAGGTTACCTTGGAAAGTTGCCCACTGGTCTTTTAGAAAGAATAATAGAGTGATTGAACTTTATTAATAACATAAAAAGAGAGAAAAGTATTAACTTACATATATTGAGAATGTTGCTGTCCACAACTGTGTCATCACAGACAAATCAATGTAGCCTTGATAATTAGCATCTTGGCAGCTGTATAAAGATCCATGTTAACAACTAGAATCAAGCTCAATTGGCAACAATTGACAGTGTTAACACAGTCACTGTTTTACTGTACTTGAATATAAAAAATGACAGTACTTTTAATAGGTAGTTGGCCTCAAAAACAAAAACACCTCTTTAAATAATATGTGCATCCTGGAACCCTTGTTAGGTGGGAATTTGCCCAGAGAATTTAATCATATAGCTTTATAGCCTCTAAATATTTCTGGATCTTGCAGGGGTAAAGAATACTTTAGTTTTGTTTATAACAAAATATTTTTGACATCATTAACATCTGTTGGGAACATAGGCAAATAAAGTGTCATGTTTTCTCAATGTAAATCCAATAACAGACACATTAACATGCTTGGAACTCAATCTAAACATTACCTAAACAAGTGTTAAATTTGAAAGGAGTCTGCTTTATATTCTATCACTCACTTCTTTCAGTGTTTTATATCTTTACATATATTGGGCTTTATTCTATATTAATGTTATCTCATGTCATTGCATCCCATAGACTGCAATAGAAACGTTTGAGTTAAAAACCAGTAATTAGTCCACTATTTTTATTTGCAACATGTGTAACATGTAATATGGTTTTATAAGGTCTCTGGTGGTTTTTTGATCTTTTCTCTTTTTTCAACTAAAATTGACACCTTTTCTTCAAAATAATACTGGCCCTGATTTTACCTCCATAGACCTTCTATTAGCCTAAAACCATTTTTTTTAAAAGGCCTGTCCGTAAAATACCGGCTGGGTCTCAACTCAGAACGGCCAAGTATTTTTATTATAAACTACTGAGTGAAGAAGGTGAAGAAGGTGGATGAAATTGAACGGAAGAAAATACCTTACAACATAAGATAAAATGGAGAGAGATGGGTTTGTAGTTCTGCATCAGCCAGAAAGCCGGAGTTGGCATTTAAAATTAAAAATGCTGCAGCCCCAGCCCACTGAGCTAAGGGATCCCCTTGTCAGCCCTCACCTGACAGATACCATATTTAAAGAAGATCTAACTTGCAATAAATTAGTCTGAATATACTACAAAGACAATGACAAGCAATTTGTACCTGACTGAGAGTAATGGTCAGACTAAGACTTAAGTTTGAAACTTCACTGGGCTTTATCAGTATAGTGTAGCTATTTCTCTTGGCAACCGGAACCAAGGCCCTTGAATCTACAGTCACCACATAAAAAGTTTGGTTGACAATCTACGCATTACTTTCATAAAAATATAACATGTCAGGTGCAGAAAAAGGCACCGGCCGGTTGGTGTTTCAAGAAGGACCTCTTTGGTGTAGAAATAGCACCCATGCAGCGATCCCACTGTCCAAGGTAACCTGAATAGATGGACAAAGTGGAATACGCTAGAACTTATCCAGGACCCAGAAATTAGAGACAAGTGAGTCAGGGATATCTTGAATTTGAAATAACAAAGAGGACTCTGATTGAGGTACTGGGATAGAGGCAGGGGCAGATGAAGAAGACTGGGAAGAATGAGAAGAAATAACAGGAACAATAGTTATGGAAGACTGGGAGCACAAAATAGCAGTAGGACTTAGACATGGACATCAGGAACCACACCTATCATCTCCTGGGAGGTAGGGGAGTACTGCAGCCACCCAATCACACCAAAACCAGACTGACACATGGTCTATTGGATTGGGGAAATGTATAGCTGTATTTTTACAAAAAAAAGAGTAAAGAATCAGTAAGTTATACAGGCTAAAATATTTCGAGGCAAGCTAGCAGCAAATTTTGAGAAACTGATAAAACAAGAAACAACTTACAGATTTTTATAAAAGTGTTAAAGTGTAGTAGAGTGGTTTTCCCCAGTTCTATCATTGATACAATATAGCTAATAGTCATCCATAGAGACTGAGAGTAAATCTGTCAAATGTTTAGTAGCTTGACTTTTATTTTGTTTTTTGCACAAGAAAATGGCTCTTGAATATCTATTGTTTTGCATAAACCTCAGAAAACATATCCTAAAATAAAGCACAGATTGCTATGTAGATAAAAGCAGTGATGGTTTCCTTTTAGTTCATGTGTAAAGCAGCACACAGCGCAGTTTTGGAGAGATTAAACCACGAAGAACAGAGACGTCTTTATCCTACAGAATGATTGGTTTGCAGACACAGTACCAAAGAGAAGCTTCCAGACCCTCAGGCCATGTGTCTGTTAGCTTTGATTTTTCTTTTACCACTTCTCTTGCTTTGATATATATCACATTTGAGAATGATTTTGCCGAACTGTATTTAGTACTGATTATCCAACTAGTGTATGGAAAATGTGACTTTGTAGCTCTAGAAGTAGCTGTAAAGAGGTCAGTATGTGCATATGCATTTTATGTACATGTGTAAAAAAAAAAAAAAAATTAATAATAATAATAATAATAATATATATATATATATATATAAAAGCACACAAACACATACAATATATTTGTGTATGTATGCCCTTAAGCACTTGATCGGTAGCCAGGTGAGGCGGAGATCCAGTGGGTCTCTACCAACGTCTCATGAACCCAGACGTTTAGGCACACTAGACTCAGAGATGTGTAGGCAGAGCTCACTTTGAGCATTGTCTACATTTAACCTTCTATATTGAGGTCACTCAAAGTTTCCTCATTTGATAGGTAGTATCCCACTGCAGGTTACTGATAAGCTGCTGTTCAGAGGGCATTCTTTGGTTGTGTGGGCCATGTCTCTTAGGACAGCATAGAACGTTATGCGTTAAGTGGTTAATATACACACTTGTATATTTTTACCATGCAAACTTTTTTTTATATAAACAAGACTTGGTTGTCTGCTGTATGAAATATACATCTCACATAGTCTTATGCTCAACCTGGACCTTTCCAGAGGGAAAATATTAATGAACCTTTCTGATCAAAGTATCCACAAACCCTAGATGTATGTTTTGGACTATCATAGTCCTCCTCAATGAGGATTGTCCCTCTATGCACAGCGAACAATTATGTGTTTTACTTTTCAAAATATACATATATACAGTGCTGTGCAAAAGTGGGGAAATGCTTGTAAGATTGCTATAAAAAGTAGAAATGTTTATTTTCATTCAATTAACAAAATATAAAGTGAGTGAGTTGAAGGAAAATCGAAATAAAATCAATATTTGGTGTGATTACCCTTTGGCTTCAAAACAGTAACAGGGATTTTGTAAGCATTTACTCAGGTTTCTGATTAAACAATAAATCAAACAGGTGCTTATTATAATCAATTTAATATGTAGGTTGAAGCACAATCATTAACTGAAACAGAAACTGCGGTGTCGGAGGTATAAAACAGGGTGAGGAACTGTTTTCATTGAGATTATATTCCAAAATGATTCCATACATCCACTACCCTCTCAGTAAAGTAATACTTCCTGATATTACTTTTAAACCCTTGCCCCTCTAATTTAAGACTATGTCCTCTTGTTGTGGTAGTTTTTCTTCTTTTCAAATGTGATTTATTTATATTAAGCCTGTGGAAGCATTAAAACCAAAAGGCTTGAGGCAAAAAGGATTAGATTACAAGCAAATAAGCAACTTTATTATAAGAACATAGCCATATTGTTAAAATTGTCACATACACCACATAAAGCTGTGTTTACATGTTAATATGACAAAAAAATATATACATTTGCTTTAAACAAATAATATATTTGAATAGAGGTGTTCTACTAGCAATAGGTTCAATTTGGTTCAATCAAGTATTTATTTTTTTAAATATATACATTTCCCCATTTTAACAAGTGAATGAAATACATTTTAATTCCGGGTTGTTATAAAACACAATGGTTGGTACCTTTGTTGCCATTGTTTTTATTCACTCTTACTTGATTAAGAGATTGTAAAAAAACACAACAGTTGCTATTCACTAAAATGTGATCTGAGACAAGATGAATATTTCTTCTTACACATTTAGCTATACATTGTACAAGGACATTTCTGGTAAGTTTCCTCCATTAAGCAAACTCCATAGATGAGGTGCTGGTTTGTCCCAGCACAAAGTATACTAAATTGGTGAGATAAAGTGTTCATCTCCCCTCACTTCACCTATGTAATGCTATTTTAAATATAAGACAACTGACTCCGTATTGTATCTTTATTTTGTTAGCATACAGATATGCTAGATTGTCATGGGTTTGAGCGGTTCTGTCTTGGATAACCTCGGGATCCTGGCCAGTGAGTGAGAACCTTCTGGAAGCCAGCACACACAAAGAGTGGGAATATTCTCTAGAATATTCCATAGCTAGTAATGTATAAAAGACAGAGAGACTTGGCACTCAGATTGGAAGTTAATTTCTAATCATTTCTATTTTACTATCGAAGAAATTAAAGCAATTTAACCTCAATCATTTGAGTGTTGTTTTCTTCCCCAACAATTTGTGTGTTGACGTTTTTGGGTGTGGTTTTCTTACCCAAAACAATTGGGTGTTGCACTTACCCCAACCGTTTGGGTGTTGTTTTATTACCCCAACCGTTTGGGCCTTGTGCTGTTATTATTGTGTCCTGAACAAAGTAGCAGTACAACCTGCAATTCACCGTTTAGTGAATAGCCCCCAATGTGGAAAAAAAAAGCATAACTGATGTATGGTGAGGACTATTGATTATATTTTTGTTTAAGATAATCCAGTTTTGTATAAGATAACAAAGGCTTATAATTGCACTGACTCCAAACATAAATTGCAACAAATATGTACTTTTAAAGGCACAATATTTAGATTTCAGATGGCCTGTGACTCCATGATATCTGAGGGGCCAAATTGTCATCATATTTATTCTATGATAGATGATCATTAAAAACAGGTCAGTTGCTGCTAATTCATTTACAATTTATACAGGTATACATAGAGCAGATATCCCATGCAAACACTTTCCTATCTTTAGCATTTATACTGTGCTATATAATAAGTAACCTTTGATCTATGAACAGGTTGCATAGCAATACAACTATAATATTTATGCAAGTGTATATCAAGAACAAAGAATCTTTACGTTTTTTCTATACACGTCTCCTCTAATTTCTCTGTCAGTTATGATATTTTGGCATCAGAAAGTGATTGTGTATATGTTAGAAAGCCACTTAGGAAATCTAAAATGTATGATGTATGTTTGATGTGTGTGAAGTATAGAAAATCTATAATTAAGCTTAATAATATACAGTCCACTGGTTATGCTTTCTAAATATTTGTGTGTGTTATATACATAAATGTACCACAAAACAGTGAATGCCAAAACAGGGAAGGACTATTTTAGCATTCAGGTTGTCATTTTTATTGGACTCCAGACCGCACATCACACGTGCCTTAAAGAGCAGCTAAACATTTATTTCTTCACTTGTTACAGAGTAATGTTAATTGAATGGTATGTACCATATTCATTTTAGTCACTTTCTCTGCTGCTCTGCTGGTACAATAGAATGCATTATGTGGAATCTAAGTAACCTTGCTCTTGTACACATAGGATGTCTTAACAGTGCAACACATTATCTGATGACATCACTAGAGAAACAGGATTTTCCATTAATTTACTTTTACTCAGTTGGTGTGGGCAGTCCAGGATTCTTGCAAACAGCTTTTCATTTAAGTGTAAGATTTTCTTATTATAAGCAATGCAAAATGTAAAATATGCATTGTAAAGTACTTTGAATGTACTTTAATATGCATTAACATTTGGACGATACATTTCGGGCAAGAGACAGTCCCCTTAATCAATATATATGGATAGAAGATTATTAAGACCAATTTATCTGAGTATTTACAATACTACCGTCATAAAACATAAAATAATTCACAATCCATCACCCCCTATCATTAGTAATAAAATATCCATACCTGTCATGAAACATGATTATTTTTTAGAGATTTCAAAATATTGGTTTTACTAGATGTTTTCATTTGTATAAAGGTAATTGAATTATTCTTTATGGAGAAATTGAGAACTCAAGTTAACTTACTTCATTTGAGTTCTTTAGATTTCCACAATAGGTAAAGAAGGAGGTACAAAAGAATTGACAGAATTTGAATATGCATTTAACTAATCCATTGAGTAAATCCACACATTACATATTTTATAAAGCAAACAAACTTGAACATATGAATAAGTGGGGAAAGAGACCTAGGGTCTATCTTGAATTCTAGAAGTAGAAAGTAAATAGCAAGCAATTAAAACTTGACCTAGGTGGTATCTTACCCCGGTTAAATAATACAATATGAGTTTTTGTCGATTTCATGTGTGGTGGTGCTGTCCTAAAAATTTCTAAGCCATCAGATAACCTAACAAGATATCAAAAAAGAAATTATAGCTAGAATAGCCCTTGTAACTAGACAATGCATTATAATTATGGAATAAACCTGAAATACCAACATTAAATAATATTAAGAAGGATACAAAAAAAATGAATTGCTTAAAAGCTATGGTACATGAAAAATTTAAATGATATGCTAAAATTTGGTCATTTTTACCCAATGTAAACTAATCAATTTTTCTTCTATACTCTTGGCTTGATAACAACTATTTATTATATCCTTATTATAATTTTTTTTTTATATAATAGTGTATTTTATTTAAATTGACCTGTTTACGTGTTGTCCCTTTATTACTTTCTTTTGTGTTACTCACTTTGTATTATAATTTGTTATATTTAATATTTTTTTTACAAATAATTATAAATTTGAAAAAAAAAAGAAAGAATTTACTAATTTTTACAAAAAAATTAAGTAGCACATATGTTATTTTTTACTTTTTTGTTCACACAGTCCTGTGTATAATCTCTTTTCTCAGAGAGAGCAGTGTTTTAAACATTTTCCAAATACAGTTTAATTTTAATTCCATCTTTAACAGGCTTGTATAGCATTTTATTGAATAGATCTATAGCACCACAGACATATGGAAAATTTCCCATAGTTACGAGAACAAAAATATTATTAGCACTAAAAGGAAAACACCACTTGAACTTTAGTTGTTGTTCTCTGAAAAATCCTTTCGGAAAAAACGTTTCTATAAACAAGCGCATTTATTTTCAATCAATAGCTTAAAATGGGTAAAACTTTGTTTTAATAAATGATGTAGACTTGGTAACAGAATTACTACTGATTATTTTTTTTTTAAATCTAATTCATACTGTCCTAATGTGCTCCAAATTGTATTTTCTATTGCCCTGATCTGAGAAGTCAATATATTTCAGTATATTGTATCATAGCAAAATACAAGTTATGTGTACATGAATGGCAACTGCCCATATAAACTGATCTGATTTTATTGGGAATGTTAAAAAGCTTCAAACGATTGCAGACATTTCATGCAGTTCTGTGCACTAAATCTGGAAGAAAAACAAAATCTGACAATTTTACACAACTTCAAAACAGTTTCATCAGTTCCTGGAGGCCATATAAAACTGCTTCCAATTAGCTAAATATATATAGCAGTGGGTACATTATCTATCGAACTTTAAATTACATCTAATTCGCCTTCCTTATATGTGTGGGTCTGATTAATTCTAGCCTGTTGTCATGTGACAAAACAAGAATAGAAGGTACTTTTTTGTGCCTATTTTACATCTCTTTATTGCACTACGATTCTCTGCCACTCCTAATTGGGCATTAGCTTCACTGAACAAAAAGTCGCATATTGAATTAATAAGTCTATCTGACAGACTGATACATACTATACAGGCGCCAGAGCATAAACCTGGAGATTGAGGATAAATGGAGTATTTTTTTAAATTAATGTTAGAAACGTAAACAAGTCTTCATTTAAGATGGAGAAGAAAAAGGTTAGTCAAAATAGCTGAATTAGAGAATGGAAAAATGATAGCTAAGGAGAGCAAATGGAAACTCCCCCCAGTTTTTTTTTTCCATGGCCTATTTGGATTGCGATTATGGTATATTGCTGTGTACTTGAATAGAGTACTGGCTTAATAAAAGAGGTAAAGAGTTGTTATCAAGGGAAAATAGAGCACTTCAGGCCACTGAGATAAATGAGCAGGGCATAGGTGGAAAGTAGCTGTAGCATAGGAGATTGAGATTTGGGCAGAATGAACAGTAAACGGGTTAAGAGATGGGGCTATGGAGCAGCCTTAAAGAGGGGGTAAAAGCAAAACAATTTGGCCTGGTTTATTCAACTTTTACTGGAGAAATTTACAACACTAGACTTTATCAACACAACAGTTTAGTATTCTGATTGTGTCGATATCCACAGCTGAAACAGAAGATGCATGAGCATCGCAAAGAGTGATGGCTGTTCTTACAGGATACATTGTATGGGTCTTTGAGAAGCAAATATACATTTGAGCTGAAGTTACAAATACTACATCACTGACAAGGTCAGTGTAGGAAATTCTCTGAAGCAAAGCAATAGTTTTTAAAATCTCAGGTGCTTGAATAAAAAGGTTTAATGGCAGAAAGAAAGTTCAAAAGTAATTTTATTCATCTTAATGTGGCCTTTGATTAAGTAAAAATCCTTTTTTGACTCTTACTCCCACTTTAATATAAGGCCTCTGGTGATCTTTGTAAAAAAAAAAATAGTGTTCTAGGAAAGTGTTTATCCTGGGCCTCCATTAGCACATTTGTTCTATGTCCTCCCTTCTTTTATAAATATTATAATACACTATGAGGGACATGTACTAAAAAAAATGCAAATATATTTTATGTGCAAAACTTTTTTTTGCACATTGCTCCTTTTGCAATGTACTAAACATTTAACACTCAAATAGTAAACACGAGAAAATTGTGAATAAGAACAGGCAAGTTTGCGAATATTTTTTCTACCGCTTTTGATAGCACTTGCTAAAAGCTGGTGTAATTTTAACACGCAAATAAGAATTATTCTTTCACAAAATATTCGCAAAACTCTTTAGCATGCATAATTAGAATTGCAATTTATTAAAAATGCACACTACACAAAAATAAATGGAAGAGGCGCAAATCGGGGGGGGGGGGGGGGGGAAGGGCAAAATGTTACACATAGTCGCAAATTGCTCCTTACTCATGTTTTCCCTACTTTTTTCCATAATTTATATATATTCTCCTTTTTTTGAATATTCCATGACACACACCCTTTCCCAGGTTCATTTTGCCTTTTGTATCTCAGGACAATTTCTTGTTAAACCCTGATTCCTCCGGTTCCCAGTTCAATCTCCTCCTTTCTCATGCCATGTTACATTACATGTTAAATCTCTCACTGTGTTCTCTAACCCTTTATGTTACTTATCCTCTTGTTCTATTGTCCATGTTTCCCTCCTTGTACTTTAGCCTTCATCATTTTTCGCAATTTTAGGGTTCAACCAAAATGTAGAAAAAATGCTCGTAATGGTTAGTTATTTCATCCTAATTGTTAAACCAAAAATAAATGCAGCATTACTAATTTGCACGTTATTGTACTTACAATTACATCAGTGAAAATAGCAATTGAAGTTCTCTTGATCATTCTTGCAAGGTGTGGCATATTTAACTCAGTTGTTCAATTACTTATCAATTGAAAACAAATGTTACCAGGAAGAAAGACACAAACAGTTTGGGATAAAGATGCTTTGGGTGGGATAAAGGTGGAGTGAGTTGTATCTACGTCGATCTAAAGACATAAGCAATCCTTTTGTAGCGATAACAAAGCACAGTTTATTTCAAGTTTCTATCACTGGGTAGCTGGGAGTATCCAAGTATTGCTCATCTAATAGACAGGTCAGAGCACATCACTTAAAAGTTAAGTATAATACAGGATACAAAATAGGAGAGTAAGCAAATAAAATATACACACAAATATAGTGTGTAAAAAATAATTATACAGTATAGTCCAAAATTCTGAGTCCACCATCACCAACTGATTTTATTTGATCACTTATTAAAAAATAAAAAAGTATTTTAATCAGTTGATACTTATTATTCCAGAATGCATTATTTAACACTGAGGTAAATATTTGCTTTATCTCCATGTTAATGTTTAATGTATAATTGACATTCATATAAATATCCTCTTCACACAAAATGGAGGTCATATAATATTGTCACAGGTGAGCTTTTATAAAATGGTAACTTTTGGTCAAATATGTTCATTCCATGAAATTTGTTGATGAAAAAAATCTTTCAAATCCTGTGTCACATCCTGTGTCTCACAGGATTTGAAAGATTTTTTCATCAACAGATTTCATAGGATGACCATATCTGACCAAAATTTACCATATTATAAACGCTCACCTGTGACAATTTTATGACCTCCATTCATACTAGTCACTAGTTGCTGTAAACCATAATTTAAGCAACAAGATCTTTATGAGTCTGTTTCTCTGACACATTGACATCTGTTTAAAACTAAGCTATTGTTTTTAAGGAGCTCTAAACACAAGAAATTTGTGAACCCCTGAATGATTTGATTTACAAAAATCCACTCTTATGATAATTTAGACTGTGCTTTATTAATAAATGTACTTCTGGTTGTATTCTAAACAACATATTTGCCCCCTGAGAGAACTATATGGCGTAAAGAAGGCTCAGTAAGGTACTTCATTTGTATTCATTCATTAAATAATTTCTTTATAAATCATCTATACTTGATACAGTCTTTCAATTAAACACAAGGTAATGTCTTGTTACAGTTGTCCTTTAAATGCCAAACCAAGCACTGTGTAAATTGTCTACACTATAAATAAATGGTAATTTAAATTAAAACGGACTACAATCCTCAAATGCGTCATAATGTTGGGCAATTATTAACAATGAATACAGCATGGCATTGTTGTTTCAATTAAGTTCTGGACATTTAACCCCTTCATCAGGGCCGGACTGGGAGAAAAATTCGGCCCGGGCATTTTTTGATCACAGCGGCCCGCTAAGAAGGGGGCGGGGCAGAGGAGGTGTGTTTTGTCATCACCAATGACAAACACGCTCCCTCTCAAAGTGAGCATGTTGGTTCAATGCTCTTCCAGGGCAGACCATGTGCAGAGCTCTGCTGAAGAGCTCTAGCATGAGAAAAAAGCCCTGTATTTGTTCTGCACAGTGCAAGCTAATTTAATAACATGCTTGCACTGTGTTTCCTTGCAACTTGTCTCTGGTGTCTCTATAAATGGATACCAAGAGACAAAAATGCCAGGAAAGAGTATTGAGCATGTGTTTGGAGCCTGCTTGTGGGATTGCGTGTGTGTAGAGTGAGCTGATTGTGGTGTGGTATTGTATAATAAGGTCGGTTTTAGTTGTGTTGTGTTTGTGGTGTAATGTGATGCATATGTGGCTAGGGGCTGTAGAGAATGTGTGTATAGGGGATATAGCAAGTGTGTGAATACAGGCTATAGTGTGTGTGTGTATATATAGATGTAGTGTGTATTTAGGGGTGTAGTATGTGTTTGCTTACAAAGAATCTAGTGTGTGTATATATACACACATATATATATATATATATATATACACATATATATATATATATATATATATATATATATATATATATATGAGTCTAGTGTGTGTTTGAAGGACCCAGAATATGTATAGGAGATCTAGTGAGTGTGTGTGTTTATAACGGTTTCAGAGTGTATATAGGGATCTAGCGTGTGTATGTGTGTAGATGATCCAGAGTTGGGTAAGGGATCTAGTGTGTGTCTGGAATGTAATTTGTTTAGAGGTCCAGTATGTGTGTGATGGGTGCTGTGTGTGTATATATATATATATATATATATATATATATATATATATATATATATATATATGGAAGTATTGTGTATGTCTGTTGTGTGAGTGTTGTGTATGATGTGTGTGAGAGTGCTGTGTGTGAGAGTGCAAGAGTGCTGTCTATGATGTGTGTGAGTGCTGTGTGAGTGCTGTGTGTGAGAATGCTGTGTGTGCTGTGTGTGAGAGTGCTATGTGTGTGTGATGGGTGTGAGAGTGCTGTGTGTGATGGGTGTAAGAGTGCTGTGTGTGATGGGTGTGAGAGTGCTGTGTGTGATGGGTGTGAGAGTGCTGTGTGTGATGGGTGTGAGAGTCCTGTGTGTGATGGGTGTGAGAGTGCTGTGTGTGATGGGTGTGAGAATGCTGTGTGTGATGGGTGTGAGAGTGCTGTGTGTGATGGGTGTGAGAATGCTGTGTGTGATGGGTGTGAGAGTGCTGTGTGTGAGTGCTGTGTGGTATGGGTGTGAGAGTGCTGTATAAATGTTAGAATGGATTGTGTGTGTGTGTGTGTGTGTAGGGGGGGTAAATAAACAAATAAAATAACAGGCATTATGTCCGGGGGGGACATAATGCCTGTTATTGTATTTGTTTATTTACCCCCCCCCACACACACACACAATCCATTCTAATATTTATACAGCACTCTCACACCCATCACACACAGCACTCACACCCATCACACACAGCACTCTCACACACAGCACTCTCACACCCATCACACGCAGCATTCTCACACCCATCACACGCAGCACTCACACCCATCACACACAGCATTCTCACACCCATCACTCTCACACCCATCACACACAGCACTCTCACACCCATCACACACAGCACTCTCACACCCATCACACACAGCATTCTCACACCCATCACACACAGCACTCTCACACCCATCACACACAGCACTCTCACACCCATCACACACAGCACTCTCACACCCATCACACACAGCACTCTCACACCCATCACTCTCACACCCATCACACACAGCACTCTCACACACAGCATTCTCACACCCATCACACACACAGCACTCTCACACCCATCACACACAGCACTCTCACACCCATCACACACAGCACTCTCACACCCATCACACACACATAGCACTCTCACACACAGCACACACAGCATTCTCACACACAGCACTCTCACACACATCATAGACAGCACTCTTGCACTCTCACACACAGCACTCTCACACACATCATACACAACACTCACACAACAGACATACACAATACTTCCATATATCACTCCCTTCTTACCTTTAGACTGGGAGGCGGGGTTCCCTGGTGGTCCTCGTGGAGAGTGAACTCTAGCCTGTGGGCTAGAGTTCACTCTCGCGAGATCCGGTCGTTGCCATGGCAATGCTCCGGATCTCGCGAGAGGAACCCGGTGGAGCTGCAAGTTAGAGCTCCGCCGGGTCCTCTCTCCAGTCTCCCTCCCTCTCTCCCCGCCGGCGGCCGCGTTTGAAGGCATGTGGGCCGGTGAGGGAGATCTTTGATGTCCTCACCGGCCCTTCATGTCAAACAGCGGGGCCGGCGCTCGGATAGTGCCGGCCCTGCATAGACCGGCAGGGGAGATTCTGGGACCCAGAGGCCACTGCTGGGACCTCCCCTGCCGGCCTCGGCCCATGGCCACCGCGGCCCACCGGGCATTTGCCCGGTGTGCCCGATGGCCAGTCCGGGCCTGCCCTTCATGACCAGACTGTTTTTGGAATGTTGTGCGTTATTGACTGTTGCTATTTTTACACCTCTGAGGTGTTTGTGTTTAGCTGTAATTGGATTCTTTGTTATTTGCTGTACCAACACATATGATATATTGTTTTTTTTTTTTTTCAGGACAAGAAGTGCTTTCTTTTGATGTCATTATTTTGTTAAAATCATTTATATTATTATGAGAAAAATATGGTGAAAAATGTATAAAAACAACACTTTTCCTGACTTTTATTTGTAAAATCTTTTACTAAGCTACAAATGTAAATAAAAAACCTGCTAAATAGATTCTAATATTGGTCCTGAGTTTAGAAATACCCAGTGTTTATTTGTTTTTTTAATGTTATAGTGTAATAAATACAAGTAGCACATGGCTGTTTCAAAATCATTTTGTTCCAAAATTAGCGTTACTGACATTGTAACACCGATCAGTCATGAATCACTGAATCATCCCCCCATGTACACATTTTTATAAAGTACGCATCCCAGGGTATTCAACTTAGGGTATTTTTACACTTTTCACTTTTCAGTAATTTACCCACCAATCTTTGACAAGTTTCGGCATAGTAATTTTATTTGTGTTTTTCCCCCACACACTTTGTATTTAGTATGAATTTAAAGGGATGTTCTTTTTGTTTGCCAAACAACACCCCAATATATGTTCAGCAACTTCCCCTGAGTATAGCGGTACCCCAGATGTGTAGGTTTGTTAGTGTTATGTGGCAGGTAAAGGGACAAATTTAGGATATGGTCATTGCAGCTTTAAAACATTTTTTTTACTATGTAATGCTTGTGACTACATTTCTTATCAAGCTCAGCCAGCCAAAAGTGACCGTAGCATCATAGGGAATGTAGTCTATAGTTGGAAGCACAGATTGTTGCTACCATTGCTATCTTGCGGCTGCATGGATGAAATATGCAGCTGCTACGGGCCCCTATATACTGTTGGGGGGCCAATGCAAAGCACTGGTCCCATTAGCAGTCCATTTTTTTAAATAAAATATCCCTAGAGGACCACCAACAGACCTAACATGTCACTGGTTCTCTACGAATTAAACTCTTATTTTTATTTTATTTAATAGTATTTTTTTAAATTATTATTTATTTATTTAATGTTATTTACTTTTAAAATGTATATTTAACTCTAACTTTATCCCGAACCCTTCGTGACCAATGACGGTCCTGGACCGTCATGGGGAAAAACTCTTCCGTCATGCAGATCCGATCGCGGTATGCCAGAGCGTTAAATACTGTTCCGTAGATGACCTTAGCATCACACATCCATATTTGTGATGTGTCACAATCCATATTGTATATATATATATAAAAGCAGTTGAACAGATTTGACTTTTAGTAGCTGCCTGTGTTATTATTTGGATTATAGTAATATACTTGATGGATACTGGTTCCAGTGGTTAAAGCTTTTTTTTTTTTTTTTACAGTGAATTGTAGGGACCGTAGTACAGTATAGGATGAATTAGCAGGAAATTATATTGTGGATGGAACTGATAAAAATAAACAAAACAGATGTGTATGCATGCTATTACATAATGAGCAGGCAACCAAAATCCTAAGCAAGAAATCAATAAAATATTAATTGCGATTTCTGTGTGAAGTTGTTAGCTTCAAAAATAATTCTGTCATGAAAGCAGAACAGTTTCCATAGCAACCAGACAGGTTTTTCAAAACATCTGCCTCGTGCTACTATCTTTCCTGTGCTCTTTTCAAGGGATATGAGTCATAATACGACTACACAGGAAACTTGCTTTTATGTTGCTTTTTTCTTTTTTTGATACATCTTTAATTTGGTCATTGTTATAAATTTCGAATGAAATAAAAAAAACTGGCACCATCTTGTAAACAAATAACGCTAAATATACAGCTGTAGAAAAAAATATTAAAATGACTTGAAAATGAATCATCATGTTAAACTGCAGCAAATGCCACATGGAAACTTTACGCTGTTTTTGTCTGGCATGATTCTTGGAATTTATAGGGCAAACACAGGATCCTTAAATGGGACTATAAGCAGCATATGCACATTTAAAAAAAATGTCAGTACCTCCCGATACTCAGACTGCTCAGAGATGCAGGGAATGCAGAGCAAGCACCAGACGCTGGGGGCAAGTCATTGGTGCATTGTGGGTGTTGGGACCAGGCCCGCCATCAGGGGGTGACGGGTGATACTGGCGTCCCGGGCCCAGCGGGCCCAGCAGGTCCAGGGGGCAAAAAGAAAAATGTCTTCCCTTCTGCACGGAGGAGGGAAACTCTGGTTGCTTTTTTTTTTTTACTTTATTGAAGCCGTGCGGCTAGTATAAGTGGCTAACTTTGGCATACTGAGTGGCAAAATCCTGGCATAGTGAGTGGCTAAATGCTGGCATATTGAATGGCAAAATACTGGCATATTGAGTGGCTAAATCCTGGCATATTGAGTGGCAAAATCCTGGCATAGTGAATGGCTAAATCCTGGCATACTGAGTGGCTAAATCTTGGCATATTGCGAGGCAAAATCCTGGCATACTGATTGGCTAAATCCTGGCATTTTGAATGGCAAAATACTGACATATTGAGTGGCAAAATACCAGCATATTAAGTGGATAAATACTGGCATATTGAGTGGCTAAATACTGGCATATTGACAAACTGCTCCCAACCACCCTCCATATTATACTAGACCTGGATAACATGCTTGTGAGGGTAGGTGGGGCGAGTGGGAGATATTGTTGGGGGGGTAGGTGGCCCAGAAAATTTGTTCAGTAAGGGGCCCTGAAATTCCTGGTGGCGGCCCTGGCTGGGACAAGTCATTGGTTCAATGTGGGTGCTGGTGCAAGTCATTGATGCAATGTGGGTGCTGGTGTGCCTCGGCCATTTTAGTGCCTTGCTCAATGTGCCTTGAGATGAAAAAGGTTGAAAAACACTTGGTTCGATTTTATGCCATCCTTCACATAGAGAGTTCCCCCTTCCCCTTTCTTGCCTTCTCTGTCTTTTCTATAAAAAGAATACCCTGGTTTTGGTATGTCCCAGTCATTTTTCTTATTGTATCATGTCTCCATAACAACCACTAATTCTACATACTCAGTAGCCATTATTTCCACATGTTAATGGATCTTACTCATTAAACTGCGGGAATTTGTAGACATGACACTAAGCTTTTTTAAACACGTGCTAAAGGCACCATCTGTCCTTGTTTTGGTCCTATGGATTACCAGTAGGTAATAGGCATGAGATACATACACTAAATCTGTACGAGATACAAACTCCAATGTGCTTAGACCACTGTTTAATTGTGCATTTGGTTAAATAGGGAATAACAATAAAAGTGGCATATTCATACTATTATATAGTGGCGTACTAAGGGGGGGGCAGGGGGGGGGGCCCGCCCCGGGTGCCACTGACTAGGGGGGTGCCATGACTTCCAGTGTCATGTGTCACCCCCCATCATTACGCTGCGCACAGCCGCAGCACCTTTGAGGCCCGGCGGGACTTATTTCATGGAGGATGAGAAGGGGAAGGAGTGTTGCGGGCCGTGGCGTCGCGCAACGTGATGACGACGTGCACAGCGCCGTCAGTTCACGGATCTTCAGCAGAAGGATCCAATAACCGGGCGGTGAGGCACCCAGTGGTCGGTCTCGGAGGCAAGGCATCATCAAAATGTGAGTAGTCATTTTATGTGATGGGGCTAATTTAATTAAAGGGGGGATGGATAATGGATTAATTAAAGAATTAAAGGGGAGGGAGGTTTAATTAAAGGGGGTGGATTAATTAAGGGGTGGATTAATTAAGGGGGGTGGATTAATTAAAGGGGGTGTGGATTAATTAAAGGGGGGTAAATTAATTAAGGGGGGGTGGATTAATTAAGGGTGTTTGTGGATTAATTAAGGGGGGTGGATTAATTAAAGGGGTGGATTAATTAAGGGGGGTGGATTCATTAAGGAGTGGATTAATTAAAGGGGGTGGATTAATTAAAGGGGGTGTGGATTAATTAAGGGGTGTGTGGATTAATTAAAGGGGGTGGATTAATTAAAGGGGGTGAATTAATTAAGGGGGGGTGGATTAATTAAGGGGGGTGGATTAATTAAGGGGGCTGGATTAATTAAGGGGGTGTGTGGATTAATTAAGGGGGGGTGGATTAATTAAAGGGGTTGGATTAATTAAAGGGGGTGGGTTTATTAAAGGGGGTGCAGCGTGGGGGAGGTTTATTTAAGGGAGGTAGGTTTAATTAATGGGGGGGGGTGCAGATTTTTTTTTTTAAATTAAGGGGGTTGCAGCATTTTATTTATTAAGGGAGGATGTGCACTGCAGATTTTTGTCTTTGCGAAGGGCAGGGGTTTACATATTTGTGCAATAAACATTATTGAAAACATTGAAAAAATTGTGGGTGTTTTCTTACATTTTTATTATGGGGGGGGAGGGGTTTGTGTGCCACACTCAGGGTCCGTCCCGGGTGCCAAATGCTCTAGGTACGCCCCTGGCTAGAACAAATAACTTACCTATGGATCATCCGCGTGTTCTGTATTCCCTATTCAACTCCAGCGCTGACAACTTGAGCAGGTGGCTCTGGTCTCAACCTCTTCTCACTGTCTGCCTATTCCCTCATATTTCACAGTCATTCTACCAAACTGTTCACATTTTTATTCACTTTTTTACTCTCCTTAGAACTAACATTTTAATTCACAAATATTTTCCTTACCCCCAGTTTACAAGTTTGACACACAGAGACACTATTGGTCACTCAACCAGCTCACTGAACCCATTTTTGTCCAAAAACAAACCAAACAGACTATGGGATACCTTATGAATTGTACTCCACAGAAATGTTGGATGTCTGCTTATCAGGAAAGGTTAAAGGACCTTAAAATGTGTATCTTGGAAGAAAGATGTAACAGTGGGGATATGATGGAAACATAAGAGAGTATATTTAAAAGAAGAAAATCTAACAAGAGAACATAGTCTTAAATTAAGAGTGCAAAGGTTTAAAAGTAATAGCATATTACACATAATGTAACTACCTTATTTTCTTGAATATAAGGCAACCCTGAGTATAAGGGGACCCCCCAAAACTTTGAATACTGCTTCACATTTAAACTTACATTTTTTTAAAAAGTGTTATTGAACATGTGCATTTTTTGTTTTTATTTTCTTCCTTTGCCCCAACATTAATTGCCAATGAACCTACAAAACCTGCCACAGCACCCACAAGACTTGCCATAGCACCAATATTCACACACATGATTTGCCAATGCACCTATATTGCACCCATATGACTTGCCACTGCACCCGCATGGACATGTCATTGCACACTGCAACATGTGACCACCTACTGTCTGCATTCAAGCACACAACTATATGATCAGCATTTTATTTTTATTTTTTTAGAGAAAATACAACTCTTACATGCTCTGCAGAGGATACAATTTGTAGCATTTATGAAATATCTTAAATATTGCTTTTTTTCTGGCATACTTATGTATATAAAGGTTTCTGATGTGTTCCCTTGAATTTCTAAAAAAATGTTAAATACAGATTCCAGTCCAAATCAGTCGTCACATTATCCTACAGTGTACCTATTTTGTATAATATGACAGTAACCATATATATATTTTTTCTTGTGCTGTACTGCGGAATTCTGGGAAAAACTGTTCTGTGGGTGAAAAAAAAAGGTTGGGGAGCACTGCTTTACTGCACAGGTTAAACTGTAGTTTTTATTGTTGTATAACACCTGTCTTGAATTACATCATCTAGAGTCCTCTACAAGCAGGTTAAACATTTATCCAGATTTTAACAATAAGCAATCAAGCTAGAAAATGTCAAAGCATACTAATAAATATTATGGGGTGTGTAGAATAAAATGTCAATGATGGCAAGCCAAAGTTTAAGATGGCATTTAAAAAATGTTACTATAACACAAAGTTTTCTTTTATGGAGTTGATTTATATAAATAAAGATTTTAAGTGACAGCTTTATGCTGAGACTCTCAATATAAGAACTTCAGCTGTGATACCATGCATTGAGCACAGCATCTAGCGACTTTAATGCACATTCATACATTTAGAGCACTATGCACATTCCTGCTGGTGAGGTAAAAGAAGGGATAAAATATATTTATGCTATTTATAAAAATGCACTATTCTGTGAAAATTAAGATTATATTTATTTTTTAACATAAGCCAAAGTTAAAAGTAGTAACACTTTTATATATATAAATATAGATAGATAGATAGATAGATCCTGGTTTTACACTCTGCACTGACTCCCAGCCAGTCAGAGAGGGGCTTGCTGCTAATGTGTGTCGCGTTTGCTATGTGCGACTGTGTTTTTCTAGGGTACCCTTTATTGTTTAATACAAAAACAACAGTCCATCACTATAATATCAGCCAGTGACTAGATTATCCTTCATGCTTCACAGAGAGGAATAGAGACTGCTGGCCAAAGGATAAAATGGCCTGTATCTTAAATTTGTTTGCAATACTAGGCCCAATGTACTGTTCACTTGAATGTATGCTATAGAAATGTAAGTGAGAACAAAAGATAGTGACTCTTAACTCACCAGTTACATATTAAGTTACTTCAAAATATGTTATATATGGAGGATATATATGTCCACTTGGGTAGTTATAGCTATTGCCTATACCCCATCCCAGATAGGCCACACCCCAACAATGTATTGGAACCTTGTGGACGAATGTTGACAAGAAATACATATGTAGTGTAGTTCTCCCTTTGGGCCTTTCATATTATAGCAAGACACAACTTAAAGATTATTGTATGTTTTGCTGATTTTTTTGATATGCATTACAAAAAAAAACAAAAAACGTGTTAATTGTAGAATCATTGCAACTCGTAAAAATCAGCCATAAGTGGGTTAAACACAATCATATTTGAATTTCTTCAGTTTACCCAAACTCTTTTATTCACATACCAATTGTTTCTCCCACCCCCGTGCAAGCTTGTTTATGCAGTAATTTTGAGCAAATATTTAGCTTTCGTTGCATTTTCAAATTGCTTTTTTTGCTGAATCATTTAATAACATTCAACATTTTGTTTGTATAATTTGCCTCTTGTAATTGTAAGAAAATAGAACAAACTGCTTAAATTATATACAGTTTATGATTGTCGGAGACAATGTGTATCAGTCAAAGGTAAGTGATTTGGTTGTACTTGGCATTTTGATATATGTTAAAGGAGAACCATTCCATTTTAATGGCTATTGATGTAACACAGTATGCAACTAATTAATGGCTACTGTTTACTTCTCCTCAAATATAGAGCTTTGTATAATTTGTGGCTTTGATTCGTCAGTGCTTTGATACAAAAGTTGGTGAGTTAGTGGTCAGAGTTACATACTACAATATAAGATTTGAGTGATATTTTTCACTAAAGAGATTTAGGCATAAGCAGTAGTATCACTTTAAATATACAGTGATTATTTGATGCCTGGTGCTGAATGTTTTTGTTAAGGCATGTAATTATTCTTCCATAAGAATGAACTCTTTTATAAAAAAACGTGGGCTGAGAGGCATTATCTACGAGTAATATGAATAGAGAACATTTACACCTTTGGCTAGATACTATAACAGTTTCAGTGAGAGCTTTTAGAAGACTGTCCAGTTCCTATATTTTCTTTACCCCAGTTTAGAAGTTTGATACACAGACACGCCATTGGTCACTCAACCATCTCTTTGAAGCCATTTTTGTCCAATAACAAACAAACCAAAAAACAGACTATGGGATGAATTATACTTCACAGAAATACATTGTGGAGGTCTACCATGCATACACCACAGCTGTGAAGTAGAGATAAACCATGTTTTTATCTAAACAGGAAGCTATTTTTTTAATATTTAGGCAATTTCTAATAAAAGGTGGTGAAATACATAAAAACATATGCCATAGCTATTTTTACCTCAATCTTGAGTTGCAGTACAATATATGCTGTGAAAGTGTTTTAATGACTTTTATCATTCCTGGCCAAGCAGAAAATTCTAGCCATTTAGAGCACATTTTTTCCCTCCAATAATCTCCTTTCTTTGTTGGCATAGGCATACCACACACTACCAGTTTCTTTTAAAAAAAATTTCTAAGTTGACTTATCCTATATTTTATCTTTAACAAACATCTCATGTTTGTAAAGCAGCTGTAACAAGATATTAATCATGACTTTTACAGCACTTGCAAATACTGTTTTGTTCAGCTCCACAAAAGCCATTTGCAGAACCTAATTCTTTCTTCTGCTACTGTGTCAATCAAACATTTAAATTGGTTTTCTTGTCTAAACCGCCCCATGTGCTCCTTGAAGCAATAATGCATACCTTTCCTCTAATTCATATTTCCAGGTATACCCAGATCAGCAGTCAGTATTACAGTATATCTATTAGGCCAAAAATCACACCACAAATACAGTGATGTGGAATTAGACATAGTAATAAATGTAGTCACTATTGGAAATGTTCAACAGACACACAGAAGAAAAAATATATATTTTGTGCTTTTTGTAGAATTTAAATCCATTTTTTCACATCTAAAAATGTATGTTTTTTTCATCAAGAAAAACAGGATTCTTATCTTATCTATACCCTCTAATCTTCCTTGAAAATTTGACCAAATCACAGATATTTACCACCCTAGGGGGAATTGCCCCCCCTTGCCAGCCCTCCCCTGTCCCCAGCAATGGAAAAGGAGAAAAGTGGATTGTAAGCTTGTGAGCAGGCACTCTGCCTCATGTATCAGTCTGTTCTTGTTTGTCTAACTTAGTATGTAGTCGCCCTCTATGCTCTGTACCTAGCTCTATGTAAATTGTTGGTACATTATGTAATGTAAAAAGTGCTACAGAACAGAGGATTATGGGAATCATTAATGATATAGGCATGGCATATATAAAACAAGTTGTAAAATTGTTTTAAGATTGTTGGCCAGTCTTCAGTCTTTGCCCTTGAGCATAAGGTCAAGTGAGATTAACATGACAGTCCTGCCTAATACACAAATTATCACAATAGTTCACTATATTCATATTATGAATAGTAGGCTACTAAATAAAGTAGACTGCACAGAAAGCGTCTAGGACAGTTTAGCGCGGCTAATTCACCGCTGACAGTCCAACGCGGCAGTTTGAACGCTGAACTGTCAGCGGTGGAGATGAACGTCGGCAATGTAAGGGCTGACAGTTCAGTGCGGAACTGTCAGCTCTAACATACGTACACCCCCAAATAAATTAACCCCCCAAAAGCTAATACTAAAATTAACCCCCAAACCCTAATATTAAAATTAACCCCCAAACCCTAATACTAAAATTAACCCCCAAACTCTAATACTAAAATTAACCCCCGAACCCTAATACTAAAATTAACTCCCGAACCCTAATATTAAAATTAACCCCCAAACCATAATACTAAAATTAACCCCCAAACCCTAATACTAAAATTAACCCATGAACCCTAATACTAAAATTAACCCCCAAACCCTAATACTAAAATTAACCCCTAATACTCGAATACTAAAATTAACCCCCGAACTCTAATACTAAAATTAACTTTAATACTAATGCTACCCCCGAACCCTAATACTAAAATTAACCCCCAAACCCTAATACTAAAAGTAACCCCTAATACTCTAATACTAAAATTAACCCCCGAACTCTAATACTAAAATTAACTTTAATACTTATGCTATCCCCAAACCCTAATACTACAATGAACCCGTATTAAACATAAAAAATATTCACCTTTAGCGATGAAATGTCCCGCGATGACCTCTCACGCAATGAAGACAGGGCAGTGAAGCGGGGCAGTAATGCAGCCGCAATGAACTGTACCATCCCCCACAGAAGGGGCTAAGCCAATGGGAAAGCCAAATGGAAAATATATTAGAAACAATAGAGATAATCTAAGAAATAGGGAGAAAGGGATAGAAAATCTGATTTAAATGAGGGAAAATGCAACTGCATATGTTTATAGTAAAACGTAGGATTTGCAAAATAAGACTAATTTCATGCCAAAAGGAGGGAGGCTGGACATAGCTTTACCAACCATGTGTAATGATAGTGTGCTATACTGATCAGGATTTTTCTTATGCAAAATTACTTTATATCGTATGTGCATAAGACTAATTTTGTTTTATGTGTAATAAAAATACCTATGTTAGAACAAGAGACTAATCCTTTTAAGCATTTTATTGCACGCAAGTACCTTATATATTATATTATCACTATCATGTTGCACTAGAAAGTGAATTAAATTTGCTTTGTTTACCTATTTATTTATTTACTTATGACTTATTATATATACTTTTAAAGACAAATGGTTGTTTAAGATCACAGAAGATAATCTTCAATATGCTGACAATTCACACCAGATATATTTTTACTGGATTTATTTGTTACTATACATGCCTGTATTTGACCTTTTCACTGATTAGTTCACAATTGTTTATTAGCTTGTTTTGTTCACAAACTAGTTGCACTTATGATTACAAGTCCGGTTGACTCGAAACGCGTCAAGTGTCTCACCCTGTCCTACTTTGCTCATATGATCCTACAATAATTTTTTTAACTTTTTCACCAACTGAACTGGAGTGCCAGCTCTTTTATCCTTGTGGATTTTTTTTTGTCTATTACACACTGTTGGCAGGTGGAGCTGTTAAGCACTAATAGGTTCGGCTCTATTCGAACGAGCCCGGGTTATTCTTCTCTCCAAGGGATTATCTTTGTGCTTTATTGCTATAGCAAGACCCATAATGACCACAGTCCACAGACCGCAGTTTGAAAAATGTATTTTTAAAGTCTGCAATCAGTAAACAGCAGATAGTCTGCAGCCTTCATTTTACCAATGCCACTCTAAAATATGTATTTTGTATGACCAGGCCTGAATAAAACAGTTAAGTGAATGGAATATTAATCTGACATTACTACCATACCGGGACTATTCACCTAATGTTTGTGAAGAGACTGGTAGCACAACAAATTGCTACTGTATGTGTGCGGAGTATAAAGTTACACAACTTGAAACGACCCTGTGGTTTCTGTACATTCTTTTATGCTGCAATTGCGTCATGAGAAAATTCCAGATAATAATACTTAATCTTTGAGGTTTGTGGTTCCAGTGGATATACTGTATATATGTATATATATTTTTTTTTTTAAAAAACAACTAAGGGTTAGTAATTGCATTTTCTAAAATTTTCTGTTGGGTAATTTTAATGAGGCAGAACTAAACAAAAATGTGCTTCTCATAGCCCAGTCGACTGAAATCCGATGAGTCTGAATATGGCAGTCTACCCAGTGACACTCAAGTCAAAAATGCAGCTCTTTGATTTATTTTGTTGCTTTCCCTTCATTCTTCTAAAACAGGTTTTGGTTATCAAACTGTATTCCTAAGGAATTACCATCATGCTGGGTTTTAATGATTTACCTGCAGAGAAACACCCTATCTATTAATGTGAAATTAAGATGATGCTAAATATTTGTGTTATTGTTATAGGATATATTTTAAACTCTGGAAAAGACAAACATAAAAGCAAGGAAAATGTACAGAATTTTAAAATCAAAGCAGCATTACCTTTGGTGTCTTGTATACCACTAAAATAGGAATCATGGTCACCCAAAAAAATGCACAAACTAATGGCAGTATGATATAAAATGCCATGTATAAAATATCTCAGAATGACACCGCAAAATACAGAAATGTTCAACGCAAGTATGAATAAACCAGACGTGGAAACCCTACCATTAAACAACTCAGTTAAAAAAAAACAGGACATACACAAATATTAAAGTGATAACCAGATGAGAAAGTGGGCGCCAGAAAATAAATATATATATAAAAAAAAAAATATATATATATATATATAAAAATATAAACCTATTAATTGGGAACATATAAATAAATAAATAAATAAATGACAGATTATAAACCGGTAATATGCAGCAGACACTGATGTGGACCACCACACACACAATATAGAAAGTGAAATATACAAAGACGTGTTGCGAAATAAAGTGAAATACTTATCTCACACACTGGTGGGCAATATTTAGCTGGCTTGTCAGTGCATACATAAAATGAAATAAAAAAAATAAAAAAAATACAATGTGTGACACTGTAACAATTTGCAATGGTGATATTTGCCTCCAAAGGAGATTCACTCACATTTACTAGAGCCCTTATACTGGCTCTACTGTAGGGGCGTAGTGGGACTACAATTCCCAATATCCACAGATGGTGTAATATACCCTCTTCAGATGGTAATGTTTGATGGTAAAAAACCAAGCAAGATAGGATAAAAAAGATAAAATCACAATCAGTAAAACTTGCGTGCAGACATTGGAAATAAGATCATCGCCAGAAAGAAAAGTCCCTTTGGCACCAGTATGGTGTTTGGAGATCTTCCCAGCTGCAACACACAAAACTTCCGGATACGCCCCCTGACGTCACACAACGCGTTTTGTCCAATGGGACTTCTTCTCAGAGCACCGTGTAATTTTATCTTTTTTATCCTATCTTGATTGGTTTTTAACATCACACATTACCATTTGAAGAGGCTATGTTACACCATCTGAGGATATTGGGAATTGTAGTCCCACTACGCCCCTACACTAGAACCAGAATAAGGGCTCTAGTAAATGTGAGTGAATCTCCTTTGGGGGCATATAACCATTGCAAATTGTTACAGTGTCACACATTGTATTTTTTGTTGTTGTTGGTTTTTTTTTTTTTTCTTCATTTTATGTATGCACTGACAAGCCGGCTAAATATTGTCCACCAGTGTGTGAGATAAGTATTTCACTTTATTGCGCAACACGTTTTTGTATATTTCATTTTTACGTTTCTTACAATCTTGGTTGGCAGAGTATTATAAAGACACTGCAGTTTGACTACCGGAGATGGTCTCTCTATTGTTATTATCAGGGGTTCCCAGTGTATTTGATATAATGCCCCTTTCCAATTTTCATCAAAGTCTGAACCCTCTGCATTTCTGTCCTTACTGGAGCTTAGTCAATAATTTCTTAGGCATTAGATAGGTATACGCTATAAAAATTCTGTTTGTGAGCCTGACACTGGAACAATGAAGAATATTCAATACACACACTATGCTTACATTGCATTGCACCCCCCCCCCCCCCCCCACCCCGAGGATAGCGCGGAATTTCCCCTGGTTGGGAATAACTGGTGTAAATTGCGTCAGCAGTGGTGGGAATGACAGACAACATAAATAACAACAAACAATAAAAATATTGCACAGGGACCCAACTAATGCCTGTCCCTTTGTAAACCAGTTAACTGTGTAGACTCAGTTAACAGTCCAAAAGGGATAGTACTCAGTTACATTAGCCTATTAATTGTAAATAGGAAGTAGATTAAATCAATAATAAACATCCGTCTGCTGAACTCATCAAACATAACTACATTAGTTGTGAACGAACCTGCAGGCTGGGCTTCCATTTTAGACAGTATCAGCTTCATAATTGCAGCCTTTTTGTTGTTGTTGGATAAACTATTAAATATTGGCACCAATAATACATAAATTCAACTCATAATGAAACATTACCACACCATTATCTCGTACGTGAATTACCGTATTTATCGGCGTATAACACGCGCCGGCGTATAACACGCACCTCATTTTAAGAAGGAAATTTCAGGAAAAAAAACTTACATTTCAAATAAAGAACTTTGAAGCCCAATATGCCATTTTAATATGCCAGGATATTGCCCCCAATATGCCATTTAATATGCAGGATATTGCCCCCAATATGCCATTTAATTTGCAGGATATTGCCCCCAATATGCCATTTTAATATGCCAGATATTGCTCCCAATATGCCATTTTAATATGCCAGGATATTGCCCCCAATATGCCATTTTAATATGCCAGGATATTGCCCCCAATATGCCATTTTAATATGCCAGGATATTGCCCCCAATATGCCATTTAATATGCCAGGATATTGCCCCCAATATGCCATGATATTGCCCCCAATATGCCATTTAATATGCCATGATATTGCCCCCAATATGCCAGGATATTGCCCCCAATATGCCATGATATTGCCCCCAATATGCCATTTAATATGCCATGATATTGCCCCCAATATGCCAGGATATTGCCCCTTAGTATGCTCGTTATCTCACCCTCCTACCCCCCCCCTTCCCCAGACCCCAGCACTTACCTCGTTCCTGCTCTGTCCCCCGGTGCTCTGAAGCTGCGTGGCTGTGAGGGAAGCGTTGTGAGCTTCCCTCCAGCCGCGCAGAACAATAAAGTTTGTTTAAAAAAAACACACTTTATTGACCGCGCGGCTGGAGGGGAGCGCACAACGCTTCCCTCACAGCCACGCAGCTTCAGAGCACCGGGGGACAGAGCAGGAACGAGGTAAGTTTTCGATTTTTTTTTTACGGCATATAACACGCACACACCATTTTCCCCCTATTTTCAGGGAGAAAAAGTGCGTGTTATACGCCGATAAATACGGTATATTCATGTTATAAAATGAACTGCAAGCAATATCATAAGAACATTAACTATTGGTATATTTCTAACCATGTTGTGGTGCAAAAAAAAAACAAGAGGCCTCCTCCAAGGCGTTAGTTTTGCAGATTTCAATCATAAAATTGCAACGGCACACAAACAAATGTTGAATTCAAGAGGCACTAAACATTTAGTGTATTTTATATTAATTATATATATTAATTATCTAATTATCTTTTGGCCTGTAATTGCCCTCTAGGAACCAAACAAACTAAACTGACGCTACTTTTTAATACAGCTGCATAGTGATAAAAATAACATTACTACAGTACGCTGGTATGAACAAGATGATTTGCTGATAAAGGTAAAAAAAAAACTAAATAAAGCCTGTAATTCCACATAACACCACCAAAAATAAATGATTAATTTACTTTATTCCCATGAAGTCGTTTTGCAGAAAATAATAAATAAAATATAGATAAACCATCTGAGGAGAGCCATTCTAAAGAGAAAATCAAATAACTTTTACTTGTGCTTATAGAACTCCTCACGTGGATCCAGATGTGGGTTTGTCTGGGCACGTGGCCACCAGTTTTAGTTTTTGTTATAAAGGATTGCGTTATCTTGATGATATTTTTATTTTTATTTCTGACAGTATTTTGAATTGTACAGACCTTTCAACAGTCAAACTAATACTTTTCTGTTATGTGAGTCATTGCTAGAATTTCAATCAATTGTCCCCTTGAGAGGAATGTGTTCACAATTTTAAATGTAGCTATACACTATAATTTCTTTTTTTAATTTATTTTCTCATCTTGCCTTTTTTATTTTACAGATCTGGAAGGCTGTGAACATCTTACAATATTTCAAGTGCCTTCTTCAACCACTCTAATTTGGCCCTCTTATGCTAAACTTTTTAAGGTGGGAAATGAATAGCTCCTAGTTAGAAAGGAAGAAATCCATTTGGATACATAGGTGTGGTTGCAAGTTGGTAATAATTTACACCCTATTTAGTAGAACTTGCGTGTGTCCAGGCCCAAACTTAAAATTGGATCAGGACTGAATATGAAGGATTCTTATCATGGAGTTTTAAAAACCAGAAAGAGCCCTTTGGCAGTCCATAGCATTTCATTTTCATTAAGGTCTTAGAGGGACATGTACTAAAAAAAACGCAAATATATTATATTATATATAATGTTATTTTTGCAATGTACTAAACATTTAACACTGAACTAGTAAATATGAGCAAATTTCAAATAAAAACGGGCATGACTGCGAATAAAAACAGGCAAGTTTGAGAATATTTTTTCTACTGCTTTTGATAGCACTTGCTAAAAGCTGGTGTAATTTTCACACGCAAATAAGAATTATTTTTCACAAAATATTCGCAAAACTTTTTGGCATGTGCAAATATAATCGCAAATTTATTAGCGCTACCGGAAAAATGCACCCTACATGAAAATAAGCGAAATAGGAGCAAATTGGGAAATAAAGGACTAAATGTTACAAATAGTCGCAAATTGCTCCTTACTCATGTTTTGCCTACTTTTTTTCCCACTGCACTTGTTTAGTACATGACAGACCATTGCAATAGGAGCAAAGAACAAAAACTGTTTTGCACATAAAATAAATTTGCGTTTTTTTAGTACATGCCCCTCTATGTTCCTACAATTTTGAAAGATATATTAAATGCTAGTTACTTGTACACTACAATACATACCTAACAAAACTAATTTGTCAGTCTTTGGTAGGCAAGAGGAAACCATTAAAGGCAAGTTAAAAATTAATTAATTTAAAATTTCAAAAACCCTGTGTTAGCGCAGACAGCATTTGTGATACGTTTCTGACTTGTTTTCTTGAGATAAGAAGTTGTTTTCTTGAGATCTGTACATAGGGAAAATGTAAATGTAGTTCAACCTGGAGTGGCCATTTAATGGTTAAAATAAAAAACAGCATTTAGTAATATTCAAAAACAGAATCTGGTAATAAATATTATGCCATAAAATACAAAAGATAATCCTACCTTGGAAAAAGCTCTTTACGCGTAGATAGCTCACACTAAGCCTCAGGATGGAAAGTTTGTCCAGTTTTGTTATAATTTCAGGTGGAAAGGGCAAGAGACTAGCCAGTCTGTCCAGCTCAGCATTCAAACGATCGCGGTGCCTTTTTGAAGGGTTTGACTTTTCGCTTCCAGCTGATGGTCTTCTATAAAAAAATATAAAAAAAGATAGTACATGTGCACAGTCAGGTTTAGAAAAGGGCTGGTGCTGGAGCTCATAGGAAAATTGAGCAAAACTGTCCTTACACTTATATGGGCTTACAGTCTAGAGGGAGTGGGGGACACATAAGATGATGGAAAGGCAAGAAGAAAATGTAGTGCATTAGGGGACTATGGCAGCTAGCTAGGTCTAGCCATGGGTTATTCAGGGAGAACTAGGTACACTGAAAACCAAGTTGCAAAAATCAGGCTAAAAGAACTTCATGTTGAGCTACTTCAGCTATTCCCTGCTTATTGCAACATTTTGTCAATTTACTGAAAATTTGAGTTCTGGTGGTCTTCAAACTTGCACCCTTAATCCCAGCTAGCCAATAAAGGGTGTCACTTGAAATCTGCTTGTTTCCCATAATGTGAGATAAAGTGCAGGGATAGGTAAAGTGTCTGTACAGGGACACCAGTGTCTGTGGCAAGGTTTGTGAAGGTTCATAGAACATCAAGAAATTGTCCATCACAAAGTCCAGTAAACGTCCACCATGCTGGTCCATGGTAAAAATCACCAGCACAGGGTGTTGGAGCAGAGCAGCAATCTAACCCCAGTCAGGATACACAGAATGCACAGTGAATGTATTTACTTTGATACAAGTAGTTATCAGAGTAATGGTAACCTTTTTGTTGTTCTGAAATTTGAATTTTATTGTGAAACTAAACTGATCTGTGAGCTCTACTGCCTCTGTCTGTCCCAACATATTTTCCATTTTATCTACTTTTGGAAGGGGCTTATAAGAATGTGTTAATGCTGTGGATATTGTAACCAAGTCAAAGAAACAACAGACTGATATCTGATCAGACAATCTTACCCTTTCTGAGATTTCAGGAGTATTGGATTTGGGGGTTTTGACTACTAATTAAGTGTAGCCTGTGTACTAACGTTAAACTCAATGGGTGTTGGATTATCTCTATCCAAAAAGGAATTGTAGTTGACATTGGTTAAAGGCCTACTCCGAGCAAAACATTTCTCTTCTCCTGTGTTACTTGTACCCTTTCTAGCTATTAACCTGAATAGATCATGCATTAAGTCCTCTTAGTTAGTTATATTTTGCTTGTTTGAAATAATTTAAACCCCTCAAAACAATGGACATATCAAATACATCAGGGAAATCACTACAGCTAATGACAAAGGACGTACCTGGTATGTTCTGCAGCAGAATAAACTTTGAAAGCACCATCTTTGTCAGCCTGTGTTGCTGAAATGGCTCGATATCAAGGCATTACAGCAACATCAAACAGATCGACATGGTGAAAGACTTTCAAATATAGTGCGGCCTTTCTAATGGCAAGATCTTCGGAACTGATCCGAAATTTCATGACAAATATTAGGATCTATTTAGCAGACTTTTACATTACTTGTTGTAGATGTGTAAAACATTTTTTAAGTAAAAGTTACAAAAAGTAAATTTTCCATATTGATCAAAATAATGGTAGCTCATGAAAGCCCTTGTTATCATGAATAAAAATTATACTATTTGTGTGGGTACAGTAAATGAGAAAGAGGAAAATTACAGCTAAACATAAACACAGTAGAAGTGTAAAAACAGCAATTGTCATGATAGTTTCCCAAACAACCTGATTACTAAGGGCTTAAGATGGTTTTGCTTTTTTCCCTCCCAGGGTCCAGCCAAATGCTGAGAGTTAAGTGGTTGGTTCAATAGAATCTGGTAACCTTATATTTTGGAGTAAATAACACATATTTGAATACAGATACTCTAATTTTTCCAATTGTGCCATTAAAGAGTCCTACTTTTCTAACATAGAAATTAGAGCATATCACACATTTAGCTAATATAGTGCAAGATACAATTCTTACCAGTATTCCATTTTTGATTGAGCCTTGAGACTATCAGATTTCAATATGTTTTCTGATAGACCAAGCTATGATCCCTACTTATTGCATGTAACTTGAAGGAACTAAACACTCCTTTCAAAGTCCACAGTACCATTTTGAAGTTTCAGCTTTTAGCTTATGTAATTACAATAATAAAAATCTTGTTACGTTAGCCCTTTTTAAAAGGATTGAGAAACAGGTTTGGTATTAATATAAGAAGCGTTTAATGATATTTTAGTTTTGTGTAAGTACAGCAGCAGTAAAGATATCTCTTAAAACTGCAGCCGACATTCACATCACAGGGCACCTGTTCCTAGTGAGAACCAGGACAAGCTGGGAAGATAAAACCTTCACTATTAAATGTCTACATTTCAGTACTGCAGACACTTAGCAGTTGGCCCATGCATGACATCTAATAGGACTGTGTTAACTCATTGATAGCAGGTTATCACATATGCACAGCCACCAGACCTTGGGAGAGGTTGAGTATTTTAGTATATGGGGGACCAGGGAAAGTAGCCATGAGCCCCAATATTGTATATAGGGACTGGGAAACATTTGGCCAGCTTCCGGTACTGTTTTTAATAGGGGGATCAGGGCTACTGGCCTTGGCCCCATGTCTTGCCGTTTTGACAGTAGATGCCAGTTTATCCTCTGACTGGCAGCTTCCATGGCAAGCAGGCAGCCTACTGCAGAGATCAGCAGAGAGGCCTTTTACTAAGGTCAGCTAATAGGGTTGTCACCTGGCCGGAATTTTACCGGCGGGCCGGTAACAAATTGGCTTCAGGCCAATGTTAAGTCTATGGAGACAGTACCAAGGCCGGTATTTTTCTGAAGAAATGGTGGCAAACCTATCAGCTACAAGTTTAAAATTCCCATCTCCATTCCCTGCAATTCTCTCTTTATTGAGTAGAGCCTTAAGTTTATCTAAGAGACACACAACTAAAGTTCACAATATAGTGAATATTAATGAAGTGAAGAAAGTGTATGAACAGCGCCAATTAAGACTACTGATACAGAGATAAGCGTCTATTCGTTTTGGTATGTTAAAAAATGTGTAAAGTACATTTTTCTAAATGGGTAACAAATACAAATATTTGAAACTTGGTAAGTAAAGCAACTTCTAGACTATGAAGACATTTTCTAAATAGACTCCAAAACATGTAACATTTTGGACTTTGTAGTTGCATCTAGAATATGTAGGCAGATTTGAAGCTAACAATTTGTATCCTAGGCAATGTTCCCAAGTTATGGAAATAAATGCAATGAAAAGTTTCCGTTAATTTGCTCATCATGCTTTCACCTTATGCCAGCACTTAACTATAGAGCGACAACAGTGCATAGTCATAATCCGAGTTTGATCTCCAGCAGTCAACTATTTGCTTGCAGAGTATCATCCATGTTTTTTATAACTACTATAACTAGAGGTATACTACTGTATTTGCTCGAATATATGACAAAGTTTTTTCAGGGCACATGCTTTGGTGGGTAGATGGCTGTGTGGGGGGATGCATTGGAACAGTCTGGGGGGCAGATGGCTGTTTGGGGGGATGCTATGGCTAAGCCTGGGGGGGGGGGCTGGCAGATTAGCAAATAAAAGGAAATAAAAACAAGAAATGCATTTTTCTATCATAATTTTTATTAAATATGAAAAGGTAGCTTACATGTGAATATTTACAAGTAAAACTGTTTTTCCTCTAGGGTAGTCTTATATTCAGGCTTTTAATTTTTTTCCTAAATGAATATCCATGGTTTGAAGGGTCGTCTTATAATCAGGGCCGTTTTATATTCGAGCAAATACAGTATTTGTCCGTCTCAAGCCTTGACTAAAAATGCAAGGAGTAACTTATACTGAAAGAGACAGAGGCAGAGGAAAGGACAAGGAGTGGGTGGTTGGTTACATGAATTACAGTTTACAACTGTGACAAGTAGTTTGACTGCTGAGGCTGGCTCTGTACCTAGTAAGATCACTACTCAATGTAATACTTGCTTCTAGCACTCAAAATGTGTTTAAGGAGCAATTTATTATAAAATTCAACAAAGAATAATTAAGAATAAAAAAGTACAACATAGAATGAGATTATTATTACTATTTTCTGTACACACAATACACAATGTTTCCCACCTCCCATACTTCCTTAGTCGGCAAGATACAGGCACCATATCTCTCTTAGGACCCTTGATAACAGCACGACACTTGGGTGCAACATGATAGTATTGCATTTCTAAATGCTAAGCACCAGTAAAAAAAAAAAATATTCTGAAGATTGCTTGCTAATAAGAGATTTTACACCATTTGGCAAAGCCAGGCTTCTGTCCAGGCTTCTCCAGGGTTCCATTGTTTTATGACAATTCTAATCTAATTTAGGCATTTGCTTGCAATTTTGCCAACACAATGTATAGATCATTTTCAATATTTTTTCACTCTCTACATTTGCAGTAAAAACAATGTTTAGATGATCCAGTCCCTTAACATGTCTATGTTTGAAAGGATTCTTACGTTACAGAATTTTTTTCACACCTGTTCAAAACTTTTGCACAGTACTGTTTATCTACAAGTGAAAAATTGAAAGTAACGTCAAAAGGACAACAGGAGAAAATCTTTAAAAATTAAGAATTGCTGTCATTCTGTATGTCTAACCTGTATCATTTTCTGGGATTTTTTTTTTTAAATTATACAAAAAGTGGGAATTTAAATCATAACTATAATTTATACCTCATGCATGTAGAATTGAAAACAAATGTATGAATGAAGACAAACGTGTTTTTAATTTGTCTGAGAAGCATGTGCAAATTATTTAATCTTCAATAAAGTTGCTAATGGTGCTATAAGAAGATGTGAATTTAAAAGTACATTTGTCTTGATCTATATTGTCGTGCAATTTATTACCAATCTGCTGATGCAATGTAAATTGTGTCAATGGAAACACTGCTTGGGTAAAGGAATAAATCGAAAAATGTCTCACTCACTCTGTATATTTCCACCTTTGACTAAACTCTTCAGCTCTGCATGATGCAAAACCACAATAACATTAAACACAATGATTTTTACTCGTGTTTACTCTTGCTTTATTGCTATGAGGTGGATTAGAGGTAAAAGTGAGAAAACCACACACATGGCATTAGGTACTTGCATAATTCTACCTCTGAATGGTTGACTTGCAATAATTGCTGTCCCTTTAAGATAACAGTCGGCAATCCATTTTTGGGTCACCTGACAGAACTGGGACTAAGTCAAAGTGCGTGCAATGCTATCGTTATACAATTTGTGAGAAGTTCATGATTAAGATAGTCATTTAACCAGATTATCTGAACACCTTCTGCTTAGCGGTAAAAAGCTTTGAAGGGTAACCACAAAGTGGGTAGAATAAAAAAGAACAAGCACTGATTAAATAAATCAGTTCTCGTCACAGCAACAACAACAAAAAATGAAGTGAAAAAAGATATTCATATTAGAACCTGGATTTTGTGGTTTGGATTATTTGCAAAAGAAAATGTTAAATAAACTTGTATAAAACCTAAGTAGTCCGTGATTACAAAGGCACTGAAACAACCACATAAAGTGTAGCGAAAAAGCATGTACATCAGAATAAGCATGAACATCAGCAGTCTGTGATATATAAAACAGGCAATAATATCTTTCCAAACTCTTCAAGTATAGTTGTGTACTTTTGGAAATGGTTTACGTACAGCTGATGGGAAAAAAGGAGCAGCCGTGGTTTTCTGAGCAGTGTTTGAAAAAATATTTTTTTTTATCCTACACTATATCTCACGTTTCTCACGTTTTTCTTTTCAAATATTCCAAACAGTGGTGAGTTAAGACTTGAACATTAAGTAGCATACAGTACGATCGGTACAAGAAATTGTTTTTAAACTGACAACTTAATTCTCGGCAGTTATCACAAGATATTAATGTTTTTTTCCTAAATATTCTTCAGAGTCTTCCAAATATTTTGACTTAAGTGTGTACAAGTCTTAACTACAATTATGTTATGATGACTAATGATATTTTTTTAGAGTGCTATTACAAAATTAATATTTATGAGGTAACTTTTTTCCTGTCAAACTATGCACAAATATACCCATGGCTTTTAGGTACATAGTGACAAGAGGCATTGCCTCCATCGTACTTAACTAAGTATCCTGTCAAACAACTTCCAATTATGTCAGTATGTCAGCCAAATCCAGCCAGGTGTGAAATGAAGCGTTACATTTCAAATGTTCAGCACCCATGCAAAAAAAGATGACTTTTTGGAAATGTGTGCCAAGAGCATTCTAATTGTTTGTTTCTTTATTTAAGTCAACTCACAATTAACCTTCGGGTGGAACTAGACAATTCAATGTGCTCTAGGTCATCCCTTGAGTGTTGTAACAGCAAATGGAAGAAATAATAGAAAGAAAGAAAAATAACAGTATATGAAATTCATTCTTTATGTAGGTTGTGTGGGTAGCTATTCTGTGGGATACTTTTTCACAAATATATACCGGATGACAATTAAAGCAGGCAGAATATATTCACTTTCTATCCAATAGGAATGAAAATGTATTTTTTATTGAAACATTACTTGAAGATCTAATAATTATATTTCTTTTTAAGCTGGTTTAAAAGCAATACAAGCAATATATTTTTAGCTCTTTCATTCTAATTTATTCTGTTATTATCACTTAAAACAACTGCTGGCCTTGAAAGACAATGTCAAGAAGAATCTGATGATGGCATGCTGCCATCTTCGTTAGTAGTGACTTTTTAGCAATAATTTGCCATTCTTACTCAGCTGTCCTTCAAATAATGAATGATTTTGCCAATTACATTATAGCCTTCATTGGTTTGACATCCCATAATGCAGAGAGACAAAAGGCAGCTTGTGTTCAGCATATGTTGAACATAGCATATGGAAACTGTATAATTGTCATGCTCTTCCGAGTAAAGATTATAAATACAGGGAATTTACAACAATAATGCATATTTAAATAACAAGCATGTTACTTTGTTATTTTTGTGATTAAATAATAATGTGATGGTGAATTATTATATCTGTGCAAATTGTGAATATTTCGGCATTTCATATTAACAGTCTCATTTCTCTCAAAAGTTGAATTAAAAAAGAATAAGCCAAACTAATCTGAAGATCATTGTGTGTACATAATAATATCTACACAACTGTGCACCAACTGTGCAACTCCACTAAGTGAAAACAAAAATGCAGATTATTTTTATTCACATTGGAACATGCATAGCGGGAAAAACACCCCACAAAACATATTATATTATTTTTACTATTTCAAGACTGGTTAATACACTTATATATTTTCCTATATTTAGACAAAGCGCAATAATATTCTACAATTCAATTTGTGGATAATTATGTTTCTGTACGAGCTGCAATTTGGATTAAATACAGCACAGAAAGTAAGATAGGTCACAGTGTAATAGTATGCCTAACATGAGCAAACCTTGTGTACATACATATTGGCTTGATCAGTTGACAAGGGCATCACAGTCCATACACAAGAAAGAAAAACACGCACTCACGGGTCTTAACTGAAAAGGACGGTCTTGATAAAGGTCCAAGGTTCGGACCGAAACGTCGACTACATGTAAAGGATATACTTTGTTATTGCATGAGTCTCGACTAAAGAACGCTGAACCTTTTCAATTACGACCCGTGAGTGCATGTTTTTCTTTCTTGGGTATGGACTTATATATATGTTGTGAGCTGCACGGCACCCGGGCGAATTATACTAGTTCTCCACTATATAAACTGAGTGCACCTCCTTTGGACATTATATATATATATATATATATACACAGACACACACACACACAATACATAGAGGAGGGGAAAAAACAAACACAAGGAATAACTGCCTTTCAAGCTATGCGCTCTTAGTCATACGCACAATGAATGTATCATACTGTATTTTTGTTAAAGATAATATAGTGTTTTTTTAAAGAATGATGCAGGTTGATTTGTTACCCCGATCCAACCAAAAAAATTATGTTTAAGCTACTGAGACTTGGCGTTTCATTATAGGGTAGGCCCACACGGTTTCATTACAGTTTTCGGCTCAATGACTGCTTAGGTTCAAGTTGTATTAACCTTTCAGCGTTTGACTAGATGAGACATTCAAATATGGGGACCTTACATATTTAATACAGGTTCCCCAAAACTATTCTTGTTAATGTACATAGCTTGTAGCAATTATAACTATTTATTCCATTTACAAATAAAACATGAAAAACAGGTACTATCAGGAGAATGAGGTGAAAGTAGTCCAATAATCAAGTTAGAAGGTTAATATTCCATATGAGACGTTCAAAGTACCTCTAGAAGCAGCAGACAGTAGGGAAATAGAGAAACCAACCAAGCACTTCAAGGAGGAAGTGACATGTTTAAATGGACTGTGTTCAAAGTGTAATTGTGTGCATACACATGTAAACATAAACACGTGCATGTGGCCTTCATGGTACAAAAATACCAGGGTATGTGTGTGATGAAAGTCATGCATGCATACAGAAAGGAAAATGAAGGTGCTGCGGAGGAAGACCGGCTAAGAGGCATGATGACATTTATTGTATATACAGTTTTCCAGAACTTCTAGGTCCCATCTCTAGGTCACGTTTGCATGATGTCAAAGATGAGATCTGCTTTGTTTGCTTTTTCTATACATTTCTTGAGGACCAAGCTAGCTCATTAGAACTAAGTATAAAATATTAAACTTAAAGGTATGTTAAACAGATATAAATAATAACCACACAATGTGGGAACAATAAACATGACCACAGTGTCTATTGGAAATGTTGTAGATAAGCTCTATCAAACAAACAGATGTTTCTTGACAGCGATGTGAATTTTCAGCTTAGAAAACAGTTTCTTCAATATGTCAGTCAAATTTTAATACACTATATTGATTAAAATAAACATTTGTTTGTCAGGAAATGGACAGCACTGAAATATTAAAAATATACTATTCTTTTATCCTACGCATTTGCTTGCAACTCGACAACACTTTTTTGTGTTTCTACTATAAGTTACAAAATCTCTTTATTTAATTTTTTTAAATATGACACCACATTTGATATTTTCCATTTCAATAACTAAGCAGTGAAGGTTTTTTCTTCACTGATTGTCAAGGGAACCAGACACAATAAAAAATGAATAAAGAAAGACATAAGGCAATAGTAAAATTCAACAGAACACTCGTGTAACAAAATATTATATAGGTGGACAAGTAAAGTCTATTTTAGGCACAGTACATCTAGACAACTCAGCAGAAACAGGCCTGGACCTAAAAGAGGTAAGCAGTGATCATTTTACATTGCAATCTTTTAATCTACTTTGCAGGCCACAGCTGTTTTTGTACAGTGAAATTTACAAACATAATATATTTTCATCACTTCTTTTACTCAGAAATCACCTTGAATTTTTGTGTGGTAGTCAGCCTACAGCATTACAATGGATTATAAATTAATTTACCGTATTTGGTCCTTTATGTCTTTGATAGGCCAACATTTTCCCAAAATTATTCTTTTCAATGTTCTTATTTTTTAGCATTTAAAATAAACTGTGCATTTGTATTTCTTTTCAAGCAGTAGTAATATGAGGAAGGTTTTTTTTAAATGACTTCCATTACCTACACAGTGTTTGCAATGTTTAGGTAAAGAAGAAACAAATCTCTACAATCTGTTAGTGGAATTGAAAGCAAATGCCTAAATTAACATCAAAATGTGTTGAAAGTGTATCAGTGGTGTCTCATGGTTATGACATCACTCTGTCTTAATATGCAAATTACACGTTTCCCATTGAAAATAGTCAGTTTTCATATGAAGCCACAAATCATGCCATAAATTAAAGACATCACAGATACGTTCAAGACACATTTTTAGGTGACAGAGTCCCTTTAAATTTTTCTTAAGAGAAATCACTATCTATGCAGTTTCTCGAAGGGCCAACATAATATATCATTTTGAATACAAAAGATCTCACTTAGATAACTGATTACAGATCCCTTCACTAGCGATGCCAGTATCAAATAAGATTAATGGATTTGTAACTTGAGGTTAACAAAACTTGAGATACGCCTTCTAAAAAGTCAAGCTGTTTGCTTCTGGCAATCTTATTTTTCTGATATTATTCAATTATAGCATAGTATTACAATGGTTCATGGAAGCCAGGGTAAAATTGACAGCTCTTATAAGGGCCAGTATAACAATATCTATATCTTGGTGTTTAATTGCTCACAAAGAATGTTTTTTTATTTTTTTTTATTTTATGAAGTATCACAGTTTACACATTGTAAAAGCTATTATTTGCTTACTTATAAACGTAATTTCTTCTGCCAACCCAGTTTTTAGAGCACGTTTTTTGCAGTAACAACTAGGAATAATTGGCGTTTCAGGCCCTAATGTTTCTTTTTTTACTGAAACTCAGTGCACGCACCGTTAAACATCAACTTTCAGCAGCTAACACCTTTTTTTGTATACATAAAGGACTAAAACAATGATTGTTCATAACATTTTTACTGGCGTATTACTTTGACCCTATCAACTTAAATATTCACCTACTGAAACAGTCAGCTACATGGCAACTAAGGAATATTTTTATATGTCACTTATTCGCAGACATTTAAACTAAAACACAATCTGCGTCTTTTTCATCTAGAAAAGGCCTGTTAACTATATCCATGTGTAAAGGATACAAAAAAGTATTCCCTCAAGTTCATATATAAGATTCTTAATATGCTACATTACTTCAAATGTTGCCATACAAAGAAGCAAATAGTATTAATATAACCATTTTAAACTAATTATTTAAAAAAAGGATGACATCGCTCTGAACCAGAGTGGTTTGTTGGTTATGGCAACATCAATTATTCAATTGAGGATGGCCACATGATTTTTTTTTATTTTTTATTAAGGATGCGTATATTAAATGCTTACTTAAGAACTTTAAAAGGTATACTTCAGTGTGTAGTCTTAATTTTACCCAGTGCATTTACACACTCCACCACAGTAAAAGGAGTGTATGTTTACCATAGGAATATTACATTCTAGACGTCGCACATCTTGGTTTTAAACTTAGTGACTTAGTCTGCCATAGTAAATGCCACTGATACCACATAAATAATTTGTGGTGTCTGGTGCTGTACTTCACACACCCTGTGTTTTAATCTTGAAATCACCTTTTTGTTTCCCACTTGCAGGGGGATTAAGTATCAAAGTAGTTGAAAATAGTTATTTTGAGAAAATAATAGCAACATAATCCCCCCCTCCCTTTTTTGGCATGCTTGCCCAATTTATTAGTCCTTGGCCTGTTCTTATATCAATAATAGCCATATGCCTATCCCATGCATACTGTTTAACATCTACCACTTCCTCTGGAAGGCTATTCCATGCATCCACTACTCTCTCAGTAAAGTAATAATTTCTGATATTATTTTTAAACCTTTGCCTCTCTAATTTAAGACTATGTCCTCTTGATTCTTTTATATATACTCACCTCATTTACCATGTTGACTACCTTTATGTATTTAAATGTTTCTATTATAACCCCCTGTCTTATCTTTCTTTCAAGCTGTACACATTACAATCCTTTAACCTCTCCTGGTAAGTTTTATCCTTCAACCCATGAATTAGTTTAGCAGTCCTTTTCTGAACTCTCTCCAAAGTATCAATATCCTTCTGGAGATACGGTCTCCAGTACTGCGTACAATACTCCAAGTGAGGTCTCACCAGTGCTCTGTAGAATGGCATGAGCACTTCCCTCTTTCTGCTGCTAATACCACTCCCTATGCAACCAAGCATTCTGCTAGCATTTCCTGCTGCTCTATTGCATTGCCTACCTACCTTCAAGTCCTCTGAAATGATTACTCCTAAATCCCTTTCCTCAAATGTTGAGGTTAGGACTGCATAAAATCTTTGTGTCATCAGCAAAAATACATGACTGTAGATGCTAATTAGTATAATTAACAAGCATGATTGTGTAGTGCCAGGTAACCGCATTTACTTCCAACCTCATTATTGTGCTGGAAGTATCCATTTGAAAAACTGGTACACACATCATCAGCTCCAATGTTTAGTTACAATGTGGCATTTGGATGATGGTCATTTGGCAGCTGATATCAAGATCCGTCAGACCAGGCAAGTTTATTTTCTATAATTGTCCAGTTTTGTGATCATGTTCCCACTACAGTCTAAACTTCCTGTTCTTAGCTGACATGGTATTCTCCTGCTACACCCCATCTGCGTCATGGTTTGATGCATTGTGTTTTCAGAGAGGTCCTTCTGCACTCTATTGTACTGTACATTCTAAACATTTCTACTGACCTCTCTCATCAACAAGGTGTTTTCAGTCAAATAACTGTCTCTCACTGTATACTTTTTGTGTATAATACCACTCTGTAAACTCTATAGGCTGCAGTACATGAAAATCCAAGTTTCACAGCTGTTTCTGAGATGCTCCAGGCACCACGTCTGGCACCAATAATTATACCACCGTCAAAGTTGCTTAGATCATGTGTCTTCTAAAGCTTGGTGGAACAACAACTAAACCTCTTGACTATTTGTGCCTGTTTAATCATACAGCCACATGATTGGCTCTTTGGCCATTAGCAAGCAGGTGCACATAATTAAGTGGCCACTGAACATGGATTGATATCTCACCGCAAATAAAGGACTGAAAATGTTTCACAAAGACTCTTGAATGCCTTTCTTCTTGTTGACATACTTTGCATTTTTTGCATGTACCTGAACAAATACCAGACAAAGCATTGATGTGCAATATTCTTCAATAATACATGTAGAGATATACTTCCCATCTTCAATATAAACTCACTACTATCCAATTCCCCTTACACACATTTTATTTAAGCTACAAAAATTACAACTTTTGATAATATATTGAAAGATAACACCAAACTTACATATGATTTGTATCCAGACAAATAATGTCCTCTGAATTTATGTAAACAGTCTCTGATTTTCCAAATATATAAATTACACAACTTAAATTCTGTACTTGACCCAGTGGTTTACTAGCAAAGTAACATCTACAAATGGTCATAATCACAATATTTAACCAACTCTATTAAAAAAAATATACACAATGCATTAAACAGTACAAAACTGAACTACACTGCTGTATATGAAACAGTTAGACATAATAAGTGTATTGTCTGCAGAGCACTTTCATAACATTGCAGAGTAGTGACTATAGAATAAGGTGGCAATATAAATATAAGTGCCCATAGTGATTATTATCTGCCAACACATCTATGAATTAGATAAAATCTGTAACAATGCAAGCCAAGATGGATGTAACTGGATGGTTACCCAAGGCTGGTAGCACGTCTACCCGTTGTAGGAAATCACCTCCTTAGCTCCCGATTATAGCTCAGCATTCACCCAGAAAGTCTTCCCTGGAACCTTGCTTTTTGTTCCCAAATAGCAGGCAGGACTACTAGCAGTTAGGAACAGCAAGAATGAACATTTATTTGTGAAAAAACACAGACTTATATACAGACATCAAGGTGGGAGGCACAGGGGAACTAATTATAACATGATAAGCCTCAAACAATAGAAAACTTAATTTAAAACAGGTAATTAAATACTGTAAGACGTAACCTAATTAAACATGACACCTTAAGATACAGAAATCCAAACTACAGGAGACAATACATGGCTCACAGGACAGTAAACACTTATTGATTAGATAAGTACACATTACAACACTAATATATAATAACATTTCTTAACACCTTCTGAGAGACTGAAGTTTGCAGGACAGATACAATCTTAACCTGGCATATCCACAGACAGGGTCCATAGTCCAGAGGGAGGTGTTTGGACCTTAGGGCCGTCCAGCGGCTGGGTCTCTGGCTTAGTCATACTGTGGTGTATCTGTAGAGATACACATGGGTTGACACTTGGCTCTGCCTTGGAGCTGAGGCAGAGTTGGTCAAAACACTGGTAAGCGCACTAAAGTGTCAGCCCACACACATTTACTAAAAAAAGAACATGCCAGTTTTTACAAAAAATGTTTTAGTAATTTGCTTTGTTACCCACTGCAAAATTGGAAATTGAAAAAAGCAGAACAGTGAAGTAATATTAAAGGATAATATTTTAAAAAGTTTTATAAAAACATAATAATAAAAATATAATTAATATAATTTAATCCATTGAGGATGAGTGATAGTTTTGGTATCCCTTTTCATAGGGCATTATTATTTATTTAAAAAAAAAAAAACAACTATATATTGAATCATACTTAAAAAAACCTGTGAGTATCATTTGAGTGAGTGAAGTAATTGAGAAAGAAGGGAATTATAGTTAAAAAACACAATGCAAATACCAAGAAAATCTCTAATTCAAAGGGGTTAAAAGAGACATATACTCTATTTCTCTTTGTTTATGATTAATAGTGCTGTGTTACAAGCAAATCTACGTAAGTATTTTTCTCTAATCATATACACACTGTGCATTTGTGGTTATTGTACATACATACTGTTACATACCAGCATAATTCTTCAAGATCAAATTAAGTATTTGAATTGAAAAAGTCATTTAAGAAACCAGTAAAAAACTGAATCTATATATAGTTTCGAGTAACTCCTTAAAACACTGTGTTAGACAATTTATATATTTTCTTGCTGGGAAAAAAAACAGAGAACGACATTCCCATGATCTAATTCAAGGTTTTTTACTCTTCTAATAAACCGAATGAAACTATATCTTGCAGCACCTGCACAGTCTGCCTAAAACAAAAATTACAACAAGCTGATAGACACTGCACCACTGCACAGATGTTAACTGTGATTGACACATCTTCACATACATGAACTGGTAGAGATTTCACTACAGCCACCACTGAAAGGGTTAACACACTGTGCATTGTTATATACCTTTTATATATATTACATACTACTATATATATAGTAATATATTTAACACACTGTATACACATAGAAATTAGATAAAATACTGGTGCAATTGCTATGACTTGCCAAACCTTTATGTTAATGGCCACTACTAGAGACTGCAAGAGACTAGCAGATATTTTTTTATTTTACAAACATACCACTTGTAACAAACCACAGACCATTTCTTTTTTTACATACTGTAAGTGAGTACACTGGTTTGCAAACAGAACGATAATCCATACAGACTGAACATATATACCTATGGTATCTCCCAGTTTATACAATTGTTTGCAAACAATGGCATAATCATTACTATTGGTAAGTAAAATAATAGCATATAAGCTATTATGATAGTCTGTGCAAAATGGCGGTTTCTCTGTCACGGGGCTCGCAACTGCCACCACAGCCTCACTTGCAAAACTTGTCTGCTCTAATGAACAGTAGCGTCTCTAAGATATATTAGTCAACTTTCTCCATGAAGACCGGTAGTAACAGACTCTTGCGCTATTTAAGGTGGACTGAAATAATAAAGCATTCAAATCTTTGATATATCGTTGCCTGAAATGGATACCTTAAGCTGAACTGCTGGATCGTCGAATTCTACTCCCTAACCAGAGATTCCCTGAACTTGTTACTAAGTGGGAAAACTTCTCCAAGGAGGGCGAACTTATATCAAGTGGTGAATATACCCATGTCAACAAATTACCTTCATAATAACTCACCTTGCTTTTGTGATCACCAGTCCTGCATTATAAGAACTGTGCAAAGTAGACATGTGCAAAACTAAAATTCGTTCATTATTTTCGTTTCGTTTTCTTCGTTCGTACGAATCAATTGACCTACACATTCCATAAACCGAAAGTCTATAAACCGAAAGACATATCGGTTTATAGACTTTCGGTTTATGGAATGTATGTAATGCTATTGGCTTTCTATAAACCGACTCTATATCGGTTTATAGAAAGCCAATAGGATTACATGCATTCCATAAACCGAAAGTCTATAAGCTGAAATGTCTTTAGGTTTATGGAATACATGTAATGCTATTGGCATTCTATAAACCAATTGACCTATTCGTATGAATGGGGACTCTATTTCGGTTTCTAGAATAGCAATAGCATTACATGCATTCCATAAACTGAAAGTCGTTCATTATGTCGGTTTATGGAATGTATGTAATGCTATTGGTATTCTATAAACCGACTCTATTTCGCGCGAATATAGCACGAATGGACGAATGATTTTCGTTTATTAACCATTCGTTCATTCGGCTTTCGTTAGTTTAGCATTTTCGTTATTCTTTTTTCGGACGAATGGACGAAAATGCTATTTTTGGACGAAAATGCATTCGTCCGAAAACGAATGCATATGTCTAGTGCAAAGTACTTTAGGTGTATCTGTGCATTTACCATCTGTAACCTACAACCTGCATAAGTACTTACCTTGCTCCTGTACATTTACCAAGTGCTCCCAATATCCGCATATGTACTTACCTTGTTCCTGTACATTTATCAAGTGCTCCCAATATCCGCATAGGTACTTACCTTGTTCCTGTACCTTTACCAAGTGCTCCCAATATCCGCATAGGCACTTACCTTGTTCCTGTACCTTTACCAAGTGCTCCCAATATCCGCATAGGTACTTACCTTGTTCCTGTACATTTACCAAGTGCTCCCAATATCCGCATAGGTACTTACCTTGTTCCTGTACATTTACCAAGTGCTCCCAATATACTGTGCAAAGTACTTACCCTGCTCCTGTGCATTTGTCACCTGTAACCAATATCTACATAAGTACTTATCTTCTTCCTATGTACTCCAAACCTTCATACTAAGTACTTACCCTGCTCCTGTGCATTTGTCACCTGTAACCAATGTCTTCATAAGTACTTATCTTCTTTCTATGTACTCCAAACCTTCATACTAAGTACTTACCCAGCTACTGTGTATTTACTAAACCTGCATAATAACAACTGGGCAACGTACTTACCTTGCTACTGTGTAGTTACTAAACCTGCATGTAAATAACTGTGCAACCTATTTACCTAGCTCCAGTGATCATCTGAACCTGGAAATTGTAAAAAATCATCATAATTGTAATCTATGTCTTGTTCCAAATTTCTATTCCTCCTATTTTCTATTGTCTTCTATTTTCATTATTCCAAGAAATAAAAGCCTTATTAGAATTGGAAAGTGACCGTCTAACATTTTCTATAGTGTATAACAGAGCAAAACAGTTGTATTAACATATAACATTTATAACATATACCAGAATACATTAATAAAATTGTAGCTTTAGACATCATGTATTTTGTGTAACATTCTGTAAAGCAATTTCCAATAAGGAGGCTTGAAGCATTTTCTTTTAATATTACATCGTCTGTTGTACAGTATAGCTTTCACTGTTAATAACCCATCCACAGCTGATTTTGTTTTTATTGTAAAGTTTGTTTAGTCTTTTCTACTTTAACCGCACAGCTTAGTTGGGCACCAAAAACACATGTCATGTACTATGTACCTGGGTAAAGCATGAAACCTCATGTGGTTTACTTTGCACACTGGGCAAATATACCAAGTGTTTTAAAACAGATACATTATTAACCCCTTATAATTTGTATGAATACACAAAATCTGAACGAGAAAAATTACAGTTAAACACACATCATAAACCCCCCCCCCCCCCCCTCCTAAAACTATTATCCTTAAGGGGTTACGTGCTAACAAAAACATTTGGACTTGCGAATCAAAGTCATCATATAGCTACAGTTGCAAAACATTTTTTTAGTGTTCAAGGTTCTGGAAAATACAAACTTTTTTAAATAAATGTTTAAAATAAACACAGCTAGCCTTTTTACTATATGCCCTTATTTGGAGAAGCAGGATGATCACTTAAAATTTGTTGCAAGGAAATAATGGTCAAATGTTTGTTACTAAAAATGTATTTAATGTCTAAGCAATGTTGTTAGTTGCGAGCATAAGGGTCAAAAATGGGCTCACCTGCCCTAAACATCAGTGTGTGTATCCTTTTAATTTCTCTCACGCCAGATAAAATCAAAGAATTGCAAACTTCATAAATTCATAAATATTAGGATTGTATAATATGTTATTTTTTTACTACATATGGCATACAGATAAGAGTGGTTCTACAGTGGATATAAAAAGTCTACACACCCCTGTTAAAATGTCAGGTTTCTGTGCTGTAAAAAATGAGACAAAGATAAATCATTTCAGAACTTTTTCCGCCTTTAATGTGACCTATAAACTGTACAACTCAATTGAAAAACAAACTAAAATCTTTTAGATAGAGGGAAGAAAAAATATAAAAATAAAATAATGTGGTTGCATAAGTGTGCACACCCTCTTATAACTGGGGATCTAGCTGTGTTCAGAATTAAGCAATCACATTCCAAATCATGTTAAATAGGAGTCATCATACCCCTGCCATCATTTAAAGCGGCTCTGATTAACCCCAAATAAAGTTCAGCTGCTCCAATTGGTCTTTCCTGAAATTTTCTTAGTCGCACAGCAAAAACCATGGTCCACAGACAGGGCCGGCCTTAAGTGTACCCCCTGCCCCTTTTCTGTCTGTCTCTCCCCCCTCCCCCTGTTCTCTCTCTCTCCCCCTCCCCCTGTTCTCTCTCTCTCCCCCCTCCCCCTGTTCTCTCTCTCTCCCCCTCCCCCTGTTCTCTCTCTCACCCTCCCCCTGTTCTGTCTCTCACCCCTGCCCCTGTTCTGTCTGTCTCTCTCTCCCCTCCCTCTGTTCTGTCTGTCTCTCCCCCCTAACCCCTGTTCTGTCTGTCTCTCTCTCCCATCCCCCTGTTCTGTCTGTCGCTCTCCCCCCTAACCCCTGTTCTGTATCTCCCCCCCCGTGGCGTAGCGTGGGGGGTGCAGGGGGGGCCGGCCGCACCGGGCGCAATATCTGGGGGGGCGCACTAGCCCTATGCGGCCGCGTGGCCGCCAGGGCCGTCTTTAACGCGGGGCAAACGGGGCAGCTGCCCTGGGCCCATTTAATCCTGGGGGGCCCCAAGGCAGCTGTCCCGTGGGCCCCCAGCCCCTGCTGCCGCGTTCACAGCGCATTGCGCTTGTGAACGCTTTTTTCCGGCAAGCCGCATCCGATGGATGCGACGGACGAAAAAAAAAAACTGACGCCGGATGTGACGTCGCGTCACATCCGGTGTCTGTTTCCCTCCTCCGTGCAAGAGGGAAGACTGCACGGAGAAGACATCCGGCGGGGGACACGGAGCTGCTTCATGTAAGTACGGGGGGGGCTGGCTGGCACAATATTCCTGGTATCTGATTGGCACAATATTACTGGGTATCTGATTGGCACTATATTAGTGGGTATCTGACTGGCACTATATTACTGGGTATCTGATTGGCACAATATTACTGGGTATCTGATTGGCACAATATTACTGGGTATCTGATTGGCACTATATTACTGGGCATCTGACTGGCACTATATTACTGGGCATCTGACTGGCACTATATTACTGGGTATCTGATTGGCACAATATTACTGGGTATCTGACTGGCACTATATTACTGGGTATCTGATTGGCACTATATTACTGGGTATCTGATTGGCACTATATTACTGGGTATCTGATTGGCACAATATTACTGGGCATCTGATTGGCACTATATTACTGGGTATCTGATTGGCACTATATTACTGGGTATCTGATTGGCACTATATTACTGGGCATCTGATTGGCACTATATTACTTGGCATCTGATTGGCACTATATTACTGGGTATCTGATTGGCACTATATTACTGGGTATCTGACTGGCACTATATTACTGGGTATCTGATTGGCACAATATTACTGGGTATCTGATTGGCACTATATTACTGGGTATCTGACTGGCACTATATTACTTGGTATCTGATTGGCACTATATTACTGGGTATCTGATTGGCACAATATTACTGGGTATCTGATTGGCACAATATTACTGGGCATCTGATTGGCACTATATTACTGGGTATCTGAATGGCACTATATTACTGGGCATCTGATTGGCACTATATTACTGGGTATCTGACTGGCACTATATTACTGGCATCTGATTGGCACTATATTACTGGGTATCTGACTGGCACTATATTACTGGGCATCTGACTGGCACTATATTACTGGGTATCTGATTGGCACTATATTACTGGGTATCTGACTGGCACAATATTACTGGGTATCTGATTGGCACTATATTACTGGGTATCTGAATGGCACAATATTACTTGGCATCTGATTGGCACTATATTACTGGGTATCTGATTGGCACAATATTACTGGGTATCTGATTGGCACTATATTACTGGGTATCTGATTGGCACTATATTACTGGGCATCTGACTGGCACTATATTACTGGGTATCTGATTGGCACTATATTACTGGGTATCTGATTGGCACTATATTACTGGGTATCTGAATGGCACAATATTACTGGGCATCTGATTGGCACTATATTACTGGGCATCTGATTGGCACTATATTACTGGGTATCTGACTGGCACTATATTACTGGGCATCTGATTGGCACTATATTACTTGGCATCTGACTGGCACTATATTACTGGGCATCTGATTGGCACTATATTACTGGGCATCTGATTGGCACTATATTACTGGGTATCTGATTGGCACTATATTACTGGGCATCTGATTGGCACTATATTACTGGGTATCTGATTGGCACTATATTACTTGGCATCTGATTGGCACTATATTACTTGGCATCTGATTGGCACTATATTACTGGGTATCTGATTGGCACTATATTACTTGGCATCTGATTGGCACTATATTATTGGGCATCTGACTGGCACTATATTACTGGGCATCTGGCTGGCACTATATTACTGGGCATCTGATTGGCACTATATTACTGGGCATCTGATTGGCACTATATTACTGGGTATCTGATTGGCACTATATTACTTGGCATCTGATTGGCACTATATTACTGGGTATCTGATTGGCACTATATTACTTGGCATCTGATTGGCACTATATTACTGGGCATCTGACTGGCACTATATTACTGGGCATCTGGCTGGCACTATATTACTGGGCATCTGATTGGCACTATATTACTGGGCATCTGATTGGCACTATATTACTGGGTATCTGATTGGCACTATATTACTTGGCATCTGATTGGCACTATATTACTGGCCATCTGATTGGCACTATATTACTGGGTATCTGATTGGCACTATATTACTTGGCATCTGATTGGCACTATATTACTGGGCATCTGACTGGCACTATATTACTGGGCATCTGGCTGGCACAATAATACTGGGCATCTGACTGGCACAATAATACTGGGCATCTGACTGGCACTATATTACTGGGCATCTGGCTGGCACAATAATACTGGGCATCTGACTGGCACAATAAAACTGGGCATCTGACTGGCACTATATTACTGGGCATCTGGCTGGCACAATAATACTGGGCATCTGGCTGGCACAATAATACTGGGCATCTGGCTGGCATAATATTACAGGCATCTGGCTGGCACTATATTACTGGGCTCTGACTGGCACAATATTACAGGCATCTGACTGGCATAATATTACAGGCATCTGACTGGCACAATATTACAGGCCTCTAACTGGCACAATATTCCTGGCCTCTGACTGGCACACTATTACAAGCATCTGACTGGCATAATATTACAGGCATCTGACTGGCATAATATTACAGGCATCTGACTGGCACAATATTACAGACATCTGACTGGCACAATATTCCTGACCTCTGACTGCACACTATTACAGGCATCTGACTGGCATAATATTACAGGCATCTGACAGGCACCATATTCCTGGGCTCTGACAGGCACAATATTCCTGGGCTCTGACAGGCACAATATTCCTGGTATCTGACTGGCACAATATTATTGGTATCTGACTGGCACAATATTACTGGTATCTGACTGGTACATTATTACTGGGCTCTGGCTGGCACAATATTGCAGGCATCTGACTGGCACAATATTGCAGGCATCTGACTGGCACAATATTACTAGGCTCTGACTGGCACAATATTACTGGGTATCTGACTGGCACTATATTACTGGGCATCTGATTGGCACTATATTACTGGGTATCTGATTGGCACAATATTACTGGGTATCTGATTGGCACTATATTACTGGGTATCTGACTGGCACTATATTACTTGGTATCTGATTGGCACTATATTACTGGGTATCTGATTGGCACAATATTACTGGGTATCTGATTGGCACAATATTACTGGGCATCTGATTGGCACTATATTACTGGGTATCTGAATGGCACTATATTACTGGGCATCTGATTGGCACTATATTACTGGGTATCTGACTGGCACTATATTACTGGCATCTGATTGGCACTATATTACTGGGTATCTGACTGGCACTATATTACTGGGCATCTGACTGGCACTATATTACTGGGTATCTGATTGGCACTATATTACTGGGTATCTGACTGTCACAATATTACTGGGTATCTGATTGGCACTATATTACTGGGTATCTGACTGGCACAATATTACTTGGCATCTGATTGGCACTATATTACTGGGTATCTGATTGGCACAATATTACTGGGTATCTGATTGGCACTATATTACTGGGTATCTGATTGGCACTATATTACTGGGCATCTGACTGGCACTATATTACTGGGTATCTGATTGGCACTATATTACTGGGTATCTGATTGGCACTATATTACTGGGTATCTGAATGGCACAATATTACTGGGCATCTGATTGGCACTATATTACTGGGCATCTGATTGGCACTATATTACTGGGTATCTGACTGGCACTATATTACTGGGCATCTGATTGGCACTATATTACTTGGCATCTGACTGGCACTATATTACTGGGCATCTGATTGGCACTATATTACTGGGCATCTGATTGGCACTATATTACTGGGTATCTGATTGGCACTATATTACTGGGTATCTGATTGGCACTATATTACTGGGCATCTGATTGGCACTATATTACTGGGTATCTGATTGGCACTATATTACTTGGCATCTGATTGGCACTATATTACTTGGCATCTGATTGGCACTATATTACTGGGTATCTGATTGGCACTATATTACTTGGCATCTGATTGGCACTATATTATTGGGCATCTGACTGGCACTATATTACTGGGCATCTGGCTGGCACTATATTACTGGGCATCTGATTGGCACTATATTACTGGGCATCTGATTGGCACTATATTACTGGGTATCTGATTGGCACTATATTACTTGGCATCTGATTGGCACTATATTACTGGGTATCTGATTGGCACTATATTACTTGGCATCTGATTGGCACTATATTACTGGGCATCTGACTGGCACTATATTACTGGGCATCTGGCTGGCACTATATTACTGGGCATCTGATTGGCACTATATTACTGGGCATCTGATTGGCACTATATTACTGGGTATCTGATTGGCACTATATTACTTGGCATCTGATTGGCACTATATTACTGGCCATCTGATTGGCACTATATTACTGGGTATCTGATTGGCACTATATTACTTGGCATCTGATTGGCACTATATTACTGGGCATCTGACTGGCACTATATTACTGGGCATCTGGCTGGCACAATAATACTGGGCATCTGACTGGCACAATAATACTGGGCATCTGACTGGCACTATATTACTGGGCATCTGGCTGGCACAATAATACTGGGCATCTGGCTGGCACAATAATACTGGGCATCTGGCTGGCATAATATTACAGGCATCTGGCTGGCACTATATTACTGGGCTCTGACTGGCACAATATTACAGGCATCTGACTGGCATAATATTACAGGCATCTGACTGGCACAATATTACAGGCCTCTGACTGGCACAATATTCCTGGCCTCTGACTGGCACACTATTACAAGCATCTGACTGGCATAATATTACAGGCATCTGACTGGCATAATATTACAGGCATCTGACTGGCACAATATTACAGACATCTGACTGGCACAATATTCCTGACCTCTGACTGCACACTATTACAGGCATCTGACTGGCATAATATTACAGGCATCTGACAGGCACCATATTCCTGGGCTCTGACAGGCACAATATTCCTGGGCTCTGACAGGCACAATATTCCTGGTATCTGACTGGCACAATATTATTGGTATCTGACTGGCACAATATTACTGGTATCTGACTGGTACATTATTACTGGGCTCTGGCTGGCACAATATTGCAGGCATCTGACTGGCACAATATTGCAGGCATCTGACTGGCACAATATTACTAGGCTCTGACTGGCACAATATTACTGGGTATCTGACTGGCACTATATTACTGGGCATCTGATTGGCACTATATTACTGGGTATCTGATTGGCACAATATTACTGGGTATCTGATTGGCACTATATTACTGGGTATCTGACTGGCACTATATTACTTGGTATCTGATTGGCACTATATTACTGGGTATCTGATTGGCACAATATTACTGGGTATCTGATTGGCACAATATTACTGGGCATCTGATTGGCACTATATTACTGGGTATCTGAATGGCACTATATTACTGGGCATCTGATTGGCACTATATTACTGGGTATCTGACTGGCACTATATTACTGGCATCTGATTGGCACTATATTACTGGGTATCTGACTGGCACTATATTACTGGGCATCTGACTGGCACTATATTACTGGGTATCTGATTGGCACTATATTACTGGGTATCTGACTGTCACAATATTACTGGGTATCTGATTGGCACTATATTACTGGGTATCTGACTGGCACAATATTACTTGGCATCTGATTGGCACTATATTACTGGGTATCTGATTGGCACAATATTACTGGGTATCTGATTGGCACTATATTACTGGGTATCTGATTGGCACTATATTACTGGGCATCTGACTGGCACTATATTACTGGGTATCTGATTGGCACTATATTACTGGGTATCTGATTGGCACTATATTACTGGGTATCTGAATGGCACAATATTACTGGGCATCTGATTGGCACTATATTACTGGGCATCTGATTGGCACTATATTACTGGGCATCTGATTGGCACTATATTACTGGGTATCTGACTGGCACTATATTACTGGGCATCTGATTGGCACTATATTACTTGGCATCTGACTGGCACTATATTACTGGGCATCTGATTGGCACTATATTACTGGGCATCTGATTGGCACTATATTACTGGGTATCTGATTGGCACTATATTACTGGGTATCTGATTGGCACTATATTACTGGGCATCTGATTGGCACTATATTACTGGGTATCTGATTGGCACTATATTACTTGGCATCTGATTGGCACTATATTACTTGGCATCTGATTGGCACTATATTACTGGGTATCTGATTGGCACTATATTACTTGGCATCTGATTGGCACTATATTATTGGGCATCTGACTGGCACTATATTACTGGGCATCTGGCTGGCACTATATTACTGGGCATCTGATTGGCACTATATTACTGGGCATCTGATTGGCACTATATTACTGGGTATCTGATTGGCACTATATTACTTGGCATCTGATTGGCACTATATTACTGGGTATCTGATTGGCACTATATTACTTGGCATCTGATTGGCACTATATTACTGGGCATCTGACTGGCACTATATTACTGGGCATCTGGCTGGCACTATATTACTGGGCATCTGATTGGCACTATATTACTGGGCATCTGATTGGCACTATATTACTGGGTATCTGATTGGCACTATATTACTTGGCATCTGATTGGCACTATATTACTGGCCATCTGATTGGCACTATATTACTGGGTATCTGATTGGCACTATATTACTTGGCATCTGATTGGCACTATATTACTGGGCATCTGACTGGCACTATATTACTGGGCATCTGGCTGGCACAATAATACTGGGCATCTGACTGGCACAATAATACTGGGCATCTGACTGGCACTATATTACTGGGCATCTGGCTGGCACAATAATACTGGGCATCTGGCTGGCACAATAATACTGGGCATCTGGCTGGCATAATATTACAGGCATCTGGCTGGCACTATATTACTGGGCTCTGACTGGCACAATATTACAGGCATCTGACTGGCATAATATTACAGGCATCTGACTGGCACAATATTACAGGCCTCTGACTGGCACAATATTCCTGGCCTCTGACTGGCACACTATTACAAGCATCTGACTGGCATAATATTACAGGCATCTGACTGGCATAATATTACAGGCATCTGACTGGCACAATATTACAGACATCTGACTGGCACAATATTCCTGACCTCTGACTGCACACTATTACAGGCATCTGACTGGCATAATATTACAGGCATCTGACAGGCACCATATTCCTGGGCTCTGACAGGCACAATATTCCTGGGCTCTGACAGGCACAATATTCCTGGTATCTGACTGGCACAATATTATTGGTATCTGACTGGCACAATATTACTGGTATCTGACTGGTACATTATTACTGGGCTCTGGCTGGCACAATATTGCAGGCATCTGACTGGCACAATATTGCAGGCATCTGACTGGCACAATATTACTAGGCTCTGACTGGCACAATATTACTGGGTATCTGACTGGCACTATATTACTGGGCATCTGATTGGCACTATATTACTGGGCATCTGACTGGCACTATATTACTGGGTATCTGATTGGCACTATATTACTGGGTATCTGATTGGCACTATATTACTGGGTATCTGAATGGCACAATATTACTGGGCATCTGATTGGCACTATATTACTTGGCATCTGATTGGCACTATATTACTGGGCATCTGATTGGCACTATATTACTTGGCATCTGACTGGCACTATATTACTGGGCATCTGATTGGCACTATATTACTTGGCATCTGACTGGCACTATATTACTTGGCATCTGATTGGCACTATATTACTGGGCATCTGATTGGCACTATATTACTGGGTATCTGATTGGCACTATATTACTTGGCATCTGATTGGCACTATATTACTGGGCATCTGACTGGCACTATATTACTGGGCATCTGACTGGCACTATATTACTGGGCATCTGGCTGGCACAATAATACTGGGCATCTGACTGGCACAATAATACTGGGCATCTGACTGGCACTATATTACTGGGCATCTGGCTGGCACAATAATACTGGGCATCTGGCAGGCACAATAATACTGGGCATCTGACTGCACACTATTACAGGCATCTGACTGGCATAATATTACAGGCATCTGACAGGCACCATATTCCTGGGCTCTGACAGGCACAATATTCCTGGGCTCTGACAGGCACAATATTCCTGGTATCTGACTGGCACAATATTATTGGTATCTGACTGGCACAATATTACTGGTATCTGACTGGTACATTATTACTGGGCTCTGGCTGGCACAATATTGCAGGCATCTGACTGGCACAATATTGCAGGCATCTGACTGGCACAATATTACTAGGCTCTGACTGGCACAATATTACTGGGTATCTGACTGGCACTATATTACTGGGCATCTGATTGGCACTATATTACTGGGCATCTGACTGGCACTATATTACTGGGTATCTGATTGGCACTATATTACTGGGTATCTGATTGGCACTATATTACTGGGTATCTGAATGGCACAATATTACTGGGCATCTGATTGGCACTATATTACTTGGCATCTGATTGGCACTATATTACTGGGCATCTGATTGGCACTATATTACTTGGCATCTGACTGGCACTATATTACTGGGCATCTGATTGGCACTATATTACTTGGCATCTGACTGGCACTATATTACTTGGCATCTGATTGGCACTATATTACTGGGCATCTGATTGGCACTATATTACTGGGTATCTGATTGGCACTATATTACTTGGCATCTGATTGGCACTATATTACTGGGCATCTGACTGGCACTATATTACTGGGCATCTGACTGGCACTATATTACTGGGCATCTGGCTGGCACAATAATACTGGGCATCTGACTGGCACAATAATACTGGGCATCTGACTGGCACTATATTACTGGGCATCTGGCTGGCACAATAATACTGGGCATCTGGCTGGCATAATATTACAGGCATCTGGCTGGCACTATATTACTGGGCTCTGACTGGCACAATATTACAGGCATCTGACTGGCACAATATTACAGGCCTCTGACTGGCACAATATTCCTGGCCTCTGACTGGCACACTATTACAAGCATCTGACTGGCATAATATTACAGGCATCTGACTGGCATAATATTACAGGCATCTGACTGGCATAATATTACAGGCATCTGACTGGCACAATATTACAGGCATCTGACTGGCACAATATTCCTGGCCTCTGACTGCACACTATTACAGGCATCTGACTGGCATAATATTACAGGCATCTGACAGGCACCATATTCCTGGGCTCTGATTGGCACTATATTACTGGGTATCTGATTGGCACTATATTACTGGGCATCTGATTGGCACTATATTACTGGGCATCTGATTGGCACTATATTACTGGTATCTGACTGGCACTATATTACTGGGTATCTGACTGGCACTATATTACTGGGTATCTGATTGGCACTATATTACTTGGCATCTGACTGGCACTATATTACTGGGCATCTGATTGGCACTATATTACTGGGCTCTGACTGGCACAATATTACTGGCATCCGAAAGTTACAATATTACTGGCATCTGAATGGCACAACAATTATGGCATATGTGTGTGTGTGTGTGTGTGGGGGGGGGGGGGGGGGTAACATTAGAGGTACAGGATTGAGGAAGTTGGCTCCATCTAGCCCAGTCTTGGATCATCTCCAGGGTATGGTTCCATTTTGATGTTTAGTTTTTGTTCTTGATATTTTTTGTCGTTTACGATGGTTGTGAGACGACATATAATAGCATGGCCCATGCTAGGTTACTACATGTGTATATTTGTATTCATAGACCTGCTGAAAATGTGGAGAATGTGTGTAATGCATGTTCGCACTCAATAAAGTGTTGGAAAATAAACTTGTATTTAGATGCATTTTACTTTAATTACATAAGTATTTTCATAACAAACAATACATGTGCTTGGGGGGTAAGGGTTTCTTTAACTAATCTAGTAGAAGAGACTCGAGTGCTAAAATCCACGGGTTAGGGGGCGCAAATTACTTGCCTTGCCCCGGGTGCTGACAACCCACGCTACGCCACTGCTCCCCCCTAACCCCTGTTCTGTCTGTCTCTCTCTCCCCTTCCCCTGTTCTGTCTGTCTCTCTCCCCCCTAACCCCTGTTCTGTCTGTCTGTCTCTCCCCTCCCCCTGTTCTGTCTGTCTGTCTCTCCCCTCCCCCTGTTCTGTCTCTCCCCCCTAACCCCTGTTCTGTCTGTCTTTCTCTCCCCTCCCCCTGTTCTGTCTCTCTCCTCCCTAACCCCTGTTCTGTCTGTCTGTCTCTCCCCTCTCCCTGTTCTGTCTCTCCCCCCTAACCCCTGTTCTGTCTGTCTCTCTCTCCTCTCCCCCTGTTCTGTCTGTCTCTCTCCCCCCTAATCCCTGTTCTGTCTCTCCCCCCTAACCCCTGTTCTGTCTCTCTCCCCCCTAACCCCTGTTCTGTCTCTCCCCCCTAACCCCTGTTCTGTCTCTCTCCCCCCCTAACCCCTGTTCTCTCTCTCCCCCCTAACCCCTGTTCTGTCTCTCTCCCCCCCCTCCCTTACCTTTGCCTGAAAAGGTGGATCCAGAGAGGGGGCGGAGCTAACCGGCACAGCGGTGTAGCTCCGCCCCCACCCCGGGAAGCAGAGCAGAGTCTGCATTACGGGGAGCCATGGGCAGCAAGACAAAGTGCTGCTCGGCTCCCCATGCTTAATGCAAGCATGGGGAGCCGAGCAGCACCATCTCATGCTGCCCGGGGCTCCCCGTGAAGCAGACGCTGCTCTGCTTCCCGGGGTGGGTGCGGAGCTACACCGCTGTGCCGATTAGCTCCGCCCCCTCCCCGTACCCAGCACAGCATGCCGAGCAGAGGGCTGGTGAGGGGGGATCTTTTGATCTCCCCCAGCCAGTGCCACTACCGGCTTTTTTTTAACTTTTTTTTTTCTTTTTTACCGGGCGGGCGGGCGCCCCCTGGGGTGTTGCGCCCTGTGCGCTTGCACAGGTCGCACACCCCTAAGGCCGGCCCTGTCCACAGAGAGCTTCCAACGCATCAGAGGGATCTCATTGTTAAAAGGTATCAGTCAGGAGAAGGGTACAAAAGAATTTCCAAGGCATTAGATATACCATGGAACACAGTGAAGACAGTCATCATCAAGTGGAGAAAATATGGCACAACAGTGACATTACCAAGAACTGGAGCTCCCTCCAAAATTGATGAAAAGACGAGAAGAAAACTGGTCTGGGAGGCTACCAAGAGGCCTACAGCAACATTAAAGGAGCTGCAATAATATCTGGCAAGTACTGGCTGTGTGGTACATGTGACAACAAAATGTCTGGGCTATGGGGTAGAGAAGAAAGAAAAACATCCAAGCCAGGCTACATTTTGCAAAAACACATCTGAAGTCTCCCAAAAGGGAGAAAGGTGGGAAAATGTGTTATGGTCTGATGAAACCAAGGTTGAACTTTTTGCCCATAATTCCAAAAGATATGTTTGGCGCAAAAACAACACTGCACATCACCAAAAGAACACCATACCCACAGTGAAGCATGGTGGTGGCAGCATCATGCTTTGGGGCTGTTTTTCTTCAGCTGGAACTGGGGCCTTAGTTAAGATAGATGGAATTATGGACAGTTCCAAATACCAGTCAATATTGGCACAAAACCTTCAGGCTTCTGCTAGAAAGCTGAACATGAAGAGGAACTTCATCTTTCAGCATGACAACGACCCAAAGCATACATCCAAATCAACAAAGGAATGGCTTCACCAGAAGAAGATTAAAGTTTTGGAATGGCCCAGCCAGAGCCCAGACCTGAATCCGATTGAAAATCTGTGGGGTGATCTGAAGAGGGCTGTGCACAGGAGATGCCCTCGCAATCTGACAGATTTGGAGTGTTTTTGCAAAGAAGAGTGGGCAAATCTTGCCAAGTCAAAATGTGCCATGCTGATAGACTCATACCCAAAAAGACTGAGTGCTGTAATAAAATCAAAAGGTGCTTCAACAAAGTATTAGTTTAAGGGTGTGAACACTTATGCAACCACATTATTTTATTTTTATATTTTTTCTTCCCTCTACCTAAAAGATTTCAGTTTGTTTTTCAATTGAGTTGTACAGTTTATAGGTCACATTAAAGGAGGAAAAAGTTCTGAAATGATTTATCTTTGTCTCATTTTTTTACAGCACAGAAACCTGACATTTTAACAGGGGTGTGTAGACTTTTTATATTCACTGTACAGGAGACCCATAGAATACAACAAATTCACTTTCCTGATTTATTTATTTATTTTTCCATTTAGAAAACTATGTACAAAAACACTTGTAATTTTGAATTATAATAAGAGACAAGAGGCCAGTTTTATATATCTAGTTACAGAAAAGTGCACCTAACATGAACACTTGCCAATAATTTATCCGTTAAACCTACTACTTCTACATCATGATCGCATTTGAAATTTGTACTAATGTGGCTTTTTGTAATCAATGCAATTAATAAGGTAAACACAAAACGTACCAAAAAAGTTTCTGATAAACATGAATACTTTAAGTGTTCACAAAGTAATGTAACCTCTCTAACAAGAAAAAATGTAATCTAGGTAATATTCAACAGACTTTCTCTCAGTCAACGTTGTTACAAAAACATCAGAAAAACACTAACGAAAAGTTAAAATACTTTCTTAGCTTCTATTCTGACAAGTTGCATAAATAGAGATGACATTTTAAATATATGTCCATTTATACCACGCTATACTGCATGGTATTTCTGATATTTACTCATATTAATAATATTAATTATTTTTAAATAAGACTGGAATAGTCTTTCCAGTCACATATGTCATAATAAATACTAATTATGTATTGTTTTATATTTATCTAAAAAAAAAATTTAAGATCTTTTTTTGTGGCCAACCAATGCACATGAACACCCTCATTACTTCCTGCTAGCTCTGCAGATGTTTTCCTTCACAATATTTCAATATGCTCTGCGAAGTCAGGCTGCACTTAAGGCTTGTCCAATTATGAAAAACATTTGGATTTTCAAAATGTTCAGCAGCTGTCAGTACTGATCACATAACCAGGACTTTCAGTCACAAAATAAAAAGACGTGTGGTATATGTTAGAAAAAATGTCTGACACGTTAATTCTGCCGTGGATTTCATTTTTTTAATCCATGTAATTTATTTAATTAGCACATTCATATTGTGAGTAGATTTATCAAAGAGCAAACTCAAAAATCATCAACAGAAATATCTTGTTTGCCGTACTGGTGCTTTGACTTTTATTAGCTCAATATGAATGCACCATTTTTTGTCCTTTTCCATTTAAATACATCTTTGACAATTATGTACGTACTATACAAACAGTAACCAATTGCACACTTTTGACTTTTAAATTATGATTGTGCAATAAATGATATTTTGTAAAAATCTAATAATAATATAAAACACTCACAAGAATACCATTAAATACCATTAAAGTGCACATGGCATCCTCCTGCAAAAATAAATTACACATATTGTAAAATATGAGCAGTCAGTTCCATATTATAACTAATTTATTAGTTTTAGTTCTAAGCGTTTTGCCATACAGAAAATTGTGGTGCTCATTTTATATTCTATGGTCTTTATCAACTCATGTTATTTAATCGTGCAAAAATAAAGTTTGTTTTTTTTTTACTCCCCTTGTTTTAAAATTAGGGTAAACAATGTCCTTTTGCCCACTGGGTTTGCTACACTTTTTTTTGATAAATTTAAAGTAAACAAAAAAAAGGATACATGTTAAAAGATTTAAATAAAGAATTAAGGGTGAAAAGTGATATAAAAATCACAGTGTATTAGATATTTATAATATGTGTATGAAAACAAATATAACCAAGTAGGCAATAACTTTTGGGATTTGGGGTCTACTATCAGTGGATTGTACCCCATTAATATATTGGTCATTATTCCTTTCATATTATGTATTGATTTTTATTTTTATTACACGTTATTTTTTATTATTATTTTTACTATCTTATTCGTATTGTTTTAGGTCATTAGTGATTATGACTATTTATTAGGGTGATATATTTATTTATTCCTGATTTTGTAAATTATTCTTGATTTTTTCATGTATTGCGTTTCAGTAATAATTTAGATTTTTTTTTAATTATTATTATTATTTTAGTTAATTATGTTTGGGGGGGGGGCATCATCAATAATTTAATATTCAGAAGCTGTAGCTTATGAGGTGTTGCATAATTTTCTATAGCTGAATCTTATTTAGCACTGATCTGTTTGGTTTAATGAGTTAACATTATTCTTTGGTCCCATGTTCCATTATCTTTATCCCATGCTTTAGAATTTAGATTATAATTTTGAATGAAAGATAATTAAGCAACAACTGCTAAACAAGCTGCTACAGCAAGTTTGTATACTTTATTGTAGTGTTCTGCACTAATGCTACACTATTACGCTAAATGAAAACATCCTGACACCTTGGGGGTTAAATACTAAAGTCAAAAGTTCTAAATGTGGAACAACGAGTAGGAACAGTACATGGCTTCTATGCACATTTTCCTCCTTTTCCAACTTTGTCCCAGAATACTTTCTACATAATCTCCTTTGTGATGATGCTTCTCGGCAGCAAAATTATCATGGAATGTTTTATGGTTTTATTTTACAACTATATTAAAGGACAACGGCTGCAAAAATAATAGAGTTGTATTTAATTGAAAAACTGCATCAAGTGAAGCATTTTAAATAGAAACGCTTTAATGAAAGAATACAAAAAAGTACCTTTGTGAGCCCTCTTTGCCTGTGTAACTCTATCACATGGCAGAAAGTTGTTTAGAATCTTGCCTTAGACCCTTAGACCTTCTTTTATCTGACCCAAGATGACAGCCCCCTAATACAGCTGCGCAATCAAAGAGGCCTCAATAAAGGTATTTTATTTGCATTCCTTCATTAAAGCATTTCTATTTTTGGTGCAAAATTTCAATTTTTAACTTCATTTTTTTTTTGCCGACTGTTGTCCTCTAATCAGTTTGATCCTATAAAAAAATGTAGGTAGAATCAAATAAATACATTATTCATTCTTTTGAACAGCTATATTCTGCACTGTACAATGTAATCCCTGTATACTGTTTACTGAAGCAAAAAATAACTTTACACCATACTTATTTAAAAAAAAAAAACATGCTCACTGAATCACTAACCTTGGAATTGTTCAGCAGTTTTGTCAGCTGGGACACAGTTGCAGTCTCAAACATGTTAATTTACCATCTGCCTTCAATAAATCATGGTAAGATTGATGAACATGCAAACGTTATTAAACATTATGTTGGTGAATAGGGTGACAAGATTTCCCCTTTAAGCATACGGTACTTCTAGAAGATGCATTGTAGGACAACAATTCAACATTCAATGCAGCCATGCAATATATATTTGTTATTAAGTTCTCCTGGTAAAAGGGAACATCTGGTCACCCTATTTCACAGGCCACAAGCACTGAATACATGCATTTTATAATAGTAGTTTCAGGGAGCAAAGAACCAAACACTAATTCATCAGTAGAAATAAAGCTCAGTTGACATCAGATTATCTCCCTGAGTTACTTCTAAGAATATAATGCTGCTTCCAGTTAGCGCATACATAATAAGCTAGGTGCCTAAATTGGAGCGTGTGGTCACCCTGTTTTCCAAATGTCCTAGAAGCTGGCACTTTCTCTGGGGTCACTAGATGGCTGAACTAACAGGAGACAGTTATATAACAACCCGGGGTGACCACATTGCTGTTTTATTTAGAGAGGGTTTCCACCTCAGCCATTTATGCATGCTGACCTGTAACGTGTAGAAGTCATAATCAGAATGATCACAAGGAAATCAGTTAACTAATAAACATGGCTCTGTGGGATCCCAACCTTGATTAGTTCATTGATTTCCTTTTCTACGTCTGCAACGTCTGCATGCTGCAAAGACTTAGTCCCTTATAAAAAAATATTTAGTCCATGGATGTAGCCCTGAACCAGTCATGTTTCAGTAGTGTCCAAAATAAAATGGCCATCTGTTCAACTTATGACTACCTCAACTTTTACCTCGGGTGCAACAAGGCCCAAGGCTGACCACATTGCCCTTTTATCCTGGGACATTATATATACATTCAAGGGCTATAAATAGTTGATATTAGCCCTATACAATCTGTAGTCTCAATTTTACGCAATACATGTCTGAGGTGTCTGATTTCATTGCAAGCTCCCCTGAATAAATGGTGATATGGCTCTGAAGGACCACCTTAGTCAATTTATCCAGTAAATTTATTTGGGCATTGCCGTCCTGCTGAAGCCTAATTTGTTACATCGCTGATTATTTGTATATTTTGTTAACTTCATTGCACAGAATGTCAAAGTATGAGGCAGATATATAAATGAAATAACTACAATAATAATAAAATAATGTACGTATGAGGGCTTTTTTAAAAGATGCTGATCAGCCTATATATGAGATCTATATAGGCTAAGAGTTAAAGGAAAACTGTAGAAAAACAATGAACTAATGTTTATTTGAAAGATTGCATCGCGTGTAGATAGTTTGCATGCTTTAATGAAAGAATATAAATAATGTACATTATTGAGTCCTCTTTGCTCGGTTTAGCTCTAACAGCGGGCAGACATGTTAGAATCTTGGGTCAGATCGATTAGAGGTGAACCAAGGTGAATGGAGAGCAGCCCTAACATACTAAACAACATGTCTGCTCTCTACTAAAGTTATAGAGGGCTCAGCAAGGTACATTAATTATATCTTTTCATTAAAACATTTCTATTTAAAATGTCTACACTTCAAGCAATCTTTCAATTAAACAGTACTTATGTTTTTTCTACAGTTGTCCTTTAAGTGTTGGATTTGTTCCTTCCCATTTATTTCCTGCATTTAATAGAAAGCCAAAAAATGCTGCAGTCAAAGCTGGACGGAAAGATTTCTCCACTCTCCCTTTTGCTGTTTTGTCGGTGCCTCTCTGATGTGAGGAAAATGGAATATTCCTCCAAATGAAATAATGAATTTATTGATCGGCACTCAGATGTGGAGTAAGTATCAAACATTTTATTAATGGTGGAAAAAAACATGGAAACAGTCGTGCGAATCGGATACAAAAGCTTAACGCATTTTGGGCTTAACTAGCTTATGAGTTAGGGCTAGTTAAACCCGAAACGTGTCAAGCTTTTTTATCCGATTCGCACGACTGTTTCCTTGTTTGTTCCACCATTCATTAAATCTTTGATATAAATACAAAGAAACAAACGTGTGCTTTAGGTATACTGAAGGTAAGGGAATGCACTCACAGACTTTCAAGATATAAGTTGCACTTCAGACACAACGTGTTGTCAGTTGCAGGAATCCTGACGATCTCAGCCTTCTTTGTGTATAAACTTTACAAACAACTCCACATGTGGCTGTTCTGACATGTTTTTGCCCAAAAAGAATAGTTTTCCACCCAAAAAGTTGTGGCCTTTTTTTTTTTCCTTTCCCCTCTTTCTTTTTTTATGCACCAAAAATGTAACTCTCACGGAGGTAGTGCAAGAGATCCAGAGGTTGAGACAGAAGTGGGGACCCAACAATTAAAACTGCATTAAATAGACTCTAATAATTTTCAATTATTCTGTTTCCAGAGAAGTATAAAAAAATCTATACACTAATGCTATCAACAGATGCATTTGTAAAATGACAATACAGACATTGTAGAGGCATTAAGGACATCTGTAGCTTGAATAAGATTTGCTATTATAGGTTGAATGCTGATATTTCTGTGTATTTTCATTTAAATGAGAGTCCTATCTTTTCTCTCAGTAATTTTACACAAATGTGGACGTGCTCTTGGAAGCATACACGTGCCATCAAAGTAAGTTTATTTAACTTCAGCTGTAGACTCTTATAGGAAAAAATGACATTATTGCTCTGTACGTTGAACCTTTTATAAGAAGCAATATATAAAAAAGGCACATAATCACCCAACCCTTAAAACAATTCTACAAACTCGCTCAGAGTTAAATTCAACTAAAACCAAACAAAAATATCGCGGAAAAAATCAACATATATGATATAATTCTACTTTTTTTCTTTGTAGCACCTCATGATACAATAACCTCCTCCCAGTGTGCAAATAAAACACAAACCATGTCACCTTTCAGCCATAACTTCACCCATGTTTGTAAGTTAAATACTAATAGGATCCGTACAATTTTCTGACATATTCTTATTTTCACTACAAATAATTCAAATGTTTTTTTTTTTTTTTTTTTATTTGTAAATTAGCCACGAATACATTGAGCTTTCTGCAAAATACAAACTGAATATATAAAATCTTACTGTGGCGTTTTTGACCTCAGTGGTTTTATTTTCTTGTATTTACTTTTACTTTCCTTTATTTTTAAGAGTGAAAATGTAGAAATATCTGACTGGGAAATGTAGTGCACACTCCTATCATAAAATTAATATTGGTTTAAAATTCTCCTATGACATGTCTTATTAAACAAAAATAAAAATAGTGTATGAATTTCACAGTTAAATAGGTTTGCTACCTCATACATTTCCCCTCCCCCGAACACATCGTTCTTCATACTGCAAGCGTCCATGTAAAAGTTATGTGTCCAAGACAAAATGGCTGAGGTGGAGTTAAAAACATGAAATAAGTACTTAAAAATGAAAGCACACATTAATGCCAATTAATTTTGTAAAATTTTGTAAAACTTCAGCTAACATACTAAGAATAAAAATGCTTAAAACACCAACTTTTTCACAGAATGGTTAATATGTATTACAATTCACTAAATAGTGTCATATTGTCTCTTAGGCATTTTCTAAAAACAAATGGCCTCTGCATTGTTGCAGTATCTCACTTATTATATATATTGACCTATTAAGTGCCAGAGTTGTGAGCAATGCATACCTGAGAAAACATTTGCTTTTGTTTATGTTATCTAAAACTGCTCACAAAAACCTATAATTTGATGAATGCTTGAATAAATCAGTCACTAATGTTAACTATTTAGCAGTTGTCTTTCAAAGCACAGAAGCCAGTAATGCACAGCATTTAAGGGATTATTGCTATTTGCTAGAAATACCAGGGAAGACGTTTCCATCTGTGTTCCATTATGTCATATAGCACAATATTTTATAAACTATAAGCAACTGTTACTTATTTTGTCATGTGGATTTTGCACCCGTACAGATCGACACAGGGATCATTTGCTCTGTCCATTAGACTAGTTTTAGTAGCTGCATCTGACAAGGGAAATAAATCGATTCTATATATGCTGTGGGATGAGTATGGCACAGATGTTTCACATTGTCGTTTGACACCATGTAGGTATGAGATCTTGCAAGAGCCACTGGGGAATTTAAAGCTACAAGAAGCTGAGAAGTAAACGCAAATCCTTGCAAGAAAATGATTTTTTTCATTGGATGAAGACTGAACAAATACAGTAGTAAGAGGATTGTCAATAAATATAAATGGGATTGCTTTAGAGAAGCATTGGTTTTGGATGACATCACAAGATGGGTAAACTTCTTAATTAAACAGGCAATATGGAAACCAAGTAGATGGCAAAAAGCATGCACTAATACCGGACTTGGAAAGATAGGCAAGAATTTTTCCAACCCCCATTAATGTCAGAGTTACGTATCCATCACTATATGGGTTCCACTGTTGGACATCTTACTGGGGATGCCAATTCCTTTCAGAGAAGAATATTTCTTAATCTACATATCTCCTGATTAATTGTTTGGATTCAGTCTCTGTCTATATGCATGCTACATACAGCCAGGCTGCACTTTGCATGCTCTTTTTGCAGTATGTGGAACACATATGAGTTCCTGAAATCATGACTGATGTTGACAGCCATGCAAGCATTTTGAAAAAAAATATATCCAGGGCTGCCATCAGGGGGTGACTGGCACACTTAGAAAATAAATACCGTAAATAAAAATACTTGCCAGCAGAGGTGCAGGCTGTGGAGATCAAATAATCCCCCTCACCAGGCCTCTGCCAGCGAGCAGGCAGCATGGTGTTTATGTACTGCCCAGGCACACAGACATCCTCCCATGCTGCCTCTCTCTGGGAGATGGGGCATGTCCTGTGGATGTAAAGTGGGTGTTGGCTGTGATAAGTCCCGGGTGTGCAATGTGGGTGCTATGGCAAGGTATGTGGGGGCAATAACAAAATTAGAAGTAGAGAGGGGAGGGAATGGAGTGGGGCCTAGACAATTTCTGAATCTAAACTTGTAATCCATGACATTTATAGCTGATGAATAATGAATCCCATTTTTTTATGAGGCAGAAGACCTCTCAGTGAGACTTCCATAACTAATGCATTCCAAACGAAAGCGCCAGCTGATACCATGCACATATGGAGGAGACGTCCAGTAATACAAAAATAACTCATTTTATTTGAATCCGTAGATGAGATAAAAGCAACAAATGACAGATACAGAAGCAAACTCTGAGTGACTATTTGATGCGCATCCCCCAAAATAGTGCTTATTTTTCTGGGCTGTTTAGGAATAAGCAATATTGTGTGCGAAACGCGTCAAATGTTCGCCCAGAGTATGCTTCTGTACCTGTCCCTTGTTGCTTTTATCTCATCTACGGATTCACTTAAAAGTTGTTATTTCTGTATCACTGGATGTCTCCTCCTGTATTTTTATGGTGTCTGATGGAGCCTTCGTTTTGGATGTATTCTATCTTTTGGACTGATGCCCTGATCTTTTGGTGCAGTACCCAGGACACTAGATGGAGTATCTTTCTATTTACCGAATGGGATTTGAGCTGACAGTCCAGGACTTTCCATAAGTGCTCCATAGAAGCATTAATTAATATGTACACCTTAGAAGAGGGGTAAGAAATGATGTAACATGTTAAATACATTAAAGTCAGAGAAGGAATAAATTTCTCTGAAAAGGGGAAGTACTAAAAGTAGTGACACAAATATAAATACTACTACAAAATGTTAGTAGATACAGAAAATAGTCTTAAAGTGGAAAAAGTCTATCATAAAAGTAAATAAAAGATTACAGGCAGACTAGATGGGCCAATTGGTTATTATCTGATATTTATCTATGCAATTCCCATAATAATTAAGACCATTTTTTGTTGTGGCTGTCAGCACACTGTCATTATTTCGGATTGTTATGGTATGTGTGTGATTCACAAACTAACACCTTCATGCCAGTGGCTGAGCTGTTGTCTCTTTGGGTAGGGAATGAGTAATAATTATATAAAGTAAAGGCTGAACACCGCAACTCATTAATTAGGACTGATGAGAGTTAAACGCCAGAAAATGGTATGTGGATTGGAGCATTATACTTCCATAACATTATCATACCCATTTAAATGCACAACCAACTGTGTAAGAAAACAATAAAAACATATATAAATAAATGCACAGCCAAAATTCTGTGGTTATTCAATGACTTTCCTGTAGGCCCTTGCAAGAAATATTGGTTCAATCTTATCAGGAACAATTCCAATCCTGCAAAACAGTTGTTTTAATTTCCTTAAACTGACAATCTCTATTAAAATTAGTTTTCTTTGTATAGATCCTATTAATATAATTTTTCCTTGTCAATGTGCAATCTAAAATGAAAGAAATCTCCACATATTATTCCTGGTAAAACATTTTGTAAATAAACAATTTGATATTTAAGGGTCTACTCAGTAAAGAGAAAATTTCAGGGAATTGAGAAGGGAATTTAAAACTTAAGGACAAAGTAGCAGAAAAATGTAGTCTGATTATTTTTTCTAACTCTGCTATATTGGCCTAAAGTTTGAAATTCCCATCTAAATTGTCTACAATTCTCTCTTTATTGAGTAACAACCAACAGTACTGCATGTGAAGCACATTTCTCCCCACAGCACTGATATTTTTCAGCTGCCCATTCCTTCTTTGCTTTTCTCTCCCCACATTCGCACCCACTATGTATTTGCTACAGTGAGTGACTAGGAAGCTGGCTGACTACAGCTAATCAGACAGGGGAGACATTCTTCCTCTGTGATTGGTCTATCAGATAGAAGGGCTCTTCTTCCATGTGATTGGCTGTCCTACAGTCTGTTGGGGAAGCTGCTGCTCTACACATGATGTGTAAGTACATGGTTATATGTGTCTATCCATTCCATACTGTGATGAAAGTTACACTAATGTATACCACTTTTTTGCATTTTCAAACATGTAAAGTTTTCCATGTCTAAGCATGATCAGAAATATGTTCAATATGTCCAACCTTTACTCCACCTGCTGCCTTGTATGTGGAAATGATGAGTCTATGCACATAACTGCACATGCTAAGCATCTTTCCCACAGACAAAACGTAATTGGACATTTACTGTTGTGGTGCTAGATATATGCACAGTGTGTCCCCTGTCTGTCAGTAAACATGAATAGTGGCTCCCAATATGCAAGTCTATGATGTCATTTACATGTGCACAGGAATTTTTTCTCTATGGGAGTTCTCTGGCTGAGAAGTCAGGTGACTTTCATTCTTGACAAATGGATGAAGTGGAGTCATTCTTGGTATCAAAGAATATGTTTGTTCGAGTAAAAGGTTAGTTTCAGAAGTGTTTTGCAAAAATAGGGCAAAATAATTTAAAAATTTGACAGACATTTTAGCATGTAATGGACATTTTTTTTAGTCAAATCCCCACTTGATTTAGAGTCCCAATGCACAATTTTAGGAATATGAGTTTACTATAGGCAAGGGTTAATGTATTGCTATGTGCCTGCAAATAAACCAGTGCTATGTAGACCTTGGCTGTAACATGTGACCTAAATGCGGCCTAACACTGCTGTTAGGTCCTGCAATGCATAACTTTAAGTTGGCACTCCTACCCTTCCAGGATTTACTCCCAGGAGCCATAAGCCTTATATAAGGATCAACACTAAGCCAACAAGCTCCTGGTTACTGGCCTGTTAAGACCAACATTACAGTATGGCCTGAGTGTCTCGCGACTTTCTTTTAGAGGAAATAAAACTACAAACCTTGAACTCTGCTCAAGCAAAGTAAAAATAAGAGCAGAAGGGGAAAAAACCCCATAAGGTTTAAATGGTACAAAAATAAATGAAGGGAATCATTCTAACAAAAAAAAAAGCATTTCTCTTGCAAATAGGGCATCTGGAACCCATTCCACACTGCAGTGATAATGACCTAAAATGTCAAGCGCTTATATTACTTCCTAGGCAACTTGCTTTGGAGCGGTTTCTTAGACACCACAAAATACTCAAAAAGCTTTAAAAAGTTTTTTCCCCAACCTTTGCAGTCAGTTACACAATGCAAGCAAAAATTAGATTATTGAGCAACTAGACCATATGTTGGCTTGATTGTAAGCTCCTGGGACAAACTACTATTACATATAAACATAGATTAAAATCATAGATTAGAATTAACTTCCCTCTGAATTTGCTCATTTTCCCATCAATCTGTGTATCATGTGTATGCCAGGTACTTTTAACTTCCACACATATATGTTTGTCACCTTCGGATAAAGGCTAATTTCCCCTGTATCCCCAACAGACGCAAAGGAAGTGTTCTCGCACTTACCTGGCGTCTGTTGAAGGAGAGTTTGTCGGTGTATAAAGGCACCCGAATGGCTGTCACACATGGACGTCTGCCCTTCGCTTACTATATTAGTACAGCTCTGTCTTTCACTCTAATTAATGGTTTTACTTGGTTTCATGTTGAATGACGTGACACACATAAAAAAACTAAACAGTTTAAAGTAGTAAGTCTGCTTATGTCTATACATCATGCCTGTTATTTAATATACAGGGCGCTGATTATGTCTGTTTTATCTTTGTGCTATTAACCCCTTCATGACGCATGGTGCTTGCGTCCCAGACAATGTAAGCAGAGACCCGACAGAGCCGAACACTATAGCAGAGACCCGGTCAGGGTCTTACTAGACGCTGTGGGTCCCTGCCAAAAGATCGTGAGACCTCCGGACGTCACATGTGACATCACCCCGAACTTCCGCGATTTAGAGTAATGTAGCCGGTGCTCGCTTTGACCACCAGCTACATTTTCCCTGTCAAACTGAGGACACTCAAAGTGGCCTCATCTGACAGGGGTGATTCCGCTGCAAGTCTCTGCAACGGGATCCAAGCACAGCGCTTTGCAGGGAGCCGCGATGAGTTGTGTAACGCAGGATGTACTATGCCACCCTAGCAACTTTTAGGCACTGAAAATCAAGAGGACATAGTACGTCATAGCGTCGGGAAGGGGTTAATGTGCTCCTTCCATGCTTTGTGGAGTGTACATTTTGATCATATATACAATGCTTATTTTTAATAGCAGCTTACTGTTTTTTTTTAATACCAGCTTAACTTGTGGTTGCCAATCTAGCATTCCTCAATCACTGGGATATGGTCAGGGTCATGATTCTTAACCATCGTATTTTGTAACATTATACTTTTGGTAAAATAAATGTAAACTGAAGAAATCCTAAACATACAGTTGTGGTGTGAAAGAATAGCTCATGGACCTCACTAATTTACGCCTTTGATTGTCTGATTGTTGATGTGTATATTGGAAATCATTCAATGTGTGCAAAATGTCCAACAGCCCTCTCTATGTGGGTGAAACAGGCCAACCATTGCATTGACAATTTAATTCTCACAGATCCAACATCATTAGCAAAGGGACAGAGATACTAGTGGGACAATATTTTTGCCAAAATAGACACAGCGTCAGAGACATAAGACTGACTGTGTTAATGGGACTGTTCCAAGTTTTCAGGGAAAGGAAAATATGGAAAGTTAAAGTCATGCTTCAATTTAATTTCTTAAATGATAGCTTAACCAGGATAGAGGATTTCTGTCCCATTATCACATTATAGATCAGCATGCAAACCAGACATACAGACCCCAGTAGATGTGTGAATGGCTTCTGACACTTCCAGAGGATGACTGCAATTTATATTTCACTATACCATCATTGACTGATCAAAGAACTCGGACCTGGACCATTCTTAACAATGTTATATGCACTTGTATTTAAGAGAGATGTCTTCATATTTAGTTTGTATAACATGCCTGATGAAGAGACATGAGCGGTCTTGAAAGCTTGCACTCTAATCCTACTCGAGTGAAGTCAACACCTTTATTGGCTGTCTCCTATATTGGTTAAGACCTTAGAAAATGTATCTTCCTATTGATGACACTCATAAGCGCTTGTAACTTGTTTGTGTTAAGTTCCCTAGTTCATTCAAATTCACTCTGATTAAAAATCAGACGAGACCAAAATAACATTTGAATTGTATGGAGAAAAGACCTATACCACCTTTAACATTTATTCATCTATTAAATATTAATATAAAAATACAAAGTTATATAGTGCTCTGTCATTAGGTTATTCTTAGTATATTTTAATATTATGCGATTTTACTTGGATTTGATTTATTTTACTTTTTTACAGCTAGGTTACCTTTTTCTGCAAACAGTGTAGTGTCATTTATTTTTTATGTATGAAAAAAACCCTAAACGCTTAGCAATTTTAGTTTGGGTATTCTTTATTTATTTAGAGGAACTTTTTTTTAAAAATCATTATATTTCTTCTGTTTAATGTATCCTTCCTTATACTCTTCTAAGTATTGACTGGCAGCTTGACTTGTAGTTTGTAATAAATTAATCATGTCATATATGCTTTTCAGACAATTTTCTAACATAGTGTATCAGGAAGCCCCATTAAATGAACAGCAAATATAGTTTTATTAGTTTCCTGGGTCCAAAATATTTTTTTTTTTGTGGGAAACATTACAAGCACAACAAAGAACATAAACAGGTTCTATGCACTGATGTAGGCCCTGAACCCTGTTTTAAAGTGTATATATTGTCAGCATGATGAGTGACTGTCAGCTGTTGCTGATGTGCGCATGTGTACTGACCCATTTTTCCTGACTGACTGGGTTTATTCACTTAAGCCATTATGTCAGCAGGCAAATGGGAGGTAAGTGCTCTTAAATCAACACCAAATGGAACTTAGCAATAGAAAACTAGAAACTGAAATAAATCACACGTTGCTTAATTTATTCATATAAAAAAAACTAAGCCTTTTCAATTGATGTTTACCGATAAAACAATTTTTACATATTTAACTTGCTTACAGTTTACTGTACTATTTAGTATATACTTTTTAAGATACAACTGTGTTTTAAACTATTACAGCATTGGAATAAAATAAATGCAGTAGTACCCAAACTATGTACATGCCCATAAATAAATAAAATATATTATTTGGGACATGCTTTAAAAACAACAGAAATGGCTTTGTCCAAATAGAGCATTTTATGAATATATGAGATAAATAGATTTTTAGGATGCTTAACTGTTTTTGGACTGGCTTCCTCCTTTTCCTTCCCGCGTACATACATTCTCCTGGTGGAATCATTGTGGTTTGTCCTGGATCAAAATAAGAAAAGCAACAGGTGCATTTAAAGACACATCTAGACTGTCTTCTAACACTTACTGAGTTGAATAGTGTAACTTTGTAATACCATATCATGGAATAAGCACTTACAGTGTGAGAACCAGGAGCCAGCTATCTTAAGTAAGGACATATGTGATGGTGACAGCTAAGTCACTGTGTCACAGCGTTTTCCAGGAAATGTAACATTGATTTAAAAACAAAAAAAGTAGACGTTTCCCTATTTCAATGCTAGAAAAATGAGCATCATTCATCTTGCACATAAAGTGTTAAAATTGTTTTTTTCTTAATTAAACACACATATTCGTGTTTTATATATATATATGTATATATATATATGTATATATATATATATATACACATACACAAATGCACACACACATATATATATATAAACATTTATTTATATATACAGATATATAATACAGACACATTCATCAATTAACAGTATTTACATAATAGTCTACAATATTCTGAATTATAGAAAAAAGGTCCACATTACTTACTGATTTTTTTTTAGAAAAAGTATATTTCACTCATTGTAACAATCCAAAATACCTATATATAAAGGATCCATTTGTTCTACAGAATTAGATAGGACTTTTGTTACAATGATTTTATTTATTAATACAGTTAAGTTATTTAAAGAAATAAAAAAAATCTATATATTCAGTTGAGTTTCTCCGACTCTATTCCTGCACCAGTTAAATAATTGATACTGATATACATACTAACGTATTAACTTATATATTACAAATATATGATGAACACAAAAATACAGCAATATTTTGAACTGAGATTAAACATAAGGCTGTAATGCAAAAAATATATATAAAACTATGTATGACAGTATATGTTTATACTAAGTAATACAAAGTTTGCTATGAAATAAGATACACAACTTGTAAAGTTTAAATAATAAGTTAACAGTTAACTTTCCTCAGTGAGTTATATATGTCGATCTGTACAAATTATAAAGTTTTCTACAAGAAACAAAAAAATCCCTTAGCAAAGTTTTCACCAAAACCTATGATGTAAACAAGAAATATATTTAAAAAAAAAAAAAACCTAACTCAAGCAAACTGGAAATTGGAAGTAAAAAATGAAGGGTTAAAAGAAAAACATTCAGGATCAAATTACAAGATTGAAGAGAGGTTAAACTGCAGGTGAACATTACAAGTTATTTAGCCGCTTCTGTCGCTCATACTAGTCCCTCTCACTAAAATCCAGGGCCACCTGTGACACCTGCGACTGCCAGAACACTTAGGGTTAACGCTTCTAAGAGGCTTAAAATGTAGTTACCTACGCTAGTAGTGGTTAAGCCTACATTCCCCACATGGCTGGCTGAGCATCATGGTAAGGTAATCCACGATAGTTTTGCGCCACATCAGTGGAAGAAACCGTACAAGTACAGCACAAGAAAAGTTACATCAACATGAGTTTAAAAGCTGCAGCATGTGCTCCCTCCAGCACAGTGCGTTCTGAAGTTTGCTAGTCCAGCTGTTCTGGACTATGCGTCTCCTGATGCTCAGAGAGAATAATGGCTGGGGGAGCATCATAGGCACTGCAGTCCATGACGACTGGCATTCCAAAGGCTATCCATTAGTCCAGTAGCTTGTGACATGCACTGCACAGCACTTACCCTTTGCCAGTGACACAGGTTTCACAGTTACTGTTTCAAGAGATGAGCAGATCCATCCAGGAATGGTTGATTGTGTCTTCCTTTGATGCAAGGTCCAGCTTTAGAGAACTTGATAAAAAAAAAGAGTGAGTATAGCAACCACACTGTCCCTATGCAGCTTGTATTTACTAGATGGTGACAATGCCTACTACATCTGTCAGTAGAGTGGTTGAGCCATTGAGCTGGATCAGTAGTGGCTTGCCTACCCCCACCCCCCACCCCACTTATGTTGTAAAGAGTTTCTCTCACTTCCTTATGATTCAGGTGGTGGGTATAAGCGTGAATGACAAGAACAGGCTCTTCTTCTAAGATAATGGAACGGTTATACGGAAGGCTTGACACCGCCATCTAGTGGATTATAATACACGTAACATTTTAGAACAAGTCAATTATGGGTTTCATCTATTTTATCATTCCCAAAAAGTTTTGTAACGCAGGCAGGGCCGGTGCAAGGATTTTCGTCTACACAGGCGAAGGTGCATTTTGGTGCCCCCCTGCTCTGATCCGCCACGCCTCCCACACCATTAAGCCTCCTTACATTATATATATATATATATATATATATATATATATATATATATGAATAATGTATAGTGTAGAAAATAAATACATCTAAATATTCAACTCGCATGCTCTAAATGTGTCACACACTGAAACCCTTAAACACAAAGACACTCTTGCAGTCACACACACAGACACCCTTACCACTTACACACACACACAGTTACACCAATTCACACATAACCGGAGACACACTATTTTGCCACTCAATATGCCAGTATTTAGCCCAGGGGTCCTTAAACTTTTTAAACAGGGGGCCAGTTCACTGTCCCTCAGACCGTTGGAGGGCCGGACTATAGTAAAAACAAAAACTATGAACAAATTCCTATGCACACTGAATATATCTTATTTTGAAGTGAAGAAACAAAATGGGAACAAATACAATATTTAAAATGAAGTAAAGTTAAATCAACAAACTTACCAGTATTTCAATGGGAATATTATGCCAGTCAGAGCCCAGTAATATTATGCCAGTCAGATGCCCAGGAACATTATGCCAGTCAGAGCCCAGGAATATTATGCCAGTCAGATGCCCAGGAATATTATGCCATTCAGATGCCCAGGAATATGCCATTCAGACGCCCAGGAATATTATGCCATTCAGATGCCCATGAACATTATGCCAGTCAGAGCCCAGTAATATTATGCCAGTCAGATGCCCAGGAACATTATGCCAGTCAGAGCCCAGGAATATTATGCCAGTCAGATGCCCAGGAATATTATGCCATTCAGATGCCCAGGAATATGCCATTCAGACGCCCAGGAATATTATGCCATTCAGATGCCCATGAACATTATGCCAGTCAGAGCCCAGTAATATTATGCCAGTCAGAGCCCAGGAATAGTGTGCCAGTCAGATGCCCAGTAATATTATGCCATTCAGATGCCCAGGAATATTATGCCAGTCAGATGCCCAGGAATATTATGCCATTCAGATGCCCAGGAATATGCCATTCAGATGCCCAGGAATATTATGCCATTCAGATGCCCAGGAATATTATGCCAGTTAGATGCCCAGGAATATTATGCCAGTTAGATGCCCAGGAATATTGTGCCAGTCAGAGCCCAAGAATATTATGCCATTCAGATTCCCAGGAATATTATGCCAGTCAGATGCCCAGGAATATTATGCCAGTCAGACTCCCAGGAATATTATGCCAGTTAGATGCCCAGGAATATTATGCCAGTTAGATGCCCAGGAATATTATGCCAGTCAGATTCCCAGGAATATTATGCCAGTTAGATGCCCAGGAATATTATGCCAGTCAGATGCCCAGGAATATTATGCCAGTCAGATTCCCAGGAATATTATGCCAGTTAGATGCCCAGGAATATTATGCCAGTTAGATGCCCAGGAATATTATGCCAGTCAGATTCCCAGGAATATTATGCCAGTTAGATGCCCAGGAATATTATGCCAGTCAGATTCCCAGGAATATTATGCCAGTTAGATTCCCAGGAATATTATGCCAGTTAGATGCCCAGGAATATTATGCCAGTGAGATTCCCAGGAATATTATGCCAGTTAGATGCCCAGGAATATTATGCCAGTCAGATTCCCAGGAATATTATGCCATTCAGATGCCCAGGAATATTATGCCAGTTAGATGCCCAGGAATATTATGCCAGTTAGATGCCCAGGAATATTATGCCAGTCAGATTCCCAGGAATATTATGCCATTCAGATGCCCAGGAATATTATGCCAGTTAGATGCCCAGGAATATTATGCCAGTCAGATTCCCAGGAATATTATGCCAGTTAGATGCCCAGGAATATTATGCCAGTCAGATTCCCAGGAATATTATGCCAGTTAGATGCCCAGGAATATTGTGCCAGTCAGATGCCCAGGAATATTATGCCAGTTAGATGCCCAGGAATATTATGCCAGTTAGATGCCCAGGAATATTATGCCATTCAGATGCCCAGGAATATGCCATTCAGATGCCCAGGAATATTATGCCATTCAGATGCCCAGGAATATTATGCCAGTTAGATGCCCAGGAATATTATGCCAGTCAGATTCCCAGGAATATTATGCCAGTCAGATGCCCAGGAATATTGTGCCAGTCAGATGCCCAGGAATTGCTCATTAAACCTCCCTCCTCCCCCCTTTCCCAGACCCCAGTACTTACCTCCATGCCGCTGTTCAGGTCCGTGGCTGAGAGGGAAGCGTTGTGAGCTCCCCTCAGGCCGTGCGCATTCAATAAAGTGTGTTGAAAAAAAAAGTTTCAACACACTTTATTGAATGCGCACGGCCTGAGGGGAGCGCACAGCGCTTCCCTCTCAGTCACGGACATGAACAGCGGCATGGAGGTAAGTACTGGGGTCTGGGGGAGCGGGCGATTTTCCCGCCCCCCCATTGGTGCGCCCTAAGGCAGCCGCCTGTGCTGCCTTACGGTAGCGCCGGCCCTGAACGCAGGTCACTTTCTGGATCAAACATTAAATGGATGATAAAGTTCTCCATTATTTCTGTTTTATTTGAAAACTATGTTTTGATATGAAAATGTTTGAGAGTTTGGTGGTCCTGTGATGTAAAAGAAACCTTTTTGGCATTTTGTTTTGCATTTGTGAAGTAACTGTAGTTAACAATAGACATGTGCATTCGTTTTTGGACGAATGCATTTTCGTCCGAAAATAGCATTTTCGTCCATTCGTCCGAAAAACGAATAACGAAAATGCTAAACTAACGAAAGACGAATGAACGAATGGTTAATAAACAAAAATCATTCGTCCATTTGTGCTATTGGCATTCTATAAACCGAAATAGAGTCGGTTTATATAGAATACCAATAGCATTACATATACATTCCATAAACCGACATAATGAACGACTTTCGGTTTATGGAATGCATGTAATACTATTGGCTTTCTATAAACCGAACTAGAGTCCCCATTCATAAGAATTTCTTATGAATGGGGACTCTAGTTTGGTTTATAGAAAGCCAATAGTATTACATGTATTCTATAATCCGAAAGTCTATAAACCGAAGGTCATTCGGTTTATAGACTTTCGGTTTATTGAATACATGTAATTCTATGTATTCTATAAGCCGAAAGTCTATAAACTGAAGGTTGTTCGGTTTATAGACTTTCGGTTTATAGAATACATGTAATTCTATGTATTCTATAAACCGAAAGTCTATAAACCGAACGACTTTCGGTTTATAGACTTTCGGCTTATAGATTACGTGTAATACTATTGGCTTTCTATAAACCGAACGAGATCCCAATTCATAAGAAATTATTTTGAATGGGGACTCCATTCATAAGAATTTCTTATGAATGGGGCTCTCGTTCGGTTTATAGAAAGCCAATAGTATTACACGTATTCTATAAGCCGAAAGTCTATAAACCGAAGGTTGTTCGGTGTATAGACTTTCGGTTTATAGAATACATGTAGTTCTATGTATTCTATAAACCGAAAGTCTATAAAACCGAACGACCTTCGGTTTATAGACTTTCGGCTTATAGAATACGTGTAATACTATTGGCTTTCTATAAACCGAACGAGATCCCCATTCATAAGAAATTCATAAGGATTAAATAGCTGCTAGTCTTATGTAATTCTCAGTGGAACACCACTGCAGAGAAAACAGAGGGAGGAACAGATGCAAACTAGATAGATAGCGCTATATATAAATATAAAAATCAATATAAATAAAAAGCAAGAAGAAAATAAAACCACTACAATACACAGGAATAAGTGGTATAAAAAATATCTAAGTTTAATAAATATGACAAACAAATAGCAAACGATCCACAGTATTATAAATATAAAGACACAAAACAAACATATAATATATAAAGTATAAATAGAGCTGCCACAATCAATAAGGTATACAACCAAATAAAAATATGCAGTCAATAAAAGAAAGGGGGAAAAAGGCAAATAAACAAATAATTAATACACACACCTAATGATCCGCCCGAGATACTGTTGGACTCAGAGAAGGGGGCTAAGAATCCAAGAAAAAGCGAGAGACAGCCTGGGTAGGACTTTCGCAAAAAGGACACCAAACAAGGGACATGTTTCGGTAACTTCTTCAGCCTTTGGCGTCCAACACATCTCGGGCGGTCATTGCTCAAGTTAAATAGCTCCACTTCCGGATGCAGGGGCCGGAGAACCTGGAAGTGGAGCGTTATGACGTTTCTGACACCGTCTCCATGGCGACGCATGTGGACCACACAGAGCCGGCATAGTGTGGTGCCGATCGAGGCACGGAGAGGACGTCCACGTCAACAATACCTACAAAGTTACTCTCTAATGTGCAATATCATTCCGCACAGAAAGAGGAGGACAATACACACTTCATTATAAAAATATATACACATATTGCACAAAAATAATAAAGACCTAAAACATGAATTAAACAATTATAAAAATGAGCAGCACCGCCACACAAACGGAGGGGGGAAAGGAGGAAAGAAAATAAAATAAAATGTAACATAATATTACATAATTCAGGACAGCACAAAAAAAAATCACTTTTATGTACTTAGTTGTTATCACTTGGTACATTTATTACACTTTTGTATATATTAAAAGTTGTTAGTTAATCTAACAGGCATGAATTATACAGGAGTATAGAAACTGCATACCAATTACAAATAAAACAGTTTGTTTGCATATCAAGACAGGTAAAAAACATAGGCACATATCACTATACCCGGAATTAATCTAAAAAGGGTATGAGATCAAAATTGTCATTTAGATCCCTAGGGACTAGTGTATTTAAAGTGAGAATCCAAAATGTTTCTCTCATACACAGGGTCTTAAGTCTGTCACCTTTGCGTGGGCCCAATACAATATGTTCTAATGCCAGTGCTTTTCATTTTTTGTCATCTCGTTTATGTACATCTAAAAAGTGTTTAGACAAAACATGTTTCTCATACCCTCTCCTTATATAGTACCTATGTTCTGAAAGTCTTTTTTTTAAACGTTCTACTGGTTCTTCCTATATATTGGAGGCCACATGGGCACTCCAACATATACACCACATATTTTGTGTTGCACGACACATGTCTCTTAATGGGATATTTGATTTTGGTGACACCATCTACAAAAAAACTTGCTTTTTTCAGGGCAGACAGAACAATGGTCACAATTCCCACATCTATACCACCCTTTAATACTAGATAGGAAGTTGTGCTTGTCAGGTTTTTCTTTGAATTTTTTTAGACATATCTGTTGGGGCTAGGATACTCTTCAGATTTCTATTGTGTCTGCAAATAATTTTCCCCTTATCAGGCAATGGGGAGCCAAAATGGGATCTATCTTCAGGATATGCCAATGTCGATTGATGATTTCACGTATTTCTGCTGTCTTATCAGAATAAGTGGTTATGAGACTCGATTCAAATTGATTAGTATTATTAGAGACTACATCATAGTTATTTTTATTTATGGGAAAACCGTTAAGGGTTGTGATTATAAATTTCTTGTTTGTATTGTAGTTCTTACTTCCTTCTAGGAGAGAACTCATATCTCTTAGTCTAATATCCCTCAACATATTATCAACTAGTTTATGACTATAACCTTTTTCAATTAGTCTGTTTTTAATTTCGGTTGCCTGTTCTTCAAAATCGTTCTGTCTAGTTTTTCTTCATGCGAATCAACTCGCCTTTAGGTATGTTTTTAAGCCATTTTTTGTCGTGGTAACTAGTTGAACTTAAATATGTGTTTTTATCCACTACTTTAAAGTAAGTTTTAGTGGCAAAACTATTGTTACTTTCATCAATCGACACAGTCAAATCCAAAAAGTTAACACTAACTGGACTGTGCCCATAGGAGAGGGTCAAGCCAAATGCATTTGCATTGAGTTCTCCCATGAACACATCCAGTGCCTCTACAGTACCATTCCACAAAAGAAATATGTCATCTATATACCTCTTGTACAACAGAAGGTTGGCACTGCGATGGGGTCCAAAAATAACCTCCTCCTCTCAACTACCCTAAACGGGTCCCCATCTCCGTGCCATATATCTGCAAGTAGAAGTCACTATCAAATAGAAAATAATTGGATTCTAGAATAAAAAGCATACAACGTTCCAAAAATTGTCTATGTTTGACACTCAAGTAATCTCGTTGATTTAGCATTTAGCAAGATGTGTTGGACGCCAAAGGCTGAAGACGTTACCGAAACGCCTACCTTTTTTGGCGTCCTTTTTGCGAAAGACCTTGCCAGGCTCTCTCGCACTTTTTCTTGGATTCTTAGCCCCCTTCTCTGAGTCCAACGGTATCTCGGGCGGATCATTAGGTGTGTATTAATTATTTGTACATTTGACTTTTTCCCCCTTTCTTTTATTGATTGCATATTTTTATTTGGTTGTATACCTTATTGATTGTGGCAGCTCTATTTATACTTTGTATATTATATGTTTGTTTTGTGTCTTTATATTTATAATACTGTGGATCGTTTGCTATTTGTTTGTCATATTTATTAAACTTAGATATTTTTTATACCACTTATTCCCGTGTACTGTAGTGGTTTTATTTTCTTCTTGCTTTTTATTTATATTGATTTTTATATTTATATATAGCGCTGTCTATCTAGTTTGCATATGTGTCAATTATGCCTACCAAAGAGGTGGGAGCATACTGCAAAGTGTAATTGACAATACAGTGTATACAAAAAAAGAAGCTTTTTTCTGCTTGTACAGTGTTGAGGATGCTGGATGCTTTCTGTCTGATTGCAGCTTGCTTCCAAGAGGTTAATTGAGAGGAGGCTTACTTTCACTTCCCTCAATACATTAAAAAAAGTTTTGTGTGCCTCTTTATAGTAGGTGAGCGTCTCACCCTATTGAGAGTGTGCCTTGACATGGGTCAATGGTGAACTTAACCATTGATCATTTGGATGTATATATACGTCCTGTGCTTCCCTGAAGTTGGTGACACAGGACAGATATAAAAGTCCTGTGTTAAAAGGAGTGGTGGATGTGATCAATGAATGCCACCACCGCTCAAACGTTGTTGCCAGGGCACCACGATCCTTTCACAGAGTGATCACTGGTGCCATATTGGAAGGCATCATGCTCCGCCAATACGGCGCTGAACTGTATTCGGCAAGAGCAACGAAAGTGATAAGAAATCACTTCCATCTGGGTACTACGGGTGAGCCCTCTTCTAGGGGCTGTGTTCTGTGAGTGCAAATCTGGTTGATGGGGTAAATGTGGGTGCAGAGAAAAGAATTTAACATATCTATATATATATATATATATATATATATTCAATAACCTTTTATTACATATGTAAAAAGGTGAATTATAATAATGTTTTTCTTCAGCCTGCGAAAATGTGCAAAATGTACAATGTGGTCCTGAAAAGTTTGGATACCCCTGTCCTAATAGAACAGGATAGAAGCTATGTTAAATCAACATCTACTATCCATTTGTCACAATTATTAGAACAGCAGAAGTTTAAAACCTTTCTTTTTTCTTTCCTCTTATCCCTCCCTCTCTCCCTCCTATAATCTCCCCCACTTCTCATCCATCATTCAACCCCTCCATTCTTTTAAAACAAAATAATTACCTAATAGATTTACAAGTACCCAAATATAAATATAAACACTCTGCATAATTTATTTATATACAAAATGTTTTACCAAGAAGAATACTCTTGTTTTCAAGTATGTCCTAGGGACCAAGTCCAGAATTGTATTATACAATGTTTCACGTTTAACAGCAGAGTAAAAAAAAAAAAGAAGAAAACATACAAACATACATATATTTATACAGGAAAGTTGGGGATAGAACATACAGGGTACATAATTATTGATACATAAAAAAAAAAGAGAAAACAATCATGTATGGTATTTATATGACTTTTTAAGTAAATAACAGGTACATTGTGGTTTTAGAAGGGATTTTAGGTTAGAGGATGATTGGTAAAAAAAAAACTGGGAGCCTAATCAAATATGAGGAACTCTGACAGAGAACGCACCTCGACCTGCTTCCTTTTTGAAGCAAGGGACGGCTAGTGAGGGGCTGGTGCAGGATCTGAGATTGTAGGATGTGCAGGGAGTAAGACTGAGCATGCCGCTCATGTATAGGGTGAGCTTTCCAGAGAAGAGGTTATGCACTAAGCAAGCTAGGTGGAGAGTAAGTCTGGAGGCAAGCGTCAGCCAGTTTAGTTTGTTTAACATTTCACAGTGATGCGTGTTATAATAGCTCTGCTGGTCAAATCGGCACAGCGCATTGTACAGTGTCAAGTTTACAGAGAGAAGTCTGCGGTGCAGAATCAAATACCACTAAGATTGGTTAGATTTGTTCCTCCATAGAGAGCCAGTCCTAGGATACAGCTTTGACGAGAGCTTGTCAATATGGAGACCAAAAGACAAGTTGGGAAGTAGTTTGGCTTTTGTCCCAAACAACATGGACACAGTTATTTTATTGCTGAGAAATAGTTTGTTGCTAGCTATCCAACTCTCAATCTTAGAAAACTGATCCTGTAACATGGCACAGTTTTGTCCTACTTATAAATGGCAGTATCACCAGCATACATATGCAAATTTTCCAGGTTGCACACCGAGGTTAGATCATTTATAAAGAGTGAAAAAAGCAGGGCCACAGGGATGGATCCTTGTGGCACTCCACAGTTGGTTGGCAGTGTGAGTGAGGAAGCGTCCGCAATGGACACATATTGATCTCTATCAGAAAGGTATACCGAAGTAAGTCAACTTGTTTAGCAGAAGATCATGATCAACCGTATCAAAGGCCTCTGCAAAGTCTAGGATAATAGCTCCAGTAAGCTCACCTCTCGCCATACCATTCTGGGTGTCATTGCTCACTTTGTGAGGACAGTAACTGTGAAGTGATTAGAACGAAAACCAGATTGAAGCAAGGTTAAAAAGTTTGATAATACTCGCACAGTTGCTCACGGGCACATTTTCCCAAGACTTTAGAGAGGATAGGTAGCAAAAAAAAAAATAGACCTGTAGTTCAATACAATGTTTACATCATATATAAAAACAATATTATAGTGTAGTATTCCTTTAAAAATCGTGACTATAAATATATGAGTCCACTCACATATTCCTGAGCAGTATTCTGCTCAGTATAAATCGCCTCCGGGAGCCCCTCGTAGGGTCTTGGATCCACTGTTATCCCAAGGGGAGACTCCAGCAACAGAATGTAGTCAGAGAGACAAGGGAAGGGAGAGAACCTTAGGTAAACCACATTTATTGCATAAAACAAAATATATAAAATCTTACATTAAAATAGCAATATCCAGCAGAAAGTGCATATGGAGCAAATCAAGTGGAAGGTGTGCAATCTTTCTCCTAAAGCGTCCTCCTCCCGCACACAACGCATTTCGCCTTGTAAACAAGGCTCTGTACATTGTTACTGGCTTGTAAAAGCCTTATAGCCCAATAACTTGAAAAAAAAAAAAACACACAAAAACATGGAAACATTGGTATTTCTAAACTCAGGACAAATATTAGAAACTATATAGATGGGGTCTTTTTTACAGTTTAAAAACATTAAAGTCAAAGTTCAAAAAAGTGTTGTTTTTTTTTGGGCATATTTTAGATTTATTTATTTTTGTAACAATTTTTTATTGTTCAGCAAATAAAATATAACACGCATGGTAATCTGAACAAAACATACATCAGACATATTGTATCAAGAGTGACATATGTACAGGGATACCAAAAATAGATAACAGGAGACAGGTCTTGTTACTAGAACAGTCACATATACAGTTATAACTTAATACAGGTACGAAAAGGCAGGTTCCAGTTGAGCAGATTGTCATTCCCGGGTTAGTCATCCTACCTTTCCACCGTCCCTCTCAACATGGAGAGAGTTTCCCCAGGACATACAAGAAGGAATGCCAGAATTGAACCCCTTAATATGCCAGGATTTAGCCACTCAATATGCCAGGATTTTTGCTCGTTATCCACCTCCCCCCCTTTCCCAGCACTTACCTTACTTGCTGTTCTGTCTCCCGCTCGTCTCCTCTGTGCAGTCTTCCCTCCTGCACGGAGGAGGGAAACACAGCCACCGGGTGTGACGTAACACATATTCAGTGTCAATGTTTTTTTTTTTTAACTTTATTTTTTCGGCAGCCGCATCCAGAGGATGTCTCTGTGTGAGACAGTCATATGGGCAGCAGCAGGTTTTTTCCCTCAAAAATACGGGGGGGGGGGGGGGGGGGGCCTTGTGGACACCCATGCACGTGGTTGTTGAACAATATGCATACCAAATAACATTGTTAAGGGTATTATTGAGATTTTCGCCCTGGAGGCCCTGTCTGCGAATCCAATGACTTGTTTCCAGAACTCCCGGATCACTGTGCAGGCCCAAAGACTATGGAACACGTCAGCATCCTCCAGGCCATATTTGGGACAAGCCCCCATAGCGAATAGTCGTTTGGACGAGTAGTATGCTCCATGCACACTTTTTGGATGCATTTCTTGATTTGTTGGGTAGGGAGTTAGTGTGTGATCTGCTAAAGATTTAAGGTCTAGATCTTTTATACCTTATTTGCTCGAATATAAGATGGCTCCCCAAACTGGATATTCCTTTAGGAAAAAAAATGAAAAGCCTGAATATAAGACTACCCTATAGCAAAAAAGTTGTATATATTCACATGTAAATAGATTTTTCATATTTAAAGGGGCACTAAACTTTTTTTTTTTTTTCACTTGTGCTTCTAATATAGACCGGCTCTCTCTGCGCTACCCTCATTTTTGCATGGATCAGCAGAGGGTGACCTTGACATATGCCCCAGAGTTAGGGAGCAATGCTCTCAGAGAGATGGCAGGTGGTTAGGGAGTCATGCTCTGCAGAGGAGAGGTTAAGGGGTGGTGCTCTGCAGCGGGTTGGAGAGGTTAGTGAGTGAAGCTCTGCAGCAAGGAGGTTAGTGAGTGATGCTCTGCATGGTGGAGAGGCTAGGGAGTGATGCTCTGCATGGTGGAGAGGCTAGGGAGTGATGATCTGCAGAGGTGGTTAGGGAGTAGGGTTGCCACCTTTTGTTCAGAAAAATACCGGCCTTGTCTCCATAGACTTAACATTGGCCTGGTGCCAAATTTTTACCAGCCTGCTGGTAAAATACCAGCCAGGTAGAAACCCTACTAGAGAGTGATGCTTTACCTCTGTAAAGCATACTCTCCTCCTGATGCAGAGGAGAGGTTAGGAGGTGTTGCTCTGTAGAGGGTAGGAGAGGTTAAGGAGTGAGGCTCTGCATGGGGGGAGGTGGTTAGGTAGTGATGCTCTACATAGTGGACAGGTTAGGGAGTGATTCTGCAGAGGGGGTCACTTGGCAGATATGATGTTAGTTGTGATGACAGCATTTATTTCACAGTAAATAGAGCGAAGCATGCAGGGAGATGTGATCTCCGTCCGGTGACAACCAGCATCAGGGTCACTAGTGTAGGCGCACTCTGAACGGACCTACAAAACGTTATCGGTAAGCACGAGCGAACCAATCAGATCATGCAGTGAAGTCACCTAATCGGACCATGCAGCGGACTGATCGCTAACGCCTAATGATGTTGTAATTAGATGGTTTGGCGCTAGATGTCGCCGTTTGCTACTGTCTTCGCTTTATAATCCGGTACCTTTCAAAGTAATAGCCCTCTGCAACCCGGAAGTTAAAAGTCAGACTCTGATGTGGATGAGACGTACTTCTTATATTTAGGTTTAAGGCAGTAAATCTGAAGGTAAGCAGTGTGTGTCATTTAAAATCTAGCAATCTATAGTTATGTATATCGTGAACTGAATCAAACTGAGTACTGCTTAATACAATCAGGCAATGTTAGATTGCGACCAAAATGTAACGTTTTATCAATGTTTAATTGTGTTGAGTTGTACGCTGTGCTTTTATGAAATAATTATAGAATGTCTCTCTACAGCCCCTCAGTGTCTAGGAAAATATCGCCCAAATTCCCCCCGCCACCACTGACACAGCCATTATTTTACATCCTTCTACATTCATAAAGGGTCGTCCTTTTTTTTTTTTTTTTTTTGGGCATAATGTGTTCTAATAGCTAAGTAAATGCCTCGATTTCCTAAACAACTTAATACATGGAGATAAACATTAAGTAGACCTGGTAAAGTTGTGTTTCAGTGTAATTCATGTAACCAGTAAAATAATTGTTGTTTATTAGATAAGGTTGATATTCTGCCTTATGCAAAAAAAAAAAAAAAAAATGCCATCCCTAGCATCATCTAACCAATTGGAGGGTTTGAATACAGATGCATGCAGATGCCCACTACAAATGTGCAGGATGTCACATCACCATCTCCCCCTTTCCCCAAATCAGTGCAAGAGGGTACTTCAGCTGGGATCCTCAATGTCAACAAAAGCTAGAACACACTTATGAAAGAAACATGTACATATCTACATAATACATTTCAGTTGAATTGTAAAAGCAAATATTTTTTAATGTTTGTTATTATGTGCATTTATTTACACTTTTTTTAATGCTGTTTTCATTCCTTTTTAATTTTAGATTACCATCTTCAACTTAGCTCATGAGCTGTAGCAAAGACACCTGACTGCATAAATTCAATATGCATTCCACAAGCAGAAATCGTTATCGTCACTACCATTCTTCCAGTTCGTCCGCAACCAGTTCACATGGTAGTTCTTCTCACAGTAGTAGGAGAACTGACACCGACAAAGATCTGCCTTCCACATCACACCGAAACATTAAAAAGGCAAGCACATGGTTCTCTGAATATCTCACATTGAACAAGTTTCTTATTGTCTGTCATTCGAACGGTACTACAATGATTACTGTAGTAATTAAGTTGATCAATTACTAGTTTATGTACTAGTTCTACACACAATGTGTTCACTGTCTAAGGCTGAGAAGCCTGCCAAGGAACATGTGGCATTGTTTCAAAACTGCCGATTATCTCTCTTCCAATAACCCCTCCACGATTAGAAAGCTGCCAAGGCTTTACCATAACTTTGCTGATACGATTTCAATATTCACCTGAGATTTTTCAAGTGAGGCTTGTGCTTGGTGCAGCTGATAGACAGCAGTAAGCGTTTTAATGTGTTTTTCTTTGAGAGGGGCTTCTCAGCTCTGATCCAGTTGAAGACAAAATATAGGAACAGATTGGACATTGAACATGTCCTAAGAGTTGCTTTGTCTACCATCACCCCAGACTTTGAGACCCTTATGAGGAGCAAAAAGCATCCCCAGCTTTTTCCATTAGTTCTGATTTCATTTTCACTTGCGCTGTGATTACTGCACTATTTATCTTGTGATGGTCTGTTTTCTGTTTGTTTGAACAGTGCATATATACTTTGTGGAATACTGTACAGATTGTTTTGTGGAATAAATTATAATGCTGTTTTTACATATGAAATTTATTTTTGGGTTGTGACTTCATGACCAAGTCCAAATGTAGTTCTTGAGGTTGAGAACCACTGCCTTAGACAATAAAATCACAAGATGGGAGTACAGGAGAAACCATAAACACTAAGCAACAATGTTTAACGCTTTTTGCACATAGCTGTACTTACTCATAAGCAGTTTGGGTTTATATGGGGTAGGATAGAGATGTGTTTTTATTTTGTTTGTTATAAGCTTTTCTCCCATTAGTTTCCCATACGGAGGAAACAACCTGAAAATATACCTCCAGAACCAAAGAAGAAATTTCACTGCTTGGTAAGTATATATGTTTTTTTATTTTTTTATTTAAAAACTGTACACCCCAGATCTAGAGTTATTGACTATTTAATGGTCACATTTAATTAAGGTATTTAATATAGTAATAATATTAAGATGGCTGTTGTCTGCAGTAATTTAAGGCTTCTTCTAAAATTGTTTCTGACCTCACCAATTTTGCTTATCTCTCCCTGCCCGTCTGGTCTGTTTTATGGTCTTTATGTGCAGCTTCAAATTACCAACTGGAGTGGTGTAACAGTGGTCTGGGCCCTTTACTCCAATACCTACTGTACCCTCATTAGCCTTGGTTTTCAGGCAGCAAGATCATTATTACACACAAGGGCAAAATAATGTAGCTGGTCTACAGCAACTTTGCACGTACAATCTATATTGGATAAAATGGGAATGGTAGTAAAGTATTACGACCTCTACTTTGTAAAGTTGTTTCAACTTTAATTAAAATTATATAGTTTTTCATTATCATTTAGTTTCCATCATGTCTGTAAATCATAGGTTCTGGCCTTGTTTTATGTGACACATACAATTATTATTTTGACTTTTTCCTTCTTCTTCAAAATAGACCTGCAAGATATGGTTCATGTCCAAGGGAAAACTGTTAAAGCATAATAGCTTTGAAATACACAAGGTAAGACATAGCACACACATGAAAATATTGATAATAAGCAGGTTACTTGTTACTGATGTTCATCATTACTGTTTAAAATATATACAGCTTTGTGTTGCCATCTGTCTGCTAGTGCATCCATGCATGCGTTACTGCACTTGCATTGAAGGGCATCATGTTACTTCTACAGGAGCAAAGGGTATTTAATTCTAATACAAACACGTGCCTGTCCGAATGCAAGAGCACAACAGATTATTCAGTGTCCAGCCCCCTTAAGCTGTGATACAGCCTTTCCATGCATGCTCCGATTCCACCACACCCACCAAGGGTAATAGAATAGGACATGTGCAGGCTTGAAGCACCAACAGCAGGTTCCCAATGATGCCTCATATTACAGATCTATCAAATATATATTGCTCTATACAGTCTTTGCATTGATACCGCTGTATCATGTAAATATACATAGGTTGTAAATTGCAAGAAGTAAAGAAGAACCATACATACATTAGATAGAAATCATCATCTAAGCAGCCATATTTCTGGGAGGATACACTCACGGTGGAGTTGGGATGTTGGTTTTCCACTACAAGACAGTATAACCCATGGAGTGCACTATAGTGGATAGGTGTATGTCTGGTAGCAGAACAAGGTACAAATGGCACTTTGCACACAACCAGCACATTCAGCTTCCCATTAAAAATGTATAATTACACATAATATGTGGTATTGCATAAGTAGTTCTGTTCCAGTTCATGACACTTTAAGGAGCTGGGGTTTCCCATTCGGGAAAGCTCTGCTTAGTCCACATTACACAATCCCAGAACAATTGAACTGACAAAGTAGGCCATGCACTATGGACTAATAAGTTAAGAAAGTGTATTTCAGTAAATAAAACCATCTAGCAGTAGATGACCTCCAATATCCTCAGCATGTCAAAAAACAGATTTGAGCTGTTTATCTCCTTGCTGGGAGGAAGTGCTCAAAGCCATTTCACCAGTTTGTGGGCAATCCTATGTGACATATTGGAAAGGGTTGTGCACCACATTCACAAATGCCACACTTTCCTATTGGTGGACACAGTTATGCAAATTGATGACATCATCACATTCATATTGTTGACTGAAAATAGCTTGCTTCCAGTATTTGTATCAATTTTAAAAGAACAGATTTTTTTTTTCTTCATTGCCTACATATCTGTTGTGTGTTTTGGTGACAGAGTCCCTTTTAATATATCTTATTGGTGAAAATTATCTATTATTTGGAATGACCGGTTATCCAAAATAGTTCTGGTCCCAAGGAATTTGGATAAGGGATAGTCAAGCTGTAATGTACATTAGAACAACTAGATATAATCCTTCACAAGAGTAAAATGAACCCATGAGAAATCCTTTCTGCTCTCGTCCAAATATATATATTTTTTTTTTACTGATTTTTATGCTTTAGGCTCAGATTTTGAATTCATATCTTATCATTCTATAATATAAACATTGTTTGTTTTTACTCTGAATGTAGATAATAAAAAAAATAATCCTATACATTCTGTTACCAGAAGTGCAAGCAAATGTCTAAATTGTGATAGAATTTTTTTAATGCTTATGTGGAGTCTCCTGTTTTATTTCTTGATTTGCAAATTACACATTTCACATTGAAAAGCAGTTAATTTAGTTGCCTATAAAATTTTGTCATAGCTTTTATTTTTAGTCAACTGCCTGTTTTCTAGGACTAAAACTAAATAAAGTTCATAGGACTAAAACTATGACTAAAATTCATTGCAATTTTTGGCAACTGACTAAAATGTTAGGGAGGGACTATTGGATTTTACCTATTTGGACTTCTGGTTCCCTCTGCCAAAGCCCAGTCCCCTGACTCTATCTGCAGCTGGATTGGCTGAGACTCAGGCTCTCCATGTGCCAATCTGCCCCCTGGAACAATGCCCTGCAAACTACAGAGGAAGAGAATACTCTTCCATCGGATTCACCTGGTACTGTCACATGAGTGTTTCCCCTCCCATCTCCCTAGCAAGTTAACTTAATACTGTGTAACAGGCTTCTCAGACCTGTTCCCTCCCTCACTGCATGAGATTTGGTCAACTAAAATCTACTGGAGATTTAGACTGACTAAAACAATTTGGATGACTAAACTAAAATGGCATTTTAGTCAAAACACTGACTAAAACTAAATCAAAATTTGCCTTCAAAATTAATACTGATCTGGTGGCTCAGGTTATAAACAGGAGACTCCACAGATTTGTTTAAAACACATTTTTCACTTAATCTAAGCATTTGCCAAAGTTTTGCACACCCCACACATTCCCCCCGCCCCCCCCCTCTATATTCTCAGTATCAGCAATGTTCATGCGAGTCCATTTTTAGACTTTTTAGACATTTCATAGAATTTTAACAACACCCTGTATAGATAGTGAGCGTAAAATACCCCAAAAATATAATGGGCACATTAAGATTAATACAATACTGTTTGAATATGCATGCTATGATTAGCCCAGCACAAGATATCTTTTAGTAAAGCAATTATTTCTGTTAGAGTTCCCATTTTAAAGTTTTTCTTGCTTAGCGATTACCTGATCCACTATGACTCTTTTAATCCGAGATGGACAAATCCTAAAATCCATATTGCTGGTTCCTAATTTTTGTTTGATAGCGTTACCTAGAAACCTATTGACGTAACACCAACCTGGCTTCTAAATTGTTTTTTTGGTAGGCTGACTCCTGAATTGGTCTCTTTGACTCCTAATGTCCGCTCACTAAGGCAAATACATCTTGTAAACAAGGAAATCATCCTTTGAAATGCAAATGTTACTCTGGCTGAAGTGGTGAATTTCGAACCACAATGTCCATCGCCTTTTCTCCTCACAGCTCTTAAATTAATCCATCCAAGTCTTGCAACATTTTGCAGCAAATGTATAAAATTGCAATAATGTGTTTTTTAAAAATTTAATTTGAAAAGCATTTTACTCCTCAAAAAGTGTAAATGAATATTTTTGCCTTCACTCTGTTTAATTACTTGTTTTATGTTCTGTATTGCGATGTTTGTTTGTTTGTTTGTTTTTAATAAAACAAAGAAACTGAATATATACTTTTTTTTTCTTTCTTTTTTGAAGATGAAAGAGGCAATGATACAAGTTGAGTTGGGTTAGTATAACAATATTGCTATCTTCAATACTGTTACACATGTTGACAAACATTTTTACACCATATGATCTGAAATAATAAAACTGCTTATATTTTATCAAGCCACTTACTATGGTGATATTATTTATGCCCTGGCATGCAGGTATTGCCTCTCTTGGTGTGTGCAAGCTTGAATCTCATACTTAGCCCCAATGTTGATGTAGAGCACCAGTGAGGACTTCATATCCTGTGACCCTGCATTAAAACATTTTCATAACCGGATAGCAAACAAACTAGTCCTTCACCTACTTCTGTTGACCATAAATTATAAAGATAGTTGCCCCTGCATCTCATTGCCAAACTAGGAAAACCATACTTCCTTCTCTAAGCCAACTTTAGGTGATGTCACAATGACCAGTTTGCCTGACATGTGCAAGGCGTGTACATATAGTGTAAAAAATGTGTCTTATCTGGAGCGCTAACATAAAAAAGTGCAAAACATATAAATGAAACAATGTGATAAATAAAAAGATACTTGCATATTAGAAAACGTCTTGAACAGCCTTCTTCTTTCTGAAGTCCAGACTCAGTCCAAGGTGTGTGGGTGTATATAGAGTGTGTCCATATACCTGTATAGTTATACCAGTCAGACTATGGTAAAGGATCGCTTCTATCAGCATATCGTTTCTATTGACATAGAAAGTGGCATAGTTGAATTTCCAAAAGTATGGGTATAATTTACAAATGTAACAATTTAAATTGCCTGACCTCTAATATTAAGTAAAGTAACATTCCAACAGTATTTGTGTGGTTTTTTTTGTTTGTTTGTTTTTTTTTTTTGCTAGAATGCCTTCTCTTTTTCAATATAGTTAGTATTTTGTAGTGCATTAGGCTTATGTCTCTGTTCTTAACATAATACTCCATTTTCGTGATATGTATGGTTTGTATAGTTATGTATGCTTAAAAAGACAAGTTATGGTTTTCAATTATCAAAGTGACCATATTATCTATAGATTGCCCTTAATATACCGGTAACACTTTGTTTATACTGTCATTTCTACAAAATCATTTAAAATATCTTTTGTTATGCAGAGCGACTCATTGACGAATTCACCAAAACTGGTAAATACAGTACTTCTTTTTTTTTATTTTTTTTTTTTTTAGACTAGTAAAAATTAATTTTCTAAGTGTTAGAGATGCATTCTGTTTGTTGTTGATGCTAAAGTGTTAAGAAAGAGTAAGGAATTGTGTGGGCAGTATATAGAATACAGAGATCCGGATATATGCAGAAAAGCTGTGCACTGAAAGAATGTACTTAGTCATGTTGGCAGTTCTGCAAGTAAATTGCAATTAGACTGTTTTTGTTTTTTACAAATAAATATTAATAAGAAAGTGTACATTAAGATGGATTTCTGTATGTTTGTTGTGTATCCTGAGAATTATTATGCAACTTAAAATGACACAACTATAGTTTTTTATTTATTTATTTTTAATCTTATTGAACTTTTTAGTAACAGTTGGTGATACTGAACCGTTCTGAGACTGAGTGCCTAATCTTTTGGTGCATGACTAAGTTAATGCTCTCAAAATGCTGTCTTGCTTCTTATTACTTTAGTTTGTTGATATCCCTGTTTGTTACTCTTGTTCTATCTTGCTCTCCTCCATGGGTTCTGTTCACTAATAAACGAACTGTGATGTATTTACAAAAAACAGACATTAGTAACTGAATTGTAAAGATAAGCAAGTTGGAGACTTTTTTTTTTTTTTTTTTCCTCCCTTTCCCTAGTGACTGGTAAGGAAAGCCATCAAACCTTGGCTTACTACTTGTAAATTATATTCTTCTCACAGTGATCTCTTTCAAGATACATTGATTAAATGAGTCGACTTACCCTCCCACCTGACACATTGGAATCTGTTTTAAAACTTCTAAAGGTTGCGAGCCTTCAAATTCTAATATTTGCTGGAATATAAAGAGGGGGTTTTCAGAGCAAATACTCTAGAAAGAGTGACTGTGCCTTATATTTGAAGTTGCCTTGTAATTGGACCTCAAATAAGCTGTACAATTACAAGGCTGAGTTCCAGGATCCCAGCAGACCTGCAGAGACCTGGATCTCCCTAAGCATCACGCCATCTGTGCACTCAGCCTGAGCAAGACCTCCTTTCTGGCTGTCTCAAGCTGCCAGGGTGTCTTCGGAGGTCATGTGACCTCCCCACTGATCAAATTCGCAGGCATCGCAATAATGCGGCAGAGTCATGTGGGTGCAATGGCAAGTCGCCTGGTTGCAATGTGGGTGCAATATGGCTGTAGTGGCAAGTTTTGCGTGTGCAATCAGCTATAATGTGAGTGCTGTGACAATTCCTCTGGGTGCTGCAATGTAGTGGTGTGGCAAGTTGGATGGGTGCAATGGCAAGTGATGTGGGACAATGTAAGTTTAAAAAAAATTGCATTTCTTCAATAACATTTTTATGATGGAAAAAACATTTACGTATGAAGCTGTATTTACTAGCAGATCTTTTTTTTTCCCTAGAGTCACCTTTATATTTAGCTTCTTTCTTTTTTTCACAAACATCCAAAGTTTGGTGGGAGCCTCCTTATAATCATGGTTATCTATGAAATGTGATGCATATATTTATTAAAGAATACATTTTGCAATCGCCATTTAAATTGTGCTTAAAGTTTTTAATTGGTCTTGTAAGACTGAAAGGCTGAGGTGACCCTGATAGGAATTGAAGCTGCAACCCCAAGGCCTGAACAGACGAAACCACTGGTGTATCAAGCCACAGAGCGATCTTATAAGAGTAGATCAATGACTTTTTTTTTTAAAAAATTCTCTCTTGTAGGATTTTCTGTAGCTGACAAAGTGAACAGGTAAATTCATACATTAGTGACTGACTAGTTTGATTACTGGTGCTATGTAAAATGAATTATCTGCTATACATTGTATTTCTTTTTTCTCAGTGACTCTCCATGTGCAAGTATACCTGCTTCAAGTAAACGTGTTGAAAGGGTGAATATAGTACATTGAAGGAACTGGGCTGTGGCTTAGCCTTTTTATTTGTTAAAGTGCTATTGCAGATGTTAGAAAAATGGCAGGGCCTTACATGTTTCACATTCCCTAACTCATTCTAGGACAACATGCCTTTTTAAATTGGACTATGCCATTTTATTTGAGATCAATGATTAGTTGTTTTTTGTTTTGGTGGGGGGGGGGGGGGTGTTTCTAGTTATCAGTAGTTTGTGATGGTCATTGTTGTTTTTATATGTATGTAGCTACAGTATGATTCTGTATTATCACGTTTCTCTATCTTTATGCTTGCAGAAGGTCGACAAAGACTGTATATTCCCTTTAAAAACTAATACCGACCTGATACATTACTTGGTAAGTGTTTTAGTCTAGGAGGTATATTTTGGTGGGCTTCCTCCTATACAACGCGTTTCACCTATTTTTATTAGGCTTCAATCTGTGTCTGATGTTGGAACATCGTATCCATTTGTAGCAGTTTTTTCATGAAAGTACTCTTCTGAATACCTTTAGCATTACATTCATTGCTGGCAAGGTGTACAGTGTGAGAAGATTTTAAGTTAGAGATTAGGGAGAGGTAACTTTTTAGAGAGAGAAAAAAAAAAATGCTAGGTTTTCCCAAAGGGAATCCTCTGCCTATACAGGTTGAGTATCCCTTATCCAAAATTCTTGGGACCAGGTTCATTTTGGATAACCGATCATTTTCACCAATTTTAACATACTTAACATGGCAGATTCAGCACTCAAGTCACACTTTTTATTTTTTATTTATTCTTAGTTCTTCAGCTGTATGTATTTAATACTTTATTTTCTGATTTTAGGAGGACATTGAGATTCAATCTGAAGCTGATGTTACATTTGTCCTACATGCCATGAAGACCATCACTGATGCATTAAAACAATACCAGGATAAATGTGCCAGGGCTGAGGTAATTATTTTTATATCCTGAAGTCAATATATAGTGGGCAGTGGTAACAGTATACAGGAATGATATTGTGTAGTCACCACTGATGTCCCTTTTCAGTGGCTAAATATTGTCTTCAAGGTTTCTCCCTGAAATGTGTGTCCACAAGTTACTTTTTCTTCTTGGTTATGGAATAAATTGGTGTTGCCAATACAATTTTTAGATATGTTTCTTGTGCACTTGTATTGTTTTTTGTTTTATTCTGTCAGTTCAAATTATGTGTGGGTTATTTATAAAGATAATTTCTGGGGCAGTGTTTTAACGAAATCTAATTGGCAAGAACCTTACACTGGTTTCCCTGGTTACTAGAATATATATATATATATACACACACACACACACATACAAAAAAATTTAAAATATAGTGGTACTCACTGATTTTAACTTTTTTGTATATATTATTCCAAAATAGAAAATATTTATTAGTAGATAAATTATGATGGTTTTTCTACTAATATATATTTTCTGTTTTGAAGTACAGGTTGAGTATCCCTTATCCAAAATGCTTGGGACCAGAAGTATTTTGAATAACTGATCATTTTCACCAATAAGATGTATTAAAGCCCCTCAGCAGTAATATCAATGCAAATACTGAACAGAGGCATCGTTGGGAACCTTCCGTTGGTGAGTCAGGCCTGCACATTTACCATTGTATTACCCTTTGTGGGGAAATCTGAGCATAGAAACATAGAGCATGCATGGAAAGGCTATATCACAGCTTAAGGGGGCTGGATACTGAATAAACTGTTTTTAGCTTACATTCTGACAAGTGGGTGTGGAATTTGCAACTTTGATAAAATTCTAAAAAGTGCTTCGATAAAGGATCAATTTGGAAAACTGATTTCTGGATAAGGGTTTTTAACCTGTAAAAGACTTGTGAGTGTCACATTTTTGAACTTTTTTTTTTTTTTTTCCCTGTATATTCTTTTCATTGACATACATCCATTTTGCCCCTTATGCTTGGGTCCACCAGCAATTTTTTGTAGCATAGCACCTGTTTGACTTATGTCTTTTACTGTGAAAGGATAAGAAGTGATAAAAGAAAGCCATAGACCGATAAGACAAGGCACCAAAAAAAAAAAGTTTTTTTTTGTATTGTTTCTTTAAAAGAGCTGTTGATTTTTGTAGCTCACAAGTACTAGGATGCTATTCATACACCTTAGTGCTTGGACAGTTCTCCTGTATTGAAAATTTGTCTTTTCCTTTTAGAAATCCGCTACAGTCCATAAAAGGGACATTTCAACAACTGAGCAGTTTCCAGAAGGTCTGTTTACAATCTAATATTTATGAGAGAGCGAGAGCTGATGCCCCAGTAATATGCCACAGTTTAATTGCCCAGTAATATGCCAGTCTCATTGCCCTGTAATATGCCACAGTTTAATTGCCCAGCCTGATCTCCCAGTAAAATTCCAGTCTCATTGCCCAGTAATATGCCCAGCCTGATCCCCCAGTAATATGCCCAGCCTGATCCCCCAGTAATATGCCCAGCCTGATCCCCCAGTAATATGCCCAGGCTGACCCCCTAGTAATATGCCAGTCTCATTGCCCAGCCTCATTGCCCAGTAATATGCCAGCCTCATTGCCCAGTAATATGCCAGTCTCATTGCCCAGTAATATGCCCAGCCTGACCCCCCAGTAATATGCCAGTCTCATTGCACAGTAATATGCCCAGGCTGACCCCCCCAGTAATATGCCAGTCTCATTGCCCAGCCTGATCCCCCAATAATTTGCCAGTCTCATTGCCCAGTAATTTGCCAGTCTCATTGCCCAGTAATTTGCCAGTCTCATTGCCCAGTAATATGCCACCACCACCCTCCTCCCCCCTTCCTCCCTGCCCCAGTACTCACCTGCTCTACGTCTCCTCCGTGCACCAGGTTTGTTCATTTTGATTAAAGTTTTTTTGAAAGAAAAAAAAACTCCTCCGCTCCGTCTGTGAGCTGAGCTCACAGCAGCCTGTTACCAGCCCTGTCACGCGTCCTGCCTGCTTCTAGCAGACGCGTGTGGCAGGGATGGCTACAGCAGGCTGATGTGAGCTCAGCTCACAGACTGAACTGTGCGGGTCACGTGTACTCGATTCTGTGTAAAAATAAACTTCTCTTTTTGTGATAATGAATGGTAACAACATATGATGTGTTTATAAGCAACGGAGTGCACATAAAATAATTCCCATCTTTTACTAATGTATGTATATATAATTTTTTTTTTTTTTTTAACAAAGTAGCCAGCACTTCAGGCAGGAAGCGTTCTCCATCACCCTTCAGTGAGAAACCTATTTCAAAGAAAACAAAAGCTGACTCTCCACCCTCTTCTGATGAAGATACACCACACAGTGTTCACGAAGAAAACCTAGTGTGCTCAGACACGTCATCCATTGAACATAAAGTTATAGCGTATTTCTTTGGGAACCGAAGTAACTTGGATATTGAAGAAGTGGTTTCTACACTTTCTAAAATCAATCCATCCAAAGGTACTGGGAACTATTTATGATTTTTTGTATCTACATATTTCTCAAATTTTTCTTTTGTTAATTTTTGGTCATATACAGCCAGCAGAGAGGTTTCCAGCTTTGTATTTTGTATTGTATCTGTCCAGGATCCTTCTAGATCTATATGGTTTTTGTATTTGTTGCTACAAGGAAGTTTTAAACTAAAACTAAGAAAACGGTCCATAAATGAAGAGATCATGGGCTCTGCTTTCTTTTAACTCCAAAGTGAAATCACCCTCCCCGTGCAAAACAAAGTGATCAAGCAAAATAAAAACCAGCGAAAATGCAGCTTCCCACAAAATACTCCTCGGGTATTCTTAAATAGCAACACAAAAAATAAGGGAGCACAAAAACATGGACGAGAAAAACAAAGTATGACAGTGTAACACCATACAGTGTTACAACAAATAAGGGAGCACAAAAACAAAGTATCGTAGTGTGTTTCTTTTAACTCCACATAGGCACTGACTAAATAATAAGCGCTCTGAGTGGAAAGTAATCCAGCAATTGCTCATCAGGCCCCTTCATATGATCACTATAGCAGACATACTGTGATCAACCAAGTGCATGGCAAATTGTAATTGTCAGCAATAAATTAAGTTGTGTTTAATTGAATCACAGTACCACACCTGAATTCAATAATCTATTCAGAACGACCCTTTTTTCCCCACAAATGTTTGTAAATGCAGACTGCATGGCTAGATGATTCATTTTATACACCTGTGACACAAAGGAGTCCGCAGCACCTGAATTCAATAATTAATAGGCGTGTCCCAATACTTTTTGACCATTTAATGTAGATCAGAGTTTCCTAAACCTGTCCTCAGGACCCCCCAACGGTCCAGGATTTAGGGATTACCTAGTTGTATTTAATTAAGAATATGTACACCTGGTGTGGTTCCCTAACCATTAAGCAACCATACCAGGTGTTCTACATATTCTTATTTAAATACAACTGAGTAATCCCTAAATCCTGGACCGTTGGGGAGGTCCTGAGGACAGGTTTGAGAAACACTGATGTAGATAGTACGCGTGCTATTGCTGATTTTGTCTAGTGTCAAACAACTTTTTTTTTTTTTTTCCCCAAATCCAGGTATAAATATTGAAGCTGCTGTACAGATATTAACAGAAACTGGACGCTTAAAATTGCAATCTACTCGAGTCGTCTGCTCCACACAATATACTTAGCCAACTGTATTTATTTAAAAAAAAATTAATTAAATTTTTGCTTTTTGGATAGACTCCATTACCCCTATAAACTGTCACGATTAAATGTCTACATATGAATAGAAGATGCTTTTCATGTCAATACTTGTGTATAAACCTGCTTGGAATAACGTCACATGATCCCACTATTATTGTAGCCACAGTAGTAACATCTATTGAGATTTCATTGTCTACCAGTCTAAAAGAACAGTGGGAAATTAGGGTAGTTGTAGTTTTTCAGGAGCTGGAGGGCTGTAGTTAGACACTGTCCTAGCACATGGAATGTCCAATGTACAGTGCTTTGTAAGAATATAGATTTCCTTGTTTTTTGTATTTTTTTTTGTTTTAACCACTGAGATCATAGTTGCTTATTAGCTTTTAGGGGAACTATTTTGCACACAGACCAACCATTTCCACATACACCAAGGAAAGTCACTTCTATATGAGGACATATATTATTTATTGCTACAAGGAAGTTCTACAATGTAAAATAAAAACAATCTATAAATGAAAAGCTTTTTAGTACCATGTCTTCCTTGACGTGATAGTTTTTATATTGGTATTCAGTCAGTGCCATCCAAGCAAATGGGTGCAGCAAGTGCTGATCAGGCCAACCCCAGCACATATAATTAGTATGACAGCCAATCGGTGATCACATCATGTTAGCGGGCAAACAAATTGCTCAAAAAAACAGAGGAGGGGGAAAAAGACTGTAAGGAGTTCCTAACCTTTTTGAGTTCGAGTGTGTTTTGCAAATACACATAAGCACTGTTGTTTTTTTTTTCCAGTGAGGAGATGGGTGGAAGGGACTTTCAATACCGTATTTGCTAGAATGTAAGACCTCAAAGGTTAGGGGGAAGAGAGCCAGCCTTTTGGGTGGGGTAGGGGGGGGGCGGAGCCAGCATTGGGCAAGTCTGGGGGAGGAAGGGTTGGAGAGGCAGCATTGGCACATATAAAAAAAAAAAAAAATAATAATTTCTTGTTTTTAATTCCTTTTTATCACATTTTTTATTAAATATGAAAAAGCTATTTACATGTAAATATATACAAGTTAAACTTTTTTCCTATAGGGTAGTCTTATATTCAGGCTTTTAGTTTTTTTTCCTAAAGGAATATCCAAACTTTGGGGGGTTGTATTATAAACAGGGTCGTCTTATATTCAAGTAAATATGGTAGATTTCTTTGGTTTTCAGCTCAAACAATTTTTTGACTTTTAGTCAAATAGCATGGAACAAGATTATGATTGCATCTTCCTTGGAGCATTTGGTTCTGGAAATTGCCATGGTTGGGTTGGCAGTGTGCTAGTGATAGCAAGGAACACTGTGAAACAAGTGGTGAGTTGGACATACATAATTTTGGTTTCATACAAAATATTACTCCATAGGAACTGGAATACAGAATACTAGTGTATCATGCTTTAACCCCTTCGTGACGCAAGGTGCTTGCGTCCCAAACGACGCAAGCACCAAAACGTCACGATTGGTTCCTGGTAGCCAGGAACACTCCGGCAGAGGCTCAATCAGGGTCTTCATAGACCCTGTGGGTCCCTGCAAAAAAAAATCGCAAGACCTCCGGACATCACGTGTGAAGTCACGGAGCGTGCCTGAACCCGGAAGTTCGGGCATGGAACGATTTGGAGAAATGTAGCCGGTGCTTGCTTTGAGCACCGGCTACATTTCCCCTGTCAGACTGAGGCCACTCAAAGTGGCCTCATCTGACAGGTGGGATCCCACGATGAGCTGTTTAAAACAGGACATACTATGCCATTGTAACGACTTTAAGACACTTAAAGTGAGGACGGCATAGTACGTCCTAACCTCATTAAGGGGTTAAAACCATGATCTTTTGACGAACGGACGAGGGAAGAGAGAAAATCAAAGAACAGACCTAGAAAAAATTTTCTATCTTTCCAACTCTATTAACAAATGATTTTTGCAGTTCATCTTTTAGCAAATAGACCAATCTATTTGCGTGTGTCTAGAACGGTTTCTAAACTGGTTGGTTGGTGTGGAGTGGGTCACGATCATGTGCTTCAGATTTTGAGTGGGAGGGAAGAATGATGACTTACCACATGAAGCCTGCCAAAGGTGGTGGTGTTTCGATAGTACCACTGATCTCTTTCAGAAACCCCTCTAGGTTTAGGAAAAATCTTGAGGCTTCACCCTTTACTTTAGCTACAGTTTAAAAATTCCACCTTGTGAAGAATCCCTGTTTTTTTTTTTTTGTTTAATGTTTTTTGAACAGTGCAAATATATATACATTGTGGAATATTGTACAAATTGATTTGTGGAATAAATGTTTCGGAAATTAAATTATTTTTGGGTCGTGACTTAACAACTAAGGAAAAATGCAGGTCCTGAGGTAAACAGGTTGAGAACCACCACCATCTGTTAGGTCCTGACCTAAAAGTGGGTCGCATATACGGTGCTTTATCAAAAATCTCTTTTGATTGGGGGAAGAAACGATGACTGTCTGACTGGCGCCATTGTATGGATAGTGCCACTGATATCTCTTCTAGTAACCCCCTTAGGTGTAGGAAAAAGCTGACGCTTCATGGTTTACTTTAGAGATACAATTTCATAATTCGACTGAGATGGGTGAAGTTTGGGCTTGATGCGACAGATACATGGCAGCGAGTGTTTAATGTACCTCTCTATGTGAGAGTGACTTCTCAGCTCTGGTCCAGCTGAAGACAAAATATAGGAACAAAATGGATAGAGTTGCATTGTCTACCATTACCCCAGACTTAACACTTATCGTGGGCAAAATGCATCCCCATTAGTTCTAATTATTCTCAAATTTTTATTAATGGGTTTTTAGCTCAATAGCACTTTCATTTTCACTTGCACTGCGATTATTGCACCATTAATTTTTTGAAGCCATGTTTTTTTTGTTTCATCTTGTGAACAGTGCATATATACATTGTAAAATACTGTACAAATTCAATTCTGGAATAATTTAATAAACTTATTTTTGGGTCATGACTTAGTGGCTAATGACAAATGTGGGTCCCGAGGTTAGACAGTACCACTGCTCTAGGAGACACCCTTATGTTGTAAGTATCTCTTATCAATTCATTAAAAGTGGATCTATTCATATGTTGTAGCACAGAACACAGCTACTTAAAAGAAAAACAAAACCGTAATTTAAGCACAATTTACACATTTATTAAAAACGACTAAACCTTTGAGGAAATAAATGTATACTGAAGACTTTTTTTTTATTATTATTTTTTTATTGTGATGTTTTCATCTTCCCTTTGTTGCTTAAATGTTTCATCAGAGTTGTAACATGAATTCCTATAGAAAGGAAAAAAAAAACAATTTATGTAATACTGAGCTTTTCTCAATATGGATAATTTTAAATCAAAATACAAAGCTTAAAAAAAATTCTTCCTCAATAATATATATCATTTATTTCCACGCCACGTCACAGGAGCCAAAAACCCACCCATTGTCCACAACACACATACATGCACACACCTAGTGCTTCGCAGTGGCGTAGCGTGGGTTGTCAGCACCCGGGGCAAGGCAAGTAATTTGCGCCCCCTAACCCGTGGATTTTAGCACTCGAGTCTCTTCTACTAGATTAGTTAAAGAAACCCTTACCCCCCAAGCACATGTATTGTTTGTTATGAAAATACTTATGTAATTAAAGTAAAATGCATCTAAATACAAGTTTATTTTCCAACACTTTATTGAGTGCGAACATGCATTACACACATTCTCCACATTTTCAGCAGGTCTATGAATACAAATATACACATGTAGTAACCTAGCATGGGCCATGCTATTATATGTCGTCTCACAACCATCGTAAACGACAAACAATATCAAGAACAAAAACTAAACATCAAAATGGAACCATACCCTGGAGATGATCCAAGACTGGGCTAGATGGAGCCAACTTCCTCAATCCTGTACCTCTAATGTTACCCCCCCCCCCCCCCCCACACACATATATGCCATAATTGTTGTGCCATTCAGATGCCAGTAATATTGTAACTTTCGGATGCCAGTAATATTGTGCCAGTCAGAGCCCAGTAATATTGTGCCAGTCAGAGCCTAGTAATATTGTGCCAGTCAGATGCCTGCAATATTGTGCCAGTCAGATGCCTGCAATAATGTGCCAGTCAGATACCAGTAATATTGTGCCAGTCAGATACCAATAATATTGTGCCAGTCAGATACCAGGAATATTGTGCCTGTCAGAGCCCAGGAATATGGTGCCTGTCAGATGCCTGTAATATTATGCCAGTCAGATGCCTGTAATAGTGTGCAGTCAGAGGCCAGGAATATTGTGCCAGTCAGATGCCTGTAATATTGTGCCAGTCAGAGGCCTGTAATATTATGCCAGTCAGATGCTTGTAATAGTGTGCCAGTCAGAGGCCAGGAATATTGTGCCAGTCAGAGGCCTGTAATATTGTGCCAGTCAGATGCCTGTAATATTATGCCAGTCAGATGCCTGTAATATTGTGCCAGTCAGAGCCCAGTAATATAGTGCCAGCCAGATGCCTGTAATATTATGCCAGCCAGATGCCCAGTATTATTGTGCCAGCCAGATGCCCAGTAATATAGTGCCAGTCAGATGCCCAGTATTATTGTGCCAGTCAGATGCCCAGTATTATTGTGCCAGCCAGATGCCCAGTAATATAGTGCCAGTCAGATGCCCAGTATTATTGTGCCAGTCAGATGCCCAGTATTATTGTGCCAGCCAGATGCCCAGTAATATAGTGCCAGTCAGATGCCCAGTAATATAGTGCCAATCAGATGCCAAGTAATATAGTGCCAATCAGATACCCAGTAATATAGTGCCAATCAGATGCCCAGTAATATAGTGCCAATCAGATGCCCAGTAATATAGTGCCAATCAGATACCCAGTAATATAGTGCCAATCAGATGCCCAGTAATATAGTGCCAGATGCCAAGTAATATAGTGCCAATCAGATGCCCAGTAATATTGTGCCAATCAGATGCCCAGTAATATAGTGCCATTCAGATACCCAGTAATATAGTGCCAATCAGATACCCAGTAATATTGTGCCAATCAGATACCCAGTAATATAGTGCCAATCAGATACCCAGTAATATTGTGCCAATCAGATACCCAGTAATATAGTGCCAGTCAGATACCCAGTAATATAGTGCCAATCAGATGCCCAGTAATATTGTGCCAATCAGATACCCAGTAATATAGTGCCATTCAGATACCCAGTAATATAGTGCCATTCAGATACCCAGTAATATAGTGCCAATCAGATACCCAGTAATATTGTGCCAATCAGATACCCAGTAATATAGTGCCAGTCAGATACCCAGTAATATAGTGCCAGTCAGATACCCAGTAATATAGTGCCAATCAGATTCCCAGTAATATTGTGCCAATCAGATACCCAGTAATATAGTGCCAATCAGATACCCAGTAATATTGTGCCAATCAGATACCCAGTAATATAGTGCCAATCAGATACCCAGTAATATTGTGCCAATCAGATGCCCAGTAATATAGTGCCAGTCAGATACCAGGAATATTGTGCCAGCCAGCCCCCCCCCCCCCCCCCGTAATTACATGAAGCGGCTCCGTGTCCCCCGCCGGATGTCTCCTCCGTGCAGTCTTCCCTCTTGCACGGAGGAGGGAAGCAGACACCGGATGTGACGCGACGTCACATCCGGCGTCAGTTTTTTTTTTTTCCGGCCGTCGCATCCATCGGATGCTGCTTGCCGGAAAAAAGCGTTCACAAGCGCAATGCGCTGTGAACGCGGCAGCAGGGGCTGGGGGCCCACGGGACAGCTGCCTTGGGGCCCCCCAGGAGTAAATGGGCCCAGGGCAGCTGCCCCGTTTGCCCTGCGTTAAAGACGGCCCTGGCGGCCACGCGGCCGCATAGGGCTAGTGCGCCCCCCCAGATATTGCGCCCGGTGCGGCCGGCCCCCCCTGCACCCCCCACGCCACTGGTGCTTCGTACCCTTTCTTTCCAGTAACGTTTCTGGTCAAGTGCAGTATTGCGCATATGGTATGCCCAGAAACTGTAAATAAAAAGCCACCGGGTGGAGCTAACTATTGGTCTAGCTGAGGATTGTGGGAACCAAATCAGCCAGGGGTTCCAAAACTTACATATGTGGAGGAACAGATAATGGTCAGCCTTCACTGCCCATAAAACTAGGTGTTAACAGTAATTCTCAGCCAAGCATTTGGGGGCAGCTACAGTACTGAGGGGTAACTAGTAGGCCAACAGATAAGGTCTGCACTACAGTTCCCTTGATGCTCAGCGAGTTAGGCATCATGGGGGCTGCAGTTAACAACTTGTGTCAAATGTTAGGGTATTAATGCTTTCCTCTCTCTTGTTCCAACTTTCTGGCAGCTGAGATTAAAGAGCAATCACAGCTCACATAGTCTCATTTTAACCCCTTCACGCCGGATGGTGCTTTGGTCCTTAACGACCAAAACCCAATCCAGCTCCGTTGTGTTCCTGGCCCAGATCAGTTTGTGCAAATCAGGGACCCGATTAGGGTCTCTATAGATCCTGTCGGTCCCCGCCGACATCCCGCGATACTTCATATAACCTGTGATGGGGGCGTGCCGCGAACTGCAGGGATGGCTACATTTCCTAGGTCAGGCTGAGGCTACTCAAAGCAAGTCCAAGGGGAATCTATGCTGTCCTTTGAGTGTCAGCTACATTTTCTGTGTCAGAGTGGCCTCACCTGACAGTGGGGACCCCGTTGGAAGTCCCTGCAGCAGGGTCTGCACACAGCTCATTGCGTGGGGCCGCGATGAGCTGTTTAATACAGAACGTTCTATGCCGTCCTCCAGGCACTAAAAAGAAGAAAAGCATAGAACAACCTACAAGTGGGAAGGGGTTAAATAAAAATAAGCGCATGTGAACTGCCCCTTAAAAGGACTAGATAAAGATGTGCTTGTATTTAAAGTGCACCCACAAAAGCATGGGCTCAATAGAATCCAATGCAATGTAAAATAAAGCAGGTGAGTGTCCTTGTTTATGGGGTGCAAACCTCAATCCATAGGAGCTTTGCATCATCTCTCAAGAGCCACAGGCACACAAGGGTTACCACATCGCACATTATGGTGGTCAACATTAAGCGTTACTAAACAGAGTGTCCAAACAATGGCTTATTAATGGGTCTCTGCAATGCTGTACTAGATGATCTTCATATTGATATTACCGCTGAGAGCTGGGTTCGTAGTTGCTGCATGTTTCAATGTAGAAAGCACCTCTGGAACTTCCATATCCTTTACAGTTTCAAAGAAATATGCAATGGCCTCATTTTTGGCAATGGAACCTAATGTGCCGGTGTCCTTTTGTCTTCTCATAGATGCTCTATCAGGCTTGGCTATTTGTGGCCTTTTTTCGGTGGTCTTTGTCTTGTTAAGTTGAGGTACAGGAAGCCACTTGTTATGTTTGTGTTTAAAATCTGAAACAACAAACTGACTTATTTCTCCCAGAATTGTGAAACAATAACCTAATGAATATTTAATTTCAAAGTAGAGCCCTAAGCCACCTAGAACAAATACAGTTTTCACATTAACACAGGGCTTGACAAATTAGATTTAAAACTAGGAGCCAGCTGAAAACTTTAGGAGCCAGTACCAAACGCTGTGTAACAAAGAAAAAGGCTTGGGTCCCAGTCCATAAACATATATAAATGACATACACTTATGGATACACCCCATTTTCACACATGCTAATGCACACACAAGCTAACACACATATATGCACAAATCACTTGCTCACCCACAAATACACACACATACCTAAATGCTGACACACACTAACACATTATTTCACTCTTACATACATGCACAAACACATTAATATCCACTTAAATGCCAACATACACACTAATATGCTGATACACACACTAACACATGCAGACACAAATAAATACATACATACATACATACATACATACACACTAACACATGCAGACACAAATACATACAGTAACACATGATTTCACTCCTACATACATGCACAAACACATTCATATCCACTTAAATGCCAACACACATTTACACAGGTCACACACACACTGAGATACACTAACACATGCTGTCACAATTATATACACACTCTAAAAAGCTGATACACACACACTAACATATGCAGACACAAATACATACATGCACACTAACATGCTGTCACACAGATTCTGGAGCTCAACCCACACATACATGCTAACACACATTCTAATACACAACACTATTTACTTACTAGACTTACAGTGGGAAGTTGGAGACAGGCCCTGTATCACTGCTGAACCGGGCAACTTGAAGTTTTCCCTCCATTTCCAGGCAGCAGTAGGAGTTGCCATCACCTCTCACACGCATCTCCTCACTGCTACAGCCCGGTGAGCAGCAGGAACAGGAAGCCGGGGGGAGGAGCTAATCGGCAGGCTGCTCTGTGCTGCTTCTCCCACACTCTGCTCCTTATCTGATCGGTAGGTAAGGGATCGCAGAGTGTGGGACTGGGACATTGCAGTTTACTCTGCTCAAAGAATATTCCAGGCGCCAGGAGCCAGAATCTAGTCGCCATGGCGCCTGGTATTTGTCGAGCCCTGCATTAACATATACCCATACTAAGTCTCTATACCAGATGAAACGCGACACATAGTTTTCCTCTTGGAATCTTGTGATTTTATTTCAACTTTTTTATTGAATAAAAGCAAATTTTTAAAATATCTTACCCAGGAGCTATTTGACCTCAATTTTCCAGATTTGCAGTACAGGTTGAGTATCCCTTATCCAAAATGGACCAAAATCTGAGAAAAAAAATATTGGCTGGGTGGCTATTCTACTGCCACCCCATCTGCGAGCGATTTATCAAACTGGCGGGGGCTCCAGAATGTGCTATCATTTCTTTACCCACATCAACTGGACTTGGGAATGGTGCAGTACATCATTGATTTTTGTTACCTTTTTATTGCAAAATAGCTATTTTGTGTGACAAAAATTTCCCCTAAAATTCTGATAAATACCAGAAACTTTAGACGCCTTGCTCGTGGACGATGGCCCAATGATTGGTGCACTGTCAAACTGGATATCGGGAAAATGCTTACTTTTCTTGCAACTGGATAGAGATTCTGGAAGGAAGGAAGGAAAGATGGAAAGAACGAAATACAAGAAAATAATGGAATAGGTTTTACAATGTGTGGTCTATATAGTTTTAGTCTCCATCTTTTGTAAATAAACCAATATATGTAACAATTCAGCTCTATTTTGTGAAAGCTAAAAATGGTCACCATCCATAAAAATATCTACTAATTGGATTATGATGATTCACCCTAATCCATATAGGTCATGTGTGGGAAGGGTTGGACTACTTGACAACCACGATTTGACCCTCCCTGTGCCATCGTTTAGCAGGACTGTATAGAACCCATTAATAACATCCACAATAAGGGTTGTGGGAGTTGCAGTATAGTAACTGCTGGAGTACCATTCTACGTTACATAATTTATTAAGATGAAAAAAGATACGCAGACCATCATGTTCCACACACCCATATTTGTTGACGATCAAAAATGCACTAACTACTAATGTAATTTCAAAGAGGAAAAAATACTTCTCAACTTCTCGTCCTTGATCAAAACCACCTAATCTAATTTTAATTGTGAAAACCATGTGTACATTCCACATCTAGAAAGCAGCCAGCATGAGTTTCCCCAACACAAATTCAGATGTCCGTCTATTCCACAACTGAACCGCCCTAACCGTAAAGAAACCTTCGATCTGTTTAAGACAGTAGCTCTTTTCTTCCAATCTTAAGGGATGCCCATGTTTTGGCTAGAAGGTACGCTTTATAAACAGGTCTCCAGAAAAGTATTTTTAAATGACTTTGAACATACCTGTAAAGGGTAATCATAGTGGACAGTTAGTGGAGTAATATACTTAGGGCACAGACACATTTCTTTTATAAAATCACAAACTCCTTCATTTCATGCATACCAGATGAATATCCCATTGGAAACACTGGTTTTAGTTCACCAACAGTCCCTTTGTTGAAATTTGAATCAGGTGTCCAATTATTCCAATTGTTATTTGTTGTCACATCTGCATAGGAAGAAATACATGCATTTAAAAAAAAAAAAACGTACATACAATGAAATTCATGCATACTTTTTGCGCCTAACAAATGCATAATTACCTTCACGTGAATCAAAGGGTCCTGGGGGGAGCTGAGGCCTTTGCTCAGTGGGTCCCACTTTAAACTGTGAGTTGGCAAACGGTTTATTTTCTGCAAAGTAAAAAATGCAATTGAGAGCTTAAAAAAAAAAGAAAAAAGACCTACCATAATAAAATAGGTTTTTATGTAATAAATTTATGACAAGGCTTTTTGCTTCTAAAAAATATTTTCAGGTGTCTTCCACAAACTGAGCGTCCACTAAGCTGTCATATAGATATATAATCAATCCGTCTCAATTATCTGAATAATTTTATTAGTCCCTGGCCTTATCTTATATCCAGGATAGCCTTATGCCTATCCCATGAATGCTTTAAAATAACTCCTTTACTATATTAAGCGCTAGTCCTTCTACAGGAAGGCTATTCCATGTAACCACTACCCTCTCATTAAAGGAATACTTCCTGATTTTACTTTTAAATCTTTTCCCTCTAATTTAAGAATATATCCTCTTGTTGTGGTAGTTTTTCTTCTCTTAAATATACTGTTCTCCTTCGCTGTATTGATTCTATTTATGTATCTAAATTGAATGCAAAGTAAAAAAAAAATATATAATAAAAGGTCTTGATAAAAATGTTACCTCATGGCTTCAGTCGTTGCACGCAATGCTTCTCTCACTGAAATTAATGAAGGAAGCATTGTGAATGCACACTGTTCATGTCACACACACTTTTAAAAAGTACTGTATCACCTGAACATTGTTTTTGCTGTGAATGTATAGAATAAAAAATGATTGAAAATGATCTATACATTGTATTAGCAAAATTGCAAGAAAATGCCTAAATTAGGAGGGAACTTAGTTTTAAAATGTGTCTGGAGTCTCCTGGTTATTGTAGGCATATGGGAATGCAGAGTACTGGAGATAGAAACTGTAAGATCTATAAGAAATATAACTTAACCCACAGCAGACACCACCAACATTTATAAAACATCTCTCAGCGTGACCTGGAACACACGTCAATTTATATACAACACCATCATACATTTCTACAACACTTATGACATCACCTGTGGCACAGTATCCAAATGAATTGCTTTTCAATGGGAAATGTGTAATTTGCATACTGTGCCACATTTAGGCATTTGCTTGCAGTTTCGCTAACACAATGTATAGATCATTCTCAATAACTGTTTTATGCTCTACATGCGCAGTAAAAACTAATGTATAGGTGATACAGTACCTCTTCTCATTAGCAGCTCTGTTGCCAAAGTTAACGCACGCTGCCATTTGTTGGCACCAGAGCATTTTCTTTTTTCTTTAACCAGAATAAAGCAAATTTTGTCAAGCCTTTCTAGAAACAACCAAAATTTACAGACTAGAGGAAAGCAGGACATTTGTAGACAAAATTACACTTAGGCCATCATAAAAAGTGAACTATTTTCCCATCTGCTCTATACCAATAAAATTCCAAACAGCAAGCCAAAATAGGAGAAAAATATAGCAGAAAACACAAATAAGAAAATGGAATGTAAGTAATTGGCATGAATGGAGATAGAGATGCATACATTGATCTCCCTTCATGCCAGTTTGCTGCACTAAGTTTTTTTATATTGGTTTTGCTACATATAGAAAAAAAGGAAAACCCTTACTTGCTCAGCAATGCTGATAATGAACATTTTGAAGGTTTAAAAGACATGAATATACCTTCAGGAATTCTATACGGGGGGGCACTGATAGGTTTCGCTGTCCCCAGCCCAACAGGGGGCCTTTGGTTTGAGTTGTATTGATTTTGGAATTCTGTAAAAAGACAGACAGGGTTCAGAAATACAAACTGCAGGATTTACTAGAAACTCTCTGTTAGCCACTAGAAAGTAATCTGACACTGCACATACCAAATTGTAGGTAACAGGGCTGAAACTATTGGCGGTGCAAGACATTAGGCTCACCTGTAATTGATTTTGAAGGGGATATGTTTGAAATTCAAAGTGCAGGCTCTCATTGAGGCCTAATTTACTAAACAGTGATGTAAACAAGAAAACTGCAAAAATCAGACAGACACTTTCTCAAACTCTGTTATATTGGCCTTGTCAATGGACAGCTCATGGTTTAATAAACAGACACTATTATACAATAACCCAACTGAAAAAAACAAAACTGCTTTACACAAATCAGAAGCCAAAAATGTCCATTATAATGAAACTTGATCCATAAGATTTTATAAATAAAAGAAACTGTTATTTTTTGTTTTACCTTGAGTAATATTGCTATGTAAACCAGTGGAATATGTGGGCATTTGTTCAGGGATCATGTTATACTGTGAAAGAGGAAATGGTTGATTTTGGATGGATCTGGTCGGTCCTGCAAAGGAAAATACTATTAAATTACAGAAAATCCGGACACATTATGTAAATAATGCAATAATTCTTTATTATATGGCTGCCACACAGGGTGATGTAGAGAACTTTCGCTGGTGAAAGGGAATATAGAATCCCAGCATCAATTGTCATGGGGAAGAAAATGTGTTGTACCAAAGTAACTATGGTGCCTAGACTGCCCCTTTAAGAGTGGACATATGGGATCTCTGTATAAAACGTATTCAAACATTTTCTAATTATTGGTTCCGATTGCAGCATCAGAGCCCAAACATCAGAACACGTCTGCGGGGAAATGGAAAGCAGTTTTAAATGACTGTCAGCAGAGACGTAGAGGGCACTGCCAACCAACTGTTTTTAATGACAAAACAATAAGAAAGAAATATGTACATATGTTTAGCACCCACCTCCTGCGGATACTTTTCACAAACAGAAACATCTAAAATACCATGCAGAGTTGGAAAAATTCTCCCATTCAGCTATACTTCAAGCTCTGGTATTTTGGCCTTAATTGTGCAATTTCCTCTCGTGAATAAAGTCTTATGTAACATGAAGGGAGATCTTTACCCGGAAGGTGCTTTTTTAAAAAAAATCTCCTAAACTTGTTAGGCAATTGGAAGAAAGTCAGCTGTACCAATATCTAAATAAAATAAAAATATATACACAAACATTGCCTCTTGTATCCAGACCAGGCGCGTATCCTCCGTGTGACGGCAGCGGCGAATTCGGAATCGAAAAGTATACAAAGTTATTTTCATATACTTTATGTGCTGGTCGAATTGGCAACAGAGTGAGTGACTTTGATGCTGAATTCACTGCTGCCGTCGGCCTCTTGGATATAGTTTGCACTGGTGTGATGCCAATTTGGTGCACACCTACTACCCCCAATCCAGACAGAAACAAAAGAGAGTACATTTCCGTTACTTGTTACTTATAGATGTGATTCCTTTTCAAACGGCTTATAAAATTTCAACAAATACCTTGAAATAAGCCATACGGATACACCGGTTGGAATGGATGTTGAATGATATGCCCCACTGGGTTACCCAGGAGGCTTTGAGGTCCCTTCATGACTTCTGTAAAGTAAATTATTTAATATTTTAACCACTACTAACAATATGGAAGTATTTCCAAAAAAAGGCAAATTTGACAGGATTTCCTTATATACATACAAAAATATTTCCAATCTCCAAACCTCCAAATTACCATTTTAAAAAGGAGGCAACCACTTACTTGCTTTCCCATAAAGGTGTAAGGAAAGCATTTTGCCATCATTTATGGGACAGCTCACATTATAAAAGGTTTATAACACAGGAATGAAAGTTTTAAAGTGGATGCAATAGTTAACGGGAACCAAGCATCAGTACCTGGTTTGCTGTTGGTCTTCTCAGCAGAAAAGCTCTGGGACTGGTTTGGAGTTGGCTGGTAAGGGAGGTTGCTACCAGCACCGATAGACAATACCTACAAAAAGACACATTAGAATGTATTCAAATTCCATCCATGCATGTTCTACACAAAATATCTCTTGTGATTCAAAGATCCAATTACTATACTGAACTGAATATACACAGGGAATTTCTCCAAATAGGCTCTTTTGGTATTGCACAGTGCATTTACTAACCATACAACCGCCCCTTACCTCGCACAGTGCATTTACTAACCATACAACCGCCCCTTACCTCGCACAGTGCATTTTCTAACCATACAACCGCCCCTTACCTCGCACAGTGCATTTACTAACCATACAACCGCCCCTTACCTCGCACAGTGCATTTACTAACCATACAACCGCCACTTACCTCGCACAGTGCATTTACTAACCATACAACCGCCCCTTACCTCGCACAGTGCATTTACTAACCATACAACCGCCCCTTACCTCGCACAGTGCATTTACTAACCATACAACCGCCCCTTACCTCACACAGTGCATTTACTAACCATACAACCGCCCCTTACCTCACACAGTGCATTTACTAACCATACAACCGCCCCTTACCTCACACAGAGCATTTACTAACCATACAACCGCCCCTTACCTCACACAGCGCATTTACTAACCATACAACCGCCCCTTACCTCACACAGCGCATTTACTAACCATACAACCGCCCCTTACCTCACACAGCGCATTTACTAACCATACAACCGCCCCTTACCTCACACAGCGCATTTACTAAACCATACAACCGCCCCTTACCTCACACAGCACATCCATACAACCGCCCCTTACCTCACACAGTGCCTTTACTAACCATACAACCGCCCCTTACCTCGCACAGTGCATTTACTAACCATACAACCGTCCCTTACCTCACACAGCGCATTTACTAACCATACAACCGCCCCTTACCTCACACAGCGCATTTACTAAACCATACAACCGCCCCTTACCTCACACAGCACATCCATACAACCGCCCCTTACCTCACACAGTGCATTTACTAACCATACAACTGCCCCTTACCTCACACAGTGCATTTACTAACCATACAACCGCCCCATACCTCGCATAGTGCATTTACTAACCATACAACCGCCCCTTACCTCACACAGTGCATTTACTAACCATACAACCGCCCCTTACCTCACACAGTGCATTTACTAACCATACAACCGCCCCTTACCTCACACAGTGCATTTACTAACCATACAACCGCCCCTTACCTCACACAGTGCATTTACTAACCATACAACCGCCCCTTACCTCACACAGTGCATTTACTAACCATACAACCGCCCCCTTTACCTCGCACAGTGCATTTACTAACCATACAACCGCCCCTTACCTCACACAGTGCATTTACTAACCATACAACCGTCCCTTACCTCACACAGCGCATTTACTAACCATACTACCGTCCCTTACCTCACACAGTGCATTTACTAACCATACAACCGCCCCTTACCTCACACAGTGCATTTACTAACCATACAACTGCCCCTTACCTCACACAGTGCATTTACTAACCATACAACTGCCCCTTACCTCACACAGCGCATTTACTAACCATACAACCGCCCCTTACCTCACACAGCGCATTTCCTAATGGATGTATAGGGCTTTCATTTGAGATATTTTTTTGAGACTTAAAGGACAAAATAAATAGTTTTTTTGCTCGGTGTTTTTTTTGTTTGTTTTTTGCTTTCCTGGATAGCATTCACTCGTGAAGCATCCAGGAAATCAGAATATGGTGCAATTTTTATGCAAAAATGCATGTTTATAGTCAGCCCATACATGTACAGACATTGTCACCAATGCATTGTATTGGGTGCCCGTACATGTACGGGCATTGTCGGGAAGGAGTTAATGGCCTGTGCAGAAGTAGAACAATTTCAGCAAAAAAGTTATTTATTGCTGTAGCACAGGCTTTTTTCATACTGTATCATATTGTAAGAAAATACACAAATTCAATTAACATACAAAGCAATGGGAGCCTTTTGGATAATTATACACGTTTCTAGAAAAGTGTAAATGATCACTTTGCTATGGCTAGAATAATCGGTGTCTGTTACATTTAGACCAATTCCTCCAGAGCTACAGCAGTATGGAACACTTATACAATGTTCATTTTATTGATAATACTTGAAGGTACACACCATTTTTCTTCTCTCTTCCACGCATTTCTTGAAGTTTATCAGAGCATTTGCAAATTTCTCTGTAACTTTTGAAACAAACCTAACATCTGCATCATTTAGGATCTTAACGGTATCCTAAGAGAAATCATAAAAACATATATATAAATATTAGTTTGAGGCATAACTTTGGCAAATACATTATACACTAAATTAAAGAGAATATGTTTTCATAAAAAGTTACTACTTCTGTTGTGCACAAAAATAAATACATTATCATTAACTGTCATGCATTTGGACACTGCAATCAAATGAATAAAAATAAAAAAACATCCCTAATCCTCCTTGCTCCCAGAATTGTCACCACTGTATTGACTTTACAGATCCACTGGATATTAAGATTAATAAAATGATTTATGGATAGTGTTTGAAACAAAGTACATGATGTAATATAAGACTGCAAAATATCATGTGTCCCTAATGGATACTGAATTTAATACAGTAAATTGTGCTAGCAGTGAACCAGCTGAAAAATCTAATTGTGTTTCGAAAAAGGAAATTTATTTTACCCACAACTGGGATTTATTGGCCCAACATAACCAAAACAGTTACCAAGAAATCAAAAAGCTCCTTGTTGCACAAGAATTCATCTGGATCACATTCACTAAGATCCTGGAGGAAGAAACAAGAGGAGAATCCTTAATACCATTCCATGTATTTATTGGGCAGCTATATAGAAAAGTATATGGTATCTTACCATGCTGACAACTTCTCTATCACTGTGGTTATCCTGTAAAACATGGAGTATAAGCAAAATCAGTAGCCAACAAGTTAGTACATTGTTAAATAATTATGTTTCCCCCTCACTAGTTTTTAAAAATGGCAGCATAAAATATCTGGTAATGTCAGCAGGAAGAGTTTATTTTATGTACATGTCTCTTTACAATAGGGACACACAGAGACACACACACACACAATTCTGCTTTCTAGATTACGGTAAATAGAAATACAGCTATTAAAGAAATAGTCCACCATTTTTCCACTTGTATATTAAAGATACTTTGTTACTTGTGCTTCATTTAGCAATGTTTCTGGATAAAATCTACGATTTATTTTGCTGTGTTGTTATTTTAAAATACATTTATATATTGTTTTGTGTTGACAGACATCACCAGAAAGGAATTTGTAAAAGTGTCTTACTAGTAGTTTAATGACTAGAAAATTACCCCAGCATTGTTAACAGACAGGATAAACAAATTGGGAATGTTTCCTTAGACATTAACTACTCCTGGATGCTTTTGTTTTTTTTTTCTTTCAATTAAAAAATAAAAAAATAAAATACAAATTATATTATTGTTATTGCAACAATTTTACACATGTAGTTCACAACGAAATATTGAACAGTGTAGAACTTACTTGTATATCTGCATCGTCCTGTAAATGTTCTCCACTACAAACAAACGCAAAACAAAGATATTAAAAGTAGATTATCTTGAAAAATTAAACACACTGCTAGGCCCTGGACAGATCATTCAATAGTAGTTCTCCTTCAACAGCTACCGGATCTCCTCTCAATCCCACCCATTCATTATTGAAATAAAATTCCGAAAGGAAGCGACTGTTAAACAATAAATTTGCCGGTAGATTGAAGTAAACCTGATGTGTATCTTAATTGATACACGCTGGTTTAATTTCTGCAGTGTCTCGCATGCGAGACACAGCAGTTCCCGGTTGTCGCGTGCTGACGTTTGTCGGGCTTGCCCCGCTCTGACAGCTGATTCCGAGGGGCTCTCGCTGCTAGTACAGCGAGAGACCCTCGTTTTTGCATGGAATCAGCAGGGGGTCCTAGCTAAGGTCCCCCCTGCTGATCTCATACAATAACGAGAGTCCTATGGAAGCATGGCAGCTGTCGGTTAGAGGGTAAAATGGATTGTACTATTAAAAGTACACGCCAGTTCATCGTCATACTAGCGGCAACTAACTTTTCACTTGTGCTTCTATATTAGAAGCACAAGTGAAAAAAAAAGTTTAGTGCCCCTTTAAATCTTAGAAAGGGGAGAAGTCATACGGCATAAATGAAAAGCCAGAATAGCAGATTTACCTATCTTGCATGTCTTTCTGGTTTGCTTCATGGGCTTCCTTTAATTCTACAATTTGAAGAACAAAAATATAACAATATAAATGAGAATGTGCACAGAAAAAAAAAATCCACAAAACAAAGAAGACCCGTGAAACTGGTGTATATAATGCATATTTTTGCTCTCAGTTCTGCTGTGAATTGTAAATTCATTCCTACTTACAATGCATTATATATTTATAATGGAAGGATTTCCACAAAGAAATATTCAGCAGCAATAGAAAGTTACAAAACAAAAAATCATCAGTTCAAGATTGCATTTAAAGAGCAAGGGAGAAATGTACATAGTATATAAAAAAGTGTACATATTTTTACTTCTTTTATCAGGAATTACCTCGAAATGTTACTTCAGGTTCAGGAGGAGCTGGTGGAACTGGATTGACTGGAGGCTTGATTGGAGGCTTGACATTGGTCTCAAAGTCATCAGTGGTGAAATCCATGTTTGGGAGTTTGCTTGGACGATAATTGATAGCAGGAGAGGGAGCAGGGCCTTAAGTGTTCATCACAAAAATATTAAATAAATATTCTAAAATACATATTATGTATAGCTCTATTAAACCATATACAAACACACAAATATTTTTACAGGAGTATAGATAACAGTTTAAATTAATTCAGCAGTGTGTAGAATGACGTATACTTTCAATCTCCAAATAGGTTGCTCCCTTGGGAAAACGGAGGAACATGAATACAATCAGACCTGTATACTTGAAGGAGACACTTAAAGCACAGAGGTGTTCAACATGCAACCCACGCGCCAAATGTGGCCTGAATGAATGAAAATATGTGGCATATGAATGAAATATGAATGCGGCCCACGCACACATACATTTCTGTCGAAGTGGCCCTTTGCAGAATAAATTTGGATACCCCTGCTATAGCAGATCAACAGCACGCAGGATGAAATCCATTGATCCACAGATCCATTGGCCTGTTTACTTTTTTTTTTTTTTTTTTGATGATTAAACATGATTTCAACTATGAGTGTTAGGGGTATTTATTAGACATACTAAATAGGTATTGGATAATTTAGATGAATATACATAGTGTCACCCAAGTGTTTAATTCAACAAATGATGATTGAGCAATTGCACAAAACTATTGACTATTTAAAAATATGGCATTGCACCAGCCTCTGACCCTTTAACAAAATAATAAACAAAGCACTAAGTGGCATATTTGTGTTCCTGGCTCAATCACAGAGTGACCAGGAGCCAGAGACCCAGTGGCAGACACTTGATCAGGGTGTTTAGAGACTCTGTCGGTCCCTGCTGAACATAACAGGACATCAGGAAGGCATTACATTTACAGTGTCAGAATGAATCCACTGAAAGAGAGGATCCTGCTCCCGGCCCCTGGAGCAGGATTCGGACACAGGTCTTTGCGGGGGCTGCTATGAGCTGCTGTTCAGAGGATTTTCTTTGCCATCCTCATGGTTGTTTGGATCATGTCATTTAGTAGTGCAAAGAACGTCAATATGTGCAAAGTTGGTAAAGAAATGTATAATCTCTGAATTGCTAATTTACTCTGTAAATATTGATATATTGATATCCGATATACAATTATTCTCTAGTGATACAATCCCAGCTAAACAATTCAACCCCATACCAGCAAGTGCCAAATGGTAACCATATAAAATATCACAGAAAATGTTTTTTTTACTTAAGGCATAATCTTGCATTCTATAACATTAATATAACTGGAAACAATGGTTTGGTAAATAAATAAATATACTACTATACTATCCTAATCTTTCATGTATCAGGCCTCAGTCAGCTCTGTTTTATCCCCCGCTCTGGCCATATTCCTGAGTGTCAGGCTTCAGTACTCTAGCTGTTCTGGACAACAGCTTATATGATTCAATCAGTTCAATGGACTGAAAGTCATGGTAACTGTAGTCTACAAATGCTGAAGTGCCAAAGCTTAGCCATTACTTCAAACCAATACCAATGTCACAACTAGGTATTTTTTGAACCATATACCTTTGCTGGTATACCACTCAAAAATAAATAGTTGCCACTTCTGAAATGTTACAGTACCAAACTGTGTGGAGAAGTTTATTTGGTGGTGGGTGGGCTGGGTGGGTGGGCTACTGACTTTGCCACCGCCACCTACAAAGACTTACTGAGGTAAATCCATGTGACTGAAGGAATGGCATCCATGCTGCAGCTTGACACTTATACATTCTTGCCCTCCCAGCCCATATACAGTGTTGCCAATGCACAATGTGCATAGGTAGTGCCTGATTTGAAGTTACATGAGAAGCATGCATGGAGTCCTGCTTGTTCAGCATAAATATGCTGATTCAAAATGACACTGCTCTTATGTCATCTGGGTGCAGAACATCAGTGCAACCAATTATGGTGGGCAGAGGTGTGCTAGGTCATCACTGGAGTGGCCATATTATGGAGTTGTTGTTTTTTTTTTCTAGGTGGGAAATCTGGTAAGTGTTTATCTAGAAATCCAAGAAGAGAAAGTAACTGGTTTCACGTTACCATTACAGTACATGGCACAGTAATATAATAAAAACATACCTTCGCCAAAAGATCTAGGAGCATAAGTTCCTCTCATGACCTAATCAAAAAAGTAATGCACAAACCATAATTAGAAAAAAACTTATTTTAGCACAGAAGAACAGACAAATATAAACATATCAAGAATAAGGTGTAACTGCCTCTTTAAATATGGTGACCAGGGCAGGTTTTAATCTGAAACAGCTCAGTTGTATACAGAGATTTGATAAACACACAGACCTATTCATGTGGGTTACAAATAAATGAATAAACTTAAAATGAGCATGTGTTCATATGTGGCCTGGTGAGGCCTTATATCACGTACATATACTAATGATTTAATTATGCATTCATTTTAGGTTTGAAAATATAGCTGACCGTCTGATGACGACTTAGAAAAGCTTGGAGAATAGAGATTTAAACAGGGCTACAGTCACCTTCAAAATGTAAGACATTGGGGGCTATTTATAAAATTCTATGTAATGCTCCTGCAATCCAGACAACTTTCAGAATTTTGCCTCAGTATTGACGTTTATACATTACCCACAATGCCTTGGTTTTTGAAGGTGACTGTAGCCGTGTTAAAATTCTCTGCTATTTTCCAAACTTAATTTTATTGTCATAAAGCATAGAGCTATCTTGCGATACTCTACAAGATCTTTTAAAAATGCATATCATTTATATATTTCTGTCAGGAAAATATTCAGCTGAAGTAATATTACATTTATTTTTTGTCTTCCAAAGGTATTTTCAACAGTCAAACAGGCGTCCTTAAACCTCTTCATCTTAGCAGCAGTTTTTAATTGCCAAGTGCTCATGAAACCCATATCTGGATGATATTTACTCTATAAAATAAACAGACAATAAGTTAGAATCAGTGCATTATGTATGGCAGAAATTTTACAGTCTAAAAAAAAAATTAAAAAAATCAGTTTATTATAAAAAAAAATAAAAATTCTTTGCATTTTAATTAACAGCACGAGTATATATGTTTTAAAGGGGGGGAAATACGATATCAAAACATCTTTTATAACCACCCGCCTTTAGAGGACTCAAAGAGCCTTTTGTGTGTGCTATCCAAAAGGAAAAATACTTCAGCACAATTTTTTTTTATATCTTAAAAATTCTGACTTTTTTTTTCTATGCACTTAATTCAAAATTACAAAATAATTCATTGTATCCTCTGCCACACACTTCTCTTTTAATAAAACAAAAATGGTGGCTTATTTCGATAGGATTAGACAGGGCTCTTGGAGTTTCTAACACATCAAATCACCAGGGGAGAATCAGTAGACCTTTATGTATGCACATATATTTCCCAGAGTATTCTTTCTGCTTCAATCCCAAAAGGAACGGTGTAACAGAGAATTCAGTGCATCAGGCAGACTGCATAGATTTTTTTTTTTTAAATGTAAAAAATATAATAGTCTATTTGTTCCACGCAGCAGGTATACATGCGTGCATTTCTAATTATTATACTTCAATGGTTCAGTGAAACCCCTTGCTTCAATTATCTTAAAAAACATTCCAACGTCCTCCTCGGTTTGTCAGGGTTCATCTTTGGTTGCATGGTGTGCAGTGGCCTCCATATCTATGTTGTTGTAGGCGATTTATGTATAAACCTATTGCATATGTTGCTTAGCTCAAGTGTAGGGCACCAAACAAAACATTCTTTCTTGTGTTGAAACATGTTTGGAGGCATTTCTATCATTTAAAGACATTCGGAATCAACACAGTAAAGGAAGAGAGTATATTTAAAACTACCACAACTAGAGGACATAGTCTTAAATTAGAGGGGCAAAGATTTAAAAGTAATATCAGGAAGTATTAGTTTATTGAGAGGGTAGTGGATGTATGGAATAGCCTTCCAGTAGAAGTGGTAGAGGTAAGCACAGTGAAGGAGTTTAAGCATGCGTGGGATAGGCACAAAGCTATCCTAGATATAAGATAGGGAACTGGGGACTAATAAAAGTATTTCGAAAATTGAGCTAGATGGACCGAATGGATCTGACGACACATTATATGTGCAAAAGAGCTGGACTGTAGCACAGTGCATGCGGCTATCTCTGGGCTTATTCGTACATGAAGATTTCGTAATCTGATGAGCCCTGCCAGAGTGACACCACAGAGCTGGCTCACTGATGCAGACCCTCGGAAATTTTGACTTTTATTAGCAATCAGGTAACACTGACAATATTTCTGTTGAACACATCACAAGAATTATCTGATAAAGTACACATGACCATTTTCTGTAAACACTTTATAAAGTTAAGCATGCATATTTACTTTCCTGAGTTGAATTTCTTTTTTTTTTTTTTAAGTTTTCTTAACGTTTTTACATTTTTTCGGTACAACATAATAAACATAGACCGTAAAAGAACAAGAGGAAAAGGAAAAGGTAAGAGAAAAAGAGAACGGAAGAGGAAGCTCTGTGATGAGGTTTTCTGCAGTTGTGTGGTGGTATCTCAGCTCTAGGTCCGAGTGTGGGTCAGGCCTATTTAAGCTGGAGTGCTCTTAAAAATAGCAAGTGTTATTGTGGTACATGGAGTACAGGAGATACTACAGTTACTGTACAAGATAATTATGCCACACTGATTTTTTCATTTTTGTGATGCTCTTATTATTTTCCTTGTGGATTGCTTGTACGTCATAGAAAAACACACACATTCTCTACATACTGTACACAATTACATGTTGTGTATACTCTTATTAGAAGACAACCATTTGGAAGCTTTTTTACTCAAATTTATCAATTTTGTTACCTATCCCCATTGTTTGTAACTTTTGTTTACTCTATTGTAATTATAACTGCAACCATATTGATGTTTTAACTGGAATTCATTAGAATGGCAATGGAATTATAAGCAATGCTGTGATTTATATCCTATACCACCCTTCTCTCATTGCACAGTGGTACCAAGAACTTATGTATGCAGCTATTTCCATTAGCCATATAATGTAACTTACCAGGTATGCAATTTTGTGCTTCGTTCCAATCACATGCATGAACATATTGGAAAGTTGAGTTTCACAGTTGCACATTCTGCACTCATACAGACAAAAACCACTTTCATCTGGATGGTATTCATAAACGTGCTCAAGACCTGGAAAAGGGAACATTTGTTTTGAATGTTAGGCCTCTTTACAATAGTAAACTTACTTATTTAGTATCAGTAACGGGAAAAGGGCATGTTCCTCTGACCAGCAGAGGCTTGGTAATGTCAAGAGGTATGGTTTGCGAACACAATAGTAATCATATGTAGCACACCACTAGCAGACAGAGCTCCCAGAAGAGTCGCATTTCCTGGTCACCATGGTTGTGAAGTGTTCCCCCCCAAATTCAAACAAGTTTACAAATCCATACTCTGGGGAAGGTAATTGATTTCTTCCCAAGTATTCAATTCTCTATAGGGAAACTGCTTTCTTTGTCATTTTTGTGAACTTTTAGTCATATCCATCACAATCTAGATTGTAAGTTGGGTGCTCTTGGCATACGTGTGTTAGCATGTCATGACTGTCACATATGTCATGTGCTTCTCTCTTGTTTTAAACTATGCTGATGTTATCCAACCAACTCACCAAGTGCAGGTTCAGTGGTCTTGCAAGCATTCAAAAGGTCATCCAATGTTTTCCCCTCTTTATTTCCAGTTATTGCCACTTCCTCTTCGTTACCTTATATAAGTAAAATATGTTCTATTATAAATAACGCCAAATAATAAAATCACATGTTTTCATAAAACAGCTTGGCATCGTAGAAACTGCAAATCATAACATTTAGGAATAAAGACTAGTCATCAGCAGAAGATGCTGCCCATAGGAGAAAAAAAAAGCCCAAAACTGGCATTACAACATGACCACACTACATTATGTATGTTCGCCATGGCAACCAGCTCCTAAGCAACAGGGACAAGTCATGAGGGAGCAAGTGATGGCCCCCTCCAGACCCTCGTATACAGTAAAAATACAATACTTACCATCAGAAATAGCTTTCTGTTTCGGTAGCTCTGCAGTGGGTTCTGAAAAAATAATATATGCAAAGATAAAACCAATATAAAATTCTATCCTATTCTTGACATATTAATCATCCATAATCAGATGACAGAGATTTGTAACAAGTATAGATGTAAAAGTATAGCTCCTAACATGCCATGTATCATTTTGTAATGTGTCTTAAAGTGCAATTCATTTAAGAAAAAAACAAACAGATTTGTCAGTTTCTAGATCAATATATTGATAATGTAAATATTTTATGAAAATTATTATAAACTCAATTAAATCAGATTAAAAAAGAAAAACACTACAATTTAGAATATATCATCACATGACCAAAGAAATACATGCATACATGCGTCATATTAGGATTGCAGATCAGCCATTTTACTTGGACACATATAACAGATATGCTGTTGTGCAGTATGTGCAATTCATGTTTAAACAAAGAGGTAAGCTAATCACTTAAGTGAGTTCCTATGGGATACCCTCCTTAATTAATGCATAAGTAAGTTCCAACTAGAAACAGGTGTATGGAACTATTCGGACAATCTGACAACTTTATCATATAGATTTAGTCACATATATGAAAGCATATGTACCACAATAGTTTTTTGTTTTTTTTTACCCACCACTTCCATGATTTCTAAACACTTCTTCTGCCTGAAAAAAGAGGAGTACAGACAGAGGCATATTATTGGCAAGCATGTGAATTTCTACACAACTATACATTTTCATGGAGGGGCATATTCTTGTTACTTCGGTTGTGATCCTTGTCAAATTACATTGTTTTTTTCCCATGATCAGTTTCATCTGGGTGCCTCTCACTTCAAAATATAATTTTGCATCTGAGAAATTATCCACTGTGATCGTGGAGCAGTTATCATAAGACACTTGGGTAGCTATTATTTTATATCACCATTGTAGAATAAACAAATGCACTACCATACCAACCAGCATTGCTGATGAATGGGTGAGCGAAGGATCCAATGAACCTGGGATCTCTTTTGAAATTCATCCATCTTCCCACTACTTTTCGGGTTTTACACTCACGAACAATACACACAGTCACTCTCACAGAACACTACACACAGACATATACACAAGCTTAGCTCCAAAAATGGCAGTCTGATGTCTTTAGCTAGACTTACAAATATAGGGAAATGTCTTTTAACTGGGGACACAAGCAGCAACATTAACAAGGCCTTTTAATCAGACAGAAGTGGTCTTCTGCCTGATTAAAACTGTACTTTCCGTTAACTCCCTCTAAGGTTTATAAATCCCACAGTTGCTACAATTACTTACTCTCTTGTGTTTGGCGCCCATAAAGTGGGTATGGAGATTGACGGCAGAATAACAGACAACTTGGCAGATCTATAAAAAAATATAGAACAGACAGACATATTTTAAAGTTTTCACAAGACTGGTATGCACAGGAGTACATTATGTTACATTAACATTTATGTATATAGTGCAGACAATTTACTTTGCACTTTGAATAGCATGTACCAAACAAAAAATATATAAAACTGAAAAGAATTGCTTAGTGTACAATATGAAATACACTTTGGATGGTTTAAAAAACACATCAAAATAATTAAAATTATATTGGGTGCTATGTGTGGGTCCCTTGGCCATATCTTGTAAGCATACCTTGTTTATTTATTAAATGTAAGCTATTTTTAACCAAATCCCTCTGTTTGTGCACAGTACAATAATCAAATTGAGCTTGTAAGTGTCATACAGAGTCACTACTTAATAAATAGATCACACTATATTTTATAGTTTGTTTCAAAAGGAATTCAGAGAATTTGATTCCTTCAGATCTCCAGGGAGAATCTATGTATTATTTTGTAATCACTTTCACTGTAGTGGTGCTCACTCCCCTATTTGTTAATTTCTTTTTGTTGTGCATTTGCAAGATTAGAAACTAATTTAGACAAATAGGTACAGAATCCTTTTCACAAACTTACAATGCAAAGTGAGTGACGGAGATGTTAGTGGTTAGGAAAGGCAAGTATGAAAACAGCACCAGAGTGGTGAATTTGTAGGGACTTAGTACAGAGAGTGATGGAGTTAGGTGAAGATTCTATAGATGTATTTTCCAGGGCAGTTCAAAAAAGGTGGTGAATGGACATTTGTTTCAATATAAAAAAGTACAATAATGAGAAGAAAAAGAAAATTGGAACCTAGTAAGATTAAAGAATAAAAACCGTTTAATGATGTGCTGTAAGTATACTCATCCAATCCAAGATTAAAACAAAGTAAAGTTCAAGCAACAGAACATATTTTGTTTCTTTTTTATAATTATTTTAAAACTTACATGACAAAAGAACTGATGTGACTCCTTATCAGATGATGAACTTTCCATGTTGATGTTTTTAAACTAAGCAACACACAAAAGAAAAATAATCATCATTAAAAAGGTTTAGCCAAAAGGAATTTACAAAAAATGCAAGTGCCTATGTGTTATCCCATTCAATGTGAGAACACTGCATCATTCTAACTACACAATGAAGCATAGTGTAAGATAGTGTAGTCCAACCTTTAAAATGGGAAGAGACACATAACATGCTGTAGCTTAGGTTTAAGGTCTGGATATTATTTTCATGAGGTAATACAATAGAACTGTAAAGATGTGCAGCTCCCCAGGAACCACGCATTATCCAGCTCAGGCTGGGCATCACACGGACTGGCCAATAAGTAGATATCCCTGTGATGGAACCCTCTATCACTGGGCTTTTTGGAGAGAAGTAATGGCCCGCCTCCTCCCAATAGACTATGGACCATGTCTGTGTGTGTGATAGTTATGGGGGTACACACTTTGGGGCCACCAGCGGCACCCTGGCTTCAGTACAGCTGGACTTCTAACATACAGTGCCCAGGACTAGTTCACTCAAGTTGTCAGCTAAGCCATTGTGCTCCCCAGGTTGAGATTGTCTCCTGTCTTTCACACTTCAGTCTCTCAGGAGGTATTATAGAATGTTATTATGTTACTGTTGCAATAAGTCTAATATCCAGTCCCTGGTTAATATGTATTCTTGTCATTATGTCAAATTCCCCATTGTCTTTATTTAAGTCATTCAGTATCCTTTTGTATCTGAGTGTACTCTGGAGGTATCTGAACTTGACACCTTTGTATTCGGAAAGGTATGAGGCAGGATTTCCCCATTGTATGTCCTACTGTTATGTTGTGTTCATTAAGTGTCTGTATTTAAAGGTGGGATTATGTTATATCCTACTGTATCTAATTGCCTGTTTTAAATGAGTCATGTCATATTTGTTTGTGTATCTGTGTTGTTTTCAAATGAATGGTCATTCCTGTTCCACTCCTATACTGGTGTGTGTCCATTCCTGCGGCAGAGTCTTTGGATCTGTCAGCATTGAGCTTATTACTTGGCAGCCTTTGTAAAGGCTACACTTGGAGGCAGAGGGGTCGATACCTGCCTCCCTCTCCAGTGGGTAGAGGACTGCTCTTGTTTTTGTCACAGTCTGCTACCAGCTACCACCCATTCAACCTCACTTTGCAAAGTCCCTCTACTGAGACCAGCATCCTGGAGGAGATCTAGTCACTGACTTGACCCCGGTCTCAGCAACGTTACCTTTCAGGAAGATACACCTAGGGGAGAGGCTGCTCTAGGTTTCCGTATCCTCACAACCCCTTCTGAGACCCTGCTGTTAATCACAGAGATCTCTTTACCTATGCTGCAGTCAGCAAGTGAAGCAACACTAGATGTGTGTGTTCATGTTATGTACATCACACACATATTAGCTGTCCATATGGATCTTTATGGAGAGACAAGGCGGCACACTGCACATAAATAATAAACTGGCGGAGTCACCTCCATTCATGTCCAATGCTTTGCCCATTGTTTTAAATAGGGTAAATGCAGGCAATATCTAATACTGAGCATACAGCTGTACATAATTTGCAGTGCTAAACAAGGTTGTGGAGCATATCCGTTTTCAAAACAATTATGCATAATTGAACATGCATAGAAATATGGTAACCTTAATGAAACACAAACCCAAGAATTAGGACTAACATGGCATTTAAATTATACTTTAAATAAATAAATACATAAATATATTGGGGTTAATTAAAACCTTAGAAAGTTGCTGGAGTTTCACATTTCTGGCTTCTCTTTCTGAAGTTAAGAAAAATCCAGACAAAAATACAAACTACAATCTCGTGTAGCAAGCGTTAATGGTCTAAAATAAAGTAACCTTTATGCAGTTTTATCAATAATGGCAGTGTTGGACAATATTTAGCACCCCATCTGCTATGGATTACTTTTCACAAATTGCTGGCTGGGAATTATGGGCAATGTAGTCCACAACAACTTCAATGCCAAATGTTAGACATCACTGAATAGCAATGATAACGCTTTTAGGGTCCGCTTATAACTATAGCCATGATAATGGTGCTATTTCAGCCATGCTAATTAATAGCATAATGTTATACAGATTTAGTAAGTGTAACTGAAGTGAGAGACTCAGTAAAATATCAAGCGTTAATAAAAATCATCCTACATTGCGCTATAAACGGTCGTCTTGCTGCGGATGAAACAGGTCAGGAACTGAACAATAAGGAGATCTTGTTATTATTCCTCGTACGGAAACACGAGGGGCAGAAATAGGAGCAGCACCACCAGGAGCTACAGTTCCCACCGCCCGGAAGTAAATACTGTAAAAGAGATATAAACACTTAGAGCATCATTAGCAAGGAGCGGACAGTCACAAAGGGACCATATTATCGGAGTCAGAGAGTCACTCAACTTCTATAACACGATGAGAGATACAAATTGATTTTTTTTTTTTTTTTTTTACATTATCAACTGCGTTCCCGTTTGAATATCACCCCCGCCTGCCCGCCCGCAACTGAAGTGTAGCTCTGGAAGCATTAAAGCATATGAGTAACATAAGTGAACAAAGGGAATATCCAACGAAAATATGCAACCCAGTTCCCTAAAGGACATATTAAGCTGTTTAACCCTCACCCAAAGCCAATCAGAGCTGGGACTAGTCCCTAATCGTGTGATCAGGATCTGTAGAGAGACCCTTATTATTTACATGGGATCCGTAAAAATGACATCGTTAAGGTCGTCTGCTGATCCCACAAAAAAATAAAAAATTTAGTGCACATTTTTTTTTTCTCTGTATTCTTTACTGTTACAAGTGTCATGACAGCGAACATTATTAGGTCGACCATATAATGGAGATTCTAATCCAGGAAGATTAATTTACAATTTCTCAGTGGCAACCCATATTTGTGATGCATTTGTAGATTTTTTCTTATTCTTTTTCTTTAGTGTTTTTGATATACACGACCCCAGGTCTGTCTTTATTTTATCCAATACATGGCGATGCAAGTCAGTGGAAATCTAGAAATAGTCTATTCTTACTCTCCCTACAGAAAGATTATGTTTAACCAATAATAGACACCGCAACCGTTCCTTAACTACGTTTTTCTATATTTGTGTTATGGGGTTTGGACCACATTTAGTCTGTAGTAGATATTTATGCCATATATGTATAGACCTGATATATGTTATCATAGAGGTAAAGATACAGGTCATCATTTGGTATTTGCAATATACTATTTATATGCCTTAATTTATATCTCAAGTTCCAGTAAAAAAAAAAAAAAAAGATAATATGTATTTACATTTATTATCTACTGTATACTGCCAGTAATATGTACACTGTAATTACGAAAAATTATATTAAAAAAAAAAAATCACAAACATTTTAATGGCACCTTTTTTCCACTTGTGTATTTTTTTTAAATTGTATTTATTTATTTAAAAAAATTGAATTATAGACTTACTGTTGTTGGTGGGTCGCTTCTGTCTCCTGGCATCAATATTTTTAAACCCAGTCCGCTACTTCCCGCATGTATCTATTTTTTTTTTTTTTTTTTTATTTGATCAATGTACATGACAACATTGTAATATGAACATACTTGTGTTGGACACGCATCTCGTTGCATCACATTACATATGAATAAACTTTTGACAAAAAATGTGTATCACGAGTATATATCGTACATTTTTTTTTAATTTTTTTTTTTTTTTTTTGGGGGGGGGGGAGGGTTAGGAGACTTGAGACAAAGGAATCACATAAAGGAAAGAAACTAACAACAAAACATAAGGATGGGGGAAAGGGGGGGGGGAATAAAAACAAGGGAGAGGGAGGAAAGGGTAGTACCTTCAGTCGGACCTTTTCGCTTTCGCAATGTGGGAAACTAAGGGATTAAAATTATCTGAGTGGGGTTTCCATAAAGACCAAGTTTTTTTCCATGATGTAATTTTTCCTGCTTGAACAGCTGACATATGTTCGTAGTCTGCATTCAAATTTATGGAACGGATGAGATCAGGTAAATTAGGCGCTAAGGGGTGCTTCCATGCTCTTGCTATTGCGGTTTGTGCCGCTATTAGTATATGTTTGATTAATCGTTGTTCGTGAGGTCTAACCGACTTTGGGATGATCAGGAACAGGGCACATTCCACAGTAGTTGCTAACGCTGAAGCTAGGGTTTGATTGATCAGACAGAAAACTTCCTTCCAAAAAATTTTTATGATCTTGCATGACCACCAGATATGGATCATGGTGCCAATTTCATCACATTGTCTCCAACATCGATTCGAGCAAGTTCTATATATCTTAGCCAGTCTTGCCGGGACAAGGTACCAGCGGAACAGAACTTTCTTGTGTGTCTCGATATGATTCAAACACTGAGTGGTACCTTTCATTGCAGTGAGTGCTTGTGTCCATTGTGAATCCGTCAATTTATACTTCAGATCTTTCTCCCACTGTGTTCTGTATGTGAGCTCCTTTAGGCTGTACGTCTGATTGAAAATGCCATAGCAACATGTTAGAGACTTCTTTGTTTTAGGGGCTTTGTTCCACATAGATACAATTCTTTTAGCCAGCGGGACTTTGTCTTCCACTGGGGGGAATGTTTCCAATGTCTTTTTTATAGTATGATACGTCAGGAATTCCCCTGTTGGAATCTCATATTTTTCTTTGAGGTTTTGTAGTGGCAGTAGGTGTTCTTCCCCATACAGATCTCCTATGAGACGCACACCAGCCTTTTCCCATTGTTTAAGATTTATATTAGGGTTGAAATATGACAACACCCTGAGTGGAGAAATTTTAGTGAGGATATATTTTGTGTTGAGTTTCCTCTTCAATTTGTGCCAGGAATCTAGCATTGTTTTCGTTAAGGGGAGAATTCGGTGAGTTTTCTGCAGGAGTATGGAGGGGGACCATATTAAATTAGGTAACGAGTATGGATGGGTGTATGTTTCCTCCATCTTCCTCCATGGTTCTATTGGAGATGTCATTCCAGATAGTAGGGCTTGGCTGGCCAGATTTGCCAGATAATAATTTGCAAAATTTGGGACCGCCAGTCCTCCTGTGCTTTGAGGCATCTGCAGGAGTTTCAACGCTATTCTGGGTGGTTTTTTTGCCCAGATGAATTCATTCCAGCTCTTCTGGACCGCTTTGCAAAAGGAGCTAGGAAGAGAAATAGGTAGTGTTCTGAGTAGGTACAAATACTTGGGTAACACCATCATTTTGACAGCGTTGATTCTACCCATCCATGACATCTCTAAATTTGCCCAGCGGAGCATATCCTCTGACGTACTCTTGAGAATAGGCAAGAAATTCAGTTTAACACATTGTATGAATTGTTTTGGGATTCTCGTCCCTAAGTACGTAAGATCAGTGGATCTCCATTCGTATTGGTATTCTTGTTTCATTTTAGGGATCAGTTGTTTATTGTATCCGATAGGGAGGACTTGCGTTTTTGCCACATTCAGTCTATAATAAGATGCTTTTGAAAAGGAAGTTAAAAGCTCATGTAGGTTAGGGAGAGAAGTGTTTGGGTCAGTGAGAGTTAGCATGACATCATCCGCAAATAGCCCAATTTTGAGTTCTTCAGTTTTGCTACTGAACCCTTTGATGTAAGTGTTGTTTCGTATCGCGTGGGCTAGGGGTTCCATAGCAAGGATAAACACAGTGGGGGATAATGGGCATCCTTGACGGGTTCCGTTTGTTATGGAGAAGGCCTTTGATAGGAATCCAGATGTTAGCACTCTAGCCGATGGATGAGAGTACAGAGCTTGAATCGCTTTCACACAGCTCGATGGAAAATTGAATTTATGCAAGACTTTTACCAGGTATAGCCAGTGGATCCTATCGAACGCCTTTTCCGCGTCAAGCGACATTAAAAGACATTTTTCCTGGTTTCTTTGAGCCACACAGACAATGTCCAACAGTTTCCTTGTGTTGGCTGAGGCTTGTCTCCCTGGGATAAATCCCACTTGATCAGGGTGGATAATGGTGTGTAGAACAGGGGATATTCTGTTGGCCAGAATCCTTGCGTACAGCTTAGTATCTGAATTGAGCAGCGATATGGGTCTGAAATTTGGACATTTGTCTATGGTTTTACCCGGCTTTGGTAGAGTGACAATGGTCGCTTCCAACATCTCCGCTGGCAATTTCCCTGATTCCATGCAGAAATTAAACAGAGTAGTTAGTTGAGGTATCAGTACTGATTTGAAAGATTTATAATACACATTTGGGAACCCATCTGGGCCAGGTGCTTTGTGCATTTGCAGTGAGTTGATTGCTCTCTCTATTTCCTCGGGCGTGATAGGGGTGGTTAGAGTGGAGCATTGGCTCTCTGTTAGTCTGGGTAGGTCGAGCGGTGCTAGAAACTCATCGATTGATTCTCTTGTTGGGTGGCTCAGGAGTGGGTCTTCCTTGAGATTATACAGGCCGCTGTAGTATTCTGCGAACATATCACCAATTTCTGCAGGGTTCATTATTTTTTCCCCTTTGTCATTGAGCAGATATGCTATCTTTTGGCTTGCATGGCGTGTTCTCAATTTAGCTGCCAGTAGGGAGTCTGCTTTGTTTCCTTTGCTGTAATATTTTTGTTTTAGTTTACGTAGCATATACCCCGTGTGTTTTAATTTGAGTTTTTTTAGCTCGGCTTGGATATCCATGATTTCCTTCTTACACTTGTGAGATGGAGATTTTTGGTTTTCTTCCGTTGTGGATCTTAGGAGGATTTCCAGACGTGTCTGTTCTTTAGTTCTCAATTTCTTTATTTTAGAACCAAATTGAATGCACAAACCCCTGACCACCGCTTTATGGGCATTCCATACGGTTGTAATATCTGGACCAGCTGTTGAGTTTAACTCAAAATATTCCTCCAAGGCAGCACAGAGTTTTTCGGTGGAATCCCCGGTGGATAAAAGAGATTCGTTTAATCTCCATAGTCCTTTGCCTCTGTTTGAGAAATCTTCCGCTAGTCTTAGCACTACTGGAGCGTGGTCCGACCACTCTATGAGCCCTATTGAGATTTCTTCAACATTTTGCAAAGTATATTTGTCAACCAGAATTTTATCTATTCTGGTGTATGTGTTGTGAACACATGAATGAAATGTGTACGCTTTTGTATCTGGGTGTTTTGTTCTCCATGCATCGTATAAGTCGTGGGAGGAGACTGTCTGCCGAATTGCAGAGGCCATATTCAGTTGATGTCGCTTATACGGGCCAGAGGGAAGGGCAGAAGTATCTAACACTGTGTCCGTGATCGAATTAAAGTCTCCGCACACTACTACTTTGCCCTCTTGAACTGTAGCTAGCTTTCTTAACGTTGTTTTGGTGAATGAGGATTGTTTCTGGTTCGGGACATACAAGTTGAGAATCGTATACTTCTGGTTATTGATCACACCTTTCAAAATAATAAACCTCCCCTTCGGGTCAATGATGGATACAGTCTCTGTGAAAGCAACGCTGTTGTGAATCAGGATAGAGACTCCTGCCTTTTTTTGAGTTGTTGTAGCATGGTATTGCGATGTGTATAGCTTAGGGTGGAACGGTCTATGAGCATTGGTCTTGTAATGTGTTTCCTGATAGCATACCACGTGGGCCGCATATTTAAAATTTTCCTGAAGTGCCCTATTTCTTTTGTATGGGGTATTAAGGACTTTGACATTAAATGACATTATGTTCAGTGACATCGACTTAGTGGGTTTGCATTGGTAAAGGTATATGAGGTCCGACTGAAGGGGGGACATTTATATAACATACACAAACAGAAAGGGGAGGGAAAAAATGGGGAAAACAAGGGTGGCCTCCCAAGGAGGCCTTTGGACTTAACACATCAAACTTGTACACATAGAATAAGTATGCCAAGTGCCTGGTGAGGCCAAAACAAAGGCCACCAGGCCTTCCTCTATATAATGGCATAAACGGGGCGGACGCACTGGACCTAGGTCCCGTGGCCCGCATACAGGTTCTCATTCAGAAAAAAGGAAAAGGAAAGATCTTCACTGTCTGTATGTACCGACATACTTTTGTCTTTTCATTAATAATTTTTGGCCCTAAGAGATAACTCTATGTTTAACAAAGCTTAAGTTTTTCGCCCTTTGTGGCTTTTCCAATAGGCTTCTCCTTTGTATGCACGTGCATGCACATACATATACATGCACGTGCATGCACATACATATACATACACATGCATATAAATACATATATACGTACACACATACACATACACGCGCATATTTTTTTTTTTTTTCCCTTTATAAAACATTTGGTACGACCGTAGTCAGGACAGTTTTAGGAGCGTCTGGCAGCATAAACTGTGTGCTGACCGACGTTCCCAAAATCAAACACAAGAAGGCTACACACATCTATTCACAAACTAGATGAGGGTTAGTGCCTCATGGATCCTGGTTAATGTACTTCAATAACATATATCTGCTAGACTGGATCTAAGAGAAAGAATAGCATTGTGCAAAACATTAAGCTAGGCATTTCAGCTTCGCTAACAGCAAAACACATTGGGCCTAAATAATCAAACACACAAAACTTGAGATATTCATACACTTGCTGTGCTCTCCGGTAGATGTCCAGGCCAGGAGTCAACCAGTGCAGGGGAATTTGTTGGCGGTGAAAACTGCGGTGAACAAAAACTTTTGTGGTGGTCAAGAATAGAGAGTGGAGGCAAGCTGATGGATCACACTCCCAGATCAGTCATTGTCTTGAAGTCCTCTCTTGCCTCCATCCGACCATTCCAGTGCCACTTTCCTAAGTTGAGATGTGGATGGCGCTTGTGGTGTTGTAGGGTAGTTCATACCCCACCGATCCAACAGGAGCAGTCCGTCTTCAGGTGAGTTGACAACTTTGGTAATTCCATCTTTGAATATTAGCAATTTAGTTGGGAATCCCCACGCATACTTCACAGAGGCATCCCTCAAGGCACTGGTGATGTTTCCAAATTCTCTCCGTCTATTCATTGTCCACTGGGACAGGTCGCTGAAGAACTGTAGATGAGCATATTTCTCCGGTAGCACTTCCTTCCCTCTAGTTGCTCGCATTATCGTTTCCTTTGCTTCATAGAAATGTATTCTGGCAATCACGTCTCTCGGGAAATTACCTGAGATCCTCTTGGGCTTCGGCAGTCTGTGAGCCCTGTCTATTGACAATTCCAGTGGTGATAGATCTGGTGCCATGATGTGAAATAAATCTAGCAGGTAGTTAGCGAGGTCCTCCGGTGGAATCTCCTCCGAAATTCCCCTGATTTTCACATTGTTTCGGCGTGACCTATCCTCCAGGTCCGCCAACTTCAGTTCCATCCGATGGTACTTGAGATCTAGTGAGATATGAGCGTCGGTAAGGTTATTGTGAGCGCCTGCGAGCTCTTCAACCTTGGTCTCTAATTGAGCTGTTCGCTCTCCGATCTCTTTAATGTCCTTACGAATTTCTTTGGACAATTTCTGCATGTCTGATTGGATCGATTTCTTTAAATCCAGGATCAGCAGTTTTAGAGATGGGTCTTCACCCTCTATGCCATGTTGACTCTGTTCGTCCGCTTCTGAATCTGACGGGTCATCTTTTCGCGGGTCCGGCATACCTCCGCCATCTTGTGCTTCAGGCCTCCTGCCTGCTCTTGGGGTGAAAAACTCTGTTTGTCTGTTTTTCTTCCCTTTGTTGGTCATTGCCTGCTGTTCTTTAGGCTTTCCCATATTCAAGTATAGTAAAGATCTTTTCTTCTTCCGTGCTAGATAGTTATAGTAGCTTTAAACACCTGTTGCGGCCCGGGAGCTCGGTCTCACCACGTCTTACTCCATGCACCAGCAGGCCACGCCCCCCCCGCATGTATCTATTAAGTTACACTTCGGGTTTACTTAAAAGTCCGGGACATGCTTTATTTTAATGCAAGGGTTAAAATAAATGGGGATGGGATGGTTCATCGCAGCTGCATTAATGCAGGGAACCGTTAATTTTAGTATTAGGGCTCAGGGGGAGTTAATTTAAGTACTAGGGTTCGGGGATTAATTTTAATATTAGGGCTCGGGGGAGTTAATTTATTATTACGGTTCTGGGGATCAATTTTAAGGGGGGTGTACGTTTGTAAGAGCTGACAGTTCTGCGGTTACATGGCTTTGTTCATCTTCACCGCTGACAGTTCAGCGTTCAAACTGGTGCGCTGAACTGTCATTGGTGAAGCAGCTGCAAAGAAGTGTCCTAGACCCAAAATAAAGTGCAATGTTCCTTTAAATGAAAAAAAATGTTTACTTGTCCTTTAAGAGTTGATTTTCAGCTTCCAATACATTTTGTGTTATAAGGATGCGATCCTTCCAAAAATGATACAGAACCTACAAAGGAAACAAAAGTTCAAGTTGGAGATTGCAGCAGACCCTATTTTTGACCTAAATTGTTACTCTTTTTCTCTCTCTCTTTTTCTCTCTCTCTCTCTCTCAGCTCGATTTCTGGTTTGGCTGAGTGTATTACGCAGAACAAGAAAATAAAATGATCAACTGTTTAAACTGCAGTAAATGTGCTTATATATTAGATTTTGTAAATACAATACTTTATTCTTCTTGTAAATGACCAAAATACATTGTTGGCCATTGGTTGTAAAGATTGTAAATTTGCTAGTAGTGCTCTCTGCCTCACATTTTTTAATCCCACTCCTGCTCTTACCATGGACATGTAAAAGGGCAGAATATCTCTTTTAAAACATGCCAATAGCCTACTGACCTTTGCAGCCACCAGATGGCACTGCACACTACTGCCAAGTCTATTTTCTACAATTACCACCAAATCCTTTGCGTTAATAGTTTCCCCCAAGCAAACACTATTTAAACTATAGGGTAGCTCTGGTCTTCAGCACCAGAATGGTGCCTCTGAATTGTTGACATATTCGGATCACACTGGTGGCCTCTGAATACAATTCAGTGGATTCCACGATACATCTCCTGGCACCAAAATCATGTGAAATTCACATGAAGTAAGTGAAGCGGTAGCCTCTGCATAGAGTTCTATCCAATTCTGACTGTATTACACTACATAAGTGTGTCATCATGAGAGACATGGCTCCTTATGCCCACTGGGAGAGCATTAATGAACAAATTAAAACGAAGAGGACTCCGGACTTATCCATTACATTACATTAACATTTATTTGTACAGCTCCACCAATTCTCGAAGCGCTTGGTACAGAGCAAAGAAAGGAACTACATGCTAATTTAGACAAACTAGTACAGACTGGTACATGAGGTAGAGAACCCTGCTCGTAAGCTTACAATCTAGGGGTACTCCACTTTTCACATTTGTCCAGTTAGTAAACTTCCCATTTACCACCACTCTTTGCATTCTAATTTTCAGCCATTTGGAAAGCCTATTTGAGTCAATTTGTACAGTAACCTTTGGTGTGGAATCATATCGAATGCATCCTGTCTTGTAATAAAATCAAACATGCACAACCACATTTGTATAAAAGAAGATCCCATCCAAGTGTATAAAAGAATCCTAGGGAAAATGCCCCTTTGATAAATGTACACACCAAAAATGATCTGGTAAACCCTCTCCCTCATCCCCTTCCCTCCCACCCTGGTATTGAACAAACCTTAATTATTTCTCTCCCACAAGTGTATTGTGGTTTCTTGTTTTCCTTTCCCCACAAAATAAGGTTGTTTAACACTTGTATTTTTGTGTAATATATACCATCACATAAGCCTCCCTCATCCCCATCCTTTTTTATTCTCCCTCCCTGATGTTGTGACCCAATACCTTGTTTTCTTGTTTACTAATAAAAACAATAAATACGGATTTACAAAAAGCAAATGCATTTGTTTATTCACATTATAGATTATCTAGATAATGGATAAGGGAATGAGAGAACACAGAAAACAATGGTCTAAAAAGGGGAATCACACATTTTCTTTGTACATACATTTTACATATAATTGAAACATTTTGTAATGTAGACGTGTGTGTATCATATATGCAAATATATCTGGATATCCTAACAGGGAAAACAGATTCAAATTTTATTGGAATCTGACTATTGGTGAACATAATAAATGAACTAGTTTACAAATAACTGTTGTGAAAAAAGAAACGAAAAAATACTTTTATATACATCATTTATTTACCCCAGTGCTAAAAAAAAAAAAACACATTCCCACATAGTGGGTGAGGAGTGGTAGATCCAGTAACATTATTTTGCTTGCTTTGAAGGCTGGTCATGGGCCCTGAAAGATAAAAAGTGTACTGTGTATTTAGAAAAGAATGTGTTAAAAAAAAAAAAAAATAAGTTTATATATATATATATATATCACTGTATTACATTTTTAACATATATATATATATCCCTGTATTACATTTTTAACGATCATTTTTACTCAGCAAGTTAAAAATGTTTACATACAGACTTTGTAATGCACAAACATATCCTGTATATTATTAAACAAGGGACCATTCATTTAAATGAGTGATCTCTAAGCAACTGCCATTGTTTCATCTCTACATTCACAAGGACCTATATAATCAATTAAATCAATATTAAATTAAATTAAATTAAAGCAATATTACAACAAATATTGTGCTTGTTTAGTCCTCAGGACATTACTGTATGTGCATTGATGTGCTTAAGACTAAGAGGCTCAAATTTCCCCAAATGTGATGCCGGTGAGGCTGACCTCTATCATTGTATTTGGTACTGTTCAGTTATCCAGGCTTTCTGGAAGGAGATTTTTGGTTTTGGGATGTCTGATGACCCCCGGAAACAGCTATACTGGCCATTGATTACAGCAAATTTACAAGACATAAGAAATTGTCTCATATTCTCTTGGTGGCCGCCCGTAAGTCTTTTCTACATCAGTGGATCCAACCAACCCCTCTTGAACGTCCACTCCTCAAAACTAAAATGGATTTCCTATTTAAATGGATTGGTTGGAGGCATACACTGATAGGGAAAAAAAAGACAAAATCATTATTTCAAGTTTGGAGGCCTTATATCTTGACTTTGAATCCAGAGATTCAGTCTCAACTTAAAAAAGCATTTGAGTGGACTTCCTGGTACTCGGCTCAGATGTTATTAAACATATATTCCTAATATTTGAGTAAAAATATGTTAGACCACTTTATCTCTGTTTGCACACATGAGGACACACAGCTTTGTATATGATGATATGTGCTATGTTGATTGGGGGGGGGGGGTTGGATTTTGTGTTTAGTAGATGGTTCGTTATTTATTTATTTTTTTTTTTTTAAGTATTTTATTTATACAGTTTCCAAAAACATTTTTACATACCAACAGGCACAATACATTACAAACATTGTAAGACAACCATAAAAACATATGTTCATCCTACAGATACCTAATATATCACAGTCTTAAACAATTGAGGAGGATTATTTATTATATCCTTTCCACATGACGAGCACGGGGGATTTGGGTATATTAACCTGGTTTTAAAACTGCGTAAAAAGGAAAAAAAAAAGAGAGAAAAGGGAGAGAGAAAAAAAAAAAAAAAAAGAAAGAGAAAGAGAAGAGAGGAAGAAAAAGCAAGAAAGGAAACGAGGAAGAACAAGACAAAGAACAAGACAAAGGAAGGGATAATGTCATAGCATAAGGTTCCTTCCTCTTAGCTCTAATTGGTGAACCCAGAGCCGAGGAGAGAAGGGAGATAATTAAGAACCTTACCCAACGTGATATGGCACCATCTACCTACCCTAACATATAAGTCGTGGAGGGAGAGCAGGGTGAAGAGGAGGGTCTGCAGGGTCGGGTAGTCTGTCACGGAGATCCGCTCACGCTCAGGGAATCGAACCGTTTAGCTCCTCTTAGAGGGTATTACTTTCATTTCAGCTTTAGCGGGTTTGTAGTACATGTCTAGGTATCTTATATCCCGGATTTCCATCTATCATATGCAGCCTTGGGAAGATAGCTTCTTTTCCCTGTTATTAAGCCAATTTCCATTTGGAGTTGATGTTCTATCTGGTATCTTATATTTTCCCAGGTTGGGACATTAATAGATCTCCAGTTACGGGCAATTAGGATCTTGGCTGCAACCAATATATGATCAGCTAAATATTTAAGGGGAGGTGAAAGAGAAGGCCAATTAAGGTGGGCTATATATGTCTTATATTCTTTGTTTATTTTTATTCCTAAAGCGCCCATTAAATTATCTATCATGGACCAGTATTTCCCTAGCTCGGGGCATGTCCACCAAATATGTTTAAAAGATCCAGTGTCTTGGGAGCACCTCCAGCATGATTTCGAAGTCCCTGGGTACATCTTTCCTATTTTATCTGGGGTTAGATACCATCTATACATGACCTTAAAAAACAGCTCGAGCAGGTTGAGGCAATGAATCGACTTCCTCAGATCATTCATAGGCTTTACCCAATCTGCCAAATTAACTTCCTGGCCTATGTCCATCTCCCATTTTTGAAGGGCCTTGGGTTTGTCTGAGTCTAGTGGGAAAAATATTTGACTTTTTGCAATTTTCCTAACTGAGGTATCTTTTTTTAAAGTGAGCTCAAGGGCCTTTTTTATTGGAGTATAGTCTCTCTCTGTTTTTTGGAGGAATCCTCTTAGTCTTAAGTACATGAAAACCTCTCTAGGGGGTAGTGAGAATTCTTCAGCCAAACTAGCAAAAGGTTTTAGTTCCTTTCCTCTCCAGAGCTGAAAGAATTTAGTTAATCCGAATCTAGCCCATATAGCGAGGTTCATGTTAGGTATAGTCCAATCCAAAAAAGCGAGAGAGGAGTCTGGACAGAGAACCTGGTCACAACTCTGTCTTTTCTTAAATCTGCTCCAAAAGGAAAGCAAGTTGCAAAGAACTAAGTTTCCTCTATATCTCTGTTCCAGCACAGCTTCTGCCTTCTTGTTGAGAGAAGTCAGTATGCTCAGATCTGTCAGATCCATCAGGTCGGCCTCATATATATACCAGTCTTCCTGATCATTCTCGGCCGATAGCCACTTCGAGATATGCCAGATCTGAGCTGCGTCATGGTAATTTTGGATATCCGGGAGAGCAATGCCTCCCTGCGCTGTTTTCTTCTTCAAAGTACTCTGTGCGATACGAGGTTTTTTACCTCCCCATATATAGTTAATAAATAGTTTCTGAATTTCTCTTAGCCAAGCTATCGGGAGAGGGAGGGGCACTAATCGGAACAGGTATATCCATTTGGGAAGGATATATGATCTGATGATGTTCAGCCTGCCCCACCAGGAAACTTCTATATTGCACCATTTCTTCAAAGACTCACTGGTCTGGAGAAGAAGACCTCTAAAATTACATTCAAGAATGTGGCGTGGGTCTGTTGTTATCTTTATACCCAAGTATGTTGTTTCTCTCTGGATCCATTGGAAATCATATGTACTCTTAATATTGTGGATCTCCTGGGGAGGTATATTCAATATAATAGCACCACTTTTATTAATGTTTAACTTATAATTAGAGATTTTAGAGAAATTATTAATTTCCAGCATTAATGCTGCTAGTGATTTTACCGGATCTGTAATTGTTACCACAATATCATCGGCGTATAGAGCTAGCTTCCCTCTATGTTCCAAGCTTAGGCTCCCCTTAATATCGGTATTCTGCCTAACCGCTTGAGCGAATGGCTCCAGGGAGAGGGCATACAGGATTGGCGAAAGGGGGCACCCCTGCCTTGTGCCGTTCCTGATCTGGAACCATGGAGAAGATATGCCTGCCCCTATTATTCTGGCGGATGGAGATGTGTATAAGGCCTCTATCATAAACAGCAGTCTGCCATTGAAGCCAAACTTCCCCAGAGATGCAGTCATTGATCCCCAGCTGACTCTGTCAAACGCTTTTTCGGCGTCTAAAAACAGAGTCAGCGTGGGGGTCAGATGAGTGTAAGAAGAGTCCAAGAAGTGGATCAGTCGGCGGATGCTATTTGTAGCTGATCTTCCAGCCACAAATCCGACCTGATCTCTATCAATCAATACAGGGACAACTGGCTTCAATCTTCTCGCTATAATGGCGGCGAAGATTTTAATGTCTCCATTTAATAAGGAAATGGGTCTATAATTCTCTATTTTGGAGGGGTCTTTATTGCTTTTTAAAATTGGGATAATATTTGCTCGGATCATTTCGGTAGGGATCTTTTCTCCATTTCCGATTGCATTAAAGAGCTGTACCAGTCTAGGGGCTAATTCTTTTTTTAGGATTTTATATAGCAAATTTGTAAAGCCATCTGGTCCTGGAGCCACATTATTCTTCAGCTGATCCAGGATCAGATTAACCTCCTCCAGCTCGATTGGGGCATTTAGTTTCTCCCGTTGCTCCTCTGTGAGAGTTGGGAGGGATATTCTATCTAAATATTCCCCATAGGAATCTTGTGTCTGTGGGTTATCTAAGTTATATAATTTTTTATAATAGTTCCCAAATTGGATTCCGATGTCTTGCGGTTTGTAGTAGGAATTCGCTCCCTCATCAATTCTAAAGATTCTTTGAGAAGCCTCTCTCTTCTTTATTTTACCGGTTAGTATTCGGTCTGCCTTATTACTCTTATAATACCATAATTGGCTCATTTTTTTCATGTTTTCCTTTGTTTTTTCCATATGAAATTTATTAATTTGTGATCTTAGTTCAGCTATCTCCTTAGCTCCCTCCGGGCCAGGATTTTTCTTATTATCTCTGATCACCTGTTCTAAAGCGAGTATCTTAGCCGGAAGGGAGCCAAAGAAATTTGCTTTTTCCCTAGCTGAGAGCATAATTAGATGACCTCTAATCACGCACTTATAAGCACACCACAAAGACGTCTGGGCTATTTCTTCTTTGGAATTCTCCTTAAAGTAGTATTCTGAATTTACTTTTATATGCTCTTTATTAGCCTCTTTGTCTAGGAGTCGATTATCCAGTCTCCAATCTGGTTTTGGTTTCCTAGCATCTTTTTCATTTAAGGACAAAATTACCGACTCATGGTCTGACCATGTCACAGCTTGGATCCGAATACTATCTACTGCTAATAATGCTGTTGAATCCCCTAAAAAAGTATCCAGTCTGGAGTATGAAGAATGGGGGTGGGAGTAATATGTAAAATCAGACTCCCCCGGGCAGAAGGCTCTCCATAGGTCCATAGATGTTGTTCCTTTAATAATTGTTGAAATATCTTAGATTGTTTGTTGTGCTGACTGTTGGTTTTGGAGCCTCCTGGGAGCCTCCGGTCTAAAAGGGAGTCTAACACCATATTAAAGTCTCCCCCCATGAGGATATATCCCTGTTTAATCAGGGCAATTCTATCCAGAACTCCTCTTAGAAAAATCTGAGGAGCCTTGTTCGGGGCATAGATATTTATAATTGTAGATAAGATACCATTTATGCGGCAAATAAGTATAAGAAACCTAGCTTCGTTATCTATCTCTAAATTATCTATTTCGAACCTGATCTGTTCTGACACCAGAACCGCTACCCCTCTTTTTTTTTTTTTTTCCATCGAGGCGCTTGCGACCAAATTGTATCCCTTTATCTTATTTCTTTTGCTGGTCTCCCTGGTCCAATGTGTCTCTTGGAGTAGACAAATATCAATTTTTTGGGCTTTCAAAGTTTTCGTCAGCATAGCTCTTTTAAAGATAGTGTTCAATCCCTGAGCGTTAACCGTCATCCACTTAACCATTCTTGCTCCATTGACAGACCCGAGCCTACTGTCCTCTCCCCCCCTTCCCCTGCCAGACGTCTCCCCCCACAACACAGATAATAAACAACATACAACATAAAATATCCACTACTCCCGAGGCCCACCTCACGAGTTAGGGGACGCGCCTCCCCCAAAATTTGTACGGCACGTACCAGTATAAAGACCCTTTGGTCCCTATAAGCCGAGAGAGAGTTTAGGCGATTTTTCAGATTATATAATTAATATTGTCAGTTCCATTCTGGGACTAGGCTAAGCTTAATTTTGTTAGAGAGCTACCTATTCTGGGAGGCGGGGGAGGAGAAGACAGATTCCGTTCACTATGGCGTGGAGCTACTTTGAAGGAGAAGGGGGGGGGGGGGGGATAGAGAGGAGAAGAGAGGAAAAAAAAAAAAAAGAACTCTGTGTTCAGGTTTATATGTAGATCTATAGGTTTTCACAATTAGATAATCCATATTATTCAACTTCAAAAGGATGGCTGGAGCCTGTTCATAAAGTGATATAGGGCAAAGGGGGAGAAAAAAAAAAAAAAAAATTTTAAGAAAAAAAAAAAAAAAAGAGTGTAGTTCAATGTGCGATTATTGGGAGTGGACCTCGATGAGCAAATGCGGGAATGTGACTCAATAATCGGGGGTGATACGTTGACTCGATGTACGCGTAAAGGTGTGAAGCTCCGAGTGTAGGGGGAGAGATATAAAACGATGTGTGGGTATAATAGTGTGGAAGAGAGTGACTCAGTGTAAGAAAGTATAGATGCGGCTTAATGTGCAATGTGGTTATGTGACTTGGTGTATAGGAGAGAGATTGTGGCTCGGTGTGCCGGTGGAAGTGTGTCTCAGTGTGCAAGTGAAAAAAAAAAAAAAAAATGTGACTCAATGTGCAGAAGGGTGCTGTGACTCAGTGTACAAATGAGAATATTAGGCTTGGTGAGCAGTAAATGAATGTGGATAGTGTACGGGCTAGGAATGTGTTTGGGCTTAATGTGACTGTGCACGGAAGTGTAGTTAGGCTCGAAGTGCAAAAAAAAAAGGGAAGAAAAAGAAAAGGAGAGAAAAAAAACAAAAAAAAAAAAGAAAAAAAAAAAAACAATATGCTCATATTTTATCTAGGTCTAAATGAGTCTCATTGAGACAGATCATAATATATCACTAAGTAAGATTAAGCCAAAAAATCTATTCTGTAAAAGATATTGTGAAAAGGATAAGAGGAGAAAAAAAAAAAAAAAAAAAAGGGAAGGGGAAAGAAAAGGAACAAAAAATTGCTTCCTCTCCTCTCCCCTCCCACCCCTTCCCTCCCGCCCCTCCCACCAAATCCACCACAGGAACTAAGGGGGGGAGGGGGGAGTCATGACGTGAGGACGCACGTTAATGAGCTCCGTTAGCCGAGAGAGAAGGCGCGAAATGAAGTAGCCGGGACTGGGACGCTGACTACCGCTGTTTCATTGACTGCTTCTGCTGAGCTGGCCGCTGACGAGATTAACCCCCGACAAGATTAACCATCGCTGAACATACAATGTCTGCTGCTGCTACCCTCCGCTATCACTAACACCGCTGACATTATCCTCTGCTGCCTCCAACCACCGCTGATATTATCCTCCGCTACCACTATCCCCCGCTGACTCTACCCTCCGCTGCCACTAACTTCCGCTGACATTACCCTCCGTTACTACTAACCTCCGCTGACATTATCCTCTGCTGCCACTAACCACCGCTGGCACTATCCTCTGCTATTACTAACCACCGCTGACATTATCCTCCGTTGCCACTAACCACCGCTGACATTATCCTCCGCTGACACTAATTACCGATGACCCTAACCTCCGCCGACATTAACCCCTGCTGAACTCCCCGCTGATACTAATCTTCGCTAAATAAGCAGCTGGTCGGAGGAAGAGAAGGCATCACCGTGAAACACTCAGCTGTTTGCCGATAACTCCGGAGCTACAACGGGCTGATAGGACGCTGATATCCGGTCTGCATATTACCTCCAGAGAGTCTGGCTGCAACACAAACAGCGTGGGATCAAAAGGTACTCACCTCTTGGGGATACACCCTTCCTCCTCTCTATCTCCCTGCTCAGTGCTAAAGTAGCCGCCGGCTGCTGAAAAACAGCATCAAAGGGGAAAATACATAGCTATATAATTGTTTTAAAACAAGAGGGTAATGGCCAGCAAGAAAGCTGTGGATAAACCTGCAAAAAAAGAGAGGAAGCCTGCTAAGGATCTTGAACAGGAGAAAAGAGATTTTAAAAATCCTCCTTCATCATTCTTCTCTCCGGGCTCACGTAGGGCTTCCCTTGATATAGCAGGTATGCTAACAAAAACGTATATAGATTCCAGCTCAGCTGCAATATCAGACATCGAGGGCATCCAGCAGGAATCCCCTTCTCAAACTTTGCAAGTGGGGATAACCTCTTCCCAGCTGGAAATAGCATTAGCTGACCTCCTAAATAATCTTAAAACAGAGATTCAATCAAGTACCAAGGCAATACAGCAAGATATTAACGGTCTCGGCAACCGAGTAGATAAATTGGAGGCGAAAATGGAGGCTAATTGTGAATCAAACAATAGAAATGAAGGTCAGATACAAAGCCTTGATAAGAAAATCTCCATTATGGAGCTTAAAGTGGCTGATCTGGAGGATAGATCCAGGCGGCTAAATTTAAGATTCAGGAATATCCCAGAAAGTATTGGTAAAGATGAAGTGGAAAAATATCTAATGGAATTCTTCAAAAGCCTGGGTGTGCCCCTGGAAAACCCTGTAAATATAATAGCCCGATGTCACCGAATATTTAAACCGAAAACTATAGATGCAGAAGTCCCAAGAGATGTCATAGCTTTATTAGGCTCGGATAAAATCAGAGGGGAAATCCTCAGAGCTAACCGAGACACCCAGGAAAGAGCTAAGAAATTTGAAGCTATACAGATCTTTCAGGACTTATCTCCATTCACAAGATCCTTTAGGAGAAGTCTAGCCCCGATAACAAGAGCAATGAGGGAAAAGAATATGATATATACATGGGGATCCCCAGCGTCACTGGTGGTTCGCCACCAAGGCCAAAGAATAGTGTTAAGAACATATAAAGAAGCAAAGGACTGGCTGGAGACTGATGGAAACTCTAGAGAACTGAGCTAATCTTGAATCGTCAGGGGGAATCTCCTTAACTGAATTATCTATATGAGGGACTGGTTGGGCGGAGGGGGGGAGAAACAGAGCTGGTGGGAAACTAGAGAGGGGGCTGATCTGCTCAATAAGTACCCCTTCCTCCGGTTACTCCGGGATAAGTGATATATGAGTATATATATTGCCTTTTTTTTTTTTTTTTCTCTTTCTTTTTTTACTGCTCCCCTCTCCCTAGCATATGGTCATTTTAATAGCGCAAGGTCGGGGTGGAAAGTCTCATAAGGCTTAATATGTAGGCTGCATAAAGGAGAATCACTATAGATCTGTGTATAATGTTAAGCTGTAACTTTTTTTTTCTTTTTTTTTTCTTTGTTTGTGCTCCCATCATGCTATACTACATGATAACCGGCTTGATGCAATATGATAAAGCTGTTTTTTGACCTGGACATCAGAGAGTCAGTATGATAATAATGTTTAAATGAGTTTGTATTTAGACCCTTATAGAAGATATGACTAATGAATCCCATAGTGGTTTTTCGATCCTGATAAGGGAGAGGAGAATTCAGGGGGTGAGAGGAGAAGGGAAGGGGTAGGGAAGGGAAATTCTATTTTTTCTGAGGCTATCGACTCTCTAGCCGCTTGCTGACATGAATATAAAATGCGAACAAGCACTGATAATTGGTCTGCAAGGATTTTCGTCAGACTGATTCTATTACTTGGTTTGTTTAAATGAGAAGGAATACAGGCTCATATATTATATGTTTCTATCAGTCATATATTCTTATTAGTAGATGGTTCGTTTTAAAACCATTTTGGTATCTTTCTATATTTTTATGCCTTTGTCTTATAATGATGTGGGGTGGAAAATATAAAAAAAGGCGGAGATGTGCAGTTACGCTTTCTTTGTTTCATTTATAGTGACTAGGTATGATTTGCTGTTTTGTGGGAAACGTTAGACAGTTATCTCTGTAAAATACTGTACAGGGAATTGTCATTTATGTGTTGCATTGTTATTTATGTTATACTGTACATGTTTAAGTAATAATGGCGGATGTTTTCCATTTTTATTTTCTTTGTCACACATGTATAACAAACTGCATAATAAAAAGTGTTTAAAAAAAAAAAAAAAAAAAAAGACTAAAAGGCTCCTGCTGGGAAGTAACCGCAAGCTCAATCACTTTGATCGAGACGCACTAGACTTAAAGTTGCCTAAAAGTGGCAGGCAACTTTGTAGTTTAAGCTATACCGGAGCAAAATATCGCTTTCTATTGCTGCTTTTCATATCTAATAAAAACTATGACTGAAAACTGCATTTATTGTTTTTATTTCCTTTTATTTACCAGTCTGCCCCCCAGATTTGTCCATGCTTTCCCACACTGCACACCAAGGACATGCCCTATCACCCACATTGCACACCTAGGACTTACCTCAGCACAAGAACTTACCCCAGTTCCTCATGATATGCCATCATGGAAGTGCCGGGAAGCAGCGGAGGATGTCTGCACGTATCGTGTAGACATCCACCGGCTGCCCCCACTAGGCACCAGGGAAATTGGGCTGGGGGGGGGTTCAGCGGCAGCATGGGCTAAGTCTGGGGGGAAGGAGAGGGGGATCAGGGGCAGCATGGGTTAAGTCTGGGGGGAAGGGAGCTGGGGGGTCAGGGTCAGCATGGGCTAAGTCTGGTGGAGAGATGGGCAAATAAAAGAAAATAAAAACAAGAAACACATTTTTTTATATCATAAATTTTATTAAATATGAAAAAGCAATTTACATGTGAATATTTACAAGTAAAACTTTTTCCTATAGGGTAGTCTTATATTCAGGCTTTTAATTTTTTTTTTTCCTAAAGGAATATCCAAATTTTGGGGGGCCGTCCTATAAATCAGGGTTGTCTTATATTCAGCCAAATACGGAAGTTTCCAAAAAGTATACATTACTGATGATTTTGCCATGATATGCCAAGTTTATACATTACTGCTGATGTTGCCATGATATTCCATGTGCAATCTAAGTGCTGGGGTAAGTCCTGGGTGACTGGGAAAGAATTGTGAATGCAATGTAAGTGCTGGAACACAGGAACATTTTCCAAGCGACTTATGCACAAAATGTTATTACGGGGGACCAGTATACCTGTTGCCAACCATGTCTTAATCTGATCTGAATGTGTCATTTGCATGCAATCTGCTAACACAATGGATAGATCATTTTTCATGCTCTAATTCATAGTATAAGCAATGTTTAGGTTCACAGAGTCTCTTTAACAGTCCTTTATCATGTGGTCTTTTTGTTATTTTGTCTACTCACTCCTGTATGCAATACAACTTATTTTCTAATATGTGTCTGTTCAGTATGATATGTAGTGGTTAACCTATAACCTGTCAAATAGTAAGGGGTTGCATAGGACTGGTTAAGTGTGAAAAAGTTAATTTGTGTTTTAACAATGAGTAAACTATAGCTGTAAAACTTGTTGACATCTATAATTAAAAAGAAAGTACATACCATATAGTTTTCCTTTTCAGCTCCTGTTTTTTGAAGTTTTCTAAAGCATTCTTAAGCTTGTTTGTAACTAACAAGACAAACTTAATATCACTCCCATTTATTATTTTATAGTCATCCTAAGGGAAACAAAAATAAGGGCATTAATATAAAAGTTATCAAACATATATGACAATGTAATAATAGACCAGTGATTTTGAGTTTAAGCCCAATTGCCCAGTCTTCTGAGGTAAAAAAATATCAAATGCCCTCTCCCTTTTTTCATCATTTAGTTATCCCCCATTTTTTGGTTTCATTTTTTTTCCTTGCTCCATGTCAGTACCATCTCAACCCTTTTAACAAAATGATATGTTAAAAGGGTTAGGGAAAACCGTAATCAATGCACAGTGCTAACTAATCCCAAGAATCCAGTGTCCAAACCTAACCAAACAGTAAAGGACTGTATTAAGCAATGAGTATATTGCAGAAATTAAAATTACCAGGTAATCATATAGGTCTTCATTGCACAGAAAGGTATCCAGGTCGCTTCTGCTATAGTTCTAGAGGTAATAAAGAGAGGCAATGTATAACAATATCATTTTTGAGCACTCTGTTTATGTAAAAAATGTAACTGCAATTTATTATTAGAAGTCAGATTTTTGCATCTATCAATGACTATCACCATTGTCACGAAATGCATTTAAAGATCCACTGTGACGGGTTCTTCCCTGTGGACTATGGAGCCTGTCTGGTGATATATTAGTTTTGGGGTACACAATTTAAAGGGCACTATTGGAACCCTGTTTTTAACTGGACTTCAAACACATGCACTCAGGATGTCAGCCAAGATGTGTACCCTTGGATCCAAACCTTTTGTCCCATTCACTGTGTTTTCCCCAGGTTAAGATTGTATCCTATCCTGTAAACCCGTCATTATGTCACCTTACCCATTGTCTTCATGTCATTCAGTGTCCTGTTGTACAGTGATGTCCCTCAATTAAAAAATTACTTTAATTGAGTGTACTCTGTATGTATCTGAACTTGACACCATTGTATATCCCCTTTGTATGTCCCTTTGCAGCATGGAAGTATAATGTATTCCTAGACCCAGTTAATTGTAGGACCTAGTGGATAACTATACTTACTTCCATCCCCCCCATTGTATCCTAATGTCTGTGATGTCATGTTTGTGTGGTTTATAAGTCTGTGCTGTTTCTTAAATAAAGTTGTTGTTCTTTCTTGCTGTACCTAACTGCTAGTGGTCCTGTCTGCTATTTGAGTACAAAGAGCAAGGTTCCAGGAAAGACTTTCTGGGTGGATGCTGAGCTTTAATCGGGGCTATGGAGGGGATTTCATATAACCGGCAGAGGGTCTAATACGTCCAGTAGACAGTCCGTTACAACCATTAAAAGACATTTCATGTGATACATGTAAAAGTATATGTATGCTCTAAAAAGGTTAATACTAACATAAGGCTTCCAACCTCTTTTAATAAAGGGGAATTAAAAGGCTGTGGGTACACAGCTTCAGGAGGTGAAGATTTACTTAAATATACCCAAACATTTATTCTGTAACTTTGATGTACTTATGTTGAAATATCTCATCCCTGTCTGCAATTGCCGTCTCACGATGCTCTGCCAGCTAACAGGCTGACCAGCTTTCTTACCTTTCTCAATACAGTCACTGAATAATAGGTTTCTTCTGATGCTGAGCTAGTACCATAGAAGCCTATTAGCGGAGCATTCCACAGTGACTGTACTGGCCAAGGTTAAAACACATTGCTCCTATGTGCAGATAAATATAATAAGCTTCTAAGCCAGCTCCACTTCCACAAACTGTTGGAACCCTAGTAGTTATAAAAAATACTTAAAAAAAAAAAAGTAGGGCCAAGCTACCTACCAGAAAAAATACAATGGGAGATGTATTAAATTAAGAAGGTTTCTTTTTATTTTATTCTACCCACGCATACTTATACATGTAATCAGGGCTTGACAGATTGCCAGAGGCGTGGCTCCTGCAAGCTGTTGCTTTTTCTTTTTCATGGTTTTACATGGAGCTCTCTAGAAGTTCTCTGGCTCCTAAAAATAACTAGGCTCTTGAATTGGCCACTTCCACACTGACCGTCTCCCAATTTCAAAGCAAATAACATTACCATTATCATTAAACTTGGTTAGGCAAGTCCTAACACAAAGCACATATACTACTTACTTGTTCCGCTGCACAGTCCTGTCCAGTAGCGCCTCTGTAGATATATATATATATATACATACAAGACAAATTAAATTCCATTATTAATGGTTTCTATCGTAAAAAATTATCGTAACGACAATCGCAGTAGTCGTTAAAAATTGATAACTTAAAAATAAGTAAAAGCATTGCCTTTAATATATGGCTTATTTGTTGCAGTTGATTTAAAGCAAGTGTCAAAATGCAGCCCTTCAGCTGCTGTTGGCCTACATCTCCCATAATACTCTATCATCTAAGAGGCTGGCAGACGATTACGGGAGATGTAGTCCACCAACAGCTGTAGGGCTACAGTTTGGCAACCCTGATTAAAAGGGACACTTTGGTTTAAAAAAAAAAAACACATATGTATTTACACTTTGCTTGTAAAACATTAGGAACAAGAACTTCCATGAAATACACTGGAAAAGTGAAAACAGCCTAATGTTGCGATTCTTTATTAACACTGTATGTTACAAACACTTTAATCAGTATATATGAAGGAATAGAAAAAACATTAAAAGAGAGCTCTGAGCCTAGACAGCATGATCCTAGCAACTAGCCAACCAATCACAGGGCACTTTACATTTCCCATATAGTGTAATGCTGGAAACATAGGATGCATTGTGACATGAAAATACAGATTAGTTTTTAGGGGAGTTTGAAGCATGCATTGTCGACCATGAAAATGAGAGATCAAGAAAGAAAGGCAAGTATGTCATCAAAAACAGGTAATAGAAGAAAGAGTAGCATAAGTAAGAAGTACTACAAATGCTTCGTTGGAGTTTCCCGTTTATGACATCACCTTGTACCTTGCACATTTTTCACTGTAAAGTAGTTTGTTTGCATACCAAGCCACAGATCGTGTCATAAATAGAAGACATTACAGATACAAATCAAAGCACATTTTTTTCTTTTAATTTATACATTTGTATGCAATCTTGCTCACACAAAGAAACAGAATTTTCTATTCTCCAGTACAAGCGATGTTTATGGGACAGGATGTGTTTAAATGCATTGACCCAAGTGGTGCCTATCAGTCACTTTCAATGCAAAAAGATGGCTACGAAACCTAATCCTCTATAATAATGTTCAAGTGTCTCTGCGTCCAGTCCCTGTGACCGTGGGATTGCGCTACGGCGCATGTGCCCCACGGACAGCCGTTGGGACTTGGAACGCAGAGACTTCTGTCAGAACAGTGTTCTGACAGGCAGGGCCGGCCTTAGGGGTGTGCGACCTGTGCGAGCGCACAGGGCGCAACACCCCAGGGGGCGCCCTCCCGCCCAAAGAAAAAAAAAAAGCCGGTAGAGGCACTGGATGGGGGAGATCTAAAGATCCCCCCTCACCAGCCCTCTGCAAGATGCCAGGAGGGGGCGGAGCTAACCGGCTGAGCGGTGTAGCTCCGCCCCCACCCTGTGAAGCAGAGCAGCGTCTGCTTCACAGGGAGCCACTGGCACCATGAGAAAGTGCTGCTCGGCTCCCCGTGCTTGCATTAAGCATGGGGAGCCCGAGCAGCACCTTCTCTTGCTGACGCTGATCTGCTTCACAGGGTGGGGGCGGAGCTACACCGCTCAGCCGGTTAGCTCCGCCCCCTCCCTGTATCCACCTTTGAAGGCAAAGGAAGGGGAGGAGGGGAGAGAGAGACAGAACAGGGGGAAGGGGGAGAGAGACAGACAGACAGAACGGGGGGGGGAGGAGAGAGACAGAACAGGGGGAAGGGGGAGAGAGAGACAGACAGGGGAGGGAGGGAGAGAAAGACAGAACAGGGGGAGGGGGAGAGACAGAACAGCTGGAGGGGGAGAGACAAAACAGCTGGAAGGGGGAGAGAGAGATACAGAACAGGGGGTAGAGAGAAAGAACAGAGGGAGGGAGAAAGAGACAGAACAGGGGGAAGGGGGAGAGAGAGAGACACAGACAGTACAGGGGGGGAGAGAGAGACAGAACAGAGGGAAGGGGGAGAGAGAGGGAGAGAAAGACAGAACAGGGGTAATGGGGAGAGAGAGGGAGAGAAAGACAGAACAGGGGTAATGGGGAGAGAGAGAGACAGAACAGGGCTAGAGAGACAGAACAGGGGGGGAGAGAGACAGAACAGGGGGGGAGAGAGACAGAACAGGGGGGGGGAGAGACAGAACAGGGGGGGGGGAGAGACAGAACAGGGGGGGGGGAGAGACAGAACAGGGGGGGGGGAGAGACAGAACAGGGGGGGGGGAGAGACAGAACAGGGGGGGGGAGAGACACAGAACAGGGGGAAGGGGGAGAGACACAGAACAGGGGGAAGGGGGAGAGAGAGACAGACGGGTAGGGAGGGAGAGAAAGACAGAACAGGGGGAATGGGGAGAGAGAGAGACAGAACAGGGCTAGAGAGACAAAACAGGGGGGGGGAGAGAGACAGAACAGAGGAAGGGGAGGAGAGAGACAGAATAGAGGGAGAGAGAGAACAGGTATGGGGGAGTTAGAGAGAGAAAGACATGGCAATGAAGAGGAAAGGGACAAACATGGGAAGGCAGAGAGATACATACATGGGGGGGCGCCATGGGGGAATCCCGCACATGGCGCCAGAACACTTAAGGCCGGCCCTGCTGACAGATTTCTCGAGCAAATTCTCCTGTGCAATCGCTGGAGAATTTACTCATTGCCAACGCGCACAAAGTTACAGCTGAGTGAACTTTGTAAAGACTGCGCATGCCCGAGCGGAGCGACGCTACCCACCTCCCGCCCCCTTCACACCACGCTAAGGTGGTAAGTAACACGGGGGGGGGGGACATAAGGGGGCAACATAGGGGCAAGCACCCTGGCGAGGGGGGAGCCTTGAGGGCTGCCTCATCTTGATCACAACTCTCATCAAGATGAGGCAGCCCTCAAGGCTCCCCCCCCCTCACCAGGGTGCTTGGCCCTATGTTGCCCCCTTATGTGTCCCCCCCCGTCCACATATGTTCTAGCGCCCGTTAATTTAACGGGCTTAATGTCTAGTTAGTATATAATCACACACCCAACAGTTTAATGTTAAATATAAATACTAAACAATTCACCTCAGTAGGAAGCACAAAGAACGAAAATATAAAATAAAAAGGATAGTACAAAAAAAAACAATTAAACATGCATTTAGTTTACCTAACACGTGATTCTTGCAGCTTTGCATTATGGTCTGCCTTTAATGCTAAGCCAAAAGATAGAAAAAATGATTATAAAAACACATAATAGATTGACTTTCTAAAAAACATGTGTCTACTCCCCGCAAGACAATAAAATTGGAAAAAATAAAATACATTGCTGCAGAAATGTAACTTCACTCATAAGCTTTTTCAAGAAATAGTATAAATGTGACAAAATAAAAATTTGCAATTCCATTATCTGTTCTCGAAACTAAACACTAATATGATAAATAAAGTTTTAGAAAGCACGTGTGACTAGCTTAATGGTATTATGTAAAGCATGTAAAAAACTGAACTCTTGAATTGCTTGAGTGTAAATGATCACATGACTTACATCGAAATGTTACTCCGTAGCTTGGGACTCTGGGATCAGGAGCCATGTTGCTTTGGGAGAAATCTATTTTATGCAGCTTGTCATCTACTTTGCTATTACGGTCTTCAAAAGGTCCACTGTTTGGACGTGGAACTAGAAAAATACACAAAAACACTATTAAAAAAAGTTAATATGGATACTCCAGGCATCTGGGAATGGTTTTAAATAATAAATTGGTTTACAGAGGTTGTGAAAAAATATGACTGTATTGTCCCAATGTACAGTAAGTGGTATATATATTTCTAGGCCCACAAGTAACAGCACTATTTTTTACCTGAGTGCCATACATAGTAGTCACTGCACTTTGTTTTCTTGTGGAGGCAAGAACTTCACGCTATCGCATGGAGTATCATTGTAACGCTTGACAGAACTGCCCAGTTACGCATTGCATGTCTTCATTTAAACAAATGCTAATAAATGTTATGTATTTGAATAAATTAAACAATATGATAATAAAGAGTAACTATAAAACTTACGAGGAAAGCTCTTGTTCACGGCCTAAGGGGAATAGAAACAGATGAACAACATTAAAATGGCAGCACAAAAATATCAGTATTTGCTTGCCATTTACTAGTTAAAAAAAATCACTGAAACATTGTTCCTATTGTGAATGTAGAGAACAAATAAAAATAAAAAAGATCTATAAAATTGTGTCAGAATTGCAAGCAAATGTGTAAAAAGATAAAACGTACCAAATATTTAATTTTAGGTTTAAGAAATCACCTTGTGGATTGATTTGCAAATGACACATTTTACACTGGAAGTTGTTTATTTGCATATCAAGATGCAGGTGATTTGATGAACAGGAGACAACACAGACATATGAAAAAAACACTGGCCTGTATTCAATACCGGCCGTTAAGATGAAAGGGCCTACTCATTAAAGAGAGGATTGCAGGGAAATGCAGCTAAATGGGAGACATTTTTCCAACTCAGCTACTTTCACCTAAAAGTTTGAAAAACCACTATGTTGAGTAGAACCTTAAGTCATTTTACCACACGTTATTCCAATAAACATACAGCAAAGTAACATGCATTAAAGCACTAGTTTGGTGATAAGGGAATAACTGTGTTTAAAGAAGGAAAAAATGCTGTTATTGCCAAAACATGTTTTATCGCTAGGAGGTCCAGGGTGTAATAGTAAGCACGGTCCACTAGCATTCCCTCCCACCTAAAGGCAGTGGTCAGGGCTACCAAAATACCAGAATGCCCTTCTCCCAAAGAAAACTGGGCCGGGGCTGGCAAAAATGGTACCCATACCCCTAAATGTAAGTAAGATGCCCCCGGTGCCCCTAAACACAAATAGGGCAGGGGCTAGGCACGAGGGACATCATCATCTTTACATAACCTATGGGGTTGTGGGCTTCCCCATGTGCCCCCTTTAATACACTGACTAGGGGCTGGCCCAACTTAAATTCTTGGGCCCAGGTGCTTCCCAAGTGCCCCCCTAACTATAAATGGGGCCATAATCTATGGGGCTGGTGGCCCTGTAAACAAAAAAATAAAACCGACACCTCTGATAGATGCTGGAGATGCCATACCGGACTGGGAGACATCCTCCACATATGGTGGACCTGCCCCAAGATACGACCATTTTGGTCCGCAATAATAAAAGCAATCAAAATAGCTGGAGACGATACTATTTTATCAGACCCCCTGACCATACTTCTCCACCATACACCACACCCCATAGGGCCTTATAAGAAATCACTTACAATACACTTATTGAATGCGGCCAAATTACTCATTCCGAGGAAGTGGAAACAAACAATACCCCCGACGTTCAAGGAGTGGATAGCCTCTGTGGAATCAATTCGAGTGGTCGAGGACATGATACAAACTTCCAATGGTAAGGGACAACAACATTCACATAAATGGACGCATTGGATTTTATATCTCAATAGTCAGGAATGCAGAGATGCGATCCAAGCAGATGATAGTATGACATACTCTTTTTAATTTCGCTCAATTGGCGGAGGTCGGGATGTTGGCGGACTCTCCTCAGACACGTACCTCGCTCCTACCTACCTCTCTCTGTGTTTCCCCCTATACTTTTCTTAATTTCTCTCTCTGATTTTCTCTGAGTCTTATCACCTTTTTATGTTAAGATATTTGATTACATATAGTGTCTAGTACCATTTTCAGTACTTTGTCAGTTGTTATTTTTATAAGGTTGAGGAACCTTCCCAAGCAATATGTCCATCAGACATATGAAAGTCTATATGGGAAATGTCCATAGGGATGACCAAATCCGACAGTTGCTATAAGCAGGATTATTGCTGTTGAACACTAATGTTTCCTATTATCTATAATATTATTTTATGTATGTGAATTATCCATGAGTATAGATACAGAACTGTTATATTAGAAGACCCACCATCATATTGGTTAATGTCTTATGATACTGAGAACTATGCGTACTATGCACACTGTTTACATCTGATCTTTATATCTGATCTATGAAAATTTTTTCAATAAACAAAATTTAAACAAAAAAATAAATAAAACCGAAATATAAAAAAAAAAAAAAAACTTTTAAAAAATGTTCCTCATCTTGGGGCCATGGAAAAGGGTCATCCAAAAAACTGAAAGAAAATAATAATCAATCCCTCTAAAAAACAGACACCTCTAAAAATGTTCATCCTCTACTGAAATTTCTGCCCATTAGGGCTGGGATTTAAAATTTCCTTCAGCAGGGTTTCCTGGTCCCAAACCCAGCTATTAACGCATAGTCAGAAAATGTCAGAATTAGCACAGGGCATATGGCGAGAATAACATTGACACTATCGTATATAGCAAAACGATAGGTAGACCTTATCTTTTTTTTTATGTGATGCATGTTACGATTAGAGCTTAAGTGCGTTGTAAAAAAAAATTCACACACACACATATTTGTACTTCCATGAATTTAATTTTATGTGTGTGTGTGTGTGTGTATATATATACATATGCAAAAACAATGGTTTGGACAGCACCCCAGAACTGGCATATGTTGCACAGAGCACCACTAAGGAGACCACAATATTTACAATAAAGGCAATAAAAATGTTTAAAATTGTTAAGATTATATTTTGTATGGGTGCACACAGCAGTTATTGCCTTTATTGTAAATATTGTGGTCTCCTTACCATTGTTTTTGCATATTTATGAAGCCTGACCAGCTTTTGGGCGTGCACTCCACCCACTCACAGGTGCTCTGTGTATGGTGTCCAGTGAGATTTGTATAAATTCTAGTTCAAGACAGATTGTCAGAGAGAGAATTATTCCAAGTAAGTAGCTAGAGATAGGACTCACCAAGTTTGGAGTACTTTGGCGTAGTGGTGGGCTAAGCAAAATATGGCCATATATTGTGACTAAATCTCCAATATTATTTTCATCTAAGCTAGGTTCTTTTAAAAATATTTAAAAATTATTAAAAATGTTTAAAATTATTAAGATTATATGTTGTATGGGTGCACACAGCATTTATTGCCTTTATTTTATATATATATATATATATATATATATATATATATATGTGCGTGTGTATATATATTTTTTAATATATATATATATATATATACACACACACACAAATCGAAGATTTAAAAGATAAAAAAAAAGTAAAAAATAAAAGAAGAATTTTAAAATGTTATCAATAATTGCAACAACTGTACTATACATGTGTGTTATGGTTGGGGACGAAGACGTTTTTCCAAAGAAAAAGCGATTTCCTCCCTTCTTACTTTGCATTTTGTCTGACACAAGATATATTGGAGTGCAAAGTTGGGCTAACGCAGAAAAATCAACTTTAAGCTTGTGATGCACTGAATCAGAAGCCTCAATTATATCCACATCTGGCTGCATCAGCAGTAGACCGATTTGTTAAGCTGTGACTATTCATACATGGAAATACACATGTCTAAGGGCCTGGATAGTCCTGGCTTGCAGGTGCCAGTATTTTTTTTGAAATGTAGTGGGGGTGAACTTTCTCTGTCCCCAGGCCTTTAACAGTCTTGTTCTAACACAGGGTATTTATTCAAGCTTACCGCTACAATTGCTGTCAATGTTGTTTTATTTTTTATGTTTACTGCACTTGCATATTCATATCAATAAATAATAAAAACAACAACTTTATATACCTATAATCAGACTCCCGAATCACTATAAATGGACACACTGACCTTTATACATTATGTTTTTGTCTACCCTTAACTTGTATTATAGCCAGTAACATTTGCAAGAATGTATTTTCACAGAACATAATATAAATGTAAAATAAATCATTTAACAAAAAAAATCACCAAAATGGCGGAAAAAACTCATAGAAAATGCAAAATACAGTTATGTTATAACAAATGTAAGATATAGAACGAATATTACATTTATCTCTTTCCTCCCGTAGTTCCTTTCAATAGAAACGCAGATCTCCTTGATAATACTGGATGCTTTTTTGACAGTTAGGTCCGGTAAAGTCAGGTGTGGATAACTACATTGCTATAAAATAAATATACAAATTGGTTAATTTCCATTAGTAATGCAAATAATACACAAACATGTCAGCAATCAATAAAAAGAACTTTAATGAAATAAGAAACACTAAAAAGCTCAGATAGTTGTCTTAACCAACTGTGTTCTGCAGTAAACCCCAATTACAGTAAATTGCAGCAGCCAATGAAGGTTAGGGCTCACTGAAGGTTTTATAGCGATCGCTATCCAAAAAAAAAAATGACGAAATGATTGAGACTGAAATCATTCAGAAATCTCACTATGGAAATGTCGACTACAATCACGAGATACATTTATCCTTAAGGAGGAAGAATCAAATCATTTGCTATCTAAGAATGATGAGGAAACTGAAAGGTTAAAGCAACAGCTGAAAAGTCAAGAGAAAGAAAAGCAGAGAGAGATAATAAAGCAGCAAATAGAGTTTAATACTAAACTGGCCAGGGTCCCAAGTAAGTCTAGAAATCCACATTGAAGCAGCAGTTAATTATACCAGAGCTTCTACAGAATGCAACTGAATCAAAGATTTAGAGGCAAATCAGCAGTGCGCAAGTTTCCCATTTAAAGCAAAGGTGGTTTTAATGTGTACAATCGCATGGAACAGAAAGTGATAAATACATTGTTAACATTTTTATTTTTGCAACAAATTCCAGTCTTTAAGCCAACTAAAAAATGGTAGATCTGTTTACATTATATATTTACAACCATTTTACCTTACACTTGGAACGTACTTGCTTTCTAGCATTGCTGTACATATAAATGTTTGTACTGAGTTGGCATGAAAGCCAGGATTGTTAAGCCTGAATCAGGGGTGTCAAACAACCGCCCTACAGCTGTTAGAGAACATCCATATTTCGACCTCTTAGCGGATAGGGAATTGTGGGAGATGCAGGAAATCTAGCTAGATAACCGCACTTGGACACACCCGGTGCAGAGGTTTGTTATGTGTGTCTTGCAAAGGTTTTCAAGCCTAAATATTTACTCTATTTTCTTTCATACATTGTGTCTTTGGGATCTTACCAGATAAGCACATCTGTGTTTGGCTCCTACAGTGTGAACAAACATTTGTGGCAGTCTGCTGAAAACCTTGCACAATCTGCATTCATATATGGCTCGCCCAAGGTCATCTGGTTTGTACTTGTAGATGTATTCAATACCTGCAATAGGAGGACAATAATATATATACTGCATGCCTTGCAATGCTCTGTGTTCAGTGAGGTAAACAAAGGCATACATTTAACTGGGTGGAAAAATGTTGTCTACTGTCCAGATGTAAAGTTTGCAACAATGGCAGTTAATACATGCAATTCCCTACAGAAAAAGTGGTGTTTTCATGCAGCAACTTGCATTTCTTTCAGTTTAAAAGAGCACATTTAGAGACTTTAAATAAAGCTTGGACCAATAAATGAAATTGCCAGGTTCCAATATATTGTAGAACATTCATACTGCAGAATACCGTATGTATATATACTACTAGTTTATCCTCAGCTTGTGGTTTCCAGTCAATGCTCACAATTCAAGTTCTATTCTGACTGACTAACAACAGCACTAAGAAACCAACTGGAAAGTAGCTTTGAGTTCTAATATGTTTTTGCCACTTTCCTAATTTGTGCACCATCTATACTATACTATAACTAAACCCTTCACATGAAAACAAAAAGGAAGTGATGAAATGAACAAGTGTCTTGTATTTAATACACTTGCATTACATGAAATGTCTTTATGATGGACCTTGTTCATACAAGTTTTTGTTCAGGGAGAGGGAGAGGGGGCGACACACACACTATGAAATGAGGGGGAGAGAGGAGAGACTACAGAAATGATGGGGGAAGAGGAGAGAGACTACAGAAATGATGGGGAAGAGGAGAGAGACTACAGAAATGAGGGGGAGAGAGGAGAGACTACAGAAATGAGGGGGAGTGAAGAGAGGCTACAGAAATGAGGGGGAGAGAGGAGAGACTACAGAAATGAGGGGGAGAGAGGAGAGACTACAGAAATGAGGGGGAGAGAAGAGAGGCTACAGAAATGATGGGGGAAGAGGAGAGAGACTACAGAAATAAGGGGGGGGAAGAGGAGAGAGACTACAGAAATGAGGGGGGAAGAGGAGAGAGACTACAGAAATGAGGGGGAGAGAAGAGAGGCTACAGAAATGATGTGGGAAGAGGAGAGAGACTACAGAAATGAGGGGGAGAGAGGAGAGACTACAGAAATGAGGGGGAGAGAAGAGAGGCTACAGAAATGATGGGGGAAGAGGAGAGAGATTACAGAAATGATGGGGGAAGAGGAGAGAGATTACAGAAATGATGGGGGAAGAGGAGAGAGACTACAGAAATGATGGGGGAAGAGCTGAGAGACTACAGAAATGATGGGGAAGAGGAGAGAGACTACAGAAATGAGGGGGAGAGAGGAGAGACTACAGAAATGAGGGGGAGTGAAGAGAGGCTACAGAAATGAGGGGGAGAGAGGAGAGACTACAGAAATGAGGGGGAGAGAGGAGAGACTACAGAAATGAGGGGGAGAGAAGAGAGGCTACAGAAATGATGGGGGAAGAGGAGAGAGACTACAGAAATAAGGGGGGGGAAGAGGAGAGAGACTACAGAAATGAGGGGGGAAGAGGAGAGAGACTACAGAAATGAGGGGGAGAGAAGAGAGGCTACAGAAATGATGTGGGAAGAGGAGAGAGACTACAGAAATGAGGGGGAGAGAGGAGAGACTACAGAAATGAGGGGGAGAGAAGAGAGGCTACAGAAATGATGGGGGAAGAGGAGAGAGATTACAGAAATGATGGGGGAAGAGGAGAGAGATTACAGAAATGATGGGGGAAGAGGAGAGAGACTACAGAAATGATGGGGGAAGAGCTGAGAGACTACAGAAATGAGGGGGGAGAGAAGAGAGACTACAGAAATGAGGGGGGGAGACTACAGAAATGAGGGGGGGGAGAGGAGAGAGACTACAGAAATGAGGGGGGAGAGAAGAGAGACTACAGAAATGAGGGGGGGAGGAGAGAGACTACTGAAATGAGGGGGGAGGAGAGAGACTACAGAAATGAGGGGGGGAGAGGAGAGAGACCCCGGCCAGGGACTTCTGGTGGATACCAATGGTCTAGAGTAGTGTTGTCTAATGTGTAAGACCACATTGTTCATTTTATTACGCAAAATAATAGAGTCTATGGGCATTTGAGCCAGGAGAGGGGCTGAATAAGGACTCTTGAGGGCCACTTCAGGTCCACAGGTCTCCAGTCGGCATCACTCCCCTAGAGGAGACACGTTTTTGTACTCCTGTACAGTGGAGCTTATGCTCATCAATTTCAATTAATACAATATCTAAAAAACATCAACAAAATAAACTGGTTCACGTATCATGTTGGCTCACCAGATGGCTAAATGGGAGTAGGCCACTGGCTTCTCTCCAGAATGCACACTATATTTTGCTTTATGAAGAGGACACAGCCCATCTCCACCATACTATAGCCTCATCTGAAAAACCTGCAGCCTATGAATTTCTGCCATTGTGAACATTTCCTTTTGAAGGACCAGTAGTTATAAAGAAACAGTTGTGAATGTTGTATATTGCTCCATTAACATACCGACTGCTGGTTCTGTGCTTTTGCAGGAATCAAGCTGTTCCTCGAGTGTATTCGCATGGCATAACGGTTTGCCTTCTTTATCTGTTAAAACTAATTACAGTGTGTCACAAACCTGTAAAATCTTCCCTGATCATCGCCCCCTTAAGTGAGGGAATAAACCATAATAACTTAAAATAGGGGTGAGTTTATATTTTGAATAGTGTATAGTCTAAAAAATACTATAATTTCGTATTTCTCGTTCCCCTTTGTGAATTGTGTATAGAAGTGGCCTTTTACCTCATTAAAAAGGGCAATTAAACATTTTTATAATCCCAGCTGAGACACAACCATACTGGAGCCTGGCACGCACAGCCAATCACAGCGCGGTCTGCTCTGCACCTGTGAGCTGGGTCTGGCAGCTGCCCGTCAGAGGATAAACTGGCATCTTCACTCAAAAACACATGCCAGTTTATCTTCCGACAAGGGACAACTCGTTTTTCCTTTTTGCCTCTATTTTAGAAAAAAAGCTTGTGTGCTTCATTGAAAGATTTCATCAAACATAGGCATTTTAAAAATAAATGGTTTTAATAAAAGAATACAAATAAAACATCACATTGAGCCCTCTCTGCATGTATAGCACTTCAGTTATCTGACCCACGATTCTTTCATTAAAGCATTTATTTTTAAAATGTCTACACTTTTTGCAATCTTCCAATTAAGCAGAACATTCTTAACCCAAAACATTTCTTTTAAATAATACTGTATCGTTCTGTTGGACACATCACAGAATTGAGACCACTGTGTAATACACATTTGAACGTATAATTGCCATCAGGAAGGATGGCCAAAATCTGGATATTTCCGCTATTAGGTGTATTGGACTAAAGCACTGGTTACATTACTTCGCATTCAACTACTAATCCTATAAGTACCTTGTATACATAGCATGAACAATGTACACATTTAGAAAACATTTTGGTTCTCTGTCATTCTACACACCGCTAGTTTCCAGATTCATAGCTATCATTTGCTGTAGAAAGATCAACAAGGGAAGGGACGAGGAAAAGAGACAGAATTTTTAAATAAACATGTGCCACTTGTGATTAAAAAGACATATACTAGATGTTAAAATAACACAATTTAGTTTGCATTGTTATTAACCCCCTGCCTCCCCATAAAAGCAGTATAAGTTTATTTTGAACCAATAACTAAATTAAGGTATAACACTATTTATGGCAAGTTTAATCACTAACAACTGAAAGTGAAAGAAACAGGCTTGTACTTTTTTTTATTTAATAGTATGTATTTAAATATTTATAGTAATTTGGATCCACCAGCCAAGCACAGTGTTTTGATGACAAAAAAAAAATGCTAATTGGCTTAACCCACCTTCATATTGAAGGCCTGTCAATTTCTTTCAGTGCGGTCATCTGCTATAACCACTGCACACCATGGCCATACAAACACATACACCCGGTGCCAGATGCCAAGTTTTGTATGTGGGCAATGTGGGCACTGATTCTGCTGGATTTGCTGCCTAGATATCTCTCAGGGTTCATTGAGGCAAAATGTATATACTCTATTCAACATTATTTCAACAGATAAAACTGAATATGTTTTTTTTTTATCTTTCCATTTTGATATTATGTAAATAATTATTAACCAAAAAGGTTGATTACATATATTTGATCACATATCTTGTAAGTGGAATGCAAATTGGAAAAAAAAAACAAAAAAAACACACATTTGTAAACTTTGTCACCCCATTTTCTTTGCGCATTATGACAACAAATCTATAAAAAAGGCAATCATGGCGGATACTCCTTGAAATATTAGGCTTCATAAAACAATTTTTTTCAGTAACCCATTTTATACATGTTAGGATTTGTTTACACTGCTTTACACTGCTAATGTTACAGTGGACAGTGAAGTGGAGTCACTTTGGCCACAAAGCTCTAAACTGTGCAAGAAAATTAAATAGTATGTTTACGTGACATATGCTTCTTGGTTTGTGTAACCAGTTTCTCTTTCCCAGAATGCAATGCACCCTTTGCATTATGTAAAAGCATTTAAAGCGTGAATTCCACAGTATAAAAATAGGTTTTAGTTTATATATCTAACCCGGTAGCATAAAGATATACGTTTAAACCTTTAAGAAAAATACTTTACCTATCGGTATAATCTACAAAATGGCAGCATGTCATGACTCGTGAGAACCATTTGTAAAGAGAGGCAGCTTTTACCATTATAGGGGGGGGGGGGTTATAAGGTCATGTGCCAGAACAGGTGTGTAACCAAATAGCTGTGTAAAAAGATGTAATGGTTAAAATATTACCCTACCTTCATTGTGATAAACTCACTACAATACTAAGCAAAAATTAAATAATGTTATAAAGAGCTGTGCATGTCCACGCCACCTTACATACTACAAACCAAACAGTACGATGAATGACAAATTACAGAGTTACATAAGCTCACTCACCGTCTTGTGCCGAAGACCCAAAATGTGGCCCTGTAGATCGTGTGCTGACCCACAGGAAACATTGCATGGCTTTAATGAATGGGGAAAAAAGAAAATTGTAGCAAAACTTTATATCAATCAGTGCTGCCGCACCTGTACTATACGAGCAGAGTATTCACCCGAGAAGGGCTTGAGTCAAATATTAAAACTGTGATTTATGCACAATGCCTGCATCAAATCTTACTGGAAAAAAAGCCTGTGCACTATACAAGTTGTAATCTTCATCTTGCACCAAAGTGAGCTTGGGAAATAGACTGTCCCTGACCAACGCTGTGCCTAATGTATTTATATTTATTAAGTGTTTTAAGAGAAAAACTGATTTAATCTTTAACTAATGGTGTATGTATTGTCTCACTGCTGCTTGTTCATACCTTTCACACGTGACAAATATGCTGAATTTGTGGGCACACCACAAAGTTCAGAAAGTGTTAGGATATTTTTGGCTGAATTTAAATTATTTATACTTACACGACACTCAAAGACTTGTGGAGCACTTGATTTGTTCATGTGTAGATCTGAAATCAGAAAAAAACAAAACGTAAATACTGCCCTGCACAAATGACTAGACAAGATCAGCTTAAAATACACTATAATCATTAATCTACATAATGTGCTTGCCAACTTGTTAGCAAATCTACAGGTAGACTAATATAAATAGAGCTGGTGGTGGAAAACCCTCACCTGCTCTAAAAAAGGAAAAAGCTTACTAGGTTTAGTAATGGCTGCCTCCCAAAAGGTGGTGTCCACCTAGTAGACAAACAAAAAAAAGGGAGGACTCACAAAGGGTTAATGTGCTTGGGAGGCGCTTAATCACTAAAAAAAAATCCCTAAAAGGGCCAATAAATAATATTATCAATACTGTGTTATAGGCAATAGTAAATCTACAGGTAACTACATAGACTACTTCAAACTTTCATTACCTGCCATGAGCAGTAAACCCACTAGCAGAAGTTGCACAGATTAAAAAAACTTAAGGAGTTTAAAGGAATAGTTCCAAGTAGTTTATGGTTTGTATGTTGCACATGTTTTTAATAAATGTGAAATGCAATTTCTACCTCCTCTACAACAGTAGTTCCCAAGCCAGTCCGCACATCCCTCCTAACAGTCTAGGATTTAGGGATTACCCACTTGTTAAAAAAACAACAACTCCAGTTTTATTTTATTATTTAACCCCTTCCCGACGCTAGAAAGTTCTATGCCATCCTATTTTACTGGTCCCAAAAGACGCTAGGACAGCATATGGGCTGTGCTCGGATCCCGCTGCTGGGATTTGAGAGGCCTAAGTCTGACAGGGAAAATGCTCAAAGTGAGCATTGTCTACATTTTGCTAAATCGCGCCTTGCCCAAACTTCCGGGTTCGGCACACCTCTGTGACGTCACATGTGAGGTTTCATGATTTTTTGGCAATGACCCACGGGGTCTAATAACACCCTGATTGGGTTGCTGCCATTGCGTCCCTGGCTACCGATCTCCTTGTGATCAGTGGCCAGGAAGAAAAAGTGGCGTTTTGATTCTGGGACACAAGCACCTAGCGTCACACATCCTAGATTGTTAGGGGTACATGAGGACTGGTTTGGGATTCACTGCTAATATCTAGGACCATTTTATGAGTGTCAACCTAACAAACAAACAAAAAACCCATCAGCAACAGCATTAAACATACAAATCTGCATTTTCAACACTCCTCTCATCTGTCACTAATACCATGGGTTTAAAGATAATGTCCATAACTGTGTAATAGCTCAGGTCTCTCATGCAGGGAACACACTTAAGACAACTAAACTTATTTTTTTAACCCTTGCTTCCTTCTATGAAGCAAGGGTTAGAAAATATGTCCTAGTCTCCCAAGTAAACACAACTTGTACCTTAATAGATACGCAGGATTAATTTGATTGTGTCTCATAGTTGAGACACAGACAATCTGAAGAGGGGTCTCATCCTGCTTATCTGATTGGATGTCTGCAGTGTCTTTGCCAGCACAAAGACCCTTGTTTTTGCTGATCCCATGTAAAATGAGGGTCTCTCTCTGCACTAACAGAAAGAGGCAGTCAGCTACCAGACTGGGGTGTCTGCTTTCCATGGAAGCAGGTCAGCTGCTGCTCCGTGGAAAACTGGCATGTACCATCAATAGAACATGCCAGTTTATCCTCAGACCAGGGACAACTCATTTTTCATTTGTGCTTCTGTATTTACATTTTAAAACACCGAATTGGCCACATTTAATATAATAATTCATATGTCACAGAATGGGCATGGTCATAGTAACATTTAAAAAGAAGAATCAACTTACGTTGTGTTATGGATCAGACAGAACTAGAAGTGTAGTGTGCCGGTCTACTTCCTGTTATTGGTCCCAGGAATACAGGAAGAACACGTGTAAGCGATGCACAGACCGCCAACATAAACAACCAAGCCGGAAATGACATGCGCCGCATGAAAACACAAGTGTCTCCAATATTGCACGGTACCATGCTGGATGATACTACCTTTACGGACAACATGATTCAAGCAAGATAATGAAAGCTGACTAACACAAAAGCAAAGGGAATACCAGTGAAGATGCATTGTGTCCCTAGATACCGTGATGGATAACTTTTGGACTACAGTCTCATAACGCTCAGCCAGTGATTTTGTCATTCAAAATAGTTCACACAGTGCTCATCCTGCTCTTCTCCACATGCGCTAGCCCAGGGCTTCATAAATATAATTTAGTTTTAGAAGCCAGACCACGGCCCATACATACACACAATCATATGACAGTCATATTGGCAGACAGAGAAAGTCGCACACGGTCACAAAGTAGCCGATTTTTATTTATTTATTTTGTTATATAAGAGAGGAGGAAAAGGTGCATCATTCATGTCCCATCTCCCCTGTTGTTTTACTTCATTGCAGGGGAGGAGGTCACTTACTTCTTTGCCAGCCTGGTCCGCCAGGCACAGACTATCTTGTCTTGTTGAGCTCTGGGGTGTCAACCTGGCACACTGACATTAAAGCGGGTTGCATTTAAAGGAAGCAAGGGTTAAAATAACGCTTAGTTGTCCTTTAACAGACTTTCTGAAATGTCATGCTGGACAATAGATGTTTTTTGGGGGGTTTTTATTAAAATTTTTATTTTGGTTTCATATTTTTCATCATAAGTAATAATATTTATAGCACCAAAGAAATCATAATATAAAAATACACATGAAAATACAGTGCTACATTCACATAACAACATATAAAATAGTCACATGAATCGAGTAGAAAGACATATTCAAGATTATTTACCAATGTAACTATGAAAAAAATAAATAATAAAATTAACTATTGATAGAATTTGAGCACACCCCTTATTAAAAATAGATTTAAAAAAATAAAATCATGGTTCCATCATATAACCAAATCTAAGAGGAGGATTCATTTTCGGGATACATCATATCACTTGAAAAATATAAAATACAAAGAAAAAAAAATCCTGCTTAAAATGTCAGATATTAAAACACATGTAAGTAAAATGATCTATTCTGGACTTAAGTTCAAATTAAGTGCCCTACTATGATTGTTGATAACTGCAAGATTTTAAATTAACTCAACCTAAGAGGTGTAACAGAAAATATTGGAGAGTAAATTTCATGGGAAAACAGTAAAGACAGAAAATAATAAAAAAAAAATTAAAAAAAGAGGAAAAGGAAGAACAAAAGAGTAGTAAGAAAGGAGGGGACACAACACACTATCAATTAAAGCTGAAAAAAATTGTAAAAAGTGAGGAAAGAAAAAAAATAGAACGTAAACCAGCGGTACAGAAAATTACCATCTTACACCGCAAAAAAAACACTGCAAAATTGGGCCTCAGGACCACTAAAAAACAGCCTGAGAAAAAAAAGAAACATTACCCCATTCCAACATTGAGGTGACATGGCCTGGGGGGGTAAAAACTGGACTCTGGGCGGACGGACCAGACATAAATCGTTCAAACATGTCTTAAATATTGCATATAAAATGAGAACAATGAAAGAGAAAAGAAAAAACATGTCCTAAATAGGATATCCATTCTGGAACCGAACAAAAAAAAAATGTCCCATGTAGGATGTCCCTGCTAGACAGGATGATCTTCAGACCGAGATATCCATTTTCGTGGTCACCAATTCAGTTTTGATAACTGTTTGAAGGTCTCGGTACAGTTGCTCTATATCAGCCTTCATAGCTGGGACCTGTGGTGATGGTCGGTCAACAGGTTCTTGATCGTGGGTCGCAGTGTGTACAGCGTTAACTTCTTCCGATGAAGATTCAGAGTCGGATTGAGCCTGTGTGTCTGGTGGTAAGCTCGATATAGGCCGCACAGGCCTAACCAGGAGCGACCCAGTATCCAAATGTTTGGGCTTCGGGGAGGGTTCTGGTTTTCTCGATCGTCGAACCATATCTTTAGTTGTTTTGGTACTTTAGACGGTTTAGCCATCTAATTTTGCCAGGAAATGTCATGTTGAAGCGGAGCTCACCAGAGACGCGTCCGTCTTCATCCAGAGCCGGACAGTGGCTGTTTTTAACATTTCTGCAGTGTTTGTGTTTACTCCCACACCTCGTTGCAACTAGAACAGCTTCCACTCGGGGAAAGCTTTCCACAAGATTCTGGAGTTTTTCTGATGTTGGACCAGAAGGCCTGTTTCCGTTCGAGTTCATTCCAAAGGTGTTTGATGGAGTTGAGGTCAGGGCTTTGTGCGGGCCAGGCAAGATCTTTGAAACCAATGTTCATCCAACCATGTCTTCATGCTGGAATAGAAAATAGCCTTCCCTCAAAGTTGGAAGCAAAGCACTGTCCAAAATGTCTTGGTATGCTTAAGCATTAAGATTTCCCTGCACTAGAAGTAAGGAACCTAGCCCAAACCCTGAAAAAGCAATTTTTTCAACTAATTTAGGTATTTGCTTGCAATTTTGCAAACAATGAATAAATAATTTTCAATCATTTTCTTATTCTCTGCAGTCACAGTCAAAACAATACTTAGGTGATAGACGCGTTAGCAAAGAGGATCATGACCTTATGACTATCACTAAACTAATTATGTAGCAGAACATTTTCTTAAACAAAGCTGGGCATGAAGCCAGCTCGAAGAAAATAAAAAACAGTTAAAAAATATATATGTTCTTATAAGAGGGCAACTGGTCTTTTCTGCATAATTCTCATAACAGTTGCAGAGCAGCAAGGGTTTTGTGCATATACACAATGGAAAAAGTATTTGTCAATATTAGGTGGACTGAACCAGTCAGTCTTATAAAAGCAGCAACTATTTTGTAACAGATGCACTGTACCTAAAACTACTAACCAATACCAATACAATTTGATGATCAAAAAACCATTGATACCTCTGAAACAGTGGTTCCTCCACATGAGGAGTTGGCTCTTACCTCCCCATCCTCCCATCTTCAGGATTGTCGGATTGAAATAAAGCGGGCTACTGATTGCCTCATGCTTCCTCCACTCATATGGTGGAATGACTAGCAGTTTCCCCACACACATGTTAAGGCCAGGAGGCTGGCCTGTAGTTGTGGGAGGGGCGCTGAGTATATCAAGCGCCTCTTTCCCACAACATGCAGCGTTTTCGCCGACATTTTTGTTGTCACTTCCGGGCGACGACGGTTTCCGGTCTGACGTTATCCTTGCGACGCGAAGGCTTCTCAAACGGCTGCACAGCTGATTCAAGGATCCAAAAGAAGAATTCAGGTATTCGGAGAAAGGGGAAACGTCCCCTTCTCCGTTTGGGTTTCCTCATATCGCCTCTCCCTCATGCCACCTCTTACCTCTCGCCTCCCCCTCCGTTGCCACATCGTAACCCCCGCCGCTCCCCTCATGCCGCCTCTCACCTTCCCCCCGGTACCGCCTCGTATCTCCCGCCACTCTCCTCATGCCGCCCCGACTAAAGACTAAATCGGTCACAACAATCTCTGACCCTATCTTGACAAATAACAAATTAGCAATATTACTCAAAGGGGCATCGAGGACCTCTAGTAATATGTGCAAACCGGTTTTCTCTTACTTGTTAATGGTCTACCTCCCGTTGCCCCCCCCCCTTTTTTTTACCACCCTTTTCAATGTATTACTCTTAAAGTCGCTAAGTAAATAGGATCAGATCCTAACTACATGTTAAAGGTAGATATGGTATAAGTTGCATAAATCTGGTTGTTTAATTATGTCATAAGTGTTTTTTTTGTGCTAAACTTTTATGGATGGGAAACTTTTGTAGGTTAAATATATTTAATCCTGTACAATCAACTCTCTGTAATGTTTTTAGATATACAATATTGTAATATAATTTGTCTGTAGTTAAGGTCTTGGGAAATTTCGCCACCTAGTGGAACAGTTGATACTGCTCTTTATTTTCTTTCAGTTGTAATCTGATAGAATTAGAGTTTTCTAATTCACATTAACTAAATGGGAATTTTCTTGTACCCGACAAGTACACCCGTTACCCTATGTTGTACACAGGTAGCACAGGAAGATTGAATTAAGATTTTATTGCCGGCTACAGGTTTGTGTAGGAAGTAATATTAACAATAAACTGCAGTTATTTTGAGGCAGCTTAATACGATACAGGTTACTGTTAAGAATCAATACAGAATATACAATCATAGTATCGTGATCTGTCATTTACGCTCCATTCGTTTCCTCAATATTTTATCTCAATAGTGTTGTCACTAGCAATACGTTCCCTGTGCGATTGAATCAAATCCTCATTCAGGATACTATGGAAGGTTTGTATTCACAGCATATCGGTATCTTTTCCCTTCCCTTAGAGGCATTATCCCTACCCTCGACGGAGGGCAAGTCACTCGAATTTAGTTTTCGCCTCTTCAGCACGATAGATAGGCCTCCCATACGTTGCACTCCCGCTCTAACGCAGAGCCGTTTTTTAGTTTCCGCTCTATCGCAGAGCACGACATAAGCACCGTTCTATCGCAGAACTCAGACTTATTAAACCCATTGATCAGATAGATTTATTAGGTTTCCATCTGTGTTTTAGACAGGTCAATGTTTTCCGAGCACGAGGATCAGTCTCCTATACCACCTTCGCCTGTCCCAAGGTCAGATGCCACGGTTACGGCATCCCTTAGAGCCTGGACCATCCCGAAGTTAACAGCAGAACTGTTAAGAAGAGGGATACCATTCCCGGCTACAGCCAGGAAGGCAGAACTATTTCGATTATTATTTCCGGGACATTCAACGCCCCTTGCTAGACCCAGCCCCCCCCTTAGGGCCTCAGAAGAATTGGGCCAGTTAAAAGACATGCTTACCACTTTGGTAACGTCAGTAGCTTCCATACAAAACAGGCTGGATAATTTAGAGGCCAGACCTACCATGCATATATCCTTCCTACCATCTCCTCAAGTTCCACTCATCTCACAGACCCCTTTACCACAGTCATTGGAGGCAGGTAGGTTCATGGGCAAATCTCCCTCCATCACACGGGCACACTTCATTAAAAGTAACCTCCGGAAAGACATCCTGGAAGGGAAGGACGTCAACTTAGTGTCCCTCTTGCTTAGCTCACATGATTTGGCAGACAATAGAGCATTTTCTTGCGGGGAAGTGTCAGTAGTTTTAAGAGCCAAAGACCCAAGGCTGGGGAGTAAACTGTCTATACCAGAATTTTGTTTTGGCATTTAGCCTATATAGGGATGTAATTTGTGCAATTCACCCTAATAGGAGGGAGGAGCTAGACCATTACCTGTTTAAAGTTGTGGAACTAGGGCATAAATACGGAGGTTATGCGTTCTATGATTACCACAGGTCCTTTTCAGCAAAAGCAGCAGCAGCAGCAGCATTGGCTCAGTTTAATTATCTCACGGACTGGAGTCAAATAGATACTGAGTTGTTCTGCAGACATTTCGCAGGACTAAAAACTCCAGCCTGCAGTCAGTGCCAATCAACAGCACATACAGTCAATTTCTGCCCGTCAGCAGATAACCAACCCTCCAACAGTACAGTAGGCTTGTCTGCACCACCACCCTTGGGCCCTCTCCCCTCATCCGCCAAAACGCACGATAGACTAGGAAGACCTATTTCTTTCCTCGGGAAATCGCAGATCTGCAACAATTTCAATACCAACAATTTCAATACCTGTGTAGACTGCTGCACATCTGCACAGGCTGTCATAGGGCCCACCCGAAAACAATGTGTCCAGTTAAGCTTTTTTCAAAATCATGACTATCCCCAGTTAAGGTAGATTTCCTAAGGGAAAAATTAAAACTTCACCCGACCTTGTGGAGTTTTTAATTTCAGGTTTTTCAGCAGGTTTTAACACGGGTATGATTGCTCTCCCCCAACAAACACTGGAATGCCCCAACCTTATGTCCGCATTGACTGATCCCGATTCAGTAGACATCCTGTTGGCAAGTGAACTAGAGAAAGGTTACCTAATAGGCCCCTTTCAGTCACCCCCTTGCCCCAGTTGGAGAATCAGCCCCATTGGTATAGCTACAGGGAAATATTCAAAGAAAAGAGACTAATTTTTGACTTATCAGCCCCTCACAACTCGTGTCATCCTAGTATCAACTCCCTTATTCCAGCAGAAGAATTCTCGCTTAAATACACTTCAGTGGACAATGCCATTCAAGCTATAGTGAGGTCAGGGATAGGATCATGGTTCGCCAAGGCAGACATCACAGATGCCTTCAAACTGCTACCAATAAATCCCGAATTATGGCATCTACATGGTATAAAGTGGAAAGACTGGTACTATTTTTCTACCCGATTAACCTTTGGCTACAGGAGTAGTCCCAAGTTATTTGACTTATTCGCAGAAACTCTGTGTTGGATTTTATTAAATGTCACTCGGTGCCCATTGGTATTGCACTACCTAGATGATTTTCTAACTATAGAATCACCCCAATCGTCACCCTCCAGCCTAGACAAGCTGCTTAACCTTTTCGAAGAATTAGGAATTCCAGTTGCTAAACACAAGACTGCAGGCCCAGACATTTCCATTGAATTTTTGGGCATAGTCTTAGATTCTGTTCGTATGGAGGCCAGTCTTCCAGCAGCCAAACTTAGTAGGATTCAACAACAGATTGACAGCTTCATGGCATCACCCACTTGCTCAAGAGTACAATTACAGGCACTCTTGGGTCACCTAAATTTTGCCATGCGTATCATCCCACAGGGTATGTCTTTCATATCACACCTCCTGAACTTACTGTCTAATAGCCACGAGTCATCAGACATGATCAGCCTTGATAATGAAGCAAACTCTGATCTAGTGATGTGGTCCAGGTTCCTCAAAACTTGGAATGGTAGGTCCATGTTCTTTCCTATCCAGAATGAATTCTCCCCTAACATTTTCACGGACGCAGCCGCATCACGAGGTTTCGCTGCCATTTTCCAAAACAAATGGTTGTGCGGGGAATGGCCCCCACAAATTGAGAATATCCCAGAATTCAAACAATCCTCACCTTTATTCGAAATATACCCCATTGTTGCTGCTGCCGTTACCTGGGGACATGAGTGGACTGGACTCACAGTAATTTATTTTACAGACAATTAGGTCACTGCGGATATCATAAATAAAGGCAGATCAAATTCCCATCATTTAATTAGTTTCATGCGAAAAATTAACCTGGCTCTCATTATATCATACATTTTTCCTGGTTTGTGAGCATGTGGCAGGTTCTGTGAACATAGCAGCTGACGCTTTGTCCCGTTTTGAATTTCAGAAATGTTTCAAAATTCATCCCACACCTACTCCTACACCCGGCTTCGAACAGCTCATCATTAAAAAAGCTTTATCACACAGTACCATCAAGTCATACGACAGAGCATGGTCTTTATATCACACCTTTCTGAATTCCATCCCACCAGCAGATCTTACCTCTGTTAAAATACTATTGGCCTTCGGCGCATATTGCCATAAGACTTTGAAGCTATCATACAGCACAATCAAGCTGTACCTATCAGGTGTTCAACACCACATCTCTATATTATTCCCAGACAAACCCTTCTTATTAAACTCACAACCCATTAAAAAATTCCTTAAAGGTCTAATAAAGATAAATCATCAAGCAGCACCAAGCAGGCTACCTATACACGGCGATATTTTCAGAGCACTAATTAAAAGCATTGATGCCAGACCCTTCGAACCCGGTACCAATATTATCATCAAAACAGCAATGTTCTTGGCTTTCTACGGGTTTATGAGACCAGGGGAGCTATCTACCACATCCAGCACTGCCTCCTACCTTAAAAAAATCTGATTTATGTTGGGTAGATGCAGTGCTGTATTTACCGCGAGGCATCCTAGGCGGATGCCTAGGGCGGCAAATTTTGGGGGGCGGCAGCGCCCCCCAGCACTGAAAAAACAAAAAAAAGAGTGTGTGTGATGGGAGACAGTGTGTGTGACTGAGTGTGATGGGAGTCAGAGTGTGTGTGATGGGAGACAGTGTGTGTGACTGAGTATGATGGGAGTCAGAGTGTGTGTGATGGGAGACAGTGTGTGTGACTGAGTATGATGGGAGTCAGAGTGTGTGTGATGGGAGACAGTGTGTGACTGAGTGTGATGGGAGTCAGAGTGTGTGTGATGGGAGACAGTGTGTGTGTGACTGAGTGTGTGTGATGGGGGACAGTGTGTGTGACTGAGTGTGATGGGAGTCGGAGTGTGTGTGATGGGAGTAGGAGTGTGTGACTCCGTGTGATGGGAGTGTGTGTGTTATGGGAGTATGAGCTTGATGTGAGTCTGAATGATGGAGCATGTCTTAGGTGTGTAACGTGGGTGTGCAGCTTGGGTAGGGGGGTGGCCGGATTTTGTCTGCCTAGGGCAGCACAAAATCAAGATACACCACTGGGTAGATGACCACTACGTTTTATCTCTTGCTCATACTAAAACGTGCCAGACAGGCCCAGGTGTACAGATCCCCTTTTATCAAACCAATTCACCTTGGTATCCAGTTGTAGCTTTGAATGCATTGTCACTTTTTTTGGCACACAAACCAAGGGACAGCCCATTGCTACCTTTTCCCATCAAACCTCTATCATCTATAGCTTTTGTTAAATATGTCAGATTGTTATTAGTCAGGATTGGACTAAACCCGTTGTCATATTCAGGACATTCCTTCAGAATCGGAGCTGCATCAGCAGCCTTTAAGAACAACGTCCCCGCTCACATTATCAAAAGAATGGGTAGATGGCGCTCATCTTGTTTTTCAGTCTACATTCCACAACCAACTACAGAGATTAAACAAGCATTTGCTAAACTTGCATTGTAATCTGTATTTCGGATATATTGGTAATAAACTTGTTGTATAATTTATGACTTTCATTTTTGCCCTCTTCTAGGCCTACCAGGTACGTCTGTCTCGGCACACCTCTGACCGATTTCTATGTGTACGGTATTGTCCATCTGAAACACTACTCTCCTTTTCCTGACCTTAGCCCCTCCCACAAATGTTAAGGCCAGGAGGCTGGCCTGTAGTTGTGGTAGGGGCGCTGAGTATATCAAGCGCCTCTCTCCCACAACATGCAGCGTTTTCACCGACATTTTTCCCACCCTTGATCCCAACCCCTTTTCTTAGCTATCCTTTTCTTCTTAAATACACAGGGGGCCCTCTTCTAGGCCTACCAGGTACGTCGGTCTCAGCACACCTCTGACCGATTTCTATGTGTACGGTATTGACCATCTGAAACACTACTCTCTTTTTCCTGACCTTAGCCCCTCCCACAACCACTACTTAGTCCCACCATTAACTGAGAAAATGACTGTCCTCAGGGCATATAACTCCTCCATCTTGCTACTTTTCTTCTTGCAGCACATTTTTATCTAAGGCATACATTCACAAATTCAGCATTTACTAAGAGTCTTCCATACTTCTTAAAGGCACTTCTTGGAGGGAAAGATGGTAGCAGCAGTATTCAATGGATTTTCATTTGTTGAGAGGGGGTTTACTTCTAGACAAGATTATTAAACTATCTATAAAATAAATGAGAAATACCTGGTCTCCTTAAAATATAAAAAATTCTAGTCTGACAAAGAAACAAGACACACAAAAAACATTAAAGCAAATAGTAAACAAAACAAAAAAATCTGCATTTGTTTCAGCTTTTACAGCCTGTCGTCATGTCTATAAATCAGACTTGTGTAATTATCAATACCTTTTAAGCTTATGTCATACGCTGTGCTGTCTTTAATGTGGTGCAAAAGCAACATTAAGGATCTACTGCGGGTTTTCATTTATTTTTTTTGTACCGGTTATTTTTTATAAAAATATTGTTCTAACCAAGCACAAAAGGAAAAATATTTTTTCAAGTAGACATCCCCTTGTATGAGATAAGCCCTATTTTTTTTTTTTTTTTAACCCAAACTTAAGAAATCAACACCCTCCTTATCCCAGAGCAGCCCCCAATTTTCTGTTCCCTGTATTTCAGCTGTACATTTCCCATGACCCTTTGCAAGCGGCACTGAGCCTGACAGTAGGAAAGCAGCAAATAGCAGGTCACGCTTCATTGGTCTTGAACCAGCTGCTCGTGCCCAGGGGAGGAACCAGGAAGTGGGGCTCTGTGTCCACTGCTGGCAGGATATGATGGCAGATTGTCAGGGGAGGGATGGTGAGGCACTATAGGAGAAAGGCAACCGCAGGGATTTGTCAACACTGTGTATAAGAGGAACCTCAATTTTGGGGATAAAACCCTTTTTGAAAAAAGTATAGTATTTACTTGTCTCTAACCTCTACAAAACGCTTCTAAACAGTAACACTGCCTTTACCAGGTCAGGTAGGATTGTCAGGGCAGGGATAGATGGAGTCTGGTTGTTCAATCCTGCAATTTGAATACTAGTATGCAGACAAAAACAGAAATAAATAAAGATTGCAATAAGGGCTATAGCATAGACAAAAGGAGACTACAGTATAGACAGAGCTTGAGCAGGGACTGCAGTAGAGACAAATGCAGGACTAGGCCCTGGCGAGGGCCGATTAGCTGTAATTATTCTGAAATAGGATTTTCTCAGGAGATGCTAAAACCCTTCCCCTGGCTGGTTGAGCCCTCCAGGTTAGGGGTTCCAGTTCCTGGACAGGTTTGACATTCAAAAGGTGCTTTCAGCAATTGATCAGAAGCAGGTCACAGATATAGGCAACCAACTTCAATGCAAAAGCCCTGTTTGCAATAAACTACAGGTATTTAATGGGGAGAAGAAATACAAGCAAAAACACAAAAGGTAGGATGTCCTCTAGAGGTAAAAGGAGCAATAGGAGCACACAAATTAGACTTTTAAATGCATTTCTCAGGTAGAACCCGGACAAACCAAATTAATAATCCCTGAAACAAAAAGGTAGAGACTATAACAACCCCCCCACCCCACTACCTATACAATGTATACCATTCTGTTAAAACAGATTTTTATTGAATTACAAAAAGATTATATGTGATTACACAAACACAAAAGAGCTCAGTGAATGAACAACCAAAGTACATTAAGTCATTGGCATAAACCTAAAAGGATGTTGGTGAGGAATCTAGGGACAGATAATTCTCAAACAAATAATGCCTAGGTGGGTATAAGTCGATTCAAATAGGAGGCGATACGGAAAGCAATTAAAGAAGAAAAAAATGCAGCTTAGTGAAAAAATAATGTAACTGCAAACAAGTGACATGAATAGCATGGTGGCTAAATAAATGTGAGTAGTAATTATGGATGTGCAATATAAGCTATTAGGTAAAAAAATAAAATAAATTATATATTTCAATTTCACTGATAAGGTAGCTTTGTGCATACATATAAAAGGGTGTAGCAATAAGTCTGAATTTTAAATAGTAAATAGTTGCTTAGTTGAGATAATTCATCATCTCCCACCCAGTGGTCGGCTTTAACCCTCCAAAATGTCTATTTCACTTCAATTACCTGTGGTGTAACTATTAGATTTTAAAAGGTGTCAGTGGGCAAGTTGTAGAATAAAATGGTTCTCACAGTTTCACTTGCTTGAGGATGTGCGGCCTTCAGATTCCTCATGGGCCTGTATCAACGAATCTGATACAGCTATATTACTGTGGGGGGTTCCATGTTGTCACTGAACAGAGCCTAGATAGTAATATTACTAAGATGCTTACTCACCAATACTAAATTAATACATGTACAGGAAATGTTTTATTTAATATATTTAACACCCAAAACAAAAAGCACAACAGAAAACAATGAACATCTATGACAAATCGTACATTTTCAAAGTCACAATAACTCATGTCTTGACACTGTGTAATAAATAAAACAGAAAATTTAAAAAAAGAAGTCTAGAGAATCTACACAGAACATAGTTACATAAAAAGGGAGTCAAATCCAGAGGAAGCCACAGCTTTACAAGAATCAGTGGTACCCAATACATCTTACAGTTGATTTCTAGTTTGCGGCCATTACTGGTTTCTTAAAGATTATTGGGTTTCTAAACCATAGATGCAGTTGTCTACCCCTGATGGTGTGTGTGAATTTGTTCATATTTAGTTATAAATCATCATCACTGCAGGGAGCCTCTGCTGCTAAGCAATCTTCATCTTCACTTTCCACACATTCATCCACTTGACATTTATTGGCGGAATCTGAAAAGGAGCACACTATTAGTGAAAATAATGTCCAGTCTACATACAATGGAAAAACCAAAATGGAAGATTTTAAACGTGAAACCTGCATCATTTCCCATCCCAAGCAGTATGACCTGCATAGCAGTAGCAGGCTGGCATTTACTCCGGCTCTTCATTTGGATTATACGCATTTAACTTTAAGCAGGCACCTTTGGCATAGTTGCAAACAGTCCTGAATTTTAGTTGCAGTCTATGTATATTGCTTTGTCTGTCTAAATGCAACGAAATCAGCGCTCGTCTCCTTGTATTTATACTGGGTAGGCTGGAGCTCAATCTTGCAGGGTAACAGAACACCGCCCTCCTTACGTACTGCCCCAGCATGTTACAGAATATTGGCAGGTCTGCTTTAAACCTAGGCCAAATTAAAAGGTTTCCTCCCCATGCAGAGAGCATTACCCCTGATGAGAACACACCAATTAAATCACCAGACATGAAAAATATCCCAAAGTTGTTCCACCAGTACCCAGAGGTTGAAAAAACAACTAGTGCATGAAAACTACTGAAAAATTGCTACATGTACATTTGATACTTTACAAAACAACAAGACAGCTATGTATACCTGTATCTCCTCTGCAGCTCCTATTTTTTTCAAATGTAATGGACTCTGCCCTTGTACTCTCCTATAAACAAAATGACAACATTATACAAAAGGGAGATGGAAGAGAGACCAGGCATGGAAAGAGTTATTAGTTTACACAAACGTTATGTATAGGGCAACTAGACCATAGCAAAGCAACCAGTGATAATCCTTACATGTTGTCGTCTTAAAAGAAAGGTTTTCAATAGTTCATCATTTTAGATAAATGTAACTAGAGCTAATCCTGTGAATAGTTTTTTTTAGGCACAATCAGCTGGCATATTCTTTGGTTAATGTAAGAATTCTGAGGTAATGTTTCAGTGTTGTCTTGATGAACATGGATCAGGCTATTAAATTGATGTACAACAATAATTGTCTCAGAATGATCTGCTGTTGAAACAGCAAACGCTAGGTTTTCTGAGAGACTATTTAAAATAAAAAATAAAAAGAGAAGACTTCTAGGTCTTACGAATCTTGGGATATGGAAGGATAATCTTAAAAGATTTAAACATTTTAAAAGAAAAGCACCATAGGAATTGCTCAACTGCTCCCTTCCTTGGCCAACTTTTTGTCAGTTTGTCCCATTTATTTTTCTCAATTGGATTTCTTTTCATAAGGCCGGTTTCTTTTCATCTAAGCCTTTCAGACTTAGAATTTTTTTTGTTTGTTCTACACTATTGGATAAAAACTAGTTTTTTTTCTAATTGAGATTAAATTAGGGTTGTCACCTTTTCTTCAGAAAAATACCGGCCTTGGTACTGTCTCCATAGACTTAACATTGGCCTGATGCCAATTTTTTACCGGCCTGCCGGTAAAATACCGGCCAGGTGGCAACCCTAGATTAAATTGATCTAGTGCAATACATTGTGCATTTGAAGTCCATGTGCAAATCAAAAAGAAGTTGATTATAGAACACCTGTCAGCAAAAAAAAAAAAAAAAAAAAAAAAAACCTGAGCTGCATATTGAGACTTTTGGAATACCCTCAACTTGCCACAGATTTGTGTTTGAAGTGCTACAATTGACTGGGAAGTCTGAGTGCATTACCTTAAGGGGAGCATAAGTCTCTCCTGTTCTATTCACATCACTACACTGATCACCTATAAAAGGTGCTGATTATAAATACTTTTGACTTCAGTATACTTGGAGCGCACTTTTGTTTTTCTATTGTAGATGTGTGTGGCTTAGGGACACACTGCCTAAGTGCTACTAGGGTTGTGACCTATAGAGCTGGTCTCACTTTATTTTCTAGCAAAAAAATAAGTTCTGTTTAATTGAAAGATTGAATCAAGTGTAGACATTTTAACTAGAAATACTTTACTGAAATAATACAAATAAATGGAGCCTTCTTTGCTTGTACAGCTGTATCAGAAGGTGGAATGAAGGAAGATCTGCCCCAATATGCCTGCCCCTAGATGGTGCTATGCAAGTAGAGGGGGCTAAATAAAAAAGGTACTTTGTTTATATTTAAAAAAGGACAACTAAAAAAACAAACACTTTAAGCACAAGAGAAAAACTAGTTGTCCATAGTAGAAAAAGATAAACTGGCACTCTTTTAATAGCACATCAGTTGATCTTCTGACCTGCAGTTGCCATGCAACGACTGTCTCTCTACACTAGCAGAAAACTAGCAGTCAGATGCTGATCAAATGACCATGTTGAGTTAACTTTAGAGAAGGGGACCATGTTTTTTTAACCATTGCTTCCTACACAGAAATAAGGGTTAAAATAACTTTGTCCTTTAAAACATTTCAATTTAGAATGCTTTCTTTAACCCCTTAGTGACCGAGTGCTTTGCTGCATTTGATGTGCCTTGAAGACCAGAATTCCATTATTTTTGTAATATATTTACTGAACTGTGAATTTCTTTCTTTGTGTTCAGTCCACCCACACAAATTATCATTTTTTAAAGAACAGATAGGGCTTTCATTTGATACTATTATTTTCATCATATGATTATAATTTACTATTAAAAAAAATATAAAATATGAACATATGCCATAAAAAACACTTTTTCTAACTTTGACCTGAGTTTAGAAATACCAATGTTTCCATGTTTGTCTATGTTTTATTTCAGGTAATAGGGCAATAAACAATATTAGTGTTTTTTGGTTTTCTAACCATTTTCTACTACAGTGACCTTTTAACCCCAACCCTAAATTTACCCCAACTCTAAAATTTACCCTAACCCTAAATCTACCCCCACCCCTTAATCTAACCCTTGTACGCATCCGAACCCCCCTGTAACCCTAATTATGACCCTAACCCTAGATCTAGTAGATCAAGGGGTAGCTTTTTCCATTTATTTATTTTATTTAATTTTATTTTCTCCTCTAACTGTAATATTGTCTAACTGCCTCTAGGGGCAGTCAAGCAATGGTTTCAGAGCGATGGAAGAGATTTTTTTTTTCTCTCTTCTGTCGCTCTGTGTTAGCACGCTTTATTGGAGGAGCATGCTCCTCCAATACGGCGCCCACCCATGATCAGCGCAGAAGGAGGGCACAGAAGGTGTTGCATGATGGCATCATTGCAACACTTTAACACACATAGGCAGTGATCAGCTTTCATTGCCTGTGTGTGTAACGCGCATACGATCACATTCGCGGTGATCGTACGCGGGGGGCCCAAAGCACTCTCAGAGGCTGCTTTGGATCCGAATAGCTGAGCTAAAGCTAGGAGCACAACGCTACATGAAACCTGAGGACGTATATATACACGTCCTCATGGTCCTAAAGGACCATGCTTTTCAGGACAAATATATACGTCCATATGAGTTAAGGGGTTAAACAACTTAATTTTTTAATAAGCATTCATCATTTTTATCCAAGTCTGTAAAGGAGATGACAACAATAGGTTGCAGGACTAGATATTGTATTCGGTCCGACATGTTCCGAGGGATAAAACACAATTTACTGCTTGGAGTCCCAGTGAATTTACCTTTTCGGTCAAATCTTCTCCCCGAAATTTCTTTAAAGTGCTAGAAAACACTTGACAGACCTTTTTGAGAAACTCCACATCAGAGTCATCAGACACTTCAAATTTACTCTAACAAGAAAGACAAAAAAAATGCCATTAAGTTATGTTATCAACTGAAATATTAAGCATATTAACTCACTACTGGATACTTTTTTTAATGAGCCGGAGCATAGAGGGCTATGCATGTTAGTATAGGCATTAATATTTATTTAGTGCTTGTTGATCCAAGGAGAAATCTGATTGCCATTTGTAGCAAGAAGGAATTTTTTTCCCCACTGAAAGCAGAATTCGAAATTGCTGTAGGGTTTTTTTTTTACCAGCGGTAAACATGGAATAGGAAAAAGGGTTGAACTTGATGGACGCAAGTCTTTCAACCTAAACTACTATGTAATCAGGCATACAGTATAGAGTAGATGAACAATGCTTACAAAGAGAAAACAAGGAAGATAGCCACAGTAGATCAAACACGAGTGTTAATGTCCCCTTCCTTATTTATTACTACCTGTATCCCATGTGTTTTGTAAATGTATATTTTAGTTAAAAAATAAATAAAAACTTAATGGAACCCTAATAGGTGGCTGTATACAAGTTTATTTAACTGCCTTCCAACACAAAGAGAGGAGATTGACAGGATCATAGCTCCGCCCCCTTGTGATGTAATAGTTACATTATCCTCCCAATCAATGCAAGTCTATGATAAGAACTCAGACTTAGACAGCATTCTGTGCCCCCAGCCCGAAAGTGTGATTGTAGTTAGTGGCAGGAGGGGGGGGGGACCCAAAAAAAAAAAAACACTATTTCACAAAATGGCAGCACCCAGTCACACTTGTTTAGTAAAATATTTCATAAAATAAGTCGCATAACAAAAAAAGAAAAAAAAAAAAGAAAAGAAACCCTATATTTTTGGGTGGGAGTGTCCCTTTAAAAAAAGATACGTAGCCACCCTCTAAGTAAAAACTAGCCCAAAGCAGTTATAAGACCATAATAGGAATCATGCATCAAAGAAAAATGTGTAGACATGACAGTTTTAATGTTTTTTCCTCTTTAACCTTTGGGCTTTGAATTCAAGGATACAATAAAAGGTTTGTTTGAGCGAGGCTTCATTCACATTAAAAAAAACAAAAACAATCACTTAAAAACAAAAACAAATAAATAACCTCACACTAGGATGCAAATAACAGGACAGACTATATGGCCATACTTTTGTTCTCTAGTCCACCCAATCTGTAGCTAGTCCACATATGGCGTAAAGTAAATATACATACCAAAAAATGAAACACTTCCTCTTTATTTTGAAAGGTACATTTATACAACTGCAACAGAATAAAAACAAACAACAAAAATAGTTATTATCTAGATATTATCCATTATCTGTGGGTAACAAGTTGTTACTTTAGGTACAAAAACAGACAGCCATTTACAAATTTAGAATATATAATAAAAAGTCTTATTGGCTTGAGTGGCAAGTATTCAGCGGAGTGGCATACAGGGGGCGGGGAGGACAGTAACTATTGGCTAGAGCAAAATACTTTGGGATGTTCTACTGACCTAAAAGGTACATTTAGAGCTTTGTTACCAAGCGGTTTTAGATTAGGGTTACAATTTCTATAAGATTTTAAGATAATCAAGATCCAGCCAATCAATAATTTCATTTCAGCATTCCTTGGGACAGTATTGTATGAGCTGCAGATTATTTATTTATTTATTTTTGTAAATTAAAGGTATATTTTAACAGACATGGAAAAATCAGTCAAGAGTAAACAATTATCAGGAAACATACAAATAAAATAGCAGGGGAGGAGGGGCGGGAGCTGCAGATTATTACTTTTATTATATATAGTTTTAATTTTTAAAATTAGAAATACTAAACATAACAAACTGGCTCAAAATGAATGTGTGTACAGATCAATTTCAGTTTAAACTGAGCAGATTAAGACCTGCTCAGTTTGAGCCACAGCTCAAGAGGGCAGAGCTGGACACTTGTGTGCAGTAAAAACTCACTCAAATATATAAAGTATACAACTGCTGTTCATGTTTGGCTCTAGATTCTATAAAATTCAACAACAGGCAAAGGAACAACAACAAAATAATAATAATCACATTTACAGCTAATGATAATACAGTACACTCATAGGAACATATCCATTCAAGCCTTCCATAGTTAATACAAATTGGTGCTACAATAGACTGATATCATTGTGAGACTACCTCAGAAACGAAATATTAGAAGCCACAGCTACTTAGGTGATGGAGTTAGTCAACTAACAACTTCTCCGTGGAAGATATAGTTTGTGAATTAGATTTCCAATTAAAAGACAATTGTAGCAAAAATGTTACATATGTTTAACTGAAAGTGAGAATCTTCAAAACAAATCACTATATTTATTATAACATTTCACTGAAATGCAACTTTGGATTACCAATAGTAACTGAGGGCGAATAAAACATACATATTTGCCAATTTCCCTATTACATGGCTTAACATCCATCCTACCAGACAATTGCACATTAAGCATTCCTCACCTCGTCATCAACATTTTCATCATCTGATTGACAGGGTCCAACCTCTTCACTATATAATGATTGCAAGGATATTGAAAACATTATTAGACATATGTTTTATGAGGGAGACCATCATCATACAATATTTTATTAAATAAAAACTGATGTCATGAGCGCTTAAAATTTTCAGAACCTACTACTATCTGTAGCTCGTTATAAAACAAGCAAAACCCAGAGAAAAAAAAAAAATAAAAAAAAAAAAGCATAAACACCACACAATTGTCTTATTTCTGAGATTTTAAAGTCTACTCGTTATTGGACAATAATGACTAATGGGGTAAAATAAAAGTGCACAAAAGTTTTTTTTTTTTTTGTTTTGTTTATAATGGTAAGGTAAGTTCTTTTGCATGAAGTAGCCTGCCTGATTAGAAAGAGATGGGAGTAAAGGGTGTTCAAAAACAAGTTAACCGAACTTGTTCATTTCAACCCCTTGGTGATATGATCTCCAGTGTGTAGACCCGAAAAGCTACATTCTGGAGAAGTAGCTTGACCGTTGAACAGAGCCATCTTAAAAACCACCCACACATAATACCTATCATGCAGCAATATGTTGTAACATTACTTAAAAAATAAAAAATAAATGTTCTTACTAAAACACCAATACTTCAAAAATATTAAGAACCAATCCTCTGAAAACAGGAAAGTTAAATATGTATACACACACACACACACACACACACGATGGGTTTTAACAATAGGTGGATATATCTTTACATTGGTTAGTGTATGTGCACACATTACTCTGAGCACATAGTAGCGTGTGAGGTCACACTTTAGATAGGGTTTATCTACCACACGAAACTAGATATAAATCTAAATTCCTTACTTTAAAATGTATTTTCCCTTATTACATGCAGCAGGCTAACCTCAAGCTAATCTGCTACTACTTTGCACAGGACAGATGTCAAGCAAACTACTTCTGCAATCTACAAAAAAGGAGAGAATTTAAACTTTTAGAGTAACAAGAACAATAAGGAATGAATGTACATAAGCAGCTGCATGAACTATGGGAAGAAAATACATTTTGATTTCCCCTTGCATTCCATGTTGCAAGTTCATCCACTGGGTGGGAAGCGAATACTGCAGTGTGAAGAATTCTGCAGCCACAGAATGCCTAGCTTGTAACTTTTGGGTGAAAGTTTGGACATTGTAAAACAGATTTATATGGCAGCAAAATGGTCCAGACATTCACCGTACTGTCCACTAAATATTTATGGCTGTTTTAGAATGAGCAGTCAGAAATTCCAGAGGTTTTCGTTGTGCTTTCTCATAAACTTAATCCACCTTGATAGTGTAGGTTTTGAAGGGCTTTCATCCTTCTTTCCACCCAGAAAGTTGATGGAGATCTAGCTCTCCGAGCATCTCTTTTCAGTTTAATTGGCAGGATTGGTGAAAAAGACAGACAGATAATGTCATGGTGGATGTTGGCAAAGGTTGCAACTTTAGATCTAAAAAGGGTCAGGTGCGGAGTAACACTTTGTCCTTGTGAAAAACCATGTATGGGATATTTTACCGTTAAGGCATGCAATTCGCCCACTCTTCTGGAAGATGTTAATGCTACTAGAGTGTCTGGAGTTATAGCAATTTATAGGATAGAGGATCAAAAGGTGGTGAACAAAGTGGACTCAAAACTACATTTAACTCCCAACCTAGAAGAGGGCATAAATATGATACACTGGAATCTCCATTCAAAAACCATCCTTATCAGCAGAAGAGAGACTACATTTCTGGACAACATTACATTACCATTTATTTATATAGGGCCAACAATTTACGTAGCGCTAGGTACAGAGCATAGAAGGGAACTACATACTAAGTAAGACAAACTAGAACAGACTGGTACATGAGGTAGAGTACCCCTAATAGACGCTCTCTGGTCCTTGTTTTATTTAAAACCAGTTATCAAGGTAAGCGATCATATGAATTTCTTCCCATTGTAAAAAGGGAGGCCAAGGTCACAATCAAATTGGTGAAAACTCAGGGGATGGACTAGAGCCAATTCATTGAGGATGAGTCACTATAAAAAAAAAAAAAAAAAAAAAAAAAAAAAAATATTATATATATATATATATATATATTTAGACGTGTTCCTGTGCAATGAACCAACTGCCAATGTAAAGATCTAGACCAGGTCACCAATTCTTTCCATTCTGGTACAAGCTATACAACTTTTCTTGCAAGTGTGATGTACCTCGAGGTAAAGGAATCTTGAAGTTAGGCACTTCCAAAATTCTATGGTATATCTCCCCTCAGATGCTACTTAGTTGTCAGTGATGGACCCTTTCCAATGACAATAGAAATGGCATAATCTGGAAGATCCAGATACCTGGTGTCAATACAGTTTCCGTTTTTATCCTAGCCTCTTTATCCACTCTGCTTATTCATGCTGAATTGGTTTAATCTTCTACTGGGATAAGGCTCATAGGATCCATCTTTAGATATGACTTGCTCTCCCTCAAAAAAAAAAAAAAAAAGAAAAAAAAAAAAAAGGTGCATTTCAAAACTCCTGCCCTGTTCCTTCTCAAGGGCATTCTCGCCTTCTGAGAACTTCATAAACAGGATTTCCTTGTTTGTAAGAAGTGCACCAACAGTGTTTGGAATTGGTATCTACCGACCACAGTTTCAGCCATAAAGCTCTACGGGACACAGTAGAAAGTCCCATATTCCTGGCTGCTAGTTTCAGTACTTTTCAGTTTTTTCGCACATAAAGTTGGATGGCATCTGAGTATGGTCGTCTCATCGTACGGTTTTCCGATCCATAGGTTCCTTCAGCCCAGTTTTCGCATAAGGAAGAAAAGAGCAAGATATTTCTTCTATAGATAAGGCGTCCTCAGGGTCTTTCCATTCTTCCAGCAGGAGCTCTTTAAATACTGGACGGACTGGCCCAGCCCTAGGGAGTTTTTATTTTTTTTAAGATGGGCATAAGAGCTTATTGGTGGATTATTTCTCACTGGGTTCTTCCAGGATTTCTTTAACTGCCTGGGTACATTTTTAACTGGGCAGACTGGTAGATCATCTTGATCCATATTGTCATTGGAACACCCCACATGAATCTAGTAAAATGTAATCATCTCCTCCAGATCTCTGCAGATAACCTAAATGCTGCCATAGGTATATCAATCATATGAAGAATAACCATGCATCAGACTGGATAAAAGCCACAAAGAGAACAGGGCACTACCAATCAGGTGGAAAATCACCATTGTCGTCCATTTTAATTATATTCCCACCATTAGAAGGTGGAAATCTTCCATTTGAACGCTGTTCGCGTCCTTTGCCTCTCGGCGTGGTTGGCGGTGGACATCCATATCCGAACTTCCGGTTTCGCCATTTCCAATGTGTGGGCTGTAAGGCCTGACACATCCTTCAAAAGGATAGCAGGGGGAGAAAAAAAAAAAAGGGTGTCCGCTTCTTATAGGTTGAAGAAGAAGTTTGTTTGTGTAACACCCGTCCAAGGGTGAGAAGTAGGAGATTAACCAGAGGTCCGGCTGCTGCATGCGATTACAGGGGGTTGGGGGAATAAACAAACACACAGATGTTTACATTAATAAGGAATGGCTCTTACTATTTTGGGAAAACTTGTGTTGCTTGAAACCTCATCTTTTCATTTGCTTGTAAAGGGTCACCATCTACAGGCTGCCCTGTGTCTAAAGGTGTCCTTTAAATGCTTTATTTAGTTTTATTATACAGTTCACTAAAAGGTTTGTGCTTACCCATCATTTGCCTCCATTCCTTCTATTAGTTCAGTTTCTTTCGAAAGAGCAAAAAACAAAACACAGAATTACAATTATTGAAACTACAAAATAATTCTGATTTTAAATTTCGTTTTAAAAAGTGGACCATCAAAGACAAAGCATTTTAAAGAAATCATCTAGCACATATATTAGAGATTTTGTTTTTTAAGCTGACCTGTACTAGATACAGCCTCATCAGAGTCACACGAAGCAGCATAGGCTGGGCATGCATCATTGGGGTCTGCATTGGAAGCATCTGTAATAGTGCTGTGTGTTGGTGAGGATTTGTTTTCTTCTTGAAGACCTGAAACTTGAGCAAGGATAAGAAATAAAAAATCCAAGACCTTACTAGCTGTAAAAAAAAAAAAAATCCAACAGATAGTTTATTTCCTAATCCATCTATACTTCAATAGTTTGAAATGGCTCTGAGTAAGCACAAGTTAAAAGCCTTCAACTGGCTGCCAAGACATCACAGGCCAACGGCCAGCAAAAAATAAGTTCTGTTTAATTGAAAGAGTGCATTATATGTAGGTCTTTTAAATAGAAAAGCTTTAATGAAAGAATATAAATACAGCACCTTTTTGAGGTATCATTGCTTGCATAGCTATAATCAGGGGTAGACATGTTTACAATCTTGGATCAGATGAAGGAATATCTGACCCAAGATGGCTGTCTCGGACCGTGCTATTAAAGCAGAGAGGGCTCAAATTAAATTTACTTATACATTTTTCAGTAAAGCCATTCCAAATTAAAATGCCTAAACCTGATGTAATTTTTCAATTAAACATTACTTAATTTCCCCCCAAAGTTGTCTTTTAAAATGTAATATGCTGTAGCAGGGGTAGACAAACTAATGTACTCCAGATGCGGTGGACAACATTTCCCTTGATGATTTGCCAGCATTGACTAAAAACATTATGGGAGATCTGGAGTTCAGACGGTTGCCTACCCCTGCTGTGTGTATTCCCTTTAAAGCTATATAGCAGATAAAACATCAGAGCATGACATATCCTAACTCAAACACACATTGACATCTGAAATTGTATTTATGTTGCCATGATGATGATGGGGTTAATTTAGTGCCTGGTCCTGGCAATACACATATCAAAGGCCCAGCAGGCCCCCATATAAAAATAAAAACAATTGCCAGCAAAAGATCTCCACACACCAACCCACTGCTGACTAGCAGGCTGCATGCTTCCATGCTGCATCTCGCTCTCTGCGCATTTTGGAGGGGGGGGGGTGGGGCAAATGACCTGCTGGCACCCAGACTTCAGAGTTGTGGATGCGGACTTGCTGTGCAATGTGGGTGATGGGGCATAACCTGTGTGTGCACGCAATATTACCCCAAATAAATTGCCTAATGGCCTTGGTAATTAAGGAACTGTCTGAGGGTGTTTTAATTAAAGGTAATACCTGAATGAAGTACAGCAATCTGCTGTTAGTCTTGGCCATAGCAGCTAAGATTCTGCCCAATTTAAAGAATGTACTACTTGAGTAATCTATTTACATTTTACTGTGCGAATTCCCAGTGGGCTCTGTTCAGATCAGCATATTAAATTATTAGGTATGATCAGCAAGATGGATTAGTTCCACCAAGGCCTGATCAGTAAATCCCAATGTTATGGACAGAGGAATGCTGAACTAGCTCCAGTAGTACTGGGGAGATCAGGAACATGTCTAATCTTGATTGGAGTGTTGTGAGCTCTAGAAACATGCACAAAATATTTAATTGTGGTGTGAGTGATTTGCCAGGGGTCAAGTAACTGTAGATTGTGGAGTAGTAGATTTATACCTTCAGGAGTTGGGGGAGGAGACGTTGTGGTCGGTCCTATTCTGTCCAATCCAGGGTCAACGACAATATTTAAGTCTCCACCTAAGATAATTTGAGACCGCAGGTGAGAAACAAGCATTTCAAATAATTTACAATATAATTATGTGTTTGCAAGTTAGGAGCATACACACTAATAAAAAATACCGATGGAGAGATCTAAAATAACATATTCACCCTCTGTTTTAAACAGTGTTAAGTGGATGGTATGTGATGTGATAAGCATTTACTCAGCAAGCTTGCCACTGTGATTTCAACAAATGTGGGGCCCAAGATGCATTTCCTGACCCCATCTGTATTTCAGGTTGGTTGAGCATCTCCTTTCAATGAGTCTCCTGGAGGAATGTGGTTTTTTGGGGGTGGGGGAAGAGTTTAAATCATTTGTTACCAATTTCCTTTTAACAGGTGTGTTCAGTCTATGTTCCATGAACACATCCTCAAAGTGTCATGGACAGTATTAAAAAAAAACTGTAGCAAAACCTTTTTTTTTTTTTATTGAAAGATTGCATCAAGTGTAGATGGTTGATGTAGAGATTCTTTAAGGAAAGAATACAAATAATGTACCTAATTAAGGAGTTCTTGCTCCAAAAAACTCTAAGGAGGGCGGACATGAGGTTTAGAAACTTTGGTCAGGTAAGTCAGATCTTCCTTCATCCTTCTAAACAAAACATGTCCGCCCCCTGATGGAGACGTGTGGAGCAAAGAGGACTGAATAAGGTACTTTATTTGTATTCTCTCATGAACACATTTCTATTTAAAACACTTAATCTTGATGCCATCTTTCAATGAAACAGAACTTAGTTACCTACAGGTGTCCTTTAACCATCCTATCTCCAGCGGTGTCAACACTAATATTCTGAGAGGGAGCTAGCCAATCCCTTGTCTGAGTAGGACAAGTGATAGATCTAGAAAACATGGTGGCACTTCCCCCTTGTCCCAGCAGTTGGCGGTTTGTCCATTAACAACTATATGCAAATTGTGTACAAGAATGAAGATGTGAATAGCATTGGCCAATAAACATGAAAATTTTAAACCATAATAATAGAACAGGAATCACATTGTGGAACTTTAATGGGCCTTCATGAAACTAAAAGATGAGGACCACAGTCCAATAAGAAGATAGTAACCTGTAAAATGGGAATATGGATAGTGAGAGTCTGTGGTGTGGTAAGTGTACCCTGGTGAATTATGCAAGATTCCATGTTGCCATTTGACTAAAAGCTTCAACTAAGGAGTTGAATCGATGAATACAGCCTTCATGAGAGACCTTCGCAGGAAACAGAAGGCTAAATTTTTTAATATATTTTTTCCCCATAAAGGGCTTTTGGCAAGGTGGGGTGAAATCTCTTCCTTTTCATAATCACTTGGGCTGAGTAATCATGAAAGATCATTAGTTTGGCCGATTGGAAACCGAGTTTTCTTCTCTGCATTTCAATCCTACTTTATGCACTCTTTCAATAAGTCAGGGGTTCACTGTGTGGGGTAGTTGTAAGGATTCTATGAGCCAAATCTTGTGCTTTAATAGTTTCTGGAATGTTGATAAACGCAAGTTATTACAATAACTCCTGTTCTCCAGGTTATTTTATCCATATAAAAAAAAAAAAAAGACTGGATGTCAGAGGAGTGAGAGTTTGAGTCAGCTTGGATACGTCTTAAGGTATTTTCAGTGTCACTGTTATTTGCTGAATGTCAGGGTGGGGTAAGCTTGTAGTCTGTAGCCATCTCCTACTTTATATATGGGATCTCCCCCCTAGATGATTCTGTCGAATGACTCTCTCCCTTAATTGTAGTTTGTTAAGGCAGGCACCAGTTGGTGATATCAAACAGTGTTGAATGAGTGCGAATAAGAATGTTAGAATAGACAGGCAATTCAGTTGATCTGGTAGTCATCAGATTTCCCCTGATTTGTGAGTGTTGGGCCTATAGTATTGCCCTGGCCAAGATGTCAGATAGGGTTTTTGTGGGAAATTTTCCCACCTTTTGAAGCTGCAAGTTGTGGAGCTTTGTATATGGCGAGGTACCCGATTTGCCAGTTCTCTGCACCAGCGGATAAACTCGGGACCTTAATGTCCATTTGTGTCAGAGTGGAACTAATATGGCTTCTCCCAATTTGGTCCTCTTTTTATTGGTGGTCCCTTTCACCAAGCCCTACTTCCAAATGAGCGTTTGATGGGGAAACCCACACACACACCTCAGCGCAGTTCAACGTGGGTTGAGGCTGCACGATAGAGTGTTACTGTGTGGGTGAATTTCGGTTTGCTCTGTTAAGCAAGACTCAGGGGTAGTGACAGGAGAGCTGGCACCTAGAGATGGATTAGTGCCTTGTCCAGTAGCTATCCTCCTTTGGGATCAAGCACATTCTCCCAGAAAGATTAAATATATATTGTGAAAGAACAGTTCTCAGCTTGGAAGCAAGGAGCTCTGCTAAAATGCATGTCCCTCTCTTGGCTTTGCCCAAGAACACATGCATTTTTAAAAGTTCTACTATTGTAATTCATGCATTACAAAAGTATAGTAAGAAAATTAGTTAAGTGCTAAAGTTTGTCTAATATCTGTAGTTCTAAGTTTTTCGCTGCCCCTTTGTCAACTAAACAAAGAGTCATTGACTGAAACAATGCTCAAATTTATTTTGGAAAGTCAATTATGTGAGTTTAAATTTTTCCTCGCATGAAGGACCATCGACAGGCCAGATTTGTGAGACCGTCCAATTCAGAGTAGAGCTGCGTTTATTTCATTACTGTATCTGAGGATTAGACATTCGCCTTATTATCGGATTTAGTAACAGTCTAGGAATGCTTTATGAGCTCACTTGTGCTTCTTTTACATCATCAGCGTTGTAGTGGTTGTTGGCCTTTCTCAGCGGCTCTATACTAAACATTTAAGCATGTATTTATATTGAAAATCTACAAAGGAATATTTGGGGAAGCTACCTCACATTCGGAGCATAATGCAGCCCGACATAGACATTACCTTTATAATGAATATCGCGGTGTGTTGAATGTATTTTGTGTCTTTTATGGGGAGGTCCACCTGGGAAGGAAATATGGAACAAAAGGTAATGGTGAATATGGAGACACACAGACAACAGAAAATCATTAAAAAAAAAAAAGTTGAATTCACAGCGGCAGTTGGCCCCCTAAGCTTCAGGCAAAGGTTACTTAAATTATTAGTTTATAGTCTGTCAATTTCATAGCCTATCCAAGAACCACTATTCCATATGAAAACTATACATCTCACAGGATTTCCTTACTTTCACTTGTTTACTGCTATGGAGTGATATTTCAGGGGATTATGTCATTTACTCCTCAAATTGCTCACCAGGTCCTGCCGTTCGTACCTACAAAACATTTGCTAAATGCGCACTTTTTTTATTTTTTATCTACATGCAACAGACGTCTTAATTCTATGCTTCCAGTCTCTGCCCATGCAGACCTTTTTGTCAGCCTTCACCTTTGCAAACGACAATGCCAATATACCCAATATGTACCGGACAGGCGTTTCCGTCTAGGACAGTTCAGCGCGGCAGTTTGAAGGCTGACCTGTCACCAGTGAATGGCAACGTGGCCGCTTCATCACGCTAATGTCAGTGCTTACAAACATCAACCCCCGTCCCCCCCCAAAAAAAGTGACCTTAAAACTCCTTCCTAACCCCCCAAACCCTGATACTAACATTAACCCCCCCAAACCCCAATACTTAACCCCCAATACTAATAGCTAACCCCTAAACCCCAATACTAATACCTAACCCCAAACCCCAATACTAACATTAACCCCTAATAATACTGAACTTCAGCAATCCTGCAATGCACTGTCCCGCAAACAAAAAGATGCCATAGCGCGGGGGGGGGCACGCTTCTCATCCACTTTCTGAACACTTTGCAAAGTGGTCCAGAATCTCCTCATCTAAAATTAAATATAATATATTGTTTTTTTCATGTACCATTATGAAGGGACAAAATCCCTTATACTCATATAATTCAGTTTATTTTCTTGAATGCAACTTGCAATAAAAACACATTTTACATTTATAAAAAAAAAAAAAAATTAAATATAATATCCTAACAAACAATGCAATTACCTATTAATAATTATCGCTTCAAATGCTTACCCCTATGCCAAGTTAAAATTTCTCCTCAAGACAAGGAACATCCTATACATCGATTGGAGCAGCAACTTCACAGGCTATTGAGGGCCCATTTTACATGTCGGCCCCCCAAAAAGCCTTAAAGATTTTGTGACTTCTTGCCTGGCTCTTTTATCTTTTAGGATTCTAGCTGAAACTTGGAAGACATCTCTATGGCTGCAGCCAATTTAACCCGTCATGTAAAAATGGCATTAAACAGGCTTTGTTCAATATTTACAGCATTAACTGTACAGAACCATCTGCCCTCTTCTAACTATGCTTTTAATAACATTTTTTATTTTTTATTTACCCATAGTGATTACACAGTGTTTATAGTTTCAGTGGGAGCATTTCAGTACCATGTAAAACTCACACAGCGCAATTGTTTTTACAATTATGCTTCTGAAATAGAAGTACAAGTGAAAAGGTAGTTGTCCATAGTATGAGGATTAACTTGCATGTACAGTTGACACTGCATGCCAGTTGCCATGGTTCCATTGAAAAGAGGCTCCCCTGTCTGGTAGGAGAATGTCTTTCTGCTAACACAGCAAGACCATTGTTTTTACATGGGCTCCAGTGCAGGTTACCTCTGCTGATCCGATGTAAAAGAAGAAAAAAAAAAAAAAAGAAGGAGGGTCTTTCCCGTTCTGTGTCCGTGTGCGCCATTTTCAGAGGAGTTCTGCTTTAGCCGAGAGGTAGAGCTCAGAGTAAACCTGCATGTATCTGTATAAGGTACACTTTGGGTTTACTTTGGTGAAGGGTGACAAGTTTTTTTTTTTTTTTTAACCCTTGCTTTCTCCAAGAAAAAAAAAAAAAAAAGTTAAAAATTGTTCTTTAATGTGACAATTTCACACTACAAGAATTCTATATACTCATGATATCAACACAAGCCAATCTATTAAGTAAAAGCAATGCACTTTATATTAAAGGCATTATGTAAGCAATAAATACGCTAAATTACCTGAACTATATGAGCCATGTTGAGAACGGGAAGAATGGTACGAATTGGAGTATGAGTATGGTTGGCTTCTTTTACGTGAATATCGATCTTAGGAGAGGAAAGAAAAATAAAAGGATATTGAAAATGGCAGGACATATACTCGGGGAGAATGTATAGTCTGCAGATTGTCTGTCAGATGTGATCAGTTGAGGAGATCGTTCTGTGTCTAAGGGGCAACTGATGTGCCGAGATTGGAATCCAAACTACTTTTACCTTTTAGAGACAATTACTGGTCTCCTGTAAAGGTGAAAAGAGCCTGAAGAAACATGCACTCTAAGATGCCATGTGATGATCAAGTATATTGATACGCTTCTTTGATGCTTGAAAGGTTCTTACAAGCAGTTTTTATTAAGTTATGATCTCTGAAGGGGAATAGGTTTGGCAGTTACCGAATTCAGATGGGGAAAGCTCAGACCGGTGAGAACGATAGTGCGGTTTCTCAGCAGCAGGAAAGCTGGAATCACTGTATTTTGAGTAAGATCTGCTTCGGTCATATTTATCTTGAAAGAAGAAGAGAAACAATATAGTACTTTAAGTGACATGTAAATGAAATAAAAACTTCCTATAGGGCAGTTCAATAAATTATGCCCATTTTATTTGCTGGCAAGGATTAGATAACCTGAGGATTTCAAAAGTGCATTTGCCTTTGTGCATTTTCAAGCAGTTTGAATGTTTATTTAGGTTCCTGTGTAGGCATCTTGTTCTTTTAAGGAAGACACACACACGTCTTTCAAAAAAAAAAAAAAAAAAAAAAAAAAAGTTAATTGAAAATAAAGGGGTCAATCAACGTTTGGAGCTTCATCCAACCTGAACTACTGCTTAGGAGCGCGAAACGTTCAATAAAGCATTTTCTATTTCTAAAGACCCATGAGTGCCACGTTTTTATATATCTATTGTGGTTATGTACTCTGTGGCACTATTCGCAACAAAAGGTGATTTTGCTTTTTCCACATGGAACTCTTAGTTTACAGCTCATTTAATATATAAAATATTATCCAGCTTTCAGTTTCACTCCATGGCTGGAGTTGTGACATATGCCCACACTGACTTCATGTAGCTAGGGCAACAGAAGCAGCTGGACCAGCTCCATCTTGTCCTCAATATTCCAGGTACTAAACCTCCATGGCACTTAGTGAGTGAACAATTTTGGGCACTTACGGGGTAGTTTGGGATACTGATCCTGGGAGTAGCACTTGGAGTGACAAACTTACAGTGTGGATAAGGGCTATATAAAAGGGATGAGAGAAACAAACTATGGAATAGAATATATATATATATATATATATATATATATATATATATATATATATACAGAATATAACATACATACATATCATAAACATACTAAAACAACTAGGTTTTGTGTGCAGTTTTTTTTAGGTTCTATTTACTGTGCTAGGTACTCATAAATAAATATATTTATTTATGAGTACCTAGCACAGTAAATAGAACCTAAAAAAAAAAACTGCACACATAAAACCTAGTTGTTTTAGTATGTTTATGATGTGTAAATGTGCTTCTGAAAATTAACACAGTATCACATAAGGGGAGGGAGTGACATTAGCCTGAGTGAGCAATTTGTTGCTCACTCGATTGGCGCTCAAAGGGTAAACATATGTTCCTGTATTGTTATGTGCAATTCTCTCCTTGGCGTACAGTATATGAATCATTTTGCACATACATACATACATACATACATACATACATACTTTCCTTGCTGAAAGGATTCAATGAAGTGAAAATCATTTACCTTCATTAGTTATCATTGCCATTTGCGCCTATTGTTACAAGAAAAAAAATAAATAGAAGAAATTAAACATTGAATGACAAAATGGCATTACTTTCAGCTGACCATTCATATTACATAGCACATTCCAACCACTGCTGCACAGATTGTAATTAGGGCCAATCCATTTTCCCTACACTGTGTTCAAATCTATTCTCCTTTTAGTGGGCACAACTACTAAATGGACTGATTTTGTGCTAGTTGCAGTCTGGTTATAAGCCGGAGAGTCAAAAAAGAAAAGTATTTTGTTTCATGACTTTATTCCCCAATTTTTGAAGTCTCAACTCACAGTGTTGCCATTGTAGAGACTCCTATATATGTGTCCAAGACCCTGAATAAATATTGTATTTAAAAAAAAAAAAAAAAAAAAAAAAAAAAAGGATTTTGCTATAGCGTTGGATTATAAAAGAGCAGTAACAATATACTCAATAGTGCATACTGCACTTACCATAAGTCTTAAGTAACTAGTAACCAAATGCAAAACAATCAGCTTACCCGATGTCTAGCTCCTTTTAAGTGTGTAGTAAGCTGGGCAGCAGATGTACAGGTAATATTACACACCTGCAGCAAATAAAAATGAAATGTAAACAAATGCATACATGAACATTGCATTTCAAATAAAAGTAGCCACTCACAGTAAAAAAAAAAAAAAAAAAAAAAAAAAAAAAAAAAACTTTACATGTCTATGAAGAAATTTTAAAAAAATCCCACAATTTTTTTTTATTTTAATAAAATTTCTGAATCTCTGCACAACAGGGTAACAAGGAAGTGGACATACATTAACATCACAGGACATAACCTACATATAGGTACATACTGATACAGAAGATTAAAACACAGTAATAGATCAGGCTTCCAAAATATTCCACACCAAGCAATTCTCTTAATATAGCCTCATGTTTGTTTGTTTTTTATATTAAGTACACAAAGGAAAAAAGAAATATATGGTACTTACATTACATGCATGACAAAGTTGTGTGTGCTAGAATTAAAAAAAAAAAAAAAAAAAAAAAAGAAGTAAATTATGGAACAGTAAGAGTGATGAAACCTTCAATACAATTTTAATCTGCCAGGAAAAAAAAAAAAAAAAAACCTTCTGCCTGATCAAAACGCTTTTTGTAGTGAGTATTCCACCTATAGGTTGTGTCCTAGCCAATCATATAAATACACCTCATACATCCAAAGTTGTGAGGAGATCCAAGATGCATCCAAAAAACACAGCAACATCTTTTCAATGGTTCACATTTGGGACATTATTCAAGGCAGAAGTGGCTCGAAATGAATCTGTATTTTGGTTTTAATCATTCTTTGAATGTGTTGGGCTATAATCCTTTCAGTGTTTAGATTCTTTTACATACATTATTTGCTGCGCAGCATAACCCTCCAGGAATGCATGGGTACAAAACAAAAACATCCTTTCTCCAGCTTGGTCTATTAACTAAAAATTGAACTGCAAAAATCAGGCATTGGTAGTAGAGGTGTAAAGAGAGGCAAGTTGGAGAATTATAATGTAAAATGTTAATTATGTGCAATAAAGATGACAAGCCGGCTTGCACCCATCACCTTGAGCCATCAGCAGGAGCGTCCCAGCCACCAACTTCAAGGTGAACAAAGCTCTTTGAAGCAAGCCGAGGCAACAGAGAAAAATTGGAGACAACGTGAATAAACAATCACCATTTGAAGATTTTCAGAATATGTTGTCAAATGGTGACACCTTTGACTTAAGAGCGATGTTCATTCAAGTTGTCTCCAGGCATGTAGAGTCTCTTACCAATAGTTAGGAGGTTTAAAATCTGGGATTACAAATATAAATAAAAATATATAAAAAGGTAACTTCCAAATGCTTAGTAAAAATGCCTGGTAAAAAACCCCCGCTATATTTAAAAATAACCACTGCAAGCTCAACAAAGATTATATAGCACAAAAAATGTAAATTGGAAAAAAAAAACAAAAAACAAAAAAAACCAAACAACAACTACACACACCTCCCACCCCAATTTTGGTGCGGTCTGTATCACCAATACCCACCACAATATAATTGAACATATATCTATGAATATAAGTAGATCATAATAATTGAAAGGCTATTTTTCCATGTTTTAAACTATTTTGAATGGTTTTTCCTGTAAAATACCAATCAGAAGACAGTATTTGTGAAAAATAAAAAGATGTATAAAAAAAATTCAAAAAAACCACACACACACACACACACACAACAACAACAAAGAAGTCATTTTTTTTTTATGAAGCTGCCACTTCACTGAACTGGTCCACAACAGTGTCACGCCTGTGGTGTGTCAATCATGTCAAGTTGAGAGGGAGAAAAGCAACTTTGATTGAGAATGATAAGAGGCTTTTTATACAGAATGTGAATGCAATAGTTTAAATAGTTAGGAAGGACAGTGAGAGCAGTAACAAGGGTGAGGCATCTGAGGCACTAGCCTCAGGCATGCACAACATTACTAGACTGATGCCCTCTCATGCAATGGAGCTGCCGATCTCTGCCCATTCCAACCTGCTCTATATAGTGTCTGAAATGATGCCATAGCATGTGTCAACTTTATGTTGCATGAACATGAGCAGGTCTCTGCTCCTGTTCATACAACACAGAGATCCATCACCAACAGTTCACTAGAGTTGCCACCCAGCCAGTATATGACCTGCATTGCCAGTAATCCAGCCTTTGGAGCCGGCACGAGTATATTTTAATTACCCTCAATGTCCTTTTTTTTTTTTTTTTTGCAGTGGAGAGCAGGCAGCCCAAGATCAGCGGCAGATACGTTGTGCATAAGCTAGTGTATATAGTGTGCCAGCGTTTCACTGGATTCTGAGAAATGCGATTTCTTTTGTTAGATCTAAAATATCTTTACCCCTGTTTACCCTTTTCCGTTACCATGGAGATGAGGGAAATGCTAGTCAGTGCCAGCAATGGAATTGCCCCCCCCCCCATGTTGGATGAGGGCAGCCTCCTAATATGCTAACATGCTGGAGCATTGAAAGCAGGTGGTGTATGAATATGTAAATTGGATGTAGTGGTGCACAAATATATAACTAGTGCAAATAAGCCTGCCCTGTAGAGCAGAAATATTTCATTAGTCAGTTTTTCTAGGAGAGTTAATACAATATTGAGGGAGAAGCCTACCCCGTCTATGAATACAGTCATCTCACATTGCTTCAACACCAGAACATACCTAGTCCATCAAATGCTGCACGCTAGCTAAGGAATTATTATAATTTTATTTTTCTGGCAAGATAAATCCTTAACTAATTACAAAACACTAGTTTGCCTATTGCCTTTTATTTCTTAGTAGACCTAAAAGGGAATCTGTCTCCTTATGGTATTACCTGTGTGAATGTAGAGCATAAAAAGGTGTTAAATTAAAGGAAACTGTGTTATGGACTTGAGTTCTATGCAGAGATAAATGTGTTAGATGGTACTTGGAAACCATACCTGTACGTAATGTAAACATGAATTTCAAAAAGGCACCTATTTTACATCCATGGTTTTCCCCCCCATGCTATTTATTGCCCCTTTTTTTGCAGAGTCTTCAAGCACATTAACATTCCCCAACCCCAAGTCTATTTTTAAGCATTCTAAACATTCAGTTAAATATGGCACATGTGTAGGTACGCACAATGACGACATCACTATTATGTAGGGTTGCCATCCTGCTGGTAAAAAAAAATTGTCTTGAGTTCGGTGTTAAGTCTATGGGGGCAATAGCATAGTGGGTTTTTATTTTGGAAGAATAGGTGGCAACCTTACTGCTCACTTGGAGAGGGTCCATAGGGACCAACAGTGAGGAAACCAGAATTCCAACCAGCTGAGTACCTGAAGAAGGGCTAAACAGATTTATGTTCCTGCAAAATAAAACAATACAAAGATATATTGAAGAGGGCACAATTTTCGATTCTTGTATCGAGCTCAGCAAGCACTTGCTCCGGCTGTCAGGTAAAAGAGGAGTGAGCAGGTGGACAGTGAGATGGGACCAGAGCCTCAAGGGGGCATTGAATATGTTAGTTGTTTTAGCAAATTAGACCAGGACAAAAAGACAAGCATTAGGAGAACCATTTTCAAAATGCTCTTTAAGATTTAATCTATCTTTAATGCCACAATTTGGCAGTTCACTTAGTGTAGTAGTGAATAAATACATCATCATTATATTAACAACTGAATGAATCATTAGGGCATCCTGGATTCAGTTTGGTTCATAAATCCAGTGAGATTATAAATTAAAGTGGTCTTAAAGTTCACTTACTTTTTGAGGCCGTTTACACTGCCAGTTCATGTTGCCACTGATTGATGATATCAATCTGCAATACAAAAAATGATTTAATACATCTAAAAAATATAGAACAGCAAAAAAAGAAAAAAAAATTAAATCTTAAGCTGTGTGCAAATATGATTAGTCTTTCTGTGCACATATTGAGGATCAAACATTGCCAGTTAAACTAATGAACATCATGGGATAATCCACAACACCTAATAAAACTGTTGTTTACCTAAATAAAAAAAAAAAAAAACTTAGAAACAATGGAAGAAATAAGCTTTAAGTTATGAGGGGGGGAGGGGGTGCCATCTTCCTTCTTTGCAGACATTGGTTCAGCAGCCAAGGCTAAATAAATGGTATACACACCTCAACGTTTACAAACACGGTGACATACCTATGCATATTACAAAAGGATCAGGGACATTAATATCATGTCAGTCTAAGCCCTAAAAACTACGGTAATAAATTTAAAACCCAGACATTCCAATCGATACATTTAGTACAACAAACATGGTTATGGCGACAGTTCACCAAAATAATGTTATTTCAATGTGAATTACAACTCCAACACATGATTTCCTGTTATAGGCAGTTAAGATAAACAAAGGCATAAGACTTTACATATTGTAATAAAACAACTACATATAAACCTCGTTTTAAAAAAACAAAACATAATGCATCTCTTACTAGAAGTCACACAGATCGGCTATAGGATCACAACAAGCCTTAAATCAAGATTAGACATACAGCATGTACCTCACAGTGCCAGACCTCCTAGAAATGGACAGGAATCTTGCAATACAGAACTGCGGGCAATTCTGTTTATACGATAGTTTTGTTTTTAACCCGATGAGGAGCCCTAGCAATGTCTCCGCCAACTCTAAAATTGACTTTTTAAGCAAAAATACTGTGGGTTAATAGGAAAACGTAAACTGGATGATGACGACTTCCGGGGGAGGGGATAACGCTGTGTGGTAAGCGAGCTGGATGTTGATATGTGAGTTAGAGAGATCTGGGCATAGTGTAGAGACGCGACGGGATAACAACGAGAGATCGATAATGTGGAAAGACAAACGTTAGAAAAACACGTCAAATGTTATAGTAAGGGGGGTGGCAGAGAAGAGATACTTGTATTATATTTGTATTAAATCCATTTATTCTATTGCAGATGGATAGAGCTGAGACAAGACAGAATTGACAAAATAACGTCTGTATAACTAAAAGCTTTCTTCAACTGTATGCATTTAATAGAATTGATTTAATGAAAGACTAAAAATAAAGTTCTTTATTGAGCCCATGGCTGCTAGCAGTAATTTGGGGGCCCATACAGAACACATTTTCAACCCAAGCGAGGCTTCAGAACGTCTCTTCAGGGCAAAACATTGCCAATTTTGTGGATTCACCTCACTTTGAAGTGCAGAGCTTCTTTGTCTTTATTTATGGAAGCAGAAATGCCTTATAAAGGTACTTTATTTATGTTCTTTAATTAAAACATATCTATTTAAAATGTCCATACTTGATGCATTCTTCCAATTAACCCCTTAGTGACCGAGTGCTATGCTGCATTTGATGTGCCTTGAAGACCAGAATTCCATTATTTTTGTCAACTGTTTACTGCACTGTGGATTTCTTTCTTTGTGTTCAGTCCACCCACACAAATTATATATCATTTTTTAAAGGACGGATAGGGCTTTCATTTGATACTATTATTTTCATCATATGATATAATTTAATATTAAAAAAATATGATGAAAATATGGCATAAAAAAACACTTTTTCTAACTTTGACCTGATTTTTTTTTTTACACAATTACAAATGGTAAAAATATATATATATATTTCTACTATTTGTCCTGAGTTTAGTAATATCAATGTTTCCTTGTTTGTCTATGTTTTATTTCACGTAATAGGGCAATAAACAATATTAGTGTTTTTAAAAAACATCGCAAGACCTCCGGATGTCACGTGTGTGAGGCGTGCCCAAACGCGATTTAGTGAAATGTAGCCGGGGTTTTCTTTGAGCACCGGCTACATTTTCCCTGTCAGACTGAGGCCACTCAAAGTGGTAGGTGGGATCTGAGCACAGCCCCTTGTGGGGAGCCGCAATGAGCTGTTTAACGCTGGACATACCATGCCGTCCTAGCGTCTTTTATGTACTGAAAATCGGGACGGCATAGTACACCCTAAGTGGTTACGTTAAAGTGGAGGGATTTTTGCATCACCATTATCCCACCATGACTTATGTTGTGTGTGCTTAAATACATTATAATTCCAAAAAATGATGAGCAAAAAGTAAATGACTCCCTTCCATCTCTCAAGCCTAACATCCCTGTCGCTCCAAGAAGAAAAGAAAAGAATTGTGGTTATTTATAAAAGTAGTTTCTGTGGTGAAGTTCACCCATGAAATGTTCATGCTATAGACTACTTTTAGAAACTAGCCCCCAGTGGCTACTGATTTGCTGCTTGGCTAAACTGTATAGATTATAGAACTTCTGCATGTCGGCTACGCGGGCCAACGTATACTCAAGGCCAGTGATGTGGAACCTTTTCGGGTCCGAGTGGCCAATTTTCTGCGGGTCCCTGCCAACATCCTGCGAAGTTTGGGCTCGTGTAGCGGACTCTCAATTTGAGCGGTCTCTACATTTTGTATGTCAGACTGAGGCCACTCAAAGTGGCCCCATCTCACACTGGGGATCCTGCTGCAAGTCCACAGCTCATCGCGGGGAGCATGCATTCACACATACATACTCGCACACACAGTACATTCATTCACACATACAGTACATGCTTATAGACTTACATACACACACATACAGTACTTGCATACCTAGTTACCAGGGCCGGTGCAAGGATTTTTGCATACCTAGTTACCAGGGTCGGTGCAAGGATCTTTGCCACCCTAGGTGATACCTCATTTTGCCACCCCCTTGGCTCCTTTCCTCCCTCTGTCTTGGCTCGCTCTTTCCCTTCTCCACTATTTGTCTCTCTCTCTTCCTCCCCTCCGCTATTTGTCTCTCTCTCTTCCTCACCCTCCGCTGTCTGTTTCTTTCTCCCTCCCCCTCTGCTGTCTGTCTCTGTCTTCCTTCCCCTCCACTGTCTCTCTCTCTCCCCCTCCACTTTCTTTCTCTCCCCCCACCACTGTCTGTCTCTCTCTCTCCCCCCTCCACTGTCTGTCTCTCTCTCTCCCCCCTCCACTGTCTGTTAAACGCACACAGAGCACTGACAGTTCTGCTCGTGCTCCCTACACACGGATGTTTCAGAGCATCAGGAACAATCCTCTAATTCCTCCATGTGTTCAGGGAGTTACTGCCCACATAGCATTAGAAATAAGTGGAGGAGGAATGTAGAGTAGAGGTGAGTAACAACAGCCAGGTGCTGCTTTGCCAGGTGGGGGCAGACCTTCAACTCACACCCAGTGCAGTCCGCCCCCTCCCTTGCAAGTGGCCGGTTTTCAGATGACCTCCACTCTCTTCACCGCAGGTGCCCCCCGCTAGTAATATGCCCTAGGCCGGCTTCTTCTTCACCTATAGGAAGCGCTGGCCCTGACAGTTACATACACATACAATACATACACACACACACTCACATAGTACATGCATACACACATACATACACTTAAATACTCACACGTACAGTACATGCATAAACTTACATACTCACACATACAATACATGCATACACACAGTACATGCATACACACACACTCACATCCAAACACCATCCCCTAACTTTTTGTTTTGTTTAATCTGTTTTTCTATGTGAGCAGGGGAAGGTGCAGAAAAGAAGCATTGCACAATTAAACATGACCTGTTTAACCCCTTAGTGACAAAACATTTTGACCTTGACTTTCCCTTGGTGAAAAGGGTTGTTTTTACATTTCTGGGGTGTTTGTGTTTAGTTGTTTTTATCGTCATAAGAAGGGCTTTTATTAGATATCCTTATGTTCATCATATCTTATAATTTACTACAAAAAAAATCATAAAATATGATGAAAAAAAAGCAAAAACACTTTTTCTAACTTTGACATAATTTACACAAATACAATCTTTAAAAAAGACCCCATCTAAATAGTTTCTAAATGCTGTCCCGAGTTCAGAAATATGCATGTTTCCATGTTTTTCTGCATTTTTTTGCGAGTTATGGAGCAAAAACCAAAAATAGTGTTTTTTGCCTATATTTACTTTTTGACCACAACCCAATCCCTAAATTTAACCCTAACCCTAAATTAAACCCCAACTCTAACCCTTATGCTATCCATTAATATATTTTAATTCAACCCTATCCTTTATGCTAACCCTAATTTAATTTTAACAGCTAATCTAACCCTAATCCTAGTTTTAAGCTAATTAGGTCTTTTTTTTTCACTGCAATGTTGCTGACTAGGGGCAGTCACGCAACATATTCAGAGCGACAGAAGTGATTTTTTTTTTCACATTCAAAGCTCTGACCACAAGAGGGCACAGCCATAATGCCGGATCATGTTGCTCCGTTAATATGGCGCTCATGATCGCTCTGTGGGGTGATCGTGGGTGCCCCAGACATCAAGGCAATAGACCAGCACCTTCAGAGCGGTTTTCACGATCATAGATTGCTAAAACCGCTCATTTCACCGCAGGATGTGTCAGGCACGTCCATTGTCAGGAACAGAGTTCACGTCCATTGTTGCAAAGATATGAAACAAATCGAGCATCTGTGGAATGTGCTGGACAATTTATTGAGGCCCCAACTTGCAACTTAAAGGATCTACACATTATTAGGCAGGTGGTCATAATGTTCTGGCTGATCGGTGCATATTAATTTATGAATATTTATTATATATTTTCAGATAATATTAATGCTAATAGAGTGGCGTGGATTGTATCATGACACTGCTTGTAACCTCTCTGAACAAAGGTCAAAATAGCCTCATGTTACCAACCCTGAGAAGCAAACAGTAACATTGTTATCTCTACTTTCACCCTGAGGTTTATGTATATAAGGATTAAAAGGGACAATAAGCAATAACTAAGAAGTTTCCAGATGGACTTGACAACCTGAAATCCTAAAAACCCAGACAGCTTCAAACGAGCAGAAGAACAATGCATGTGTTTGTTTACAAACATTACAAAGCAAGTGTTTACTAGTTCAGCCAATACAAAGTCTGAGATCGCACAGGAAGCTCCTTTACATATAAAAATCATTAAATGAAAACAAAATATAAAGAAATAGAAATTTATTAAATGTACTGAAACCATGCATACTCTACCTATGTACCCTAAAGTATTATTGCTATAGCCAGTAGTGTATCTTCCCCGAGGCAAACAAGGCATCCACCTAGGGCGGCACTTTGCACACTTCTGGTGCTTCAAACATTTTTGCTTCCTCCCCCACCAGTAGCAAGCTTTAGTAATGGGATGATTGGGCATTTAATGTGGGTGATGGGGCATAACATGGGTGGGGGGTGCCGGAATTTTGTCTGCCTAAGGCAGCACAAAACCAAGATACACCACTGGCTATAGCTCTGCGTGACCTGTATCTTTGATTGATATAGATGTAACAGGAATCATAGATAGATACTACAGATTGAGTATTCCTTATCTAAAAAGCTTGGGAGCAGTAGCATTTTGGATAATGGATCATTTTCACCAGATAGATTTCATGAGTGCCTCTCAGTACTCATGAAACACAGTAACATCAATGCAAATACTGCATAGAGCAAATAAGTCACTCTTACTGTGATATGAGACATCATTAGGAACCTTCCGTTGGTGTGCCAGGTCTGTACACGTGCAATTTTTTTACCCTTTGTGGGCGTGGGGGCATCTGGGCGTGCATGGCAAGGCTGTATCGCAGCTTAAAGGGTCTGGACACTGAATAAACTGTTGTTTGCTTGCATTGGAAATTTTAACAGACACTAGTATAGGTGAAATAAGTACTATTGTACTATACCAGGGCCGTCCCAACATGCGGCCCACGGGCCAAATGTGGCCCATCTGAGATTGGATGCCGGACCGCACCACCATGGCGCACCTACATTCAGCGCATTGTGCTGAGAGCAGCGCAAGGAGTGCAAGCTCCTAATAGCGCTCTGATGCTGTCAGAGCTCCGGATGTAAGGTGACATCCCGCAGTTCAGAAGATCCAGGAGCTCAGAAGATGGTGTGCCTGAACCATCCCCCTCCCCACATATAAAAGGTTATTAAGCAGGGAGGGGGACAAATCCCACAAAAAAAGAAAAGGAACGTGTGTCTGTCTGTCTGTAAGGTAGTGTGTGTGGGCGTAAGGGTGTCTGTGTGTAAGGGTGTGTGTAAGGGTGTCTGTAAAAGTGTTTGTAAAGGTTTTGGTGTGTAAGTGTGACTGTGTGTCTGTGTATTTATGACTGCATGTGTTATTTTGTATTCTGATAAAGTATTGTGCAGTGTGAGTTTTATTTCTGTGGAGTCTGTGATACATGCACACAATGCACATTAATGTGAATTTTATACAGATATGTGTGTGTGTGTTTATTTATATATAATCACATATAATTTTCTCTTAATAAAAAATTACTGTGGCCCACGCACACAAACATTTCTGGTGAAGTGGCCCACTGCGGGAAAAACCTGGACACCGCTGTGCTATACCATATTGTTAGTTCTGTATGCTGAGCTCTGCAGGGAAGGTTATATCTCTGTATTGTGCTAAACTGATAAGATTGTAGTTGCAAATAGAGAGTAACGTTGGTCCTTAGGCTTATCAAGTAAATTAATTGACTTGTTGATTTGAGATACTATACTGTTTTGTGTAGTTTTTATAGAGTGTGTATTTTTTTTTTATTTTTTAGAATCTTTATTATAGGAAGGGAGAAATTTCCTTTCCCTTTTTTCCATACAAGAGAAACATACATACAAAAATATCTGTTACAGTGTAATAAATATCATAGAAAAACAACAGTACATTTTGTAAAAACACACAGTCACAATGAGGAGTAATAAGAGTACGGATTAACTAAACTGTGGACCTAACCCTTCCATCGAGACTGACTATACACCACAGAGAAGATTTCTTTTCAGTACACAGATCTTCCTTCTGCACCTAGTTCCAAAACAACAGACTTTAAACATACTATCTTCAGATCCATGCATACAACGCATACATACTACATATACACCAGGCATGTTCACTTGTGTGTGTAGGAAGGGGGTTTTGACATGGCAGGTAGTGGGGGGGGGGGGGGGGGGGGGGGCAGGCATGTCTCTCCAGGGGCCCCATTAGTCTAGTTTTCCATCAGTCTCCGTAGCCATTCTCCCCATTCCAGTAGCCTCCTAATTTTCAGTTCAAACTGATTCCTTATCCCTTGTTCCATTTTTAAATTAAAGTTTTTTTTATTGTGTAACCGATCAAAACGTACACATCTTATACAAAATGCATATTATATACACATAACAAATTAGAAATAAGTTTGTACAGATGGGACCAAATAAACTGGCACAAATATACTTTTGTGTAATTGTAAACATAAAGTACTGAAACATTCGAAGACTGATTACTTATTTAGTAAATGGTAGCTAAATCAATACAATAAAAATAAGAGAACTTATTAGATAATCCAGGGTGAACCCAAGCAGGGCAGAGATTCCCACAATTAACATTCCTATAGTGGTGGTGGATCCAGGGCCGGCCTTAAGTGTTCCGTCGCCCTGTGCAGGCTTCCCCAATGGCGCCCCCCCCCTGTCTTTCACCCCCCTATGTATGTGTCCCTTTCCTCTTCCTTGCCATGTCTGTCTCTCTCCCCCCCTCCACCTGTTCTGTCTCTCTCCCACCTCCTGTCTCTCTCTTCCCCCTCGCTTGTTCTGTTTCTCTATCCCCCCTCCACCTGTTCTGTCTCTCTCTCTCCCCCCCCCTTCCCCCTGTTCTGTCCTTCTCTCACCCCCTGTGCTGCCTCTCACCCCGTTCTGCCTCTCTCTACCCCCTCCCCTGTTCTGCCTCTCTACCACTGTTCTGTCCTTCTCTCACCCCCTGTTCTGCCTCTCTCTCCCCCCCTCCCCCTGTTCTGCCTCTCTCTCCCCCCTCCCCCTGTTCTGCCTCTCACCTCCTGTTGTCTCCCCCCCTCCCCCTGTTCTGCCTCTCTCTCCCCCCCTCCCCCTGTTCTGCCTCTCTCTCCCCCCCTTTGCCTGCAAATGTGGTTCAAGGGAGGGGGCGGCGGTAACTGGCTCAGCGGTGTAGCTCCGCCCCCACCCTGTGAAGCAGAGCAGCGTCTGCTTCACAGGGAGCCACTGACAGCAATAGAAAGTGCTGCTCGGCTCCCCATGCCTGCATTAAGCATGGAGCCTGCATTAAGCATGAGGAGCCGAGCAGCACTTTCTCATGCTGTCTGTGGCTCCCTGTGAAGCAGACGCTGCTCTGCTTCACAGGGTGGGGGCGGAGCTACACCACTGAGCCGGTTAGCTCCGCCCCAGACCCAGCACAGCATGCCGAGCAGAGGGCTGGTGAGGGGGGATCTTTTGATCTCCCCCATCCAGTGCCACTACCGGCTTTTTTTTTTTTCTCAACTGCCGGGCAGGCGCCCCCTGGAGTGTTGCGCCATGTGCGATCGCACAGGTCGCACACCCCTAAGGCCGGCCCTGGGTGGATCCCCTACTAAAGAACGGAATAAAGAGAAGCCTAAAAGGGGTCTATCCTCGTTACGCATAATAGATTCTCAAACCACCCCTAATATACTGCACAGGTAACAAACTGTCATACAATACTATGTACAAAAGTGCAAGAGCATTTATGCCATATAGGCTTCTTACCAATGCAAATTAAACACATTATCTGATTAAAGAAATAGGTCCATAATGGGCTTAAACGATAAACTAAGTGAACGGACAAGACATAGATAGATAGCCAAGTCAGAAAGAATAATAGGAAAAGAGGAAGGTGGGACATAGAGGGGGTACCCCAAAAAAAAGGGGGGGGGAACAGAGAAGGCTAGAAAGGGAGAAGAAAGAGAAAGAAGGGAGGCAGAGTACCTGAAAGGACATAAAAGTAGTACATGGAGCGAACCTAAGAGAAACAGACATATTTTGGATATACAATCTAAGGGTAAAATCAAATGGGGGTAAACTGCTGTATCGGAGAAAATAGCGCCAAAAAAACGGGCCTTAGTCTCACAAAGAGGTGAGCCAAATTAAAATGCACCGTAGCCTCAAAATGAGGACGGGTTGCCCAGGGGGGCCAGATTGCGGCTGAACAAACAAGTGGCATGGAAACAGACTGGGCAGAAAAAAGGGTAAAGTCCAGAAAAAAGTAACCAGTTGAAGGGTGAGTCCACTGATTCAGGAGTCCCGGATCAAGGTGGTATCCTTGCTATCCAGCGGAGGAAGATCAAGACTCTTTAAAAATTCGACCATGGAAACTGGGTCTTCAATTTGGAGTATTTTATTGTCCCGGTTTACTGTCAGTGAGTGGGGTAACCCCCAGCAATAGCGTATTTAGTGTTTGTGTAGGTGAGCCGTTAAGGGTGACGTTGACCTTCATCTGAGAGTCTCCGGGGCCAGATCCTCAAAGAACTGCAACACAGCGCCTTCATAACTGACCATCTGCAGCGTACGCGCTGCCCTCAGAATAGCTAATTTATCAGAAAGCGATTGCAGGTGAACAATGACGTCGCGTGGGGCATCTGGAGGCGCTTTGGCAGCTTTTTAAATCCTATGACAATCAATGATTCTGAGGTTTTTTCGAATCCACCTCAGGTCGTAGATGAATGAAAACTTTCCTCAGATAGGCGGGAAGGATAGTGTGCCCAATATCCTCTGATATTCAATTGGCGCGATCTGCCCTCCAAGACAAGGTAAGTTTGGACGTGTGGCTTGTGCCTCCGATTGAGCCAGTCGGGTCTGAGCCACCGAAGCTTTCAGCTTGTCCACTTTAGTGAAAAGTGTTGAGACATCCGCTCGAACACTTGCCAGTTCAGCTTTAATCACCATTTGTAGGTCCAAATACAGCCTTTGTATATCCGCCTTCGTCGCTGGGGCTTGCGTCGAGGTCTAAGGATTAGTAGGCTTCACCTGAGGCTCCCTTTGCATGGGTCCCAAGTCTTCCAGGAATCCTCAGAGACTGTTCGGGCGTGCGGAGAGGGCGACTGCACCAAATTCGAGGTAGGCTGTAGAGGCCTAAACAGGAACATCCAGATATCTTGGCTTTAAGGCTTCAGAGAGCTCTCAAACTTTGTAGTTTTTCGCCCCATCGCTGAAGAGGGGTGTCGGAGTACCAACTGGATACCAATTCTGGATGGAATTCGACCCAAAAAGCCAGTTTCTGCTCTGTCTGGACGGAGCCCATATAAAACACGTCTGCTGATGGCCACAGTTGGTAACGAGCCCCCCCCCCCGCCGTTCCATTTATAACTTTTAGGGGAGCGCCACTTTTAAGCCATTAGTTGTTTTGCGGCCATAAGTATTTGAATTATAAGGGGCCAGACAGATCTGCCAACAGACTCTAGACCTATGTGTAGCAAATGAAATTGCAGGATAGACGTAGGTTGGTTTTACACAGTTTGTTTATTTGGTTGTTCACCTCTGTCCACATTAACTGTGTGGGACCACATCCACCAGACATGCAGGTAAACTACTTTAGCGGCACCACATCTCCCGCACCCTTCTGTCCTCTCTGGATACATTTTTGAGAGATTTGTTGGGACCAGATAAATCCTGTACAGTAACTTAAAGTGTGTCTTCACCAAGTTTTAACAATGCATGTGTCTGTACTCCAGATTGAGAGAGTGCAGCCATCTATAAGTGTTTTTTATCACCATTTAAACAAAGAGTTAAAGGGTTCCTGAAGGCTGTGTGTGTATGTCGCTATCACTAGGTATTATTATATTTATATTCCATACATATAAATACATTGTTGGGTAATCAAAGGTTTTATATGGGGTTTTTTTTTAACTGAAATAAAAAGGCAGTCATTGGTTAGTTCCTTCTTGCACAAAAGGGATGTTCAACACACTTGAAAGAAAAAGCATACACATTCTGATGGTATCTCATTCTGGATTGTTTGGTCACAATCGTGCATCGTTTACACATTTACAAAGATGTGGTCCACACATGGTAATCTGTTTTCAGTCTTCTTTCAGAACTGCTGAGGAATTCATGGAACCTCTAAAATACTATTAGCTTCATTAAAGAGTCACCAAAACCTTTTTTTCCACCACTTGTGCTTTAAATATAGAAGCACAAATGAAATAACCAGTTTCTACTTGGCCGTTTGGACTTCAAAGTTGATAAACGTTCTAAATTCATGAACAAAAGAGTCTCGTAAATGTACTTGACTACACAATATAATATAGCCACAAACTGGAAATCCTCTCCTACAAAGCTTTCCCAAGCTATTGTTAAAATATAATACATTTCTAGAATGTATGGTTGCAAACCTTCTGGAAATAAAAGTACAGGTTCTGCACACATTGGGTTCTGCTTCATGTTTATGCTTTCATTTTGTGTACTGCAACTTTTCTGACAGGTCCTGGGATGCTCAGTATACCGTATTCATGGATACACAACACCGGCTGACCTAATTCGATGTACAATTGTGCTCCAACATACTTAGTACAGATATCACATCTCTGGTGCATATTTCTCTGCATTTTAAACTGTGTATATCTGTCAGATATACACCATTTAAACACAATGCTGCCTGTGCATAGGCAGTAGTAATACAGGGATATAGCTGATTTTGACAGGATTGTCCTGGAAAATATGTACATAGGTTTACATAACGGACTGTTTTAATAATGCAAGAATTTTGGCCTTATGGAGCTGCTTCTAATTAACCTTTATGATATTTCTGTGCTTGTTACATTACATTTGTTATAAACTCCAAAACATAAAAACTATAATGGAAAGGTTAATTAATTAGCCTTAAATTCCAGGATTGGTCAGTGGGATATAAGTACCTCTGTCTTGATGCTGGTCTGCAGAGCCCACCGGTCTCTCCTTTTCCCTATTTTCCTTTATCCCTTTAGAAGCTTACCTACAATGCCCCTTCTTGTACACTCCAAACTGATAACACTATGGCTATACATCAACTATACCTCCTACTGCCACCATTTTCCTTCTCCAGTGAATAAAATACTGCTCATGTGCTGTAGGGCTATCATCTTGAGTGACACTCTCCATCCCGGCCACACCCCATGTTGAAAGGTATGCATCAACTCCACTCTGCCCGCTACCACATATAAAGCATTATCGCATATATATGAGCATGCAAAAAACAATGCAATCCTTTTCACCAAATGCGAATAAAATCATTTAGGAGGGCAAAATCCCCTTATAGAAGATTAAAAATATATACATTTTATACATTCGTGTTTTTTATTTTACTTTTAAGGAATTATCTTTATTAAACCAAAAAAATCGATTTTTCATAAAATACAAAAAGTTATAATTTTATATAAACAACACTATAGGTTTTCTTTGTTTCTTTGGCATTGTTATTGAGAAAAAAAGACATCTGGTCACTGGAGACTGCTGCTCTTTATGGAATTCATGCCTTCAGTTTCCATTAATATCCGAACTACTCGGTTGATATCAATTCCTGGAAAGACAGTATATTCATTATTGTTACACAAATGCAAATCACAATGAGCCGCTAACAGCCTCTCCATGTACGGCTACTACCACTTGTACGCACTTCTATGCAACCACCTGAATCATCATCTGGAAACCGCTTGTGTATACAGTGTGTTATTAAGTTGTCATTTTATACTTTACCCTGCTGGTTGCAGCTCACGTCACTATTTCTCCTCACTCTACACAGTTAACGTATTGCTCAATGTTCAATACATCCGTTGATCAATAGCAGCTTTTGTGAATTCCTTATCCTTAAGGATGTCTAATAAGGACTCTAACGAGGTATATCACAAAAAGAGTTGTAGCAAGTCAGCACACCCAATATAATCTGGTGCAAGGTCAGGATCTTCACCCCAAACCTCAATAAAGCTAGATAATGACCTCATTGTTGGTTGAAACGTTGCTTGATACACGGGAATAAATTTCCTCTTTATGTTGGTCTCCCTGTACATTTTTCTATCTAGGTTAATCTCCATGGTATCGAGCACCTCAGTCTAACCATTCTGAATACCTTATGTTAAACTATATGTTTTACATACAAATTCCACCATGTTGTCCGTACAGCTCTCTCCTCTCTATGTGGAACAGTTCCAAAACAGGACTGCTACTCAGTGCAGTAGCACTGGCACTCCCAAACCATGCCCCCATCAGTATCTTTGCTAAGTATCATTCACTGAAACGCTGTACAATGGAAGTACATTAGGCAGTAATAGGAGGATACATAAAGCAAATGTTTAATGGGAAAAAAATTAAAGACAAAACATTTCCCAATATGCAGTGATTGCCCTATACACCTCAAGATGCAGTTGTATGAAAAAAAAGGGGTCATTACCTTTGAGGACTGGTTTTTCAGCAGCGAGTTTAGATACCGTTGCAAATATCTTTGAAATTGCAGTGTTATCTTTGCCTCTCAGAGGGGTAGACACGTTTGAGTTACATGTTGTTAGTGAGCTGGATTCTGAAAGGGTCACTGGAAGTACATCAGTAGAAACTGCTTTTACACGTGATGTAGAACAGGTAGCGACAGACGATTGTTGATATTGGCCTTGTTTAGAATCGGATAGGACAACTGATGCTTTGGACACCGCCTTGTGATCTTTCGCTTTAGATGACGTCTTTCCGATTGTTGTATTGTCTACAAAAAAAATAAATGTTATTAGTAGCTAGCTAATGAGTGACATTTTATAATATGATACAAATGTCATAACAATTTTAAAGTATATGTTTGGAGTGCACATGGCCTAATAGTGGCACTCGTAAGACTTGAAAAGTCAGAAAAATAGAAAATGTAATCATTTACCATGAACTGTGAGATAATCATTACCACATAACACCTATAACATACAGTATGTGACATACTGTATTTATTCAACAGGTAGAATATGTGGTTGGGTTCTACAGGTTAAGCATTACCTTTAACAGCTGTCCTTGAAATGCCCTTGGTAGCTGTGTCTCCAAAACTCTTAGTACATTCTTGAAGTTTTGACACTTTGGATGTTGCACATCCAAAAGGCAAAATCTGCAGCTTGTCTAATGAAGTATTGCTCAGCTGGCTTCTGACTGGCCCTAACTGCAAAGTAACTGCAGATGAAAAAGGCTTTTGGTCTTGATCTGGCTTCAAAGGAGAGATTGACAGTGAAGGGAGAGATACAGTGTGAGGAGAATGCAGTCCTGAGGTAGAACTAGTTCCAGGGTCTTCTAAAATAAGAAAAAAATATTGTTAAAAATTTAGTCACATTACAGTATTCATGAAGTAAAAAAAAAAAAAGCTCCCTTCCACAAAGCGACATAAATCAGATAATTATTTGAAACAATATCAATTCATGACAAGAATTAGAATTGTGCGTATATTATAGACTAGTGATCCCTCTTTGGTTCACGATTCCCTTAGCGCAGGGGTGGGGAACCTGCGGCTCTCCAGCTGCTGATGAACTACATCTCCCACAATGCTCTTTCCGCTAAGAGGCTGGCAGAGGAGTATGGGAAATGTATTTCTTTATTTAAAAAGTTGCATATATAGGAACTGTTTAACCCCTTCACGACCGATGGTGCTTTGGTCCTTAACGACCAAAGCACCGTCAGCGTCTTTTTGTTCCCGGGGGGCCGCGATGAGCTGTTTAATGTAGGACGTTCCATGCTGTCCTACTAGCCTCTAGGCACTAAAAAGTAGAACGGCATTCAACGTCCTACAGGCGGGAAGGGGTTAATATTACATTTGACTTTTTTCATATGTAATAAAATGTTATTTAAAAAATACATTACTTGTTTTTATTTCCCTACTCTGCATCAAGACTGCTCCTAAAGCACATGCCACAGACCCTCCTATTGCACCCACATTGCTCAAACAGAATTTGCCCTTGCACCCTCATCATCATCAGTCCCTATGCCCACCCCCTCAACAACAGCATAACCAATTTTCCTGTCTTCAGCCACCACCCCCACCTGCCCCTACACCTCTCTTTCTCCACCTCCTCTTTCCCCAACATTAACAAGAATTCTCCCTGTCCTTTCTTACCTTGGGGGCTTTTACCTCATGGCTTTTATTCCTCTTTTCCCCTGCATGTCTTTGCTAATAAGCGCAACTGGTCACATGACCTCCCAGCACTGACTGAATGAAGAATGCTTATCAGCAAGAGGAGAGGTCTGTTGCTCTGATGAATTGCACAGACTCCTCTTCCCTGCATCGCTGCTTCACTGAGTGCCAATTGGGCCGCAGGTAAAAATCAGTAGCGTTTTAGTTGGGGGGCATAATACTATGTAGGGGGTTGCATTGCGCCACCCTTGTAAGCCAACCATAGTGGCACAGCACATTGCAAAACTCTGTTTTAGACTTATTACTACTGTTCTGAAACTATTTTTATTTGCTTTCATACCACTGAATTTTCTTTCCCTTAATATAACCTTGAACTTACTTGTTTATATTAATATGGCAAAATATAACATAATCAGGAGTCAAAAGATAATGTTTCTGGTGATAAACATTGGTAATTATATAAAGATTAAATACAGGCTGATTACCTTTAGAGACTGGCTTGGTAACTATTGACACCGAAGGCTTTTGCAGCTTTTCTGAAGATGTGCCCAGTTTTCTTTTTAATGAAGGCATGGATGATAAGGATGATATTGTTTTAGGACATTTTGGTCTTAGACTGGAAACTGCTGGAAAATCGTAGAGAACAAACACACAGCAATACATTATTAAGCCAATAATTAATCTAATAACTAACAAGACAACATTTATCTTTCCCCATCTTCTTCTACTACCTCAAATATTCCACATTTATTATTCTAATATTGACAAATGAATATTTGTCATATTACAGAATATTATATCTTTTATTGACAGAGTTCCTACTCTAGCTCTCTCAGTTTAGATGAACTGTCTGTTGCCAGGTAAACAATAGCAGAGAGGCACATTGGGACAGAAGCTTTGAAAGAGATTTGCAAGTAAAAACTGTACTATCCACAGGTTAAATACTACTAGATGGCTCAAAACTTAGTCTAATGCCTGGTGTGTCGCTTTTAATATTTCGACTATTACAGTAATACTTTTTCTGTAAAGACATATTTCTCACATAATCCCCCCACTTCAAATAGTTACTCTTATCATTTAGAAAGGTTTTATTCTTTATTTTTATATTTTAGAAAAAATTCACACCAAAACATGTGATTGTTGAAAATTAAAAAGAATTTACTTGAGTCAGTAATTTCAGTCTAATCACAAAATGACTTGCTCTAGGCCAAGAGAAACAACTATGTTATCTCAGCAGTATGTAGACAACCTTTTAATTAGGGAACTAAACCTATAAATAATATAAATTGACCCAAGGAGTGTCTTGTTTGTTATACACTAATAACAAAAGGTATCACGTCTGAAGGAGAAATCTGTGTATTTTTAGAATTAGCTCATGCAGCAATTACGCTGTGTTTGTTGCTTCTCTCTGTCTATATTGCAGTAAAGAAGATCTATACTTCCACTATTCCGCCTCAGCCTGGTTAATTGGGAACTACTGGACAAAGGATCAAGCTATTTGGTGAACACAGGAAGGAGTTTAGTTTTGAATATATAGAGCATTAAAGTCTTGAGTGAATGATTGTGATAGTTTCCTGAATAATGTGAATGTATGGTCTTACATTAAGCAAGAAAGATTAGCAGCAGGAGCCCTAGAACCCTAGAGCCAAAGCAAATCATCTGTTGTATACTCAGTGATTATTAGATGTGCTACAAGCCCCAAAACGGGTCTTATATAAAAATAATGGTTGTGTGAAATACCTTTTACAGATGCAACCTCAGCAGCCAGCAGTGAAATGTTGCGGGTATCTTTCTCCCCTAAAGTATTGTTGGATTTTTTAGGATTAGACAAAGCAGATATGGCACCTCCCGAAAGGGAAACCATCAGTGATTCAGAAGTAGTGCCTCGGTCCCTCTTGATTGGTCCTGACTGAGAAGGAAAGAGTGGTTCCTCTTGCATTGGCCTCAACACAGGACTACAATGTGAGGTCTGAGATTCAGATTTACTGTTGGTAAAAGTTTTGTCAGGAGACTGCAATCGTGGAGCAGTTTTGATACTGTTGTCTTAAGAAAAAGAAAAAAAAAAAACATGAAATGATTGTGTCAAATATTCTAAAGGCGATGAAAACATATGGTAAACATATTTCACACAAGAAAAACAACTTATTTTGTTTTTAAAAAGAGCCAATCACTCAATACTTTTTTGGTTTGACATATGAGAAAGTGCTGTCCCACAAACAAACAAGGCAATGTTCACCTAGCTCCTTCTATATACAATCTCATTCTGGGGGCATAGCCAGTAGTGTATCTTCCGCAAGGTAAACAAGACACTCGCCTAGGGCGGTACTTTGCCAGAGGGTGTTAAAGCACACTTCTGGTGCTTCAAACATTTTCGCTCCCTCCACCAGCTTTAGCTCCTTCCAATTAAATCGGGGTTATGGGGCATGTAATGGACGTGGTGGGGGTATGAAATAGGGTGATGGGGGCATGTGATGGGGCATTTAGTGTGTATGTAATGTGGGTGATGGGGCATGTCGTGGGTGTGCAAGTGGGGGATTGGGCATGTCGTGGGTGTGCAATGTGGGTGATTGGGCATGTCGTGGGTGTGCAATGTGGGTGATTGGGCATGTCGTGGGTGTGCAACATGGGTGATTGGGCATGTCGTAGGTGTGCAACGTGGGTGATTGGGCATGTCGTAGGTGTGCAACGTGGGTGATTGGGCATGTCGTAGGTGTGCAACGTGGATGGGGCTGGTGCCCAAATTAGTCTGCCTAGGGCAGCACAAAACCAAGATACACCACTGGGCATAGCCCCACATAAACAAAATCATCCATTTCGTTATACAACTCACTGTATAATTTAGGCGTCCTGTTCTTCTGGTTGGTATATCAAACTGTGCCTATTTCTATTTCATCACAATAAAACAATTGGATTGTTTCATATTCAATTGGATTTCCTCTCCACATTCTTCATTCAAATTTTCTCTGACTTTAATTCTTAACTCTGTCAACGCTTACCTTTTATAGAAGTTACTTTAGCAGATGTCCTTAAGATGTCTCTGTTATCTTTGTCCCCTAAGTTGCTGGTCGAGGTTTTAGTTTTACATGCAGGGGCAGCAACATATCCTGAAGTGGAAACCAGCATTGTATCAGAAGAAGCAGTGCATGGTGGGGTTTTGATTGGATCCAGTGGTGATGTAAAGGAGGACACAATCTGGTATTCAGATTCATGTTTAATGGCGACACATAATGTCTCAAGAGGATGCTGCCTTGTCTTAGTTCTGTTTCTGGGGTCTACAGAAAAAATAAAGAAATAAAGAAATAACACATATTCCAGGGATAACAAAAATTGTGATCACATCATAACATACACATGGGAAAAAATGGTTACTGTACTTGGTTTTGAAAAGAACCTATCATCCATTAGGAGAATCCTTGATGGCTGATCGTTCTCCAAATGCAAACAAGCCAATGATCACATAAAGTCCATATTTAGGTCCTGTCTGCATATTAATTTTTTAGGATAAAAGTATAAATAAATACACACAATCATTTAGGCCTCTCTACCACTCACATAATTATTTCGATTTTTAAATAATATGACAAGTCACTAAACTGGGCCATGACTTTGTATTCCTTATGGTCTCTATCTCAGCAACAACACCAACCCATTCAGCATTAGATCTGAAGAGTGTTAGCACTATCATCTTTGTCCAAAGAGACACTCTTCACCATTATTTTGTGTACTTTACTGGTTGTGATATGGTAGTATAGCTTACTCAGCACAGTCACAGGTTTTTGTTATTCTTATATTTCCTAAAAGCACTCAAACAAATGACACATAAAAATAATAAATGTCCGGGTTACCTTTTGGGGTTGGTTTTACAGCAGCTCGCTTTGAAACATCAGTGTTAATTTCACCCCCAAAATTATTGGTGGATGTGCTAAGCTTTGATGGAAGCAGTGTAGCACACACAGGATGTGAAATCTGTAGCATATCAGTTGCCGGTTCTCTCTTTATTGGACTCAACTGGAAAGTAGTAGAGGAAGTCGAGGGCTGTTGGCGTTGATCTAACTTCAGTGTAGATGTGGAAAGTGAGGGCTGGGATGCCGATTCAGGCTTATTGCCGATACTAGCTGTGCCAGGAGATGGGTGTCTTGGAGCAACTCTGATTCTGGAATCTTAATTACAAAGTAAAAGTAGTAATGGTATTAAATATTCTTATGTCAACAACAAAAAGTGTCATCAAGATCATAACATAACTTCATGTTAAGGGAACACTTCCCCATTGTCCAGTAGGCACAGTATACTTTGGTGAAATGGGGGGTGCTCCAGCTTGTTTGGTTTACTTTACCCATGATGCTCAGCAATCATTAACTGGTTGAACATCAAGGGAAATCTAATGTACAAAAGTAATAAAGTAAAAAGTTAAGATTGCCAAAGGTTAGCTTTCACTGTCTTGGAGACTCTTTTGCTACACTGCTCAGCCTGCCTAGCACATGGGGGGGGGGGGGGGGAAGCATTTTGGAGTCCAAGACAAATCACTGCACCAGGGCTCCACTGTCTTGTTCTATCACCGCACACTGATTTTCTCTTCACAGAGATTGGTCAGACTACCAGCTAGGGTTGGATTTATAGCAGTAACCTCAGGAAATGGCTTTTACAATACACTTTATGTATTAGCACCTTAAAGAGACACATAAAATAATTGAAATTACCTTCTACAGAAGAAGTTTCAGCATCTGGCCTTGAAGCGCCCCTGCTATCTTTGTCCCCTAAACTGTTGTAAGAGGTTTGAGGTTTACACAGTGAATAAGATGAAGCACTGCATGATTCCCTCTTGACTGGTCCCAACTGATAAGCAAAGGAGGATGTGATGGCCTGTTTGTCTTGCACTGGCTTCTGCATAGAACTAGAGTGTAAGGTGTGTGGTTTGGGTTCATGTTTAAAGTTGATACATGACTTGTCAGGTGAAGGCTGTCTTAGAGTAGCTCTGATTCTGGGGTCTAAAAAATTAGGATGACATAAGGTAGAGGTAACAACAGTTTTGTTAAACATCAAACATAACTTCACAGATTGGAAAAGGGGTGACTTGCCTTTTAAGAGAAAATATTGCTCAAAAGGAAACATTGACTGTTGCCCGAAATGCAAAAAAACAAACAACAAAAAGAACAATGATTACCTAAATAACTTACCGTATTTGCTCGATTATAAGACGACCCTGATTATAAGACGACCCCCCAAACTTTGGATATTCCATTAGGAAAAAAACTACAAGCCTGAATATAAGACTACCCTATAGGAAAAAAGTTCAACTTGTATATATTCACATGTAAATTGCTTTTTTAATAAGAAATTATGATATCAAAACATGTATTTCTTGTTTTTATGTGCCAATGCTGCCTCTCTTTTTCCCTTGCCCCCAGCTTTCTCTCTCTCCCCCCCCTTAGTGTTGTCTCTCTCTCCCCTTGTCTCTGTCTCTTCAAACCCCCTCCCTCCCCTTGTCTCTGTCTCCCCCCCCCTCGTCTCTGTCTCCCCCCCCCTCGTATCTGTCTCTCCCCCCCTCGTCTCTGTCTCTCCCCCCCTCCCTCCCCTTGTCTTTGTCTCTTCCCCCCCTCCCTCCCTTTGTCTCTGTCTCTTCCCCCCCTCCCTCCCTTTGTCTTCGTCTCCCCCCCCCCTCCCCTTGTCTCTGTCTCTTCCCCCCCTCCCTCCCCTTGTCTGTCTCTTCCCCCCTCCCTCCCCCTCACCTGTTTCATGATCCCTGGTGGCTAGTGGGGGCAGCCGGGGGATGTCTGCATGATACGTGCAGACATCCTCCATGCTGCCCGACACCTCCGTCTATTATGACGGACTATCGTGCAGACATCCCCTGCTGCCGCCCGGCACGACTACCGGGACCTTTATGACGAAGCCGGAAGTACAGACATCCCCTGCTGTTAGAGAGGGGGATCCAGGTCCCTTGCAGCTCTGCTGGGGACCTGGATCCCTGTCTTATAGTCTGACCTCAATTTTTCTGAAAAAACCTTGTCTTATAATCGAGCAAATACGGTATATTAACAGGCCTAAAAATGCTATCTTTCTGTACACAACAACATAAAATATGCATGGGTTACCCGTAAGAATTGGTTTTGCAGCAATATTCTTGGCAGCTCGGTTTGAAATGTCTGTGTTATCTTTATCCCCCAATCTATTGGTGGATGTGGTAGATTTTGATGTCGGCGGTGTGGTAAACACAGAGGGGGAAATCTGTAGTATATCAATTGCTGGTTCACTCTTTATTGGACCCAACTGGAATGAAGTAGAGGAAGTCGAGGGCTGTTGGTGTTGATATAACTTCAGTGTAGATGTGGAAAGTGAGGACTGGGATGCCATTTCAGGCTTAATGCCTATACTAGCCGTGCCAGGAGATGGCTGTCTTGGAGCAACTCTGATTCTGGAATCTTAATTAAAAATAGAGAAAGAAGCAAAGAAAAAGTAGTAATTGTGTTAAATATATATTCGTTTGTCAACAAAACATCAATATCATAACGTAACTTCATGTATAGGGACCTGTGCCATTACATTTCGCACATGGCCTGCAACACATGATAGAATGAGACACCAACTGTGCCCCAAAAGTGATCAACCTGACTTTCAGAATTATATCTCATCTTTCTGGACAGAAATATCCACACAAACACAAAACACAATCCAGCGATGCATTCAAATCATCCAGGAACTGCACACTTCAGGCTTTTTTCTTGCAATCTATACTAAACCAGATCATGACCCTGCCACCCTTATATGTTCTACAACAACAAAAAATGAAATACTCTTACACTATAGAATTCTGAGTGATTGGCCTCACTGCAATGGAAGTGCAGTGTGTGTGTGTGTGTGTGTGTGTGTGTGTGTGTGTGTGTGTGTATATATATATATATATATATATATATATATATATATATATATGCGCAATCAAAATGCCCCTTATATATTATATTCTCTATTAGAATTTGCAAGGGAGCAGAGATATTAGGTATCGATCCCGGTTTTCTCTCCCACTGTCCTGCATTCTGACTACCAACAATAAGTGCTGGGATATGGAACGCAAGACAGCTGGGCTACAGATTTCCAAGCCGCTTCTCCCACTGCTGAACGAGGATGATAAAAGCCTCTTCATTTCCCCGCTGCTTGGCAGGCACACTATGCTTTAAGTCAGGGCTCGACAAACCCCAGGCGCCAGGTCGCCATGGCGACCAGGAAATTAGACCTGGCGCCTGGGTGCTGTCGTCCTCATGGTCCCCTTGCCGCTGCCATCCGATGGCACAGACTACAAGCTCCACCCCCTTGCGCAACGCGTGTCTGAGTGCCGGGTGTCGTCATGTGACATCCTGGCACTCAGCACGCCGACCAACGATCATCAGCTGCAGCACGAATGTCCCCCTCCCCTGCAGTGAGGTAAAGCAGCAGGGAGGGGGACACATCAAGAAGAAACCCCCAAGAAAAGACTGATTGAGGTGTTTGTATATATGTGTATATGTAAAGTAGGTGTGTGAGGTGTTTGTATATATATGTGTATATGTAAAGTAGGTGTGTGTGAGGTGTTTGTATATATGTGTGTATGTAAAGTAGGGGTGTGTGAGGTGTTTGTATATATGTGTATATGTAAAGTAGGTGTGTGTGAGGTGTTTGGATATATGGGTATATGTAAAGTAGGTGTGTGTGAGGTGTTTGGATATATGTGTATATGTAAAGTAGGTGTGTGTGAGGTGATTGTATATATGTGTATATGTAAAGTAGGTGTGTGTGAGGTGTTTGTATATATGTGTATATGTAAAGTAGGTGTGTGTGAGGTGTTTGTATATATGGGTATATATAATGTAGGTGTGTGTGAGGTGTTTGTATATATGTGTATTTGTAAAGTAGGTGTGTGTGTGTGGTGTTTGTATATATGTGTATATGTAAAGTAGGTGTGTGTGAGGTGTTTGGATATATGTGTATATGTAAAGTAGGTGTGTGTGAGGTGATTGTATATATGTGTATATAAAAAGTAGGTGTGTGTGAGGTGTTTGTATTTATGTGTATATGTAAAGTAGGTGTGTGTGATGTGTTTGGATATTTGTGGATGTGTAAAGTAGGTGTGTGTGAGGTGTTTGTATATATGTGTGTGTGAGGTGTTTGTATATATGGGTATATGTAAAGTAGACGTGTGTGAGGTGTTTGTATATATGGGTATATGTAAAGTAGGTGTGCGTGATGTGTTTGGATATTTGTGGATGTGTAAAGTAGATGTGTGTGAGGTGTTTGTATATATGTGTGTGTGAGGTGTTTGTATATATGGGTATATGTAAAGTAGGTGTGCGTGATGTGTTTGGATATATGTGTATAAAGTAGGTGTGTGTGAGGTGTTTGGATATATGTGTATATGTAAAGTAGGTGTGTGTGAGGTGATTGTATATATGTGTATATGTAAAGTAGGTGTGTGTGAGGTGTTTGTATATATGTGTATATGTAAACGTAGGTGTGTGTGAGGTGTTTGGATATTTGTGTATATGTAAAGTAGGTGTGTGTGAGGTGTTTGTGTATATGTAAAGTAGGTGTGTGTGAGGTGTTTGGATATATGTGTATATGTAAAGTAGGTGTGTGTGAGGTGATTGTATATATGTGTATATGTAAAGTAGGTGTGTGTGAGGTGTTTGTATATATGTGTATATGTAAAGTAGGTGTGTGTGAGGTGTTTGGATATTTGTGTATATGTAAAGTAGGTGTGTGTGAGGTGTTTGGATATATGTGTATAAAGTAGGTGTGTGTGAGTTGTTTGGATATATGTGTATATGTAAAGTAGGTGTGTGTGAGGTGATTGTATATATGTGTATATGTAAAGTAGGTGTGTGTGAGGTGTTTGGATATATGTGTATATGTAAAGTAGGTGTGTGTGAGGTGTTTGTATATATGTGTGTATGTAAAGTAGGGGTGTGTGAGGTGTTTGTATATATGTGAATATGTAAAGTAGGTGTGTGTGAGGTGATTGTATATATGTGTATATGTAAAGTAGGTGTGTGTGAGGTGTTTGTATATATGTGTATATGTAAAGTAGGTGTGTGTGAGGTGTTTGGATATTTGTGTATATGTAAAGTAGGTGTGTGTGAGGTGTTTGGATATATGTGTATAAAGTAGGTGTGTGTGAGTTGTTTGGATATATGTGTATATGTAAAGTAGGTGTGTGTGAGGTGATTGTATATATGTGTATATGTAAAGTAGGTGTGTGTGAGGTGTTTGGATATATGTGTATATGTAAAGTAGGTGTGTGTGATGTGTTTGGATATTTGTGGATGTGTAAAGTAGGTGTGTGTGAGGTGTTTGTATATATGTGTGTGTGAGGTGTTTGTATATATGGGTATATGTAAAGTAGACGTGTGTGAGGTGTTTGTATATATGGGTATATGTAAAGTAGGTGTGCGTGATGTGTTTAGATATTTGTGGATGTGTAAAGTAGGTGTGTGTGAGGTGTTTGTATATATGTGTGTGTGAGGTGTTTGTATATATGGGTATATGTAAAGTAGGTGTGCGTGATGTGTTTGGATATTTGTGGATGTGTAAAGTAGGTGTGTGTGAGGTGTTTGTATATATGTGTGTGTGAGGTGTTTGTATATATGGGTATATGTAAAGTAGGTGTGTTTGTATATATGTGAAGTAGGCGTGTGTGTTTATGAATTGTGTTTATGTTTGCGTGATTGTCTGGCTCCTAAAAAAATGTCTGGCTCCTAAAATCAAATTAAATTTGTCAAGCCCTGCTTTAAGTGATGTGTTCCTCAAGCATGTGTGGATTACTTTAGCCATGATGCTAAGCAACCATTAACTGGCTGAGCATCAAGGAAAATGCAATACACATAAGTAATTTAGTAAAAGGTTATCTTTCCCTGCCTTGGAGATTCCAGCTTTTGTGGACTACACTTGGAAAAGATGCTAAGCTAGCCCAGCAGGAGAAAATAGATAAAATCTGGTTGGAGTTCAAGAAGCATCACTGCACCACGGATACACTGTCTAGCTCTGCCACCACACTGCGTCTAGCTCTGTTCACAGAGAAACAATATTTAGTCAGACTACCTATTATGAAGCAAAACAAAGGTCAGTTGGCTCACCGTACAAATAGAAAAAGACTACCTATTATGGTTGGATTTACAGCATTAACCCCAGCATTACCTTCTACAGAAGTCATTTGAGCAGTTGGCCTTGAAGTGCCCCTGTTATCTTTGTTCCCTAAACTGTTGTAAGAGGTTTGAGGTTTACACAGTACATCAGACAAAGCACTGCATGATTCGCTCTTGACTGGTCCCAACTGATAAGAAAAGGAGGCCTGTTTGTCTTGCAGTGGCTTCTGCATAGAACTACAATGTAACGTCTGGGGTTTGGATTCATGTTTAATGTTGATACATGATTTGTCAGCTGAAGGCTGTCTTAGAGTAGCTTTGTCTATGCGGCCTAAAAACAATTAAAGAGAATAAAATAAAGTTAAACAGAGGGAATAACACAGTTTAGTAAACATCGAATACAACTGGTAAACATCAAACATATTTTCTCACATAGGAAAAAGGAGTGATTTGATATTGAAAAGAAAATATTGCTCTAAAGGAAACTTATTGACTCTGTTGCCTCACATGCAAAAAAACAGACAAACAAACAAGCATCAAAGGTTTGTTTGATTACCTAAATAGCATTTTAGGTCTTGTCAATAATATAAGTTATCTTTCTGTATATAACAATACAAAATACGCATGGGTTACCTATAAGGATCGTTTCTGCAGCAATATCCTTAGCAGCTCGGCTTGAAAGGTCTGTGTTATCTTCATCACCCAATCTGTTGGTGGATGTGTTATATTTTGATGTCGGTGGTGTGGTAAACACAGAGGGTGAAATCTGTAGTATATCTGTTGCTGGTTCGCTCTTTATCGGACCCAACTGGGATGTAATGGAGGGCTGTTGATTTAGTGTAGAAAGTGAGATCTGGGATACAGACTCTGACTTAATGCCTATAGCAGTATCAGGAGATGGCCGTCCTGGCATAGCTCTGATTCTGGAATCTTAAGCAAAGAAAAAGAAATTACTGCATTAATAGGATTAATAAGCATCATAGCATAACTTCATGTACAGAGAAATGACAGAGCAGGGACATTTCCTGTATGCTGCCTGCTTATAGCATATACCATGGGGCATTTGGTCAGTAGGCAGCATGGACTGAGGACTCACTGTGAGAGAACTGAGCTATGGAGGTTCATACCAGGAAAGATTCAGACCACCAGTAAATCAACAGGGATAAGAGAACATTCAACAGCCCCACAAAAGCAGTTATGCAAAATGGAGGTGATGGAAGGGTTGGGTGGGGTGAATGGGTATCAACAACCTTCAAGGTAATGGAAAATGTAATGAATGATGATCTATGGACCTTCACATACCTTGCCACGCACACTTGTATCAACATTTGCATGTCCATGGTAAAGGAATTCAATCTGGTTTGGATTACATTTCCCATGATGACAAGATAGTGTTTTTTCTGGCTGATCACAGTGGGAAATATAACCCACACGAGTAAAAATGGCAAAAGTTAGTCATCACTAACTTTGGTGCTCTAGCCAATGTGAAAGAAAAAATGCTGGGTTTGGGCCTCAAGGAAGTTTCCTATATGGAGGTCTGACCACTACTTCCACCTCTGTCTGTAAAGAAACAATGTTTTGCCAGATTGCCGATAAGGGTTGGTGTATAGCAATAACATGAGGGGATAGCTTAGAAATACTCCATTTATTTACAAGTTACTACTAGATATTGTAAGAGCACCTTTAAAAATAATGTACCCTGAAATTACCTTTCAGTATTGGTTTTATAGCAGTAGCTGGACTGAAAATGCACATGTTATATCCAAAGCCAAAAATATTGGTAGATGTTTCAGGTTTACACTTGGGTGTTCTGCAAAAGTCTGAAGCGACAATCAGCAAGCAGTGTGTTGAAACAAGTGGAGCCTGGTGCACTGTTGTTTGGTCTACTTTTGCATCTCTTAAAATCATATCACTTCTCAAGAAGGATTGATGTACGCTTGGAAAAAGAGTAAAATCTAAATCCTCTGGGTGCAAAACTATGTATCATAGAAAGACTATTTTCTAATTGACATATAGAAAGAATTAGCTTTATAACTTTCGGAATTTTTTTTATATCCTTCTTGTTATCAGATAAACATTTCAAATCACCAACCACGATAAGATTACCTTCTCATACTTTTCTTCTCCAGACCCACATATTAGTGCCCTAATCGACCAGCACTGTCCTCAGTTCCAACAGGAACTCATGTTTGAGCATCCGTTATGCTTATTTTTAACAAACGAAAAAAGGCCAAACAAAAAAAAAAGTGCATACTAACATAGATATAGAACATTTTTCCTAAGAGTCAATATCTAATCTCAACTCTATCAAGACATAAAAGCTTGAGAACAATAAAACATCAAAGAGTGCGACCATAGAAAACCAAAAAGGCATCTTCTAACCTCAAATATATTTTTGGTTACTTGTTTTTCAGGATAGTTCTTTACAGTGTTAACTGACACCACCATCCACCTACAAATATTTGTGGTGTATATTTTCCAAAATATTAACGCTTAAAAACATTTGTCTGACACAAGACCAAAAAAAAATTAGAAGCCTGTAGCAATGATATTGAATTATAGCTGTAATGAATTACCTGTGTTTTGGCAGATGCTGTGTGAAGGTGAAGGAGCCAGGCACTCACTTTTCTTGCTCTTTGTAGTATTGTGATGGGTAGTATCTGTATATCCCTGTAGAGATACATATTTTCAAAGAATTGCAGGTGCTGTCATTTTATTTTATAATCTCCAAAAAAATAAATAACAAAATGCAATAGTACATGTATATAGGTACAAGCATTATTATATCTTGTCATTATTATTATTGCATACATAGTATTTAGCTGGTATAAATGACAGCGCTACTAAAGGTGTATAACAATCTGTAGCTGCTCATAAAAGAAAACTGAATTACCACACATAAAAATACCATAAAAAGTGTAACAGATTCTGGCGCAATCAAATTGTGGAAAAAAGTATACAACAGAAAATATCGATCTATAAACAGCACAGTGATATATAAAAATGAGGAATTCAATGAGTAGCATATAAATATAAGTATGTATATGTAAGTATATATATATATATATATATATATATATATATATATATATATAATTCCATCCAGTTAGCACTCAGCCTACCTAATGTTTAGTCTGCTATAAAAAAAAATATATATGTATAACACGCACCTCATTTTAAGAGGAAATTTCAGGAAAAAAAACTTAAATTTCCAATAAAGAACTTTGAAGCCCAATATGCCATTTTAATATGCCAGGATATTGCCCCCAATATGCCATTTAATATGCCAGGATATTGCCCCCAATATGCCATTTAATATGCCAGGATATTGCCCCCAATATGCCATTAAATATGCCAGGATATTGCCCCCAATATGCCATTTTAATATGCCAGGATATTGCCCCCAATATGCCATTTTAATATGCCAGGATATTGCCCCCAATATGCCATTTTAATATGCCAGGATATTGCCCCCAATATGCCATTTTAATATGCCAGGATATTGCCCCCAATATGCCATTTAAATATGCCAGGATATTGCCCCCAATATGCCATTTAATATGCCAGGATATTGCCCCCAATATGCCATTTAATATGCCATGATATTGCCCCCAATATGCCAGGATATTGCCTCTTATTATGCTCGTTATGCCACCCTCCTCCCCCCCTTCCCCAGACCCCAGTACTTACCTCGTTCTTGCTCTGTCCCCCGGTGCTCTGAAGCTGCGTGGCTGTGAGGGAAGCGTTGTGAGCTCCCCTCCAGCCGCGCGGAACAATAAAGTTTGTTTTAAAAAAACACACTTTGTTGACCGCGCGGCTGGAGGGGAGCGCACAACGCTTCCCTCACAGCCACGCAGCTTCAGAGCACCAAGGGACAGAGCAGGAAAGAGGTAAGTTTAAGATTTTTTTTATTTTCTCATTATATCGGCGTATAACACGCAGACATAATTTTCCCCCTATTTTCAGGGAGAAAAAGTGCGTGTTATACGCCGATAAATACGGTATATATAAATAATCAGTCTTGAATATCTTGGCAGTCCCAGGGCAAAAGGAGGAGCTTGACAACGTGGAGCATGTATATAAAATAGAAAAACACAACAAAATAGTGCTCTGCGTATAATATATGTAAAATTCTTAATGAATCTGCCAAATGCCAACTACTTTGGAAGATTCATTAAGTATTCTACATATATTATGTAGAGAGCACGGTTTTGTCATGTTTTAATTTGGTATATACATGCTCTACCCTTTTTATATATTTATATTTTTTCACTATTTGATTGCATCACTCGGGCGCTCACGAAACCCTACATGCACAGGTGGTTGGCATCATGTGTGCCATTACTCCACAGCTGGATTATCACCAATAACAAATCAGTTCTTGTTCATGTTCTTACATTGTAGCACATAGATTACTAAACCCATAGAGATCATTTCCAGAGATGTAGCAAACTTAACTCCCATAATATTTTCTCCATTAGACACATTGTACACTAAAGTATATGATATATATTTAGCTTACTTTTTTTAGACCATTCTTAACCTTAAATTTCTGTAATGCTCTGTTGAATCTTTTTGTAATTTGGTGAAGGAACAATACGTCAGACTGACACTGGATGTGAAAGTTTTTCTAAAGAAGAAAACAAATTATTGGCAAAGGAAATAAATCTCCAAAAAGTACCTTGGTTTCACCTTAACCAATACATGTTCTTTACCTTTTTCTTCCCACTCTTTATTTCTGTACAATAGTCTATGTTTTAAAGGTGTTATTATAAACACTGACATCTTGTTTATTTACATATTTTTTACAGGAAAATCAGTGGTAGAAATGTTTACTTCATATATAGTATTTTAAGATATACTATATCACGCACAGAGTTGGTTGAGTTTGCTTGTGGCCTGAAAGTTACAATGAAGCCAACTGCAAATATCACTGGCCCATAACAACCCTCAATCATCCAAAATTATCGCAGTTACCAAATATCAGAAATAAAATCTAATAATTTTCCTGTAATATAATCATAGAGTTATTTTAACTTCACCTCCCCTGATTTGAATAATTACACCATTACACCATAATTACACCAAAAGTGGCCCTCCATGGAATGATCTCGGGCACCATATTGGATGGCAGTATGCCTCTCCAATATAGCACTGCCCAGTAACCGGCAAGAGCAAGTTGATTAGCAATCCGGCCCTAGAGGCAGTCGGCAACATTGCATGAAAGAAATAAAAATGACAAAACTAACCCTTAAAGCTAAGGTTAGGGTTATGGTTGCATTTAGGGTTACAGATGGGTTAGAAATAAGGTTAGTGCTAGGTTAGGGTGATAATTAGGGTATCAGTCAAAAGGTCACTAAGAAAATATGGTTAGGAAACAAAAAATGCTATTTTGGGTTATTGCCCTATAACTTGCCAAAAACAACATAAAAACATGTAAACATGGCATATTTATAAACTTGGGACTAACATAAGAAACTATTTAGACTGGGTCTTTTTTTACCATTTGCAATTAAGTAAATTCTGTTTCCAATGTCATAAAAGTCCCTGTTGGTGTAATGGTCAGGTGTCCCATTATGTTTGTCCACAGTTGCGGACTGGGTCTAAAAATATTGGTTGACAGGAGACAGAAGGGACCCACCAACAACCATAAGTCTATAACTTAATTTTTATAATAAATAAATACAATTTTCAAAAAATACGCAAGTGGAAAAAAGGTACCAAATATTTATGATTTTTTTTTTAAATATATTTTTTAGAAATTATAGTGTTCATTTTACTGGCAGTATACAGTAGATACTAAATGTAAATACATTTTGTTATAATTTAATTTTGAAATTATTTAAAAAAATATTTGAATTAAAATTTATTTGGCATCTTCACAGCTAGTCACAAAAATATAAAAGTACAACAATTGTCATTTCAAGGGTTTTGAAACATAAATACCAAAGCATTAAAATATTATATTTTACATTTTTACATAACATATGGTCAAATCCTTCGGTTACTTTGACAAAAATATTGTAATTTCAATAAACTACAACTTGAGGTATAAAAAAGGCATATAAATAGTATTTTGCACATACCAAATGATGAACTTTATGTACCTTTACCTCTATGATAACATATATCAGGTCTGTATATATGGCATAAATATCTACTTCAGACTAAATGTGGTCCAAACCCCATAACTCAAATATAGAAAAACATAGTTAAGGAACAGTTGCAGTGTCTATTATTGTTTAAACTTAAACTTTCTGTAGGGAGAGTAAGAATAGACTATTTCTGACTTGCATCGCCATGTATTGGATGAAATAAAAACAGACCTGGGGTCGTGTGTATCAAATCCACTAAAGAAAGAGTATAAGAAAAAAATCTACAAATATATCACAAATATGGGTTGCCACAGAGAAATTGTATGCAGTTAACCTTTTTGTAAATGCATCTGCTTGGATTAGAATCTCCATTATTCGGTTGACCTAATAATGTTCGCTGTCACTTATAACAGTAAAGAATACAGAGCATACAAATTGTGCAGAGTCCTATACTTAAAGTGAACTGTTCAAATGGATTATGGAAGAGAGGATTAACCCCTTAGTGACAAGACATTTTCACCTTGACTTTCCCTTGGTGACAATGGCTGTTTTGACATTTCTAGGGTGTTTGTGTTTAGCTGTAATTTTTTTCTTTCTCACATACAGTACCCACACAAATTATATGTTGTTTTTATCGTCATAGAAGGGCTTTCATTAGATACCATTATGTTCATCATATCTTATAATTTACTACAAAAAAAATCATAAAATATGATGAAAAATTTAAAAAAAACACACTTTTTCTAAATTTGACCTAAAATATAATTTACACAAATAAAATCATTAAAAAAGACCCCGCTCTAAATAGTTTCTAAATGTTCTCCCGAGTTCAAAAATATGCATGTTTCCATATTTTTCGGTATTTTTTTGCGAGTTATGGGGCAAAAACCAAAAATAGTGTTTTTTGTTTTTTCCTATATTGATCTTTTGACCCCGAACCCAAAATGTAACCCTAACACTAAATTTAACCCCAACTCTAATCCTTATTATATCCCTTAATATTTTTTAACTTTGATTTAATTTTAACCCTATCCCTTATGCTAAAAAATATTTCATTTTAACCCTATAGGCTAATATAGCTAAATAACCTGTTTTTAATTAATTAAATATTTATTTTAAATATTTCCCATTGCAATGCTACTAAACTACCACTAGGGGTAGTCAAGTAGCATATTCAGAGCGACGGAAGTGAAGTTACTTTCACTTCCGAAGCTCAGACCGGCAGAGGACTTAGCCATATTGACAGGGCAGCATGCTCCGTCAATATGGCTCCCCACGATCGCTCCGTGGGGGCGATCGTGGGGGTCCCGAAATAGAAATTTTGGTGCTGGCTATTGCCTCGATGTCAAGGCAATAGACCAGCACTGTTAAAGCGGTTTTCGCGATCGTTGATCGCGAAAACCGCTTCATTCAATGCAGGACGTGCCAGGCACGTCCTTTGTCGTTAAGGGAGTTTCTCCCAGGACGTGCCTGGCACGTCCTTTGTCGTCAAGGGGTTAAGGCACGAATATATACTGAAAGAGAATAAATCAATAGATTTAAGAGGGAGTAAGTAAAGGAGAGGAGGCCACCTGGCAGCAAAGACAAAAAAAGGATGGGGGACACATTGGGGTGTCCCAAAAAAGCAAGTTGGGCAGCGGAGTTGCCCGGGGGAGAGGGTTACATCAGTAGTGTAGTATCACAGGAGCAGAGTGTGAAGAAGGTACGCAAGAGACCGTCTCATTAATATGATACTGATAATTTGTCAATTAATACATAAAGGGAATCAACACAGTAAAGGAAGAGAGTATATTTAAAAGAAGAAAAACTACCACAACTAGAGGACATAGTCTTAAATTAGAGGGGCAACGATTTAAAAGTAATATCAGGAAGTATTACTTTACTGCGAGGGTAGTGGATGTATGGAATAGCCTTCCAGCAGAAGTGGTAGAGGTAAACACAGTCAAGGATTTTAAGCATGCGTGGGATAGACACAAGGCTATCCTAGCTATAAGACCGGGAACGGGGGACTAAAAAAAAAAAAAATTTGGGCAGACTAGATGGACCGAATGGTTCTTATCTGCCGACACATTCTATGCTTCTATGTCTCTATAATAGCTACTGATAATTTGCTCATTAATATTCCACTGATAACCTGCTTATTAATAGCCACTGATAATTTGTCCAAAAAAACCCAACCCTCCTCACCCATCCCCAGTACTTACCTGGATGCTGGTAGTCCCCGGCCGTCTCCGCCTGCAGGATTTCTTCATACAGTTGCCAGAAATGACTTGCCGTCATGTCCGGCGGCTGTGACAGAAAGCAAGGTCCACATCCACTGGATGCAGACTTCTGGCTGCTGCCCGAACGTGACTGTCTCCATGTGAGACAGTCATGCGGGCAAGTGGGGGCCCACTGGGCAGCTGCTTTGGGCTCGCAGGAATGAATGGGCCCTGGGCAGCTGCCCACAATTTTTTTTTTTTTAAAGGGCTGTGGCCGACTTGCCATCGGGCAAGATGACACCCTGGCCAATCCGCCACTATTTGTCCATATAGTGTATCTGCAGCCCTTTAACATATTGTTGGACAGTCGTGATACTGGAAATACTGTTTTATTTCAAGGCAACAAATATACCTACCAAGTAATTGTACAAGTCAGATTTTGTTTTCATTTTAAAGGGAACTTCCATTTCTTCATGCTGTAAAAAAAAAAGGAAATCTGAGGGAGAGCTATAAGCAGTTTACAAAAAATGGAAAATGGGCTTTGGCTGCTCACCCTTATATAAATAGATGGCACCTTAATAAACTGGAGCATAAAATTCGCAATTAAACATGAAATACAAACAATGAACATTTCTTTTCCCCCCCATAAATCATGTTTTATTGATTTTGTTTTCCAAGAATAATAACACAGTGAAATGGGGGGGGGGGGGGGGGGGTACAGAAAGAAAGATGGGAGGGGGGTTCTCAGAACAGAGCACAGCTGACACAGCAGAGTGACCGTTCATTCTTCACATAAAACACACACAACTTCCCGGTACAGAGACAGAGAGCTCACTTGGATAAATGTAATTATAGAGACAAATCTGCATGGGATACCCAGTATGGGGTCCCCATGGAGTTCATGAGTAACTCACAGGGAGCCTGAGCTATAAGCGGCCGGATTGGAACCCAAAAAGGCCAATAGTTGAGAAACAAACATTTTGACGCTACAATGATTCAGGTCTTAAGACCGTCAACAAATTCGATCCAATAAAACCACATCTGATAATATTTCTCAGGCTGGCCTGCTGATTGAGAAGCAAAGCTCTCCAGGGCCCTGATCCCCTCCACCCTCGCCATCCACTCCTCAAATGTTGGAGGGGTGGTCGCGCTCCAGTGTAGAGGAATCAGGGCCTTAGCTTAGTTTAGTAGGTGTTTGACAATTGATTTTTTGTAAATAGCCAATGGTTGGGAGGCATGGTGCAACAAGTAATTCGCAGGGTGAAATGGCGGGGGGGAGTCCGAAAACATCGGGAGCGTGTCCCGGATTTTGATCCAAAAGGGAACAATAAGTGGACACTCCCACCATATGTGGAGCAACGTGCCGGGGGCATTCCAACATCTCCAGCAGGATTCGGATCTACCAGGAAATATCGCATGGAGTTTGCTAGGAGTACGGTACCAGTGTGTCAATAGTTTATAGGACATTTCCTGGGTCCTAGTATTTATCGAACTTTTATGGGCAAGTGTAAATATTTTTTCCCATTGTGGTTTTGAGAATGTCTTTTGTAAAGCAGTTTCCCATTTCCCCACGTATGCCGGGAGAGGGGGGTGTATCACAATGGATCAGTATTTTATATAACATGGAAATCCCGTGAGGCAGGATGGAGTCAGTGGTAAAACAGTTTTCGAAAAGTGTCAGCTCTCTCCGCAGGTTGTGTTTCTGCGGGATGTCCCTAAAAAAGGATTTAAGTTGCAAGTATTGCATTGTATGGAGGGGTGTAAGTACAGAATCCTGCATTAGGACATGTATCTGTGTGATATCAGAATCTGTCATAAAGCTGAGTATGGTAGGTCTGTCTTCCGGTGCAGTGTGCAGGAAGTTTTCCCGGTTCTGTCCAGGGGGGAGGCATGGTTATCCCTAACTGGAGTCAGCGAAGAAGGGAATGTGGTTAATTGGCGAGCCCTGTATAGGCCATGAAGGACTGACAGGGACGCCGAAGCAAATGGGTGGGAGAGCGCAACCCGTTTAGATGCCAGCGGCTGGGTCCACATAAGTGATTGGAGTGGGGTCTTGAGCGTATGGGCCTCTAGTGGGATCCACAGTTTATGGGGGGGTTGGCAGGACCATTCAAATAGGCGCAAAAGGTGGCATGAGTGGTAGTACGACTTAGGGCAAGGCAGGCCTAAGCCTCCACACGATTTTGGCTGTTGCAGTAAAGTGGTAGCAAGACGAGGGGGTTTCTGCGCCCAGACATATTTAATAAACAGCGTTCGCAACGAGGAAAAGAAAGCCCTCGGAAGTCATATGGGTATAGTTTGAAACAGATACAAAAGTTGTGGGAGAACATTCATTTTTAAGACATTGACCCTACCAGTCCAAGATACGAACAGAGGGCCCCATGTCACCAAGTCTCCCTTGAGTTTTGTTATGAAATCCACAAAGTTCTGCTGATAGAGCTATGCTAAGTCACGTGTGAGCCATATACCCAAATATTTAAGTTTGTTACTACACCATTTAAATGGGAAGGCAGAAGTCAAAATGTTGGTCTCAACCTGGGGTAGATTTATATTCATAATTTCCGATTTGGCATAATTTATTTTAAGGTTGGAAATTTCGCCATATAAACGGAATTCCCGAAGGAGGACAGGGAGTGACACCCAAGGCTTTGTCAATACGAACAATAGGTCATCCGCAAAACCTAGTACCTTATGATGGGCCCCCCCCAGCTTGCAAGCCCGTGATGTCCTGTTCCCCTCTAATTGCTTGCATGAAAGGCTCCTAAGATAGGACAAAAAGCAGGGGGGAGAGCGGACACCCCTGCCTGGTCCCGTTGGTTATAGCAAAAGTATCAGATATGTCCCCATTGATCCTTACTCGGGCACAGGGTCAGGAGTACAGGGAGGCCACCCAGGCCATCATGTATGTTCCAAAGCCCATAGAGCGAAGCACCTCCAACATATAGGTCCAGTTCAGTCGGTCAAAGGCCTTTTCAGCGTCAGTTGACAGAAGTAACAATTCAGTGGATGTAGTTTGCGCCAAGTAAATTAAATTAAGCGCTCTGAGGGTACTATCCCTGGACTCCCGACCCGGTACAAAGCCCGATTGGTCAGGGTGGATCAGGTCCGGAAGGAATGCTTGCATGCGTGTTGCCAGAATTTTGGCAAAAAGTTTTACATCTGCATTAAGCAGGGATATAGGTCTGTAATTTTCACAGCGCTCAGGGTCTCGGCCCTCCTATGGGATCACTGCTATAGTAGCTGCCAGTGTGTGGGGATGGAACGTACCTCCCTGTAAAATAGAATTAAAAGCGGTGACCATATGGGGGCTAAGGAGAGCACTACATTTTTTATAGTAACTTAGGGGTAGACCATCAGGGCCAGGACTTTTCCCTGTCTTAGAACATTTGATCGCCCACGCCAGTTCACCTGCTGTAATCTCAGATTCAATGGATGCTGAGTCAGTGGGGCTCAAAACATGTGTAACATGAGTAGAAAGGTACTCGCGAATTTTAGTCTGAAAAATTGTTTGCGCCTCTGGGTCAGTCAGGGGAGACGATTGGTTATACAGTTGGGTGTAAAAAGAGACAAATTCTGCGGCAATATCTGTCGGCATCAGTTTTGACGTGCCCGTGGGGTCACGGATTTTAGGGATGTAAGTCTGTTGGCGTCTCTTCTTCAGGGCCCTAGCCAAATACTTTCCGGGTTTATCCCCGTGCTCGTGATAGAGCTAATTCAATCTTGTGTAATTCCTCTGTGCTTGCTTATGTAATATGTCAGCTAGGTCCTTACGGAGGGGCTCAGGAGTTTACAGAAATCTGCCTCAAGCAGGGTGCGTTTGTGTGTCTGTTCAAGGATCCCTATTTGGGTGCATAAGGTGCTCACGGCTACCGAGCGTTCCTTTTTTTGAGTGGTGGCCAACTGTATGAGATGGCCCCTAGTCGTACATTTATGTGCTTCCCATATAGTAGGGAGGGAGACATCAGGAGTGCAGTTGACAGAAAAATAGTCGCGCAGAGTTGTTTCGATGGAGGTACACACCAGTGGATCGGCGAGCATGGCTTCGTTTAAACGCCAGGTGCGCTGGGCCGGTTTTAGAAACGGAGTAGTAAAGGTGACACCTAGAGGGGCATGGTCCGACCATGTGATACGCCCATAAGCTGCTTTAGTCATGTGTGGCAAATGGTAGTGTGTTGTGAAAAGGTAATCGATACGAGTGTATTGTCTGTGGGGGGTAGAGTAAAAACTATAGTCCCTATCTGCGGGGTGGAGTGCTCTCCAGCAATCCACAAGCTGCAGGTCCTAGAGAGCTTTCCTGATTTTACGAGTAACATATGCTGGCGTCGGTGTGTGGCCATAGGTGTCTATGGTAGGATCGAGGGCGACGTTAAGGTCGCCCCCAAAAATCAACATGCCCTCCTTGAATTACCCTAGCAAAGTCAATATTTTGGATAGGCAGACATTCTGCTTAGTGTTGGGTAAATACACGTTAGCAAATGTGTAAAAGTGCCCCGCCATTTCACCCTTGACGAACAGATAGCGACCCCCGGGGTCTGCAATATGTGAAATATTCGTGAGATGGAAATGGTTTGAAAAAAGGATTGCCACACCTTTTGATTTGGTCAGGGGGTTATTGCTAAAAAAGGCAGTGGGAAAGTCCCGGTGGAGCATGACTTTTGAATTGCGTCTCCTGTAAAAACACAACAGAGGCCCGTTGCCCTTTAAGGCCCCTCAACAGGTTTGATCTTTTTTCTGGCACATTCAGGCCCTTGACATTATGGGAAAACACATGCATTTCTGTGTAGGCTACTCAGTATGATAGAGTATGATCTTAGAAACTCACAGTTAGAGACCCCGAGGAAAACACAGAAGAGAAATAATACATTAAAAAAAAAAAAAAAATTAACAGAGACAAGGGGGGGAGGGGGGGATTAAGGGGAGAAAGAGAGTAGGGAAGAGTAAAAAGGAGGATAACTTCAAACAACTAAGTAGAAACTTCAGTAAAGTACCTGCGGCGTCTACTGGTCAGAGAGAGGTAGGGGGATCCACGACCAGCGGGGACACCCCCAGCTCTCTCCCAGTACACAAAAAGGACACCTACAGTATGGGGGACTGCGGCAACCGACCAGAAAGGACGGCTCACCAGCCACTACAGCTCCAAGCACCCAGATTGGCAACCCTGGGAGGTCTGAAAAATGAGGGCAACGTCCCTCCATTCCTCAGCCATTCCGGAAAGGTCACGAAATCGTGCTTCTTAGGGCGCACAGTATACAGCAAAAATAAACATGTCAACATAAGAGCATAACATTTGAACCATTACGAACATTTGAGTGGAAATAGCACATATAGCACGCTTAGATCCCTCCGCCCCCTATTTTATACTTTAAATGTCTGGTGGTACAAAATCAATAATACCAAAAGACTGATTCAGGGGGGGCTAAGCCCGATAGGATTTATAATATAAATGGGGGGTCTCATTAGGCCCGAGACCAAACAGACTTCCCGTACCCAGCACCAATGGTCTAAGTGCTTTAAATATACCCAGTCCTAGGACAGTATACATATAGTGTACCACCAAGTCCCCTCCGTCCAGGTCGGCACAGCAGTATTAAGGCATGATAACCACAGGAGTTGGTATGAATACCAGTACAAAAATTATGCTGGGCACTCGCAAATATGCAAAAAAATACACCACCAAGGTAGTGGAAACAAAAAATAAAATAAAACACATTCAGCAGTGGATTCAGGGTCTACCTGCAGAGGCAACGGGTCTCATGTCCCCTCTCCGGGATCGACTGCAAATGCGTGAGGTGATCCAGTCTGCTGGTGATTCTTACATTGCTCAGTTCCACATCGGGTCTCAGCCTCCAGGTTCTTGAGGCACAGGGACAAGTTCTAAAGGGCAAGTATATATACAGACATGAGAGATATCGGGCTATCACTCCTCCGCCCTGCGGGCTACAGCTATGTCAGTAACCTCAACAGCCCTCGTAGTAGCTGTGATAGCGGGGAGTCTTCTAGGTAGGCCTCCACGTCTAGGCCTCTGCCGAACAGCTCCAAAAGAACCCACCGGTCTGGTGCGCACCTCAGAGAGACTCCAGTCAGCCACCTGCATCTCTGGGATCCCCAACTCTGCGAGTTCGTGGTGGTAGCGGAGCGAGATAGGCCCATCTTCATGGCGTACGGTAAGACTAAAAGGATGGCCCCAACGGTAATGTAGTCCCCGTCTTTGTAATTCCAATGTGAGCGGCCTCAAGGCCCTCCGGGCCTGCAACTTTAAATCGGACAGGTCTTGATAGAAGGCTACTACATGGCCATCAAAGCTCCACGGGGTCACTGCTCTTGCTTTCTCCATCACCTGCTCTTTGATCTGCTAGTCAGTAAGGCGGCATATAATATCTCTTGGAGGGGCTGTGAGGGGGCCGCAGGACCGCAGGGCCCAATGTGCCCTATCCATGTGGACCACCGTGTCTCTGGGGCGTCCCAGTAGGTCGTTGACAATCCCGGTTGCTAAGGCCATGACGTCCTCGGCCTCCAGGGAGGTTTGCTCCGGGACTCCCCTCAGGCGGATGTTGTTCCTTCTGCCCCTGTTGTCGAGGTCTTCCAACTTGCGTCGATAGTCCGCCAGGTGAATAGCATGCTGTGCAGTGATTTTGGCCACTTGCGATATTTTCCTGGTGTGCTGCGCGATGTCTTCCTCGTGCTGTGACACCCTCGTCTCCACTCGAGTCAGGTCTGCCTTCAGGCCCACAACAGCCTCGGCCACCGTTTGCTTCAGTTCTGTTAGCAAGGTGCTAAAATCCTCCCACCAAGGCGCAGAAGAAAATAGCTGACGCACCTCCTAGGAACAGTTTTGCACCTCCGGTAAGTATGGGGTTGGGTCCTCTTCCACATCGTGGTCTTCTGAGTCGCGGGACTCCCGCGGTGACGAGGAGGCCCCGTGGCTGTCCGGGGATTGCGGCCCCATGATCGCTGGTGTGCGGAAGTACTCCCTTAAGGAGAAAGACGGAGATCCATTTCTCGGGGTTCTAGGTTCTGCAGGTATCCTTTTATTTCTGCCCATGTTGCCTGGTTATGGAATAAGCGCCATTTTGTAGCTGAGTGGTGGAGGAGCTCTGTGACTAAGCGGCCATCTCTTTCAACGGCTGGCCACGCCCCCAACAATGAACATTTCACAGCATAATGTGCCAGGCACGTCAATTGTGACTAACCGCTTATTTTTGCGTGACGTGTCTGGCACATTATGCTGTGAAATGTTCATTGTTGGGGGGGTTGTCGTGATCGGGTTAACAGAATGATACAAAGGACAAGAGGACACCCACTAATGACAATTAACAAAAATAGATGGAAGTGGGCCTTGACATTTTTTTTTTAAAGACAGAGGGCTATGGATGTTAGTATAGGCATTATTATAGTTTATTATATTTTAGTGCTGGTTGATCCAAGGAAAAATCTTATTGCCATTTGGAGTCCAGACATTTTTTTTACCCCAGTGAAAGCATACCGTATTTGCTCGATTATAAGACGACCCTGATTATAAGACGACCCCCCAAACTTTGGATATTCCATTAGGAAAAAAACTAAAAGCCTGAATATAAGACTACCCTATAGGAAAAAAGTTCAACTTGTATATATTCATATGTAAATTGCTTTTTTTAATAAAAAATTATGATATCAAAAAATGTATTTCTAGTTTTTATTTCTTTTTATGTGCCAATGCTGCCTTTCCCTTGCCCCCATTTTTCTCTCTCTCCCCCCTCCCCTTGTCTGTCTCTTAACCCCCTCACTCCCCTTGTCTCTGTCTCTTAACCCCCTCACTCCCCTTGTCTCTGTCTCTTAACCCCTTCCCTCCCCTTGTCTCTGTCTCTTAACCCCCTCACTCCCCTTGTCTCTGTCTCTTAACCCCTTCCCTCCCCTTGTCTCTGTCTCTTAACCCCCTCCCTCCCCTTGACTCTGTCTCTGCCCCCCTCCCTCCCCCTGTCTCTCTGTCCCCCCTGTCTCTCTGTCCCCCTCCCTCCCTCCCCCTGTCTCTCTGCCCCCCCTCCCTCCCTTCCCCTTACCTTGATCCCTGGTGGCTAGTGGGGGCAGCCGGGGGATGTCTGCACGATACTTGCAGACATCCTCCATGCTGCCCGACACGGCAGTCTATTATGACGGACAGCTGTCCGTCATAATAGTCTGCCGTGTCGGGCAGCATGGAGGATATCTGCACGTATAGTGCAGACATCCCCCAGCTGCCCGATTGTCCCTGGTGCCTAGTGGGGCAGCAGAGGAAGTCTGCGCGATGAGCGCAGACCTCCCCTGCTGCCGCCCGGCACGCTCGCCGGGACTTCTGTGACGAAAGCGGAAGTACCCGGCTTCTTCACAGAAGCCCCGGCGGTCGTGCCGGGCGGAAGCAGGGGAGTCTGCGCTCGTTGCGCAGACATCCCCTGCTGCTAGAGAGGGGGATCCAGGTCCCCTGCAGCTCTGCTGGGGACCTGGATCCATGTCTTATAATCTGACCTCAATTTGAGGTCAGATTATAAGAAGACCTCGATTATAAGACGAGGGGTAGTTTTCAGATTTTTTTTTCTGAAAAAAACCTCGTCTTATAATCGAGCAAATACGGTAATTTGAAATTGCTGAAATAAGAGGTTTGTTCTGTTTTCTTTTAGATCAACAGCAGTAAAAGGGTTGAACTTGATGGATGCAAGTCTTTTTTCAACCTAAACACTTTAAAAAGATTCCCTGGGAGCTACATTTGGGGAAACTTACATCTGGCAACTTTTGTCAAGCTAAGCTCCGAGGCCAAGTGTCCTTTGACATCAATGGTCATCACAGTGAAGGAGTTTAAAAGGACACTACCACTTATATAAGATGTAACTAGATTACATGCATTTAAAGCAAACACATATAAGACATATACCACTGTTTCGGTTTTTTATGTTTGAATTAATTTTACCCATGATGCAACATTCTCCAAACTCTTCCAGCAACTCTCACTTTACAACTGTGGCCAGAGCCTGCATGGTGATGTCATAAGATACACACCTACTCTCTTACTGGCTCCTGTGTATCACTAGTGGGCAGGACTAGGTGGCTGTGTACAACTTTTTTTTTACCTGCCTTCCAACACAAAGAAAGGAGATTGACCTGATCAAACAGGATCATAGCTCTGTCCCCTTGTGATGTAATGGTTACATTACGCTCCCATTCAATGCAAGTCTATGATCAGAATTCAGACTTATAGACTGCATTCTGTGTCCCCAGACTCAAAGTAAGATCCTAGTACTGTAAAGTCACTGGGCACCCAAAAACACTATATTTCACAAAATGGTGGCGCCAGTCATACTTGTTTAAAAAAATATTTCATAAAATAAACTCACATAACAAAAACAAAAGACATATCTGAAATCAACAATGCAAAATAAAAAAAAAAAACATTTTCATTTGGTGGTATAGACACAAGGCTATCCTAGATATAAGATAGGGAACCAGGGACAAATCAAAGTATTTAAAAAATTGAGTGGACTAGCTGGACCAAATGGTCCTTATCTGCTGACAAATTCTATGTTTCATTACAGGCAGTTCGGTAACATTTGCTACACATTAAATTTGCAAGGACTCACCTCACCTATTATGCCAGCGGTTTCTCTGAGATTCAGACCAGCTAAATTGTGGAGGGCAATTTGTGCCAATGTCAGTTGTAGACAGATTTACTCTTTTTAGTTTAGTTTAGTTTATTAACAGATATATCTGTAAATGTTCCCACAACACATAACAATATGGAACTAGAACTCTAAAAGATAGTCTGTTTGATACTACTCACCTGACAGAACCTAATGGCAGCTTATATGAGAAAATACAATTCAACAAAAAACAGTAAAGACCAAGTAATTGTTTCCACAAGACATGCAAACCTTGTTGGGGCAAGCAGAGCATGCAGGCTAGTGGTAGTAAACAAGCATCATAAAAATCACAGAATTAGAGTATATGGCAGGGCTGAAACATCTGCAATGTCACTTTGTTTAAGGTTAGTATGGTTATAATTATAGATGGTATAAAAAATATATAGATATATAATCTGTGAGAAAATAAAACCGTCATTCACGGTGTTAACAGATGTAAGCAACAAATCATAGGAGATTAAGATAAGGAAATTATTACTACTAATCCGCAAGCTGGTCTTAGCATACAAAACCTTGTTTTTATTTTGACACATTATTCACTATCTTACCTTATCATGTTTCCTTTCCAACTTAGTTTTATCAAATGTTCCACTGTAAAAAAGAAAAAAGAAAAAAAGAATCGATTTTTACATATAAACTTGCAGGCAGGAGTATTGTTTTACCTTTTTCTATGATATCAGCATTCATTTGGGTAGTTAAAGAAATATACAATAATGTATATTTTGTTGCAATTCGCCTATTTCAGTGTAACCTGTGCCCAGGACTTTCGCCAGAATTTTTCGATATTGGTACTTGGGAGATCTTCAAACATTAATTAAAGGAGGAAGCTTCTGTTACAAGGTACTCTGATACATCAACATGTACAGACGCAGTCATCAGACTGGCACAACTTATGTAGATGGATAGGAGGGAAACAACAGGAAATAAAAAGGACAGGTCAGGCTAAAAAAAAAAAAAAAAAAAAGACAATATGATGTGAAAAGGAAAGTGGAGTGAAAGGGGAGAATTAAATAAGGAGAGGAAGGGAAGGAGAACTGAACTGGACAAGGCAGGATTGATCACTAAAACTTGGGTGGGTGTGAACAGAACAGGTTGTGAGAGTCATAACTGAAATTAAGTAGAAACTTTAACAGAGAGAAGAAGCTTAAAGTACAACTAAACTTTTTTTGGATACAAATTGACTTAACTGAACTTTTGTTGTTGTTGGGGGGCTTGCTTTCTTTTTACTTTATTTAATTCAGAGTCCCCAGCCCCTCCTACTTTTATTCCTGACCCCCCGACACAAAAAAAGCCCGGTGGCCGGATGTGGCATCCGTAATTGCATTGCGAATACAGCCAGTGTCGGCAATGCAATACAATAGATGCCTGACAGTGCATGCGCGATCAGATAAGCCCACATTCGCGATTGGCACTTTTAAAATACAGCAGAATTAATGGGAATTACAATTCCCATGATTCTGCGGTGGAGGAAGCCCCAATCGCGCAAATTGCATTGCCGATACAATTGTCACCAATGCAATTGGGATGTTACTTTATATTTTATTTCAGGGACTCAATGAATGTAAGTCTCCCCAAACTCCCCCCCCCCCCCCCCCCAAAAAAAAGGGTTCAATTAAGTTAATTATTGACTCAGTCAGAAGGAGGGAATATTTCAAGATTGAAAGGAATAAGTTACGTATTAAACAAAACTAAGCAGGATGATTAAATTGTACTGCAGAAACACAAAATGGCTGCAAATTAAACATTAAAACTAGCTTACAATTTAACACATCAACATACAATGCTGTATGTTCCCCACATAGATGATGTGAGAAACAAGTAATATATTTTGTAAGTGAATTACTTAAATTAATCGCAATTTTACATTTACCTGTCTTTTTTGTCAAATGTTTCACCGATCTTAGTATCTATAAAAAGAACAAACACTTATATTGGTATTTTTAACAGGTTTGCTCATATGTGTTATAATCAAGTCACTATTTTCTGTAGATAAAACCCAAGAAAAGTCAAACTACCTTCATGTTTTTTAGCCAAATAATATATAATTTAAGGGAAAATATTTATAACATAGCCAGAAATATAGTAACAGACATGGCAATGCTAACTTCTCTATCAGGGTTTCATGTTGCTAGACTCAAAACAAGTATTTAGCTCTGCAGAATGTGACAAAATTTGAGAATTTATAATACAATACATGGTTGGTTATATACAATGTTGATGATAAAGTTCATATAAACACAGCATTAACCAAACATTAGCAACACAAAGTGGTAGGACATTGGTGTGTTTGGAGACAAGTTACAGGTAGGAGTTTGAATAATTTTGCACATTAGTTTGTCATAAACACCTTCTGTCTGACTGGTAGGGGTGACCACTGGATCATTTGAAGAAATGGCAAACGTGACTACTGGATCACGTGAAGGAATGGCAGCCGTGACTACTGGATCACGTGAAGGAATGGTAGCCGTGACTAATAGATCACGTGAAGGAATGGCAGCCGTGACTACTGAATCACGTGAAGGAACGGCAGCCGTGACTACTGGATCACGTGAAGGAACGGCAGACGTGACTACTGGATCACGTGAAGGAACGGCAGCCGTGACTACTGGATCACGTGAAGGAACAGCAGGCATGACTACTGGATCACGTGAAGGAATGGCAGCTGTGACTACTGGATCATGTGAAGGAATGGCAGCCGTGACTACTGGATCATGTAAAGGAATGGCAGGCGTGGCTATTGGATGATGTGAAGAAATGGCAGGCCTTGCTATTGGTTGATGTGAAGAGATGGCAGGCGTGGTTATTGGATGATGTGAAGAGGAAGAGATGGCAGTTGTAGCTATAGGATGATGTGATGAGGAAGAGATGGCAGCAGTGGCAATTGGATGATGTGAAAAGGAAGAGATGGCAGCAGTGGCTATTGGATGAAGTGAAGAAATGGAAGCCGTGGCTATTGGATGATGTGAAGAAATGGAAGCCGTGGCTAATGGATGATGTGAAGAAATGGTAGCCGTGGCTATTGGATGATGTGAAGAAATGGCAGACGTGGCTATTGGATCACGTGAAGAAATTGCAGGCGTGGCACATTGATGTAAGGTGAGATCACTGGTATGATCGATGTGTCGCATTGTTATTTGTGGTTCTTCATCATTGTTACCTATATTAAAAACAAAAAGTAAAAAAAAAGTTGCATCTTTATCATCATAGTCAACAAACTAAAACTTGTTCAATGTAAGTCTGTATTTAACAGAAAATTATCCTGTTTCACCATTCTGGAGCTGAAATGTAAATATTTAAGTGTCTAGACAGAATAAACAGATTATGTATAGAAAATGTAATGGCAAAGCACTCAGGGCTGGTGGAGATGCACTGTTCTTGCAACATATTGCATCTTACTCTCTGCATCCCTTAAAGAGGCACTAAGCTTTTGCTTTATATCTTAGATATACTATAAACGTCTGTAAGAAATATATTTAGCAAATTTACCAGAAAGTGTAAACATGTTCTCCAAAGTGAAAGTGTCAGCCCCTGGATTGGTCACAGTTCTTTGTATTTTTCTTGGTGGCTCAAGATCTTCTTTGAAATTTTCACTGCCTAAATGTAATGAGACAACATGGATAAAAGAAATGTTTGAAGGCGGTCAGTTTGCAGGAGATTATGTATTTTATTACCTATAGTACAAGTGTTAAATACAGATTAACACACTAGCAAAGTCACTCTGTAATATTTTAATTTTAACACATACAGAAGCTGGGATCACATTATATAAACTCCCCAATAGTTATTTTTTATCTTCTTATTATTGACACTTTCTGTCTCCAAAACATAACTTTTATTCTATGCCATAAAAGTTAGTAAACCCGACTGGTTTAGCATTCTGAAATGCCATTTTCAAGGTTTGATCAACTTGGCCGTTCCTGCTGAAACAAGTCCTAGTTAATATATATTTTAAAACATACTAAACAATTGGCTGTTCCAGCGGATATTTATTTGTACACAGCAACTGGTGTTCTACCTGATAGGACTTCAATCTGCTGCTGCTCCCATTTAGTAGCTCATTTGGGGTGGACTGAATGTCAGATTTGCTACTATGAGACACAGTTGCAAATAAGCAACATTTTTGTATCGCAAATTTTTGGCTACAAAGGTGACAGCAACTATTTTGCCAGCCTAGGGCGCCAGCTGTGTGGGAGCGGCTGCTGCCTGAGGACAGGGATCCATGTATCCCGGTGTCAGGTAGCCACGATTTTGTTATAAAATTACTTCATTTGCGCATACAGTGCGGAGGGGGGGGGGGGGCAGACGGGTGCCGAGGTGAGCGGAGGTGCTAGTCCTCCCCCATGCAGATAAGCAACCAGCATCAGAGCCCTGTCCATGCACATTTTGATGATTCAGAGCATTGTGCCATCACTATGACCGGGAGCGCTAACAGTACGGACAGAGCTCTGATGCTGCCCCAGGTAAAATACTAGGATGGGGGAGAGGGGAGAGAAAGGGAGAGAGGCACACCAGGCTATGGGCTGGGTGGGAGGGAGATAGACATCAGGTTATGGGGTTGGGAGGATGAAAGGGAGAGAGACACGAGGTGATGATGGGGTGGGAGGGAGAGAGACACCAGGTGATGATGGGGTGGGAAAGGAGGGAGAGAGACACCAGGTGGTGATGGGGTGGGATGGGAGGGAGAGAGACACCAGGTGATGATGGGGTGGGAGGGGAGGGAGAGAGACACCAGCTGATGATGGGGTGGGAGGGGAGGGAGAGAGACACCAGGTGATGATGGGGTGGGAGGGGAGGGAGAAAGACACCAGGTGATTATGGGGTGGGAGGGGGGCAGACGGGTGCCGAGGTGAGCGGAGGTGCTAGTGCTCCCCCATGCAGATAAGCAACCAGCATCAGAGCTCTGTCCATGCTCATCAAGCTCCCTGCACATTTTGATGATTCAGAGCATTGTGCCAACACTATGACCGGGAGCGCTAACAGTACGGACAGAGCTCTGATGCTGCCCAAGGTAAAATACTAGGATGGGGGAGAGGGGAGAGAAAGGGAGAGAGGCACACCAGGCTATGGGCTGGGTGGGAGGGAGATAGACATCAGGTTATGGGGTTGGGAGGATGAAAGGGAGAGAGACACCAGGTGATGATGGGGTGGGAGGGGAGGGAGAGAGACGCCAGGTGATGATGGGGTGGGAGGGGAGGGAGAGAGACGCCAGGTGATGATGGGGTGGGAGGGGAGGGACAAAGACGCCAGGTGATGATGGGGTGGGAGGGGAGGGACAAAGACGCCAGGTGATGATGGGGTGGGAGGGGAGGGACAAAGACGCCAGGTGATGATGGGGTGGGAGGGGAGGGACAAAGACGCCAGGTGATGATGGGGTGGGAGGGGAGGGACAAAGACGCCAGGTGATGATGGGGTGGGAGGGGAGGGACAAAGACGCCAGGTGATGATGGGGTGGGAGGGGAGGGAGAGAGTCAGCAGGCTATGGGGTGAGGGGGAGGGAGAGAGTCAGCAGGCTATGGGGTGGGGGGAAGGGAGAGAGTCAGCAGGCTATGGGGTGGGGGGAAGGGAGAGAGTCAGCAGGCTATGGGGTGGGGGGAGGGAGAGAGTCAGCAGGCTATGGGGTGGGGGGAGGGAGAGAGTCAGCAGGCTATGGGGTGGGGAGAGAGTCAGCAGGCTATGTGGTGGGGGGAGGGAGAGAGTCAGCAGGCTATGGGGTGGGGGGGAGGGAGAGAGTCAGCAGGCTATGGGGTGGGGGGGAGGGAGAGAGTCAGCAGGCTATAGGGTGGGGGGGGGGAGGGAGAGAGTCAGCAGGCTATGGGGTAGGGAGAGAGTCACCAGGTTATGGGGTGGGGGGGTGGGAGAGTCAGCAGGTTTTGGGGTGGGGGGAGGGAGAGAGTCAGCAGGTTATGGGGTGGGGGGGAGGGAGAGAGTCAGCAGGCTATGGGGTGGGGGGAGGGAGAGAGTCAGCAGGCTATAGGGTGGGGGGGAGGGAGAGAGTCAGCAGGCTATGGGGTAGGGAGAGAGTCACCAGGTTATGGGGTGGGGGGAGAGTCACCAGGTTATGGGGGGGGGGGAGGGAGGGTCACCAGGTTATGGGGTGGGGGGAGGGAGAGAGGGTCACCAGGTTATGGGGTGGGGGGGGGAGGGAGAGAGTCAGCAGGCTATGGGGTGGGGGGAGGGAGAGAGTCAGCAGGCTATGGGGTGGGGGGCAGGGAGAGTCAGCAGGCTATGCGGTGGGGGGCAGCGAGAGAGTCAGCAGGCTATGGGGTGGGGGGGAGGGAGAGAGTCAGCAGGCTATGGGGTGGGGGGGAGGGAGAGAGTCAGCAGGCTATGGGGTGGGGGGGAGGGAGAGAGTCAGCAGGCTATGGGGTAGGGAGAGAGTCACCAGGTTATGGGGTGGGGGGAGAGTCACCAGGTTATGGGGGGGGGGGGGAGGGAGAGAGTCACCAGGTTATGGGGTGGGGGGGAGGGAGGGAGAGAGTCACCAGGTTATGGGGTGGGGGGAGGGAGAGAGAAGGTCACCAGGTTATGGGGTGGGGGGGAGAGGGTCACAAGGTTATGGGGTGGGGGGGAGGGAGAGAGGGTCACCAGGTTATGGGGTGGGGGTTGAGTCACAAGGCTACGGGGTGGGGGGGAGGGAGAGAGTCAGCAGGCTACGGGGGGGGGAGGGAGAGAGTCAGCAGGCTATGGGGTGGGGGGGAGGGAGAGAGTCAGCAGGCTATGGGGTGGGGGGGAGGGAGAGAGTCAGCAGGCTATGGGGTGGGGGGGAGGGAGAGAGTCAGCAGGCTATGGGGTGGGGGGGAGGGAGAGAGTCAGCAGGCTATGGGGTGGGGGGGGGGGGAGAGAGTCAGCAGGCTATGGGGTGGGGGGGAGGGAGAGAGTCAGCAGGCTATAGGGTGGGGGGAGGGAGAGAGTCAGCAGGCTATGGGATAGGGAGAGAGTCACCAGGTTATGGGGTGGGGGGGGGGGAGAGAGAGTCAGCAGGCTATGGGGTAGGGAGAGAGTCACCAGGTTATGGGGTGGGGGGAGAGTCACCAGGTTATGGGGTGGGGGGAGAGTCACCAGGTTATGGGGGGGGGAGGGAGAGGGTCACCAGGTTATGGGGTGGGGGAAGGGAGAGAGTCAGCAGGCTATGGGGTGGGGGGGAGGGAGAGAGTCAGCAGGCTATGGGGTGGGGGGGAGGGAGAGAGTCAGCAGGCTATGGGGTAGGGAGAGAGTCACCAGGTTATGGGGTGGGGGGAGAGTCACCAGGTTATGGGGGGGGGGGGGAGGGAGAGAGTCACCAGGTTATGGGGTGGGGGGGAGGGAGGGAGAGAGTCACCAGGTTATGGGGTGGGGGGGAGGGAGAGAGGGTCACCAGGTTATGGGGTGGGGGGAGAGGGTCACAAGGTTATGGGGTGGGGGGGAGGGAGAGAGGGTCACCAGGTTATGGGGTGGGGGTTGAGTCACAAGGCTACGGGGTGGGGGGGGGGGGAGTCACCAGGCTATGGGGTGGGGAGGGGGGAGTCACCAGGCTATGGGGTGGGAGGAGGCAGAGAGTCACCAGGTTATGGGGTGGGGGTATGTAAGACAGAGAGAGACATCAGACATGGGGTGGGTGGAGGAGGGAGGGAGAAAGAGAGTGACACCAGACGTGGGAGTGGGGGAAGAGAGAGACACCAGTCATGGGGTGGAGGGAGAGAGAAAGAGAGACACACCAGACACGGGATCGGAAGAAGTGAGAGAGACAACAGACATGGGGCAGTGAAAAAGACAGACTTGGGGAGAGGAGAGAGAGATATATAATGAGAGAAACAAAAGAGGGGAAGATAATGGGGGAGAGGAGAAAGACAAAATGGGGAAACAGACAGATGAATGGCATGAGGGAGAGCAAGACAGACATGGGTGGCAAGAGGAGAGAGGGACAGACAGGGATGGCATAGAGACAGACACGTGTGACCATGTGTGTACGTGTAGCTGTATCTAACATCGCATGTGTGTGTTCATGTGCCTGCATATTTATGTGACACTGAAAGTATTACTGTGTGTGGAAATGCCTGAGAGCAGCAAGGGACGGAAAAAAAAGGTCTTGCACCGGCCCTGCTGTTTACACGGTGTGGAGTGTAAAGGAATAAATCTGCACATATAGACTTTTCTTTCTCCAGCTAGGATGTTGGGCATTCTCTATGAGTGAATGTAAACAAGTTTGTGATACCTGTATAAGAATAAATCCCTGTATAACAATAACTGCTGCAGCAATAAAGCCCAGTACTATGCAGAACTTAGGCTGAAGCAAATCAGTAGAAACGGTTTGTTGTTTCCGCAGGGTCAGCATCAAACAGCAGCGTTTAAAAAACTAAACGCTCAACTGAGACAATCCTATTTTAAAACAGCAAATATAGTGCATTTGTAATTGTTGGACTAGCAAAGTATATATCTTTAAGGTACTAAAATATTACACTGTGAAAAAATAGTACACATATATTGTCATGGCAATATAAGACAAAATGGACACTTGCTTGCTAAGAAACTGACATGATGCAGAAAATTGCTGTGCTTAACAGAAAGAGATGTTGCTTCACAGGATGCAGCTGCATCCTGTTACGTAGCTTAGCTAAGAGAACCTTTACATTTGCATAACGGCGTAGCTTGTCAATCATTCATCCTTATAACCAATCAATTGGTAACATAAATAGCTTTCCACACCTATATCCTTGAAGTATATAATCAGCTGTGTCGCACTTAATAAAGTAGAGATTTGCTTTGACTCCACAGCGTGTGTCAGTGTCTTTTCTCTCCGTGCACGTATCATATCTAACTAATTTGGACCAACACATCAACATAACTGACCCTTGATCAGATCCAAAACAATATATGCACACACACACAGACAGACATAAGGGTTGTCTTTAATATTGATTGGACCCTGGGCAAGCATTTGCGTGGGCCCCCTGGACCATGTAACCCCCTCCATATCTTGTGATTTGTGCAGACACTTACACACACACAGACAGGTCTATTCACTAAAATTCGACAGCAGAGTTTGACTTACAAAACCTCCCCAAGGAATCTTCCCCACTGACGGTAACAGGAGGTGAAATGAATAAAGCTATTTTTTAGAGTATGTCAAATTCGGCACCAACACATGTATTCAGACTTACACATACACACAGATTTATTTATTTATTTAACCCCCCAAAAAACATGATGTTGTTTGTCCCCCTGCTCGTTTACATTTTATTTGCCGGGAGGGGGATCTCATATCTCATATTCCTGCGTATCTTCTTTTGGGGTGTCACTGACATCCGTCTCTCTAACCTGATCAAAATATGAGTGGGCGGATCTTTCTCCCCTCGCGTTGCACACGAGTTCATGGTATCAAATGTCAATGCGAACACATTATCAGTCTATTTATTATTACCTTCAACAGCCTCAGATGATGTTGCCACAGAGAGGAAGAGGGATTTTGCAGATGAAGGGACAAGATGTGTCATTGGATCTTTTTCTTCTAGACTTCTTTGAGGCTGTAAACAATCTATGAGTGAAGACAAATAAGCAAGCATTAGATATGTGCTTGTATATGACGACGCATATACATGCCTTGATAAAGTCCCTGTGGAGGTGACTGAAATAAATACATTTGAGCCCAAGTTAAATTTACTTGAGAGACTGCATTCCATGTAAGTAAGATATAGTAAAATGTATTTGAGAGACTGAGTTTCATATAAGTAAGATAATTTGGGTGTACTTTGACAGATATGGCCATCTGGTGTGAATAAATCTCCAATATTTTCAACTAAGATAGGTGTTTTGAAATAACTTTAAGGAAAATGTCTACATTTTAGTTAGCATACACATGCTTTGATAAAGAACCAAGGACATCAAAATCTTGGGTCTCATTGATTGCAACTGTGACCGTGCCTACCACTCTAGTGACTCTTTAAAAGTCACTAGCAAGGAGAGTGTGAGAGATCATCACTGATCCAGCGTGCAGAAAATGACACATCCATTTCCAGGACTATGTCACTGTCACTCCTGCAGGTAAGTGGTGTGGAATGGGGCACAGTTAAGCAATTTGAGGACAAAGATGGCACAGACAAGCTGTTTGGGGGTACAGATGGCACAGACAAGCTCTATGGGGACAAAGGTGGCAATGACAAGCGTTTGTGGACAAAGATAGCAATGACAAGCTGTTTAGGGATAGCAATGGCAGACTAGCAACGTGGGGACAAAGATGTCATGCTGTTTGGGGACAGAGACAACAAAAGCAAGCTGTTTGGGAACAGAGATGGTACATAAAAAAGCTGTTTGAGGACAGAAAAATCTATGTGGTAAGACATTGCACACAAACAGTTAGAGGAAAAATATGGCACACACAAGTTGTTGGGGGACAGAGATGGTACAGAAAAAGATGTTTAGGGTCTGTGATTAAAGAAAAATACTGTTTGTGGACAGAGATGGCACAGAACAAGCTGATTAGTGACAGAGATGGAATAAGCTAGCTGTTTGGGGTAAATATGGTACAGACAAGCTGTTCTGGGGTAAACATGGCACCAACAAGCTGTTTGGAACATACACTGCACAGAAAAAGATTTCTGACATAGAGGACTGATAAACTGTTTAGGGGCAATGACAAGCTGTTTAAAGGCAAAGCTAGAATGTTGCTCGATGAAGTTGGGGGCCCTGGGACATTTTTTGTACCAAGGCCATATGGTTTCTAGTTTACCTCCCCCCCCCCCCCCCCCTACTGAAACATTGGCCTACATTCTAGGCTTGATGTCTACATTCCACAGGTTCCTTAATACTGACCAATGAAGAGGCATAGTCCAGGATTTCCATTTTGGAATTTCATACCAGAATTAGAATTTAGTTCAAATTGATTAAAAAAAAAAGCTACTCAAAGAAAAGGCTTGTTGCCACAATCAAAAATCATTTTAGAAAGCCATAGAAAGACTGGTACAATCTTTACAGAGACAATACATTTCATGAAGACTTCAAAATCGTAATGGGTAAACTTGTTCAGGTTTAAATTAAATTCAAGGGTTGGGGGCATGTTTGGAAATAACAAAGCTGAAAGCGTTAAAGTAGTTAAAGCACAAGCAGTGAAACTGTGCAGAATATCCAAGGGCAGAAGATAAGGGAAGGATGCAGCTTCTTTCCAAAAGAAGAATCTAGTTGCCTTTTCAAGGGGTCTGGTTTGAACTATACTGTACCTTGTATAGAGTTAACATTCGGGGGTTAACACTCCCCCCCCCATAAAGAAGCACAACTGGATAAATAATACTAATTAATTTAAAAAAAAATACAACAGGGATTAACACTAATCTTGAAGCTGCACTAATCACTACAATAAATTAAGTTCAGGGAGAGACAATGCTGTTCACAATTTTGTCATCCATAAATACCTTCTGAAGTGTCACACGGGGAAGGTTCTGGCACAGGTTCCGTGGCTGAAGCATTATTACGCACATCCCATCTTCGTTTCTTTTTCGGTGGCTTAGTGGTTTTACAATCATAGTGTCCTTTTAGTAGCATAATTGAAACATAAAATAAAACAATAAGCAGAGTTTCTAGACTGGTAAAATTCCAAATGTTAAAAACAAGAACCCTCATTAAATGATAGTGAAATTCAGCACAGTTAAGTGTTTATGATGTTAAATAATGCTAAAACTATGTAAATAGTATGATAAAATGAACAATTATGTGAATATAAATATAAACAAGGGCAAAACTCCTGCTGGTAGAGACCGTGCTCCTCACTAATGACCAACAATAGTTAGTGGAGATCAGGGTGTCATTTAGCACCCGTTATGTGCATGGTAATTAAGAAGTGGACACCACTGGGCACAGATCTTGGCTTCCCTGCTTAACGAAGCTCCTACTTCTCCAGAGAAGCACAAGTGAAAAACTCACTGCCCACATAGTTGCCAACTGTCCCATTTGTTCCAGGACATTCCTGGCAAGCAGGAGATTGTCACGCAGAAATCACTGTGCCGAACTGTCCTGGCTATTGCAGCCGTCACACTTTAAATGTCACGTGATTTCATTGCATAAAGTCACGTGACCCCACACAGGCTGCATGAGTTGCGCTCATTACAGCCTGCGTCACCCAGACTGCAGCCATGCATCTGTAAAGCTCAACCCTGCATGCAGCCAGGAAGCTTGCGTTTGGGACGCTCAGGTCAGGTAAGTCCTGAACACCGAATGGGTTGTGGGGAGTAAGTCCTCAGCGCTGAGTGAGTTTTGGGGCAAATCCTGAGTGCAAACTGTGTTTTGGGGCAATTTCTGAGTGCACAGTGGGTTGTGGGGCAATTCCTGATTGGACAGTGGGTTGTGGGGAAATTCGTGATTGCACAGTGGGTTGTGGGGCAATTCCGATAGCAGTGGGTTGTGGGGCAATTTCTGAGTGCAAAGTGGGTTCTGGGGCACTTCCTGTGCACAAAGTGGGGAAGTCCTGTGGGTGCAATCTGGGTGCCAGGGCTGGCCTTTGGGGTGTGTAACCTGTGTTCTATGCCGGTAATTAAGGGTATCCGTGTATTATTTATTTGATCTATACTTTCAATGCTAAGTTTGCAATCAGTGGTGTATTTTGGTTTTGTGCTGCCCTAGGCAGACTAAACTCGAGTACCCCCCCCTCCACTCACATGGTGCAGAATCAGGACATACCACCCCATTACCAACACTGCACACCCACTACATGCCCCATCACCCCAGGGCAGCGTACAGACACGATGCTGCCCATGATCTACACAAGCTTTTTTTTTTAAAGGGGTGGCATTTTTAGTCTCCCTCCCAAGCAGACAAGGTATGACCTATCATGGAAAATAAATATGACAAATTTCCCTTCCCTCTCCCCAGCCAATTGAGAAGTAAAACTGGGTAAATAATAATGAATAAAACAAAAAAACAAAACATGGAACTGGGATTGAAAATTACCATAGAGCAAGCTGCATTAATACCTACAATAAATATTGTTCAGACATTAAGACAATCATGTGGACAATTTTGTCATCCATAAATACCTTCTGAAGTGTCACACGGGGAAGGTTCTGGCACAGGTTCCGTGGCTGAAGCATAATTACGCACATCCCATCTTTGTTTCTTTTTCGGTGGCTTAGTGGTTTTACAATCATTGTGTCCTTTTTAGTAGCATAATTGAAACATAAAATAACACAATAAGCAGAGTTTCTAGACTGTTAGTAAAATCGCAAGTGCTAAAATTAAGGTACCTCATTAAATAATAATGAAATTCCACACATACAAGTTGCATGGGAAGCAGGCAGCCTGGTCAGGTCAGTGACTGTCTCCTCTTGGGAAGCAAAGGTTAATAAACAAATAAATGAAAGCTAAATGTGTTGTTCACTCTGTGCCTTCACTTTAAGATGAGAAATGACTAATTTTGGTGCTTTGACCAGTGTGCGCACAATTTCACTTTGAAATGCTAGCAGGTCGTTCTCCTGATGGCTTCCTTATTTGGATCCAACATTGGCCCGAGAGATATGTGCCACTGGTACTCTTCAAGTGTCTTCTGAGTTTTCTCTGAGTTGACTAGTACACCAATTCTTTAACTTTTATGAGTTTTATGACAATAATTTGGGTCATAAATCTTGGGTATTTAATAAAGCAACCACCACTGCTTTACATGCTGAAATTGTGACATCTTTCTCTAGTTTACCCACTAGCCATAAAATAAAGTTTATTTTATATTTTGGGAAAGTGACCTTAAAGGTTTTGAAACACGTCTCTCCATTCTGAAGCACTTTCCCTTTCCCTCTATTTTGCATACGACCAACTGTAGTTTTGGTACAACAGAGAAGACAGCAGTATAAAAAATAAACTTAAAATAATAAAAACTGCCCAGAGCAGTGCACTTACTGTCATACATGTTTCCCATCCACACAGTGTTAAGTGCAAAAATCTAGAATAAAAATAGAAGCAATGAAAAATATCACTATCGCCAGAAGCATAAACAATTAATGGGCTACTTGGGCAGCTCGGATTTTCCAAAAGGAAATCAGAGCCATGAAATGTGACCCAAATCGTATCACTTCCGTGATCTGAATTGCCCCTTAAAGAATTAGGTGATCCTGAATCAGCACAAAAATTGCCCATGGAATGTATAGTCTAAACTAAATTGCACAATGTATGTAATATTTCTGGCTATGAACCGTTCTGGTATGATGTTTAGGAAATTATTGTTAATCATAGAGAATATCTACTAATTGAATATTCCTCTACCTGTTAAGGAACCAGGTTATCTGTGATCAGTCTTTTTTTCAAGATAAACATATAATCTTTACATGCAGCACATTCAGAGTGAAATCAATCAAGCAATTAAGGTAGTTCCTGTGGATTCTCATGTTTGATTGGTCAGTTGTTTTCCCTGGACATTATGAATCCTACATACTGCATGCAAAAGTTATTTGTGGCCAGTCTGGCAACACTATTCCTGTGTAGAAAATGCAGCTTACATTGTAGAGATGTTATGACTAATCTTGGCAAAGCAGGTGTTTGGGCGCTACATATGCCATGCTCATGGGTTATGTAGTTCAAAGATCCGCAGAGCCAAGGTTGCAGAGCTGCTGAATAAGGAGAATATCAAGGCTGCATAGATTTTCTAAGGAACCAGTTGGATGACACTATGGAATGTCATTGGCTATTGGACTGCTCAAAATCCATCCAACATATATTAATGTTAAACATGTTGTGTTAAAATCCCAGATAAGATGTTACTACACACAAACAAAAACAGACATCTCAAAGCGGCTCTATTGCAAATTTCATAAATATAGTTGGTCAATAAAACCGAAAGATAACAATGATATAAAACATTACATTCACATTTCTACGTCCATGTTTTCTTTCCAAATCGACTATAATACTCTTCAACACGTCAGGTCGTAACATTTGGTGTTCCAACTCTTTAACTACTTCTGGGTGATTTAATTTCTATGAAGAGAAACAGAATGTAGTGTGTGATTAGTAAGACTTTATCATGCTCAAGTAGCTAAACAAAGCACTGAATATCACTTATATGACTTTACCATAAAGTAAAATAGCTTGTGGACGTTCTATGCCATCCTAATTTAAAGATTCCAAAAGACGCTAGAACGGCATAGAGCGTCCAGTGTTTAACAGTTCATCGCGTCTTCCCGAACTTGGCGCGGACAGGGGAAATATAGCCAATGCTCAAAGCGAGCACAGGCTACATTTTACCAAATTACGCTGTGCCCGAACTACCGTGTCCAGGCACACCTCCGTGATGTCACAAGTGACGTCAGGAGGTATCGTGGTTTTTTGCCTTGTGCAGTGATCAGTGTCAGGGATGGGGTGAATACACATGTTTCTGCAGCCATGAACAAGTGATAAATCTGCCGAGAGACCACCATCACAATCATGTCTCTGCTGAAAGGCTGTAGAGTTTGCAGCATACACAGTGCAGGTACTACCTGTCTCAACTGGCTGTTTACTAGACGCATTAGACAGTATTTTGGAACATTTATAGTATAACTTACAGCTAGAATGGTGATTTCAAACAGTTTTGTTTCTGCTTTTCAACCACTTAGCTAGTTATTTACAAATGGCTGGTGTAATTAGGATGCACTTATACAGTTTTTAGCTATTTTATAAACAATACACACTTAACTGTCAGAAAAAGAAAAAAATAAATCCTGTGAATATTCCAAAAGATCTATTGTGCTCTATATCTCTACATTAATAACCTTTCTTTTTTATGTGGACTAGGCCAAATTCTGTGAGGACGCGATACAAATTAAGTGGAAAACATATATTTTTATTACCTTGTTCACTGACTCCATAAAAATGTGAAAGTTGTAAAAGGGAAATGTACTTTCTATGTGTATCACACTGACTCACCAAGCCTAACAAAATCTTTTGTGGAAACCATGTGGATTTCAGTTGTATGAGCAAAGCTTTCAGTGATAAGTTTTGCACCATGATGTATTGATTAAGAGTTTTATTTACAGCTAAACTAGGCCTTTTTCCTTCTGGATGTTCTGCATGCCATCGTGCCATTGTATGTATTTAACCTGACTGCACAGCTCTGACAGTCTCTCCGGAAGTGGCAATAATGCAGTTTTCTTGCCTTGAAAACAACATCCCTTTTAGAGCATAGACAGGGAAATATAAGGAAATACCTATATACAATAAGAAGATGACCTGTCCCGTCAATTCATCACTGTAGTTTGTTTTGGACTACAACTGCCATCAAGCACATGGTTGATGATTGGAATTGTAGTCCCATGGGCTGGGTCACCAACACGTGCCTGTCTCCAGATAAATAAATGAATGTGTTGTTGAGAGAGCCCTCTGTTATTTGCTTGTTATATGCTGTGGGCAGATGTGCAAACCATGTAATTATTGTGTGATCAAACCATGTAATTATTGTGTGATCAAACCAATAAGCAAACAGAGTGAATCTTAAAAGTGATTTGACATTAACGTATGGGGTGTTATTTATAAAATTCAATTCTTGGGCAAGGTTCTAAAATAGTCTGAATCTGCGGGAACATTCCATTGATTTTCCTAGTTATTTCCAGCCCAGGTGGTCTGGAAAGACCTGTGGGTGCAATCTGAATGCTGGACTGAATCTGGGTTCCTTGGGAAGACCTGTCGGTGCAATCTGGGTGTAATCTAGATGCTCTGGCAAACTTGGTGCTCTAACAAGACTTGTAGGTGCAATCTAGGCGATGTGGCACATCCTGTGGGTGCAAGCTGGGTGTTCTAGCAAGACCTATGGGTGTGGTGCAGCTCCTATGTGTGCATTCTGGGTACTTTGCCTAGACCTATTGATGCAGTCTGTGTTTTGGGTGTAACCTGGGTTCTTGGGAAGACCTGTGGGAGCATTTTGGGTGCAATATTCAAGCTCCTGTGAGTGCAATTTTGTCGACTAAACATTTTCGTCATAGTTTTTGTCAACTGCATGTGACTAAAATTATGTGACTAAAATTAAACAATAATTAAAAGTTAATAGGACTAAAACTATAACTAAAAATTGCAATTTTTGTCAACTGACTAAAATCTTTGCCAAAACCCAGTTCCCTGACTCTCTACAGCTGGATTGGCTGAGACACAGAATCACTGTGCCCGTCTGCCCCCTGGAACAATGCCCTGCAAAGTGCAGAGGAAGAGGATACTCATCCATCTGATTCCCCTCCCATCTCCCTAGCAAGTTAACTTAACATTATGTAACAGTCTTCTCAGACCTGTTCCCTCCCTCATTGCTGAAGATTTAGTCGACTAAAACCAAGACAATTCAGAGGACTAAAATACGACTAAACTAAAATGGCATTTTCGTCAAAAGACTGACTAAAACTAAATCAAAATTTGCTGTCAAAATGCAGGGAGAAAATGTCCTTAATATAGGCACTGGTTGGTGGGAACTTTGTGAATTAATCTGCACCATAATAGCTAGGCAGAGCTGATTTATGCCAATCATGTGTTGGGCAGAGTGGACAGATATTTGGCGACAGCGGGTGTGGTAAATGTTCACCACACCCGCTGTGGTAATTGATAGCTGTGCTGCAAAGTGTCCCTGGCAATTTTGTTTCAAATGTTGGCAACTATGCGGCTTGGAACCAAAATACATCACATGGCAGTTATGCAGCAATTATGGTTAACCTTTGGCACCACAGCCGCTGTTACTACATTTCTCATGACGTTCAGCCATACAAATGGATGGGTAAGAATCATGAGATGTGCATTTCACAGAAGCTGCAATAAAGATGCATTACTCTTGCGTCATCCCTATGTAAGGGAAGACCACGCCGCGTTGCCAGCCCTGTTTCTGCCGTTGCAGTGTCCTCTGGCTCTCAGGGACGTTTGCCCTGCAACATGCCCGCCAGACCAGATAAAACATATGCCCCCTTAAAGGGGTATTTATCCTTTTTTGTTTATATGTCTTGATCCTCCCTGGGGGTTGTTCCCTATTATTCTAGGAGGTATTTGTAGGCCTCCTCATCCTCCTGCCAGTTGTTGTTTCAAGTGTAGTTTTTTTTTTTGCTTTTTTGACTTTCCATTTAAATTCTGACTATTTCTCTAATGCTGACCTTGGCTTGTTCCTAATTCTCCTTTGCTTTGCTGCCTGTCCTGAATCGGGCTTGTTTCATGAATCTGTCCTGTCTAGTCGTTTGGCGTTCCAATGTATTGTTTGTTGTATCTAATCTCCAGTCCTGCCATCGCTGTTGTATTTATGCTTGCTGTATCCAGTTCTGCCTTTTGCCGCACAAGTCCTTGGTTGCTGGAATCCCAGGCTCAACCTCGGGGTCTCTGGCCATTAGAATAAACATCTCTGTCCAGGTGTCTGGTTCCTCTATTCTGTTGATTCTACCCATCCTCCAAATTCCTGCTACCTCCAGAGTCTAGTGTAACATGATAGCGCTCCAGTTGTTGAGTGATCACTTTGTCATGATGCCTAACATACCAGAGTGGCTGGTACATGAGAAATGTAGTCTCTACAACCGGAATAATAACTAAACCCAGCTGCAATATTGTTTAAATAAACTTATTGTATTGAATTAGATTTTTGCTGCTTTCCCTTGCCTGGCAGGCATTCTTTCAGCTCTCTGTCTGCTTCACTCTCCCTTGCTGCTGCTCCCGTGGGCAAGTTCAAATTTCCAAGGGGAACTGGAGGAGGATGGGAGTCCTTGCTCTCTCTTGGCCCCCTGCGGATGCTGATGGGTATAGGTAGTTTTTTATGCACCTCTTTAACAGTATTTTAGGCAATTAATTTAAATACCGAACTTGTTATTTGCAATATTTGCCAAATACTACACACATTCTGTGTGCCTTCTGTGAGGAAGGGGGGGGGGGGGGGGGTATGGGGAGGTTGAGCAAACCTCAAAAAATAACAAACTATTGGAATATCACAAAGTCTGTAAAAAACAAACAATTTCTGGGAAGATGGGCAAAAGCAACTCAAAATATATAACATTTTCCAAACCTTTCACATTTTCTATTACCGTCCTTTTGAATAAATGTATGAAATCACATACTTTTATTATACAAATAACCTATGTTTTTGTATTTTAGAAATGTGTTTCTATTTAACCAGACCATTCAAAAAGAAAAAAAGAAAGTCTTACCATGTAGGCCAAGAGGTGTTTGTGTTTGTTGACATGCCTAATTGGGTTTTGGAATTGTCCGAGGCATAATTCACATTCATGGAAAAGTCTGCCATAATTGTCCACTTTCGGCCTGGACACATAATCCATTCCTACAAGGTGCGACATAAATGGCATGATTGCATTTGGTGGCAGTTATAAAGATTTTTTTAACATTTTAGCAAGTAATTGTTCAGTCACTAGGAGATGAACAAACAAACAAATATGTTCAAAGATGACTCCTCTAATGAACAGGTAAAAAAAAGTCCTAGTTATGATAACACTATAATGTATTTCAATGAAGATGCTAATGCACCAAGTAAATCAAAACACCAAGTGAAGTTGTTTATAGTAAGTGTCAATTCCTACTAATTCTATAGGTGTTCAAGGTCATGTAATTCACTAGTAAATGCTGTATCTGATGACATAGTCTTAATCTTTGGCACTGGAGAGCAAGAGCAGCTCTGTCTATTCAAAAACTATATTTATTTACTGGGTGTTTACCCACCCATTCCAGTATTGTAATTTCACCATCTGGGAATCAGATTCTGAACAGACATTAAAAAATCTAAAGGCACCAGAAAAAACGAAATAAATATTTTGCTAGTTACGTAGATAATAATCCTTTATAGGTATTAAGCAATGCTCTGGAGGGTATTGTGATATCTTTAGTAGTAAACAGGTCATTTTTCAGAATCAGATAATTTTGCACAAATAAAATGTGTACATTTTCATTGGCTATGAAGTCTGTTGCCAAAGCATGGAACTGTTAGTGCAAGAGATTGCCTCTTAAGACTTTATTGTGGTCTCCTTATTGTCGCCAACTTACTTTTTTTTCACCACAAATATCTGATGTCAGTAACTCGGTTTAAACCTGGCTATTTCTGGAATCACTGCCAGTTAGAGGAGCCAGTTCTCAGACATTTTGGGTGCACTTTTAATGGTGATTTATTTTGGGTACAGTCTTCAGCATTACTACGGAGGAAAATTAACTGCTGCGTGTGAAGGTCTGCACTATGATTTTGGTGCTATTTCTAGATCCATGCTATAGCAACACAAACAGTTACACCATTAAATGAGCATAATTTAGTTTGTGGGCAACCAATCACTGAGGGTTATAGAAGGAAAGGATATGCAAAGAAGGAGGAGGATTTGTGTTAGTCGTTTGCCCAGTATAACAGATTTTTTGTGATAGTGATAAGTGATAGTGATAAGCTGCGCTGAACAGCAAGTAAACCTATAAAATATGGTGACATTTTTGACAGGAAGGCAAAAAAGAAAAGGTCATCAAGGAGCAAGTAGGACTAATAAATGCATTTGCAGTTATCCTGGCTATAATAAAAGTATTTTGTTTCTTCCTCTAGGCAATATTTACTTACCAATTCTAATAAAAGTACTTTCATATGTGTCCAACATCCTAACTGGCCATGAAATCTTCTTCTCACAGTGAATTTGATCTGCATCTAAATATATATTATCATCATGGAATATAAAATGGATTATGAAAAAAGATGATAATAAAGAGAACATCTGTAACACATATCATTGCAATATTTTATTTGAATTGTCAAAATTATCTACCTTGTCAAAATGAGGGCATCAATACCTTTATTAGTCAATTTTAAAATATCGTAAGAGAAAACCAAAATTGAACTTTGCATAAGGCCCTAAGCAGATTACGTTACGTAAAGGGAGTCATGTCAAAATGTAAAACAAGATGGATGCCTGTCTGACAGACCAATAGTGCACACTGGAGTGTGGAGCATTTTTATTGTTTTGTAGTATCCTAAAATTTACACTATTTTGTTGAAGTGTGCACTATAGCATTTTGACATAACTGTCCCTTTACATACAGTAATTGAGAGCCTTGGTGATATCTACCAAAATAAATCATTAAAAACAGGTATTCATTTGGATAACATACCTGAAACAGATGGGTTTTTTTTTATTTCAGTGTTTCCTGTGAATACACATAGAGAAAATTTTATTATTTGGGTAAAGTAAATGAAAACTTAATGGCAATGTAAAGATAAACTATTTTTTTTTTTTAGGAGAAAAAGGTATAATACATTTTAGCTTAAAGGACCTAACTTTTTTAATGCATAGTAAAGAGACTATCTCCCAACTATTGTTTTTATTGTGAATGAAAAGAAAAAGCAATGCCTGTTATTGGAATGTTGGTCGCGTAGGACAGAGGCTGTTTTTAAATTTCTTTGGTGTTTGTTCACCTGTAATTGTCTTTTTTTCTTATGTATTGTACCCCCACAAATTATATATTGGTTTTTTTTAGGCCCACTAAAAATAGGCCGGAATAGAACGCCCTAACGTCGGGAAGGGGTTAAGCCACGGGTGGCATATTGGGTATTGTTTTGTGAATGCAGGTGTATATTGGAGTGCAGTATCAGTGTTTGTAAATACAGGTGTGTATGATATGCTGTCAATGTAAGTAGGTGTAAATGTAGTTGTTTATGTGTACATTGTCAGTCTGTGTGCATGTGTTATCAGGATGTGGGCGTATTTATTTAATGCAACTCTTATTGTTGCTGGTATCAGTTGAGATGCAGCAGGAGAGGAGGTGATCCCTGCTGATGCTCGTGATGTTCAGGCTGAGATTTTGCACAAAGCGCTTGCTTCCACCCTCTCAGTTGCCAGTATCAGCTGTAATGAGATAATGAGCCGGAGAGGTTCCGGTCCATCTCTTGCTCTGCTGGTGATGCTGGGGCTGAGAATTCACACAGAGCTCTTGTTTAGGATACAGTCTGTGTGAACACTTAACCCCTGCAACATGAGCAGAGTAAGGAGAAGATAGGCACCTCTTCGTCTGCTTCTCACTGCAGCTAATACGGACAGCTGAGTGCGGAAGTACATGGGCCTTGCTACAAAACCCAGATTACAGGCTGCACCTGATTTAACAATTTAAAATAGGGTAAACCCCAATTGCTCATGACCAGGACATCACTGAACTCCTGCTGCCTCCCTCATGCACCAATGATTCTTCGCAAAGTTTAGACCAACCAGTTCAGGCAAATTTTGTTGAAGCTGTGAGAAAGAGGCTACAGCTCAGCAGAACATCATATATTTGTATATATATAGTACCTGGCCCAGTCTATCCTGAATGAACCTGCCTAGTCATGCCCTGCATGTGTCACACCTTGTGTCAACTAAGGTATAACACACAGAGAGGGTTTATCATTACAGGCCTTGTTGGTCCTACTGTAATTATTACCTACAGGCCTTGTAGCCACTAATTACACACACTCCTGCTTAGCTGAATATAGAGAAATGTAATGGAGTCTGTACAAAATGTTGTGCAGCAGCTGGTAGTACAGTATAAGACCGTTTTTAACATATTATAGGCCAGACTTCCTCAGGATGTTAGTGCACAGATTATTAACAGGATGGAGCAAAGAGTTCTGGCAGATATCACAGCTAAAGATGAATTCTGGAAAATTAGCTAGGCTTTGCCATGAGGTATAAGGTAATGATATGGAGTGAGTTGCTTTGGATTGCATAAAGTTATATTGGTTCTGAAGAGGTTTATGTGTATTGAAGCCTATGTTCTGGTAACAAGAGTTCTACTATGCTCCAAAGACTAGAGAAAGTGGGACCCCTCCAGTGAAAGAGTAGTTTGCTCAGTTGAGATAGGAGAGGCAACCTGGTAAAAACATGGGTAAGGTAGAAATGCAGTCAACTTTAATGATTGCACACATATTGGTAAAATATACTTTATGTGACCAGTAGCCCCTGGTAACTAACTACTATTTAGCATTCAAAAAAGATCCAAGAGTTCTTGGTGACAGATTTCATCCATACAGCATTCATAACAATTTATTCCATCAGAGCCTCTATCTGTACATTTAATGAAAGCTAAAGTTTCTTTTACTTTGCGGTCTTTGTACTCCCTCTTTGCACGACTTATGCTTTTTGCTTCCACCCGTATCCTTCCATTAGCTCCTTGAAGGGTCTCCATCATCTAAACATTGTTTATATGGTAAATAAAAATCTATTCATACATTAACCCATTGACAACATTGGACATGCCTTGCACATCACAAAAAAACTGTACAGTTGCCCTCACAGTAGGGAGAGACCATTTACATAGAGGCTGGACAGTCTGTCCCCATACAACACCTTCAGAATGACTTTTTTTTAAATGGTTAGGAAAAAGCAATGCGCTACTTTCACTTATTGCATTATAACTTATTTTTCTTTTTAAAAACATGGGGACTTTCCAAATACAGGACAAATATTAGAATCTATTCAGCAGGCTTTGTCATTAGCTTGTGTTTATGTGTAAAACATTTTAAGTAAAGTCAGATAGAAAAAAGTGTTTTTTCCCTCCAATTGCCATCATATTTTATTATAGCAAATTATATGATATGATCAAAATAATGGTATCTAAAGAAAGACGTTCTTATCCTTAAGAACAAAAATCTATAAATAATTTGTGCAGGTACAGTAAATAAGAAAAAGTGATGTCATAAACATACACCACAGACATTTAAATGAAATTCTCTTAATTCATGCATTTTGCTTACAACTCTGATATCACAATGTATACACCAATTTGATATTTTTTTATTCTCTGCATTAATAGTACAATGTTTAGGTGAGATAGTTCCTTTAATTTTCTGACATGATTTCTGGGTTGCCTTAGTTTCTAAGAGAGAGCATCCATACTGCAGCCACAGCACTATGTAGGATTCACACAGAGACCTAATACAATTAATTATGCTAAATCTTCTGAAATCGCCAGCGTGATTAATTAGTTTCGGTCTGTGTGTAAATTCATCCTACCGGGCAGCACTTTAAATGCTTCTTCTGCAGCATGTGGATCCCTGGAAGCAAACAAAAGTTGGCATGTCCAATAACCTTGCCATTTGGCTCTTCCTCTTGGAATCACAGCAACCTGTGTACGAACTCCATTCATGTTGGTTGCCTGTATCCAGGGGAATACTAGAATGGGTGTCAGAGGCAACTGCCCTATGGGACGCTCACCAACCTGACTCAATGAGCTGGAGCTGCATCACTTTTCACTTCCAAAAACCAGAAGGTGTAGGTTATGCAGCCATCATCAACAGATGAGGCTCTAGCTGGGAGCAGTAGCTTAGGGTAGAAAGGCCTGAGGTCATTCTCTCGGTCCACCTGCACTGCCTTTCTCTCCCATTTTGATTGTAGGTAAAGAGGATTTTGGGGGGATTTGAGGAATGTGTAAAAGTCCAGTGGAGAAACATAGAAACATTCGGTCCATCTAGTCTACCCAATTTTCTAAATACTTTTATTAGTCCCCAGTTTCCTTTCTTATATCTATGATAGCCTTGAGCCTATCCCACGCATGCTTAAACTCCTTCACTGTGCTTACCTCTACCACTTCCGCTGGAAGGCTATTCCATACATCTACTACCCTCTCAGTAAAGTAATACTTTCTGATATTACTCCTTAAATCGTTGCCCCTCTAGGCTGGGTAAAAGGCATTTGGTTCCAAACACTGTTATGTTTTTCTATCCAATTTTCTTAGCTGTTTATCATTATATTTGCCTTATCTGTCAGCATACCTGTTTAGCTGTGGCCATCTCTGATGATAATCTGTGGGCTGGTGAAGTTACACCATAGACTACTAAATGTTTTTTTCCCCGCTGGGCCAAAAGTTGCCAGCCCTCTCCTGCCTGTATCCCGTTACACAGGCTGCTGTAATTAAGCAAAGGTGCACACATACCTGTACCGCCGCTCCACCGAGTGCCCCACTTACAAACTATGATATCATTTTAATGTGTAGTAAAATGTAAAAAAATGTGCACAGCCAATACATCTCATAAAAGCTTTTTTCATGAAAGGGAGTTGCAAACGTAGTCAAAAGGGAGAAATCTCCAATTCAGCTTAGCTAGTTTATTCCCTTTCAGCCATTGCCTATTTCATGAATAAAGCCAATAGATTGTACAAATACAATCTTGAACATTGATTCTAAAAATGGTTCCATTAATAGGAACATTCCATTGGTTGGTATGGGGAGTGCTTAACTTTTTGAACTAACCCCCTATATTTTATGTAGGCACAACATATAAGCATGTCACTTAGAAGGCTATAGAAAGTACCATCACAAATAGAAAAATTAAATAATATCCATAGGGACAAGTAATAGAAAGTAATGCTTGGAAGGGACATGGTATGCTGCTTCAATTGCTGCTCACATTTTAGAACCTTAGCACTTCCAATGGTGGTGTGCTTGTTCATAAAGCATTATTCTGTCAAATTAAACAGGTTCAATATTAAAAGGAATGTGCATGGTTGCCCCTTGGTTTATTTAGTCATCATGCCAGGGAAAAAATTGCTATAAAAATAAAAACTTGTCACACATGTCAAATGATGTGTTTTCCACTGGTTCATCATGTTGAGTAGACAGAGCACAGTGATGCAAATGATCAAATGGTGCTAATAACTCCTGGATTCTTCCCCCCCCTGTGATGGACTACATTTTTATCCAGTGGAATATTTATCATTGCAAGGACCATTGAGTCAAAACAGAGCTATTCATTTGACAGAAGAGGCCTCTTACAGACTCCAATCAGACGATAATGTCACAGGAGCAGGGCTGCAGCAACAGATGGTCTATTTTGTTACAAGTTAATAAGTGTTATGTGTCTTACATGTCATTCTGTAAATCCATTGTTCGGCGTTAATTTAAAGTTAAACTAATTATGCTGTGTTTATTATATGTCTGTACCTGCATAGTGTGATGTTTAATTAGGTTAATGAAGATTATTTCCATTGTAATGTTAGTCATGCCCTCCCCCTAGCTGATCTCATTAGATCTGTAAAAATATCTGTGATGTTCCTGAAATAGAGGAGTTCCTGTTTAATTACTACACTGGTTTTGCCTGGTGCCTGCGGTATAGTGCTGAGTTTTCCTGATTTATTTGGAGTTTCATATAAGGAAGCAGAGCTTTGACATAAGTACCCAGCCAGGGGAGCAGGGAAACCGACACAGAGGAGACATTACAGGGTTACGGCCTATTGCCGCTTATCTTTTAGATAGGGCCATTATGCCGGTGAGCTCTAATGTCAATACTATATTAAATGTTTGTAAGTCAAAAAAAAGTGTACCAGATTTCTCATTCATAACACATACAAATCACTGACATGGAGTTCAAAATAAGGATACAAAGAATTAATTTTTCCAACATATTATTTTGGTCTGAATTTTGCATTACTGTTGTTGGATCAGAGTTCAGTACATATATGTATGTACAATTAAATAGTTTATTTAAAATATTTTTAAGTTTTAAATAAATGCACATACAGAATATAATGCAGGCCATTGAACACACCAAATAGAAAGCAACATCACTCGACCAAAACAATATGCAACGCTCAGCTGCTTATTTAACCTTAGGTATATCAATGTTATATATACACTACAGAAGATTACATTTCCACTGGACACAAACAAAATTTGTACGAAGGCAAGGCTTAACAAGTAATAGGTGGCAGGCTGCCATGACTGACAGAAATTTGAGGTTAAAGAGAACTACATAATTAAACTACCTGTATTAAAAAAAAAAAAAAAGTCTTTTAGTGGCCGATTCTATATAATGTGAGAATCACAGCGGCAGTTTTATATATTGGTCGCAAGGAGAAAAATGGTGCGTGAGATGTTTCTTATAGATTAGGGATCGACCGATTATCGGATTAACCGATATTATCGGCCGATATTCACAGTTTCCTAAATTATCGGTATCGGCATCTAACTTTACCGATAATGCCGATAACATTTGAATGAAGCAGTTTTCGCGATCAACGATCGCGAAAACCGCTTTAACAGTGCTGGTCTATTGCCTCGACATCGAGGCAATAGCCAGCACCGATATTTCTATTTTGGGACCCCCACGATCGCCCCACGGAGCGATCGTGGGGAGCCATATTGACGGAGCATGCTGCTCCGTCAATATGGCTAAGTCCTCTGCCGGTCTGAGCTTCGGAAGTGAAAGTAACTTCACTTCCGTCGCTCTGAATATGCTACTTGACTACCCCTAGTGGTAGTTTAGTAGCATTGCAATGGAAAATAATTAAAATACATATTTAATTAAATAAAAATAGGTTATTTAGCTATATTAGCCTATAGGGTTAAAATTAAATATTTTTTAGCATAAGGGATAGGGTTAAAATTAAATTAAAGTTAAAAAATATTAAGGGATATAATAAGGATTAGAGTTGGGGTTAAATTTAGTGTTAGGGTTAAATTTTGGGTTCGGGTTGGGGTCAAAAGATCAATATAGGAAAAAACCAAAAAACACTATTTTTGGTTTTTGCCCCATAAATCGCAAAAAAATACCGAAAAATATGGAAACATGCATATTTTGGAACTCGGGACAACATTTAGAAACTATTTAGCCGGGGTCTTTTTTAATGATTTTATTTGTGTAAATTATATTTTAGGTCAAAGTTAGAAAAAGTGGGTTTTTTTAAATTTTTCATCATATTTTATGATTTTTTTTGTAGTAAATTATAAGATATGATGAACATAATGGTATCTAATGAAAGCCCTTCTTATGACGATAAAAACAACATATAATTTGTGTGGGTACTGTATGTGAGAAAGCAAAAAATTACAGCTAAACACAAACACCCTAGAAATGTCAAAACAGCCATTGTCACCAAGGGAAAGTCAAGGTGAAAATGTCTTGTCACTAAGGGGTTAATTAAGCTGTTTTGATGCCTTGCTTATATTTACTGTAGTGTCCCTTTGATATAATTGCCTATGTCATTGCTGCTCATTTTACTAAGATTTAATCTAATTATGGACTATGTGCAATTGAACATTGTTGTTCTTGTTACCTTTTGACTGATATTTATTTAAAAAAAAAAAAAAAAGTGGTCCAATTTGTTGTATTTGACCATATCACCATTGTTTTGCTGCATTATTTATTTTTATTTAGCAATGAAAAAGATTTACAAAAAAAAGCTAAACGTTAACAATAAACATGTTCATTTAACAGCAGATTTGTGTAGAAATTGTTTTTTTTCCCAAAAAATTAAAATGCACGAAATATCGGTATAAGTTATCGGCTATCGGCCTGAAAGTTCACAGGTTATCGGTATCGGTATCGGCTCTAAAAAATCAATATCGGTCGATCCCTATTATAGATACAAGGACAATATAATTAGCGTACTCACAGGTTTTGTAGTCTGTTACTCACTGAGACGCTGTGTATGAGGATGCGCATAAAATGTATGTAGTGACTTTTCATCAGTAACCTCCCCCCAGGTTCATTAGTCTCCAATTCTACCAATCTTTTTAAATGCTGCAAGTATACAAATCAAACTGTGCATTCTTTTTTACTCAGTTACCCTTTTGTTAGTGCACTTTAGGGTGGTCCGAGAGCACAAATTCCTTGATGCCCTACCTTAAAGGGACTCTGTCAACCTAGATATTGCTTATACTGTGAAAGAAAAGATTTAAAAAATGATGAAAAGTAATCATACACCGAGTTAGCAGAATTGCGTGCATGTGCACAAAATAAGCAAAACGTTTTAACTGCATCTATGGTGTCTCCTACTTATGACATCAACTGTGGCTTCATATGCAAGTGAATTTTCTATGTGAAATGTTAAATTTGCTTGTCAAGCCACAAGGTGAGACACCACAGACACATGTAAAACCTGTTTCTCTTATTTTATGCATTTGCATGCAATGCTGCTGTTCTAAATGTGTTGCCTCCTGCTTTTGACATCACCTTGTGGTTAGATATGCAAATTACACATTTTTCATTGAAACATGAGCTCACTTACATATGAAGCCACAAGTGGGCATAAGCAGGAGATCATACACACACACACACAGATTTAAAACATGTTTTTCTCTTATTTTGTGCACTTGCTATGTATAGATAATCTTTCAGAATTTTGTATCTTCTATATTCACAGTATAAGCCAATGTTTAGATTGACAGAGTAACTTTAAATATCCCAGTTATAGACTGTAGTTCCCCTGATGCCCTTATTGTGCCATTTTACCAACAATCTCACTATAATTAGCACTATAAAAAAAAATCACTCAAATGATAACTTTAAACATATATATTGTTTCTTTAACAACATGTGAAAATACATACAAGAACAACCAAAATGTATTCAACTACATTCCTCAATTCTGAAAGCATCCCACCTGCATAGTTTTTTGTGGTTTTGTAGCAACTGGAGGGCCTCGAGATACAGAATAAGTAGGCATACCCAGAGGTTAAAAGTGATCAGCAGCTGGGCAGAGACATAACCAGTGTCTTCACACAACATGGGGACAATTAATAGCCCATGTTGGTTCTTTTGACTTCACAATACATCATAAGGAACAATATTTTGAGCAGGTGATAACCCAACTTAAAGGAATAAAACGCCTATTGCCTCTGTGGCTTTCCCCAGTAATATCCAGTACCCTTTTATCATGCATATAACGTTCATTTTTACCCATACTACTTTTTCCCCAATAATACGGACAACGCTACTGAAAAATACGGAATTTAAAAAAAAAAAACCCTTTCTATTGTCCTAGGTCAGTACATACAGAAATATAAATTACTTTTCATAAGCGCGAATGCTTGAGCTCAAAGAATAATGAACATACAAAGTACATTTTTATAATGCAGACCCTGAGCCCTTCAGTTGTTGCTCAACAATATTCACAGGCCAGCTTCCAAAGAAGGCAGTGTTGAAGTCCATGAACAGCTGGAAGGCTACATTTTGGTACAGGATACCTTCATTTCTTCACAAAATTGTCCCACATATATGGGAACATCACTGAGATGCAAGTTGGTCAGAGCCTCACAAACTCGCATGTTTGTACAATTGCTGTGCATTAATCCATTTCTGAGACATGCTACATCACACCACAAAATACACACACTTAATGCTCCAGATGCCTTCCTATTCCATCAATATATATATATATATATATATATATATATATATATATATATATATATATATATATATATATAAATAAAATAATATCACAAACCATCTCTCAGCTAAAGCACACTTTCCTCTACATTGGGAAATTATACATATTATATATATATATATATATATATATATATACATACATACACACACACACACACACACACATTCATACACACACACACACACATACATATATATATATATGGAGCACTGGTAAGACTGAGAAAACCTTTTTTTTTTTTTTTTTAACTACCTATTGAACAGGGTAAACACCAAGTTAAATAAACACTCTTGAATTTATCCACATTTTAATCTAGCTAAATTTAAGTTGTCTGTGGATAGCTTAGATCAGAAATTTATCAAAATGTATTTACTTTAAACCAAATTACAGTTCTACAGGTAAATACAGTGACAGCCTCTGATAAAGGTTTGTCATTAACGTTATTATTAGTTAGAATCAAAACTCTCTGTTGAACTGCGCGGTTTCTAGTTCATGAAATGCAGTCTCTGATTTAACACAATAAGGGGTGCTTGGGGGAGGTAGGCAGTAACAGTTGGCAAAACAACAATAACTACTAAAGAAAACAAAGCTACAGATCACTTTGACCACTTTGAGTAGTATAATAGCCTTGATTAAATTGGGAGGAGTGTCCAGAGCAGGAAGCTAACATTCACGCCTTAATAATGGCTTTAAGGCAACAATCCTGGTTGACCGCTCCTCGTATTCTTACCGATTCAAATGATAAACAAAGGAAATAGTGAACCGACAAGGACATTGTAAACATCAGGAATTTAACTTCCAGGCTGAGATGGAAAGTTGGAACATATTCCCAATTTCACCAGTAATTCCCCGTTTTTGCACTATTCAGTAAATAGACCAAATTCTTCTCCTAGTTTACAATTGTGTTTGGTGAATAACCTGTTGTATATATTAACAGTCATACAAAAATGTTTTACATTTTACATTAGATTATGACTATGATCAGTAAAGATCTATGGTTCAAATGGTGGAGTCTAGGATTCTTCTTCCTCCTTTTTTTAATTACATACTATATGACCTTGGAAGAGTGGAAACACACGAAACATTTGAAAAACATATTCGGTGTTCAGCATATTCAGTCTTCAGATTGGGTTTTGTAGTAGGATTCCTTCGGTGGGAATTCTCAGTTACACAAGTGAGATGAGGTCATTTTATTGCTGTGTAAACTGAAAATAAAACCATTATGTCAAATTACAGTTGGAAAATACTGTTTATTTTTACAAAAGTTCTAAGCTCTGTCATAAATTGTTAATTTAACTTACAGTTCGAAAATTAACTAACGTTTTGTGCTTTCAACAAACACAATGCCAAAACAAAACAAACCTGTGCGCAAATGCAAATAATGTCAATTACAATAATTCCTGAAAACTTCTTGTTTTTGCCACCCAAGACAACTAATATAGTATAATAGGTTATTTATAAACCAAACCTAGGTATGACCTAGGTTACAATGCCCACGTTGTGGACAATGTAGCTGTCAAAATAAAACTTTAACAAAGCACCAGCTACAAGTAGGCACTCAAACGATTACAGATAGGAGTATTTCTTCCACACCAGCAGAGTACATCCTCTCAAGATCTTATGTGAAACGGACCAGAAGAATCTGTCATGAGCGCTCTCTGAAGATACATTACTTTGAGCGCTGTATCAGTAATGTAATTGCCTTTTCAATAATGGTCTGAAAACCTAAGTTCAGGATATCAAGCCCGCACCCATTCAATCCATACCCTTCCTTTTTCAATAGGGCTGTATTGTAAACTTCCAAATCCTGATGACATATAACAAGCCCACCAAGTTGAGTTACATGCTTTGATACAGTTGAATTAAGTTTCCTCCGACATCTTTCCATGGGTTTTTTACCACTAAAATGAAGCCACTCTGGTCTGGTAACAACTTCTGACCACACTAATATTAGGTTAGCAGTCAACGTGAAACACTGAGACAAATCATTTTTTATCTGATTAATTAAATCCACAGTAGCTTTAAAACCGAGATCATTGGCTCCCGCATGAACCACAAGCACCACTGGGCCAACTATTTTCCGGAATTTCCTACATTCAGGCATTATTTGAGCCCAAGTGAGATTTTTGATGCCCCGCCAATGGATTCTAGCAACC